>CM077005.1:43333920-44533920 GCA_039090855.1 Macrothele yani | reverse complement strand
GGGGGGGGTCCGTAATGGTATGGGGTGTGTTTACCTGGACTTCACTGGGACCCCTGGTACGTCTACAAACGTTTATGACCGGCCAATGCTATCTGCGCATCCTTTCTGACGAGGTACACCCGTTCATGTCCTGCATTCATGCTGATGGGTTGGACCTGTTCCAACAGGACAATGCACCTCCACACAAGGGTCGGGACGCCACATCATGGTTAGATGAGCATTCATCTGAGTTTGGGGTGTTGCCATTCCCACCCCAGTCCCCAGATCTGAACGTGATAGAACACATTTGGGATGCCATGCAACGCGCTATCGAACACAGGAATCCGAGACCTCGGAATACACCCGATTTGTACAACGCTCTGCAGGAAGTATAGTGTGCATTGCCTACAGCATATTTCCAGAAGCTAGTGAAATCCATGCCCCGTCGTATTTCTTCAGTCCTGCGCTCCCGTGGGGGATCTACCTAGTATTAGACTGGTGTACCAATTTTTCTGGCACTTCAGTGCATATGCAATGTCGGTCGCCTAATCGCGCGCCTCTCGAAAATCACGTGGTCAACGGGCCACATCCACTTTTGATAGGGGTGGTCATAACTCAGTGAACACTGGGTGTATTAAAACATAAAGTGCAAATTCCAGACGGTCAAAATATGTAAAAATGTGTATCTTTTGGACATTACATATTAAATTATTCATCGTTTTTTGGGGGAGGTGGATAAACGACAAGTATGAGAAACTCCAAGAGCTATGAATAGCCGCCCATCTCTAATCTGGAATCACTGATTCCAGGGAGGGAAGTGAACCAGGGCTGTGAGGCTAACAAACGACTCGTACTTCATGCGGGATCGAATCGGTTACATCCCGGACAAATGGTCAGAAATCAGCACTTCGTCACCGTGGCAGCTTATCCATCATGTGGCTTTTATAGTTTTCTATGCATTTCACATCGGAACTGCATGGGAAAACGGTCTTTCTTCACATCGACTTAGTGACAGCATGTCATCGTATTCCGATCAACTCAGCTGATGCACACAAAACTGCTATAACAACTTCTTTTGGTTTACATGAAAACACCAGAATGCAGTCTGGCTTATGCAACGCTTCCTCCACTTTTCAACGCTTTATGGATGAAGTGACACGGTATCTTTCATTAGTCTATGCTTTTGTTGACGATTTGCTCAAAGCATCCACCACAGGTAAAGAGCATCTTACTCAACTGAGAGCATTATTCTCACGATTAAAGGAGTATTTACTCAGTCTAAAGCCATTTCAGTGTGTCTTCGGAGCACTAGTGATTGAATTTCTTGAATACAGAGTTACCTAATTTGGCATGGAACCTCTTCCAGACCAAGTTCGTATCATTCAAGATTTTCCACGTCCGGCGATGATCACACAACCTAGAGATTTCTGGGAATCTATAATTTTTATAGACGATTCATTCGAAAACCTGCTCAAATTCTCGCTCTCCTAGACCAATTATTTGAGGAAAATAAAAATAAAAAGAAGGAAACACGATGTACTGTATATCAAAACCTGAAGAGCAACTTGCATTGGTCACATGAACCTAATCAATCATTTCTTCAAGTGAAAGAAACACTTGCCAATGCTACTCTTCTCTGTCAATCCATTTCAGGAACAAAGCTAAGCATATGGGTTGATGCTTGTGGCATAGCTCTTGGAGGTTCCTTCAGGCAACACACTTCGTCTGTTTGGGCACCAATCGCTTTTCTTTTGATAAAGATTAGCCCCTGCCAGTGAAAATGGTCCACATATGGCAGAGAATGTATTTGCCATTTACACATCTGTAAAAACAATTCCTGCACATTATTGAAGGTAGTGAATTTATAATCTTTACATCTAAGAAACCTCTAGTTCACGCCTTCAAACAAAAGCCAGAGAAATGTGGCTCGCGTCAACTTCGATATGCTGCCTATATATCTCAATTTTCAACTGACATATGAAGGTATGAGAAAATACAATAGCTGGCACCTTGTCTCGCATAGAGACCGATTACGCATCTTCTCAAAAAGCCCTCGATTTTGAAGAAACCTGCACATCTGCAGAAAGATAATGATACGTCGTCCTGATTACAGAATTCCAAAAATGACTCAAACACCATGCCTTTCTAGGCTGTTCAACCGCCTGTCGTCACCACACGACAGGGAAGGAGAGTGCAATTTCCGAAGAGATTCATATACAGACTTGATGAACTCTTTTCTTCCATTGAACTTTTTTTTTCTTTTGTCGTTCGTCTCCCACTGGAAGTGGGAGATACTTTGTGGCGTAGGCATATGACGTCACGATTTGTGTGCCCCAGTTATCAAGAAACCATAGCCGCCGTGTGTGTGGCGTGACAGGAGAAGATATGAGAAGTAAAGACCCACACAAGTAACAATAACAACAGCTTAAATAGTATAACTATACTAGATACTCGAAATTTCTTGGTGTAGAATACACTGCTGGCCACCCAAAACGCAACACCAAGGACACGAGATAGCAAAGCCAGATTTACTGGACACATAACAACAAACAGATACAAAGACGAAACGATTGAGTTTACAGGCCCGCGCGACTTGCGGAACACGCAGACATCAATAGTTCGTGTAGTCCCCATGGCTGGCAATAACGGCCGCTACACGCCGCGGCATCGAACGAAAGAGGCTTTGGATGTGGGCTTGGGGTATGTCGGTCCAGGTTGCTTCCACACGTTGCCACAGTTCATCAGGCGTAGCCGCCGGTGGTGCTTGCCGGGCCACTCGGTTACCGATCAGCAACCAGACGTGCACGATGGGCGACATATCGGGAGAACATGCGGGCCACGGTAGCAGTGACACCTGGTGTGCCGTGAAGAAATGTTGCACGATGCGTGCCACGTGCGGTTGCGCACTGTCCTGTTGAAACGTGGCCGCTGGTAGGTCCTGCAGGTAAGGGAGGACTACAGGCTCTAAAACGTCGGAGATGGTGCGGTGGCTGTTGAGTGTACCGGCGATGCGTACCAGAGAGGTGCGGGTATCATATCCAATTGCGCCCCAAACCATAACGCCAGGCGACGGAGTGGTAAGGCGAAGCATAATGCAGGCGTCATATAGTCTCTCGCCGCGGTGCCGCCACACATGGATCCGACCATCGTGGTGTTGTAAGCAGAAGCGGGATTCGTCGGAGAAGACAATGTCGTGCCATTCCGTAGTCCAGGTGCGGCGTTCAACGGCCCACTGCCATCGCACTCGCCGGTGGTGTAACGTCAATGGTAATCGGAGCAATGGGCGCCGTGCGACAAGTCCCGGCTCCTGCAGACGACGTCGAACGGTACGTGCTGACACAGGTTGTTGCGCAACACACCCTAATTCCTGCGCTAACGTTCGTGATGTGGCAGTGCGAGCCGTCAATACCCGTCGCACAACATTCCGGTCCTGTCTTTCGGTGGTGTGCCGCAGCTGCGGCAATCGCTCTCGTCGGTCCGTCCGTCCCTTTTGCACCCACTGAATCCATAGTCGCCTCACTCTGGCTGGATGTCGTCCCACTCGGGCGCCCATGTCTCGGTACGATAAACCGCTGTCGAGATAAGCCACTATTCTTCCTCTGTCGAACTCCGTAACGTACTGGAATGACTGCCGTATTCTGCGACGAGGCATCGGGAAGCTTCTCACGCACAGGTCCGGCAGCACAACACACTTCCACTACTTACATCCCGCCTTCTGTGCACTCTTCTTATAGTGCTTCTCGGTGGCGTGCCTGGCGCACATGATTTGCATATGTCCTGCAATGCTAATCTTTTGCATGTCCTCTCGCGGGCGACGCATGCTGCGAATTTCAGGCCAATCGGATGCTTCCTTCTTGGTGTTGCATTTTGGGTGGCCAGCAGTGTAGTTATACTATTTAAGTACAGTTGGTGTATAGTTCCTTGTTATTTAATAACAACAGCGTTTGGAAGACCGTTGTGAGTGTGTATCTTGTTTTACTGTTTTTTAACCTGTTCTGCGGTTCAATCTGTGTAACAAATTAGTTAAGTTTGGTCCGAATGAACTGATATATAATCATTTATCGGCTTTCTGTCATAATTATGGTGTGTTCGACCATCAACATAACCACAGATCGATAAAACTTCCACAAACAGCAACAGCTATACTTACTCCTACTAGCGCATGTAAATTATGTCATGAAAATCGATAAATTGAACATAGAAAGATTCTGACAGAAGAAGGAAGATATCAAAGGTAAAGGGATTTTCAAATCGAACTCTTAAAAAAGAAATATAGAGGAGACCATGCTATTAACGTACTCCCGCTAGCGGATCTTCCATTAAAAAAAGAGAATAATTTTTCGTTAGGCTTCCATAAAAGCGGTGATACAACTACACAGAAGCACCCAAAGATCACCTAGCGACAGAACTGCGAACAAAATAATCTGCGTAACTGATATGTGAACTTACGACCTATAATGGTACACCTTATTTAAAAAACAAACAAACGTGAAATTATATATGCAAAACATTTAGCACCAGAAACGCTCTCCGACAATGAAAAAAGTTTTCAAATCGGACTCAGAAATAGAGATATGGTCAAAAATGAGAGATAAATGCAGGGTGCATAGGAAAGTCCCTTTAGCCTGAAATAACTTGCGTACGGAGAGAGGTACAGTTATGCAAGTGAAATAAAGGTACAATAAAGCGACTACGCCCGATCGAATGCAACCGATAGCAACGCCCCTAGTAGCGAAATGCAGAAGTTAGCCATTGCAAATCGAAAACGAAAAGAGATAGAGCAAAATTTTCAATTACAAATTTGTAGAACATCAATTAATTAGTACAGAACATTTGTTTCACACTGATAGGATAAATTGTCGCCTGAATACCTTAAAATGTCCGAAATCGATGCTCGACCTTTTATGTAAACGTTTGAAGGGGACAGGCATAGTAGGTATGAGCAAATACACACAATTTATAGCATAAATGGTTACTTATGTCAATACAGCTTAATGACGTCAGACAAAAAAAAAGGCAAACTTGGCGCACAGTGATAAAAAGTTAATGTCAAGTATGTTCGAATAGTTCGCCATTGCCCACGATACTCATTTGTATTCGTGCAAGTAACTCTGCATGCACATTCCTCAGCATGGAAGGTGTCACACTATTGCAAACATCTGTAACACGACGTCGTAGATCCAGCAGACTTGTAGGCGCTGTTGCATACACTTGATTTTTTACGTAACCCCAGAGGAAGAAATCCAACGGAGTGAGGTCCGGCGATCGTGGAGGCCATTCAACAGCGCCACCATACCCGGTGATTCGCTGCCCAAAACAATCTGTGAGAAAGCGTCGCAGTGCTGCTGGCTGGTGTGTAGGGGCACCGTCGTGTTGGAACCGCAAAGAACGTAATGCGGACAGAAGAATGTCATATAAAAAATCGGGTATGATATCCTGTAATAGTTGGAGGTATCTCTGTCCGTTGGCATTAGCCGTAAATAAGCACCATCTCGCAATATTGGGAGGGAGTGAAGATCGCCATTCTCACACAGCGTACGTAGACCTAAACTTCTAATCAGGGTACATCCTGCTATTGGTTTTTATATCGTAGGTACGGTACAACGTCACAATCTGCATTTGCATACGGCTACATTTGCGAAATGTGAATATGCAGATTCAAATCGTCGCGCGTCGATTTCGGACATTTTAAGGTATTCGGGCGACAATTTATCTCATCCGCGTGAAACAAATATCGTTTTGTACTAATTAATTGATGCTCTACAACTTTGTAATTGGACATTTTGCTCTATGTCTTTTCGTTTTCGATTTGCAATGGCTAACTTCCGCATTTTGCCACTAGGGGCGCTGCTATTGGTTGCATTCGATTGGGCGTAGTCGCTTTACTATACCGTTATCTCACTTGCATAACTGTAGCTCTCTCCGTTCGCAAGTTATTTCAGGCTAAAGGAACTTTCCCATGCACCCTGTATATATCTCATTTTTGATTGGAGGAATTATTTTTAATTTTTTTGCAAAAGCAGCGCAGTTTGTAGCGTAATTTTCCGCAACAAACTATCAGATTTTGTAGCGTGCTTTTGCTACAACAACATTTTTTTATTTGTAGCGATGCTACATACAGCGCTACTCTAAAAGTAGCGCGCTACTTCCTATCACTGTTATTAACTAAATTTTATAGCCGGTTTAATAATTAAAATTCTTTGTAAGCTACAGGTATTTTTCGTAAGACCAAAATTATTGCAATTTACTGCATGTAACACAAATGGGCACGCTGTAATTGAAATTGCCCCAGTTTTTACCAATAGAAAGTTCCACAAAACAGTTACGTCAAAGTTTAACATATCATGCAAATTTTATTCTTTTATAGAACTAAGGCCAGCATCTTTGAAATGCCTCACGATCACACATATCACACAAAACACGTAACTTCTGTGTGACAGTTGTGACGTGCCGGGCGCACACGACATAAAGGCAGATATCAGCGATAACGAAAGTCCGCGTAGCTCAATGCGGACAGGGGAAGAGTGACTTATTTCGGAATGAGAGGACCCGGGTTCGAGCCCTGGCGTGCACAAAAATGACAGAGAAATTTACTTCGTTATAGTGGTGCCCGAACTTTCCGGATGACCCGGCCGTTCAAGATCTCGCAATGGTGTGATGTTCTTTCCACACCGCGAGATAGAAAAAATAAGAGAATCCCTTCTTCAGCGCTTCGAAAAATAAATGTGTGTGGTGTTACATGATAATTTGAAAATCCAGAAAATTTGAAAGGCATGGAAATTGTCTTTTTCATGCAATATTTTTAAGAATACAAGCCCCCCCTCCTCCTCGGACGTCACGTGACTTATACAGAGTCTCAGAAATATTCTGAATTAATGTTTATTGTAATAGTTAAGAATACGAAAACTCGTCAGGAGTCGAATGACCGAGTGCACCAGGTGTCAAATTCGTGTTTTGGTAATTGTTGAAATTTTACGGGCCGGCCCAGGCCTTGGAAACAGGAGAAATATACGGGCTGGGCAGGGCCGGGCTTTCCAAATTAAGGCCCGTGCTATAACGAAGTAAATTTCTCCGTCATTTCTGTCCACGCCAGGATTCGAACCCGGATCCCCTCATTCCGGAATAAGTCACTCTACCAATTGAGCTACGCGGACGTTTTGTTCTGACTACTATCTGCCTTTATGTCATGTGCGTCCTGCTGGCAGGAACGTCACATCTCCCCCCCCCCCCAAAAGAAGGCCGGGAGCATGGCCCACGGGTCAGCCGTGACCATGAATCGTTGCAGGCAGCCATCCACTGTAGAACGTGCACTTGAGAACTCCCAGTCAATTTTTTTTTCGAAGCGCTGGAGAAGGGATTCTCTGATTTTTCCTATCTCGCGGTGTAAAAATAACATCACACCATTGCGAGATTTTGAACGGTCGGGTCATCCGGATAGTTCGGGCACCATTATAACGAAGTAAATTTCTCCGTCATTTTTGGTCTACGCCGGGATTCGAACCCGAGTCCGCTTATTCCGGAACAAGTCGCTCTACCAACTGAGCTACGCAGACGTTCATTCTGATTGCTATGTGCCTTTATGTCGTGTGCGTCCTGCTGGTAGGTACGTCACAGTGCAGATTTCTAGTTTATAGTAACAGGCGGTCTCTATGGTAGCAGGCTAACAGGATGGCGGAAATTTCCGAAGTCGGCATCTCCATTTTTTTACAGCAGCTTCAGATGTTTCTTAAGTATTTTCGATTTTTACGGCAGTTTATTGTAACAGACGGTATTACAAGTAGCATGCGACAAGGTGGATGAAAATATCAGGGGTTGGCATATTTTATTCCATCGGACTCATATTCATATCGTTTACGCAACATGTCAGATCATAAATATTACGATATATTACACCGGCAGAAAATCTTAATTATTAGGCCTAACGTCTAGGCCCTTCTAAAGGTTTGCATTCCGTCATTCCCATATTCATAAAATTTGCATAATAAGTGATGTCAATAATATTGCACTTCTACTTATGCGCCATACATTAATTAATAGGCCTTGACCTTGGCCATTTTAACTCTTTTTTCTTCGCCTATATGAGATTCTTAAAGTTTACAAAAAAGTCAAGTTAATAGCTTTACGCTTTTACTTAGGCATTCAATATTAATTACCAGGCATTAGGCCTAGGCCCTTTTGACAGTTTTTATTCTACCGATGTCATATGAATACGTTTACGCCGCCCCGGTGGCGCAGTGGTCTAAGCGATGGCTTCTGATCATTCGTCCGAGCGGGGTCCGGGTTCGAATCCCGGTGAGGCATGGATGTTCTGTTTGTCTTACGGCACTGGTTCTCTCCCTTCCCTGGAACCAGTGACTCTAAATTAGGGACGGGCGACTGCTTATAGCCCATTGAGTTGCTCACGGTGGTCGTTAAACCTCCAGTCAAAAAAAAAAAAAAAAAAAAAAGAATACGTTTACATAACAAGTCAAGGTAATCTTGCGCTTTTACTTAGTCATCAAATATTAGTTCGTCGGCAGACTAGGCTTTTTAAATAGTTTTTGTTCGAACGATGTCATATTTATAACATTTACGTATTATATAAAATGAAGTTAATCATATTGCACTTTTATTTAGGCACTAATTATTAATTCATTGGCTCTAGGCCTGGGCTCTTTTAACAGTTTTTATTCTAATGATATCATGTTCATATCATTTATGCACGTATCAACTGATGTAATTAATGTTGGCATAAATAGGAAGGACAAGATAGAACTCTTGGATCAATACAATGACAAAAGTGGAAGGCATCATTATCAAAGTAAAATCTCTGAAATTTCAATGGAGTGGCCATATTGATAAAAAAACAGACCACGGATGGACTATTGAAGTATTAGCCTGGGTACCATGGGGCATTAAAAACAGATGATCACTTTGGAGATGGGTGGATGAAATTCGGAAGCATGCCGGAGTAACATGGAAGTGACTGGCTCAAGGCACACAGTTGTGGAAGAAATTTGGGGAGACCTTCATCGAGGAGTGGTTGCATAGATTTAAAATTCGAGATTTATATTAATTTAAATTTTATCGGTATAATAGATTTACCTGTAGCACATTCTACTGAAAATGAAGGCACTTCAAGTGATGACGAAGGCGGAAAATCAAAACTCTCTTTCTTCGTACGCGCAGCCTCTAGACACAATTACAAGCTTGAAAAAATTGTATCCATAAAAACAATGACGTCTTGGTTTCCAAGTCGTCATTGTAAATGACTTACAGACTGCAAGTGAGAAGACCGTTGTTCTTCAAAAGCGATACAAGCAGACTTGCTTTTTGGATTACTGCAAACAATCTACAAAAATCTGAAGGACTCTGTATCAGTGAGTCTAATAAATAATTTCCTTCTCTACAATAATATTGACAGTTTATCATTCATATTCAAAAACAAAAAAGTAGAAATCAGTACCCACAGCGTGATGTAAGCAACTGCATATTGCATAGATATTATAAGGTTAAATATTTTTTTTCTATTCATTATATTCTATTCATTATAAAAAAAGAGAAAGAAATGTCACTATTTCGTTTACTGAAGTTTTTCGTCGCTATTTAGGGCTCAGAGCCCATTTAAGCTCTGCTGCAGCCTCGTGCCCCGCACTTTCAAGGGGCTCCAGAATTTTGCTGGATGCTTGAAAAATTGACAGAGTTGTACAACTTTTTTCTTTGCATATAGCACAACAAAAACTATAAGAAACTGACATGTGAAAAAAAAAAGATTCCATTTCTTTCCTTTTTTTTTTTTTTAGGAGCCCTCAAAATGAATGTTTGCCCCAGTCCATTCTTAAATCTTTCGAAATCATTATAAATTATTTGTACACATGTATAATTGCCAAGGAAAAATTTCTTAGCCCCTGTTTACGCCTGGTTATCCCCAAAGGTTAGGAGGAAGAGTGAATGTCCTCCCGCCTTTGATGCTGACCAACGTGAAGGGGCAGAAGGATTGCGGTGGCTGACTTGTCGGTCTTTCAAGTTCAGTAGCGTAAAAATCTCTTCGACTTCTACGCTGTTTCAACACATCAATAAACTAGGAAATAGTTCCTAAACGAAAGAAAACCTTAACGGCCAGACGAAACAACAGAAGTCAACTTACGGAAAAACTTTATTCAGGCTGTAGAAAACACTTCCATCTGAACGATAACATCACAATGTACTCCACACACCACACATGATCACAACACTCTTTTCAATAATCATCAGTTTACAATACAACGCTCTCGTACAACGCTCTTAATAATCGCTCTCTTCAACGCCCTTAATAATCGATCAGTCGTCGTTTTTTATCTCTTGTTCTTATCTTATATCAGGCATACGTCACGTGCATTCAACCTCAATTGTGTTGCCAAACGTATTCGTTTGAGAGAAAAGATTTTTCGTTAAGCGTGAAGAATACTGAGAATAAACTCAAGATTTACATAGGGAAAGAAACTAAAAAAAGGAAAGTTAATCTAGAATATACGTCACAGTTCCTAAAGGCTTTGGTCACAATAATGCCATCTCTTTTTCACACATATAGGGAGGAGTGAAAAAGGGATTTAATGTTTATGGCTTTGTCATTCAGTCACATCTTTATCTCTGATTAGGGCTGAAGCACTTGTTCCCACCAGAGGAAGCCTGTAAACTAACGAATTTTTCTCTTGTTTATGAAGAATTCACCAACTCTTGTCGTTTTCCAGATAAGGAAAGGATTTCGTAGATCAGGAGAAATGTCAGTAGTTGAAGACATTATTTATGGTCAAGGTAAAAAACCTGGAATGTCAATGGAGTAGAAAAATACTGCTAGATGTATTGACCACTGTTGGACAACTGAAATACTAAACTGGATTCCTAGGAACAGGAAAAATACACCGAAGAATACCAGGTAGGAGATTGGCGAATGAAATTCGAAAGCTTGCAGGAGCGACACGAAAGAGACTGACAGAAAGTTGCGATAGAAGCTTTAGAAGACTTTCATCCAGGAGTGGATTGAAAATGGTTGTTGCGTTGTTGATAAATATAAACTGTTCGACAAACAAAATAGGTAGGAGATTGGTGAATAGAATTCGAAAGCTTGCCGGCGCGACACGGAAGAGATTCGCTTAAGGCGGAAAGTTGTGGAAGAAGCTATGGAAGGCTTTCATCCTGCAGTGGATTGAAAACGGCTGTTCGGTTGCTGATAATGATACACATAAATATAAACTGCTGGACAAAACAAAATTAACGCCACACTCCAATGTCACCTGCTATCTCTGTGTGGGATACGTCAAACGGTAAAAATACCCACGGGAAAAAATACCACCGGAGAAAATATCCCTGAAAACTGAAAAGCGGTAAAAATGCCTCCGGAAAAAATGCTCCCGGATGAAATACCCCCAAAAGAAACGGTTCACTCTAAACTGCCACACAGGAACACTGATGTGTGGCAGTGTTCCGGTGTGGCAATTTACCGGCAACCCTGCCACACATCTTTCAGCAACTTGGCCACAAAAGTTCAAAGGTGGTGGGGGCTACAAAGATTGCCGTTTCTGGGCCCTATATTCAGAACTGAATTGGGAACTCCATACGAATTTCGCGAAAACGTTCCATGTAACCCAAGCGAGAATTGTACTTTAATTTGAAGAAATAAATTGCCGAGGATCCGAGGTACACTTGGTTTGGGGGCGGGCTCTACCCCGAACTTCCGTAATATTATAATCAGGGCCGCTGGAGTCTGTCAGTGTATCCAGGAAGTTCCCCTTGAAGTGTCCGCGAAGTCCGTGAGCTTTGGGAGGGGGTTTTCCCCTAAAATGTTAAAATGGACGTAGAACTTTAACCTTGCTTTGTATAATGATTCCAGGAATTTTCAGGAGGGTGGAGTGAAATCATCCTCCCCAAGTTTCTAAGACCGCAAACAAGTGTTCAAGGTAAGGGATTTGCTCGCAATTTCTATGCTTCATGTTGTGTTTAATGGAAAATTATGTATGCCCCCCCTCCCCCAGAAATTTGGTGAATTCTGTAAAAGGGATACGAATTGCTTGGTTTGTAGGGCTCTACCCCCAACTTCCGTAATTTCATATTCTGAACCTCTAGAGTCGGTCAGTGTATATTCGATGTCACCCCTGAAAAGCTCTTAGAAACGAGGGGGGGATTAACCCCACCCTTTTGAAAATTCATGGCCGTGTACAGAATCATTATATAAAGCAAGGTTCTAATGTCTACAGCTCTACATCCATTTTAACATTTTAGGGGAAAGCCCCACCCCTAAAGCTCACGGACCTCGCGGACACTTCAAGTGGAACTTCCTAAATGAACTGACAGACTCCAGCGGACCAGAATACAATATTACGGAAGTTGGGGGTAACGCCCCCAATCAAGTGTACCTCGGATCCTCGGCAATAATTTATTTCTTCAAATAAAAGTACAATTCTCGCTTGGCTTACAGTAGAGAACAAAAGTATTTGGCGAAACACTTTTTTCGACCATAATATATTTTCTGCTGAACCAAATCGGGTCATTTTGGGATATGATTTGTGTTATTTAGTTGTAAACATGACCCATATGCAGATGGATCGGAAACTTTAACACAGATCAGGTACCGAGCTTAATCGCAAAGATCATACAAATTGACCAACAAAGTAGGTGTGTATCACATTCATTTAATGCAATAACAACAGAAAACAAGTACGAGAAAACGACAAAACAATAACTAATACTTAGTGGGATAACCACGAGACTTAATAACAGCTGCACAACGGGCCGGCATCGAGTCCACTAGCTTCTCGACGGTGACCTGCGGAATTCGCGCCCATTTTTCTTCAAACA
The DNA here is from genome assembly GCA_039090855.1 of Macrothele yani. Classification (NCBI taxonomy): domain Eukaryota; kingdom Metazoa; phylum Arthropoda; class Arachnida; order Araneae; family Macrothelidae; genus Macrothele; species Macrothele yani. The sequence goes on along the minus strand of CM077005.1, from coordinate 44,521,128 downwards.
GCTGGTCGAACTTCTGGGCCCTATTCCGGCAGGTTTTCTTCGCACATCGTCTCTCCAGGTCCTCCCACATGTGCTCGATGGGGTTGAGGTCTGGAGATTGGCTTATCTAGTCTAGAAGTGTGACCTGTTGCTGCTGGAAGGCTGCCTTCGCTACTATGGAGGTGTGCTTCTGGTCGTTGTCTTGCTGCATGATTCATCCGGGTGGCATGTTCCGGTTTGCCCATGGGAAGACATTGTTGATGAGCATGTTCGTGTAGCTCTGGCCGGTCATTATTCCGTCAATCTTGATGATGGGGTCCATTCCATTGCGAGAGAAGGCGCCGTAAACCATGAGCGATCCTCCTCCGTGCTTGACAGTCTTCTGAATGAACTGGGGGTTGAATCTCTGGCCACACAGACGTCGTAGGTATCGGATGCCATCACTTCCGAACAAGTTGGACTTGCTCTCGTCGGTGAAAAGCACCTTACTCCAGTCGGCCGCGGTCCAGTGTCGATGACGGGGCGCAAACGCGACACTGGCTCGCCGATTCTTGACTCCGATGAGTGGTTTCTTGGCGGGGCGTCTTCCATTCAATTCTCCAGCAATGACACGACGGGAGATGGTCATTCGGCTGACGTTCAGGTCGTCGCTGTCGCGGAATTTGGTGACGATATCCACAGCAGTCAAGGTGGGATCAGCACGAGATCGACGGAGGATGCGTCTATCCTGACGCAATGTAGTGGAACGCGGCCTACCACATCGCAGACTGTTCTCGGCGGTCCCAGTCTTTTTATAACGTTTCAGGATAGCTGAAATGGACTGGTGTCAGATCTTCAGGGCCCTCGCAATGTTGGTGTCGCACATTCCGGATTCTATCATGTTCACGGCCGCCTGGCGACCTCCAACAGGGATCTCCGCCTTTTTACCCATTTCTGAAAACCTAAGATTGACTTATTAACACACTACACATCACAAAACCCACAAAAATCACAAGAAAAACATTAATACATGCAGCAAACAAATGGGTCATAATTGGCGACTCTTGAATATGGCCCATTTCGAACGACAAATTTGCTCTAAGCAAAATACAAACTACGCGGCACTGTAACCCACGAATCAAGACATATCATATCCCAAAATGACCCGATTTGATCCAGCAGAAAAAAAATTATGGTTGAAAAAGTGTTTCGCCAAATACTTTTGTTCGCTACTGTACATGGAACGTTTTCTCGAAATTCGTTTGGAGTTTCCAATTCAGTTCTCTGTATAGGCCCAGAAACGGCAATCTTTGTAGCCCCCACCACCTTTGAACTTTTGTGGCCAAGTTGCTGAAAGATGTGTGGCAGGGTTGCCGGTAAATTGCCACACCGGAACACTGCCACACATCAGTGTTCCTGTGTGGCAGTTTACAGTGAACCGTTTGTTCTGGGGGTATTTCTTTCGGGGGTATTTTTACCTACATCCGTGGGAGACACAATCAAGCTGACTGATTGTGCAGCTTTACTCAACCGCTGCGGAGTTTGAACCTTCGGTACTACAACAAACTGATTGAATGCAACGAACAGTCGTGGCACGCAGTCGCAGTAATGATTAAATAATCCCCAGAGAATCTTTAACAATGTGAACGGCATCCTTATCTTGCAACGCAACATATAATGTCACCATAAGACTGTGACGACGTTATATGTTATAACATCCCCTGAACATACTGAGCAAAAAATGCGAATTTTAAGTTGCCAATCCTGCCAAAACTGGCGAATTATGTTATAATCAAATTCAGTAAATGGACAAATGACAAACAGAATGACGCGTACAAACTGCTCGAGAAACTGATGCAAAAGTTTCAACTCCAGCTCTAAGCAAATTGCAAGCAGTGATTTTTGCGCCCTGCTTTGAGCTGCGCCCGGGGCAACCGCCCCGCACGCCCGGCCCTAGTTACGCATTGCAGGCCGTATTTAATGTTTCGCAAATGGTTGATAGTGATGGTGATGTGTGTGTGTGTGTGTGTGTGTGTGTGTGTGTGCGTTTTGCTTTTCTTCTGGCACAACATGCCGGAACTGAAAATTTTCTCATTGAGTTTTGGAATAAGGCTTAAAGAAAAATGTTCAAGAAAATTATTTGCTTTTTATTAGGTCAATCGCCCCCTTTTTAACAACAGCTGTTTATGAGTTAGAGTTCCGGCATCGTTTTCTCCGTTAAAAAGTACACATACACACATACACAAAAAAATGGAACTTGTTTTCTGGAGAAAAAGCACACACACAGGCACTCACATCTTCATTGCTAACCATTATCAATCCACCACTGGATGAAGGTCGCCTCAAGTTTCTTCCAAAACTGCCCGCCTTGAGCAAATCTCTTCCATGTTACTCCAGCATGCTTTGAAATTTCATCCACCCATCTTCCAAGTGATCTTCTGTTTTTTATGTCCCATAGTATTCTAACGAAGTAAATTTCTCGGTCATTTTTGCACACGCCGGGCATTGAACCCGAACCCCCTTATTCCGGAATAAGTCGCTCTACCAACTGAGCTACGCAGACGTATGTTCTCGCTGCTATCTGCCTTTATCTCATGTGCGTCCTGCGGGGCAGGCACGTCACATTACCTAGTCTGATACTTCATCCGATAATCCATCCATGGCCCGTTTTCCTAGCAATATATTTACCCCGCATTGCAATTTCAGGGATATTACTTTTGCAAAGACGTGGACCTTAACTAAAAGAGACATACAAAGGCTGCAGACAACTCAAAGTAGTATGGAGAGGTGCATGCTTGGTGTAACCAGGAGAGATAAAAAGAGGAACTCGTGGATCCGAAAAATGACAAGAGTGGAAGACATCATGATCAGAGTTAAATCCCTGAAATGGCAATGGGCTGGACATACTGCCAGAAGGACAGATCATCGATGGACAGCCGAAATTTTAGCGTGGATTCCAAGGGACAGGAAAAGACCCAGAAGAAGACCACATGGGAGATGGGTGGATGAAATTCGAAAGTATGCAGGGGTGACATGGAGGAGACTGGCACAAGACAGACCGTTGTGGAGGAAACTTGGGGAGACCTTCGTCCAGCAGTGGATTGATAATGTTTGACAATGATGACTTTTGTTACTATGGCTTCCACTTTGGTCATTTTCTTGATCCAAGAGTTCCTCTTATCCTTACTAGTTATGCAAATATTATTAACTTCACTTGATATGTAAACATTATGAATATGACATCGGTGGAATAAAAACTGTTAAAAAGGCCTAGGTTTAAGGCCTATGAATGAATTAAGTAAAAGATAAATACTAATAACTTGATATGTTATGTAAATATTTTTTTTTTTTGATTGGAGGTTTAACGACCACCGTGAGCAACTCAATGGGCTATAAGCAGTCGCTATGTAAATATTTAGCGCCCAAGTAAAAGCGCAGAGTTATTAAAAAATCCGACCTTATCGTCCTTTGTCGCGCCGGTTGTGCAGTTGTCTAAGCGCTGGCTTAAAGCATTCGTCCGTAAAGGGTCCGGGTTCAAATCCCGGTGGGGCATGGACGTTGTGTTTGACTTACGGCCCTGGTTCTCTCCCTTCGCTACAACCAGTGACTTTAAATTAGGAACTGGCGACTACTTATAGCCCATTGAGTAGCACACGGTGGTATAGTTAAACTCTCAATTAAAAAAAAAAATATCGTCCTTTTCTGAACACAGCATGAGTCATGCTGTAATTTTGTTGTTTCGTTGAACACTGTAGTATTAAAAAATTTACTAAGTCATCGCTATTTATTTCTTCAAATTAAAGTACAATTATCGCTTGGCTTACATAGAAAGTTTTCTCGAAATTTGTTTGGAGTTCCCAATTCAATTCTTAATATAGGCCAAGAAATGGTAATCTTTATACCCCCCCCCTTAAGCCTTAAACTTTTGTGGCCAGTTGCCCTAAACTCGTAATGAACCGGCCTGATAATTCAGACAAACAAAAAACCTCCTTCCTGTCGTTAGAAACCTTGGAAAACTGCCACACATTCAAAATGTTCCTCGGAGGAAAAGTAATTTGTGTCCGTCCCTTAATAAAAAGCATGCGACAATTTTGCTGTGTGGTAGTTTTTCAATGTGTGGTACTTTTCCAAGTTGTTGAAAGATGTGTGGCACTTTTTCTGCGTGGCGGTTTACCGGAAACTGCATAAGTAGAAGGGCAATATTATTGACATTACTTGTTAGGTAAACTTTATGAATATGAGAATGACGGAATGAAAACTTTTAGAATGGCCTAGATGTTAGGCATAAGCAGTGCTTTTCTTCTGGAAAAAAAAAAAAGGTGCTGGTACTCACCATGAAGTTGTTATTACAGCAACTTCCACAATTTTAACATATCATCCGATATACCCTCGTCGTCTCTATATCACTTTTTGCTTTTGGTATCAACTGCAGAATAACGACCTCGGAGCACTCATGAGTCCACATATTTGCTAGGATTGAACTGAGTGAGAGGAAGTTTTACTGTCCTGACTAACATCAGTGCAGAAGTTGTCTGTACAAACAGACATGACATAGATGAAGTTACTATAAGATTCATCTAAGAGAAACCCCTTTCACATTCACTCTAGGATATTGAAATTGTGCTCAAAGTGTGCTTTAGATGAAATAGTATGTCCGGGACTTTATTTACTTGAAAATACTTACGGAAACCACGAACTGCTTCTCTTTCATTTAAGCGGAATTCGCGTGCTAACTTTTTAATTTCAGCTTCACCAAATGTCAGATGTTTCCCAGGATTTTCTGGCCGATCCTTGGAATCTAATATCTTGGCACATTCAGGCAAATCAGCATCATCTTCTTCAAGCAAACACTTTCCAACAGCCACTTTCAGACTTTTATAAAAAGCAGTTGAACTTACTGCACGACTGTGATGTCTTTCATTTGTGTGGAGCTCAATCTCTTTGAAATTCACGTAGTTGTGTCTTTGAAGAGACATACTGTAGTACGGAGCAGGATTTTCAATTCCTTCCTCAAAAAGTTGAACTATATTCTTTACCTTCCTGTCTGCTTTGTGCAAGTCAATATTTCTCTCTTGTATATCTAGACTTAGTTCGCTAAGTTCTTGGACAGCGTCACACATAAGGCCCAAATCAAGAACAAACTCGCATGACATTATTTTTTTTAAAATGCCCTCATAAAGACAGCAACTTCTTTTGCCTCCTGAAAGTGATGGACGAGGGCTTCAAAATCTTGCCACACTGCAGAAACAGTGCGAAAGCTAGATGCAATCCAGCGAGAGCTTAAAATTCTGCTAATTTTAAGAAGTTGAAGTTCTAGAGTCGCTGCACATTCCTGTTGTTCCCTAGCATTCTTAGGCGAAGTCAATAAAGTTTGTCATGAAACTCTTAAAGCGATTCACTCCTGCCACGTTGTTCAATGTGTCACTAACAGACAATTCAAGGCGATGGCTAGCACAATGCCAGAAAATAACACTAGGAAACTTGTCTTGCATTAGCCTCAATTCGTGACCACTTTGTCTTGCATTAGCCTCAATTCGTAAACACAGTACCATCTGCCGGAATATTTATAATGCATTTATTTTGCCTTCAATAAATCGCAATTTTTTAAAAACTTAAGAAACAAGTTAGGAAAATCATGCAATGCATTGATTATGATACGCTTTCCAATATACTAGAAATCAAATTTTGAAGATGACAATCCGATTTTTGGCGTAAATGTGACAAGGATGGTAAGTCAGATAATATCCGAAAACTTGAAAATTTTCATCGTCCTGGAGCGGGACTCGAACCCGCGTCTCCCAGAAAACGCCCGGGTATGCTAACCACTACACCACCCAGAACGACCAAGTTTCAAGTTGGTCGTTCTGGGTGGTGTAGTGGTTAGCATACCCGGGCGTTTTCTGGGAGACGCGGGTTCGAGTCCCGCTCCAGGACGATGAAAATTTTCAAGTTTTCGGATATTATCTGACTTACCATCCTTGTCACATTTACGCCAAAAATCGGATTGTCATCTTCAAAATTTGTATTATACGGCGTAATCCCGTATTTCTTTCACGAGATACTAGAAATCATTACCCAAGCTATTACTCAAATTAGGAGGAAAAATGGTTGCCTATCTAGGCAAATCTCACCCCTGTGCCCTGACCTTAGAACCATTTGTATGATATTCAACAGAACTGGTTCAGTATATCTCCGAAATAACATGTTAAAGTTTTGTCGCAATCGAAGCAATTTTACGGAAGTTATGACGCATAAGCGCTATGGAATACATCCCGCTCCTGTGTCCTAACCTTTACTCCATTTCGCCCATTTTCAATAGGATTCGTCCCCAGATAGGTCCCTACAACATACCAACATTTCATCGAAATCGAAACATTTTTACGTAAGTTATGACTCATAATGGCGATGGAAGTGATTCCGTTCCTATGTCCTGACCTTTGACCCCCATTTCGCCAATTTTCAATAGGGTTTGTCCCCAGGTAGTCTCCTACCACATACTGAAATTTAATCGAAATCGAACCTGTTTTACGTTACTTACGACGCATAAGAGCAGTGGAATAGATCCCGCTCTTATGTCCTGACCTTTGACCCCATTTCGTTCACTTTCAATAGGGTTCCTTCCCAGGTGTTCCCTTACCACATACTAAAATTTCATCGAAATCGAACGATTTTTACGCAAGTTATCGTGCGGACGAACATACGCACACAACGCGTGACGTAATGAGGCAGATGGGAATCGCGACCATCTGCTAGCAAGGTGTGACGTCATAAACTTTAATATGATCAACAAACAACGCGTGACGTAATGAGATAGATGGCATGACCGCGCGCCAACATCTAATGGGGCGACGTCATGACACCACACTACGAACTTGGTAATTCGGGGTGGTTATTTAACCCACTAAACACATTTTCTTAAAGTCGAGATCAAGCTAAATCGATTTCTAGTACCAGAAAACGATAGGTTAACGACTTTCATCAAAATCCTTAGAGCCGTTTTCAAAATAAAATTTACATACATACAGGAATTGCTCCTTTAAGGTGAACGTAGAGTAATTTTGCTTCCTGTATTTCGAATGGAAAAATTTCTGTACTCATTTTCTTCCCAATTAATGCGTTCCCAAGGATGAAAATTTGAACATCGATTAAAATAGCTTCATTTTAAAACTTGGAATACTTAATATTTTCTAAAACATAACCATAATTATACAATCCAACATTTTTTTGTCTGCTGACATCATGAAAATACAGTCTGCGCCATCTTTTTTCTGGACAATTTATGCATTCACAAGGATGAAAATTTGAACATCGATTAAAATAGCTTCATTTTATAACTTGGAATACTTAATATTTTCTAAAACATAACCATAATTATGCAATCCAACATTTGTTTGTCTACTGACGTCATCAAAGTACAGGTCGCGCCATCCTTTTTCTGGTTTCAACACCATCAAAGGAAAAGTTATTGTTTTTTAATATAATTATGGTTATGTTTTAGAAAATATTAAGTATTCCAAGTTATAATAAAGTTATTTTAATCGATGTTCAAATTTTCATCCTTGGGAACACATTAATTGTGAAGGAAATGTGTACAAAAGTTTTTCCATTGGAAGGATAGGAAGCAAAATTACTTGACGTCCACCTTAATAATATGGGATAATAGCAATGGAATGGATCGCAATCATATGTCCTGACCGTTGACCCCATTTCGTCCATATTCAATGGGGTTCGTCCCCAGGTGGTCTCCTACCACATACTGAAATTTCATCGAAATCGAATCATTTTTACGCACATTATGACGCATAAAGGCAATGGAATGCATCCCGCTCTCATGTCCTGACCTTTGACCCCACTTCACCCATTTTGGATAAGATTTTTCCCCAGGCGGTCCCCTACCACATTTTAAAATTTCATTGAAATCCAACCATATTTACGCAAGTTATGACGCATAAGGGCAATGGAAGGATCCCGCTCCTACGTCGTGACCTTTGACCCCATTTGTCCCATTTTCAATAGGGTTCGTCCCCAGGTGGTCCCCTACCACATACTAAAATTTCATCGTAATCGAACCATTTTTACGCCAGTTATCGTGCGGACGGACGGACAAAGCTGGAGCATATACGCTTCTTCAACCTACGGTTGGAAAGCGTAAAAAAGGTGTCGGTACTGCGTACCGCCAGAAGAAAAGCACTGCGCATAAGAATTAATATTTTCTGCCTGAGTAATATCGCAATATCCATAATTTGAAATGTTACACAATAGAATAAAGTAGCATGCCGACAAGGTGGTGGAAATTTCCCCACCTTGTCAGCATGCTACTTGTTAGACCGCCTGTTACTATAAACTGCTGTGAAAGTTCAAATACTTATGAAACATCTGAATTTGCGGTAAAAAAAATGGAAATGCCGACCCCAGAAATTTTCTCCCACCCCATCCTGTTAATTGTGAGACAGATTTTTACTATAAACTGCGGTAAAATTTGAAATGCCGACCCCGGAAATTTCTCTCACCCTGTCAGCCGACGGCCTGTTACTATAAACTGCGGTAAAGATATTAAACATCTGTAGGATAAAATTAAAAAAAAAAAAGGAAATGCCAATCCCAGAAAGTCCCCTCATATGCTGCTAATTGTCCGGCTGCATCTTGCTTTAAACAGCGTGAAAATGGAAATTGTGACCACTGAAATCTCCCCCACATTCTATATTTTGTAAAAACTGCAATTTTTAAACCGTCTGTGACTGAAAAAGGTGGGGGGACTTTACCTATTACCTAATGTTTTCGCATAGGAATATGTTTTTCAGATTCCTTATTTTATTTCCTAGTGAGACATCTTCAAAATTATTTCTCCAATGATTGCAGAAGTGTAACTGAATGTTACAAAGAGATCTACTTTAAGTAATTCTATACATAATAATCTAAGATATTTAGTATATTAAGCATACGTAAAAACAGTAATGCAGTAATAAAAATAGCGTATGGTAATACTGTAAGCATATATATTGCAGTGAAAAATGCAACGAATAAGGGCTTTAGGGATAAATTTTTAGGAAATAATCTAGATAAGTCTTCTGAGAATGATTATAACTTGAATCTGTTTGCTATTCAAATATTTTCCGGTAAAGTTTGACGAGTTTTCAAGATATGAATTTTCCGAAGAATTATTTTTCTCAAGGACAAAATTTCATGGACAAATTTGTAATAGAAGTTTTTGTCGGAAAAGCTAAATGAGCGTTTCTTGGATTAATTTTAACCACAATCAATTTTGTGAAATTTCCAGTTTATCTCATTGTAAGACAAAATTATGGTCAAAATATTTCTCTACAGATTTCAGCAATGTAATTGAAAGTTACAAATGGCTTAACTATTCGCAATTCTTACCCTTAACAATCAAAAACTAATTAGTACATTAAATGTACATAGTAATCAAGTAGTATAATAATAGTGTAAGGTTAAATGACATATTAAAAACTCCAGAGAATAAGTTTTTATAGGTAAATTTTCCATAAAATCTGGATGAACAATTTTTTCATGGATGAGTTTTCTATGGATATATTTTCTGAAAATATTTGGTGAATTGTTATGGAATGAATTTTCTTTGAAATAATTTTTTGGGAGAGCTGAGTCAGTCTTTGAAGAGTAAATTTTTCATAGATCAGTTTTCAATAGATCATTTCGTGCCCAAAGCTCAATGAGAGTCTCTTGGATAAATTTTTTGATTAAAAATTCACTTGAAACTCCCATTTTTTGTCATTTCTTAAGTCGCTACATTCAACACTATTTTACTGATGATTACCGAAAGTTGCAAAGCGACCTGCTTTTCAGTAATTTATGAACATAAATTCTAAGATTACTTCGTCTTAGAATTTATGTTCATATATTTTATTGTTAATTATTATTATCATCCTGTAATAATAATAATAATAATAATAATAATAATAATAATAATAATAATAATAATAATAATAATAATAATAATAATAATAATAATAATAATAATAATAATAATAATAATAATAATAATAATAAAATGTATTAACAAGAAAAATATATGATAATAATATAAGCTAAAGACGACATTAAAAGATGCAATTAATATATTTTTCATGTTCGCTATGTTCAACAATATTTCTCTGGTGATTACAATATCGTATCTTGACTTGTGTTACAAATCGACTAGTTTTTTTTTTTTTAAATCTGAGGATACTTAGAACATTAAGCTCATCTAATAGTTATAATAATAACCTGACATTGTAATTGTAAACAAAAAGAAGGAAAAAAACACAAATGAAAATGCAACGGTTCCGCTTCCAGAAAACATCGAAAGAGCAGTGTCTGAGAAAATCCCGAAATGCAAAAACCTTCGAGTGGAAATCGAAAGGATCCGGAAACAGATATTAAAAAAGATTATAATCAGTTGTCACTTTGACTAAGGCAGTGGTACCTAATAACTTTCAAAATATTATCGGGGAATCAGGATTACCACAGCGACTGCTCCACTTAATCCAAAAGGCAGTCAGTCATTCTACAGACCTCTCATATCAGTACAAAATTTCTGAATTTCCAAGCTTGAGATGAAAACCTCCGCCTTTGCTCCACGGCCCCGGCAAAGAAAGTCGACAACAAAAAAGTAATAATAACAACACTACATGCGAATAATATACATCTAAAGATTACATAAAAAAAACAGACTGACTGCTTTTTTTATGCTCGCAATGTTCAACATTATTTCTCTGATGATTGCTGAGGTATAACTGAACGAACTGCTCTTCGGTAATCTTGTACATAAAAATATAAAAACATTTTATGCATTAAGCTCAAATACTAATAATAATAACATATCTTAATGATATGAATCAAAAGATGGCATTAAAAAGTAAAATGAATAAATTTTATGAAAAAATTATTTCATCATTTTGGAAGTTATTACCTTCAAAATTATCCCATTGTTAATTATAATGGTTCACTTTAGTATAACGAATGGACTTTTGATTTTTCCAGTTCTTAAGCATTGCCCACACGAAAACGAATTTTAAGTTTGAAGCCCTAAACAGAAAACGAATTTTATGAAGCCCTCGGTAGCAGTTCTCTGAAATAAAACTTCTGTATCGGTATCCTCGAAAACCGTTAGTTATAACACGCACCACTCATTCCATACAGCACTGCGGTATAAACAAAAGCTTCGGAATCCTTTTAAGTTCCACCATTCGCATTCTATGTTTTATGATATCTCTTATCAAAAACCTTTTATACATTAAGCTCAAATACTAATGATAATAGCATATGTTAATGATATAAATCAAAAGATCGCATTAATAAGTACAATGAATAAATTTTGCGAAAAAATTAGTTCATCGTTTCTGAAGTTATTACCTTCAAAATTATCCCTGTGTTAATTATAATGGTTAATTTAGAGTAACGAATGGACTTTTGAATTTTCCAGTTGCGTATTGCACATATGAAAACGAATTTTAAGCTTGAAGCCCTAAAAGAAAAATTAAATTCTAAGTGTTTTTCTTTATTTTCTATCTTATCTCTCTCGGTGGCGGTTCTCTCAATAAAACTTCTATATGGGTATCCTCGAAAACGGTTAGTTATAACGCGTACCGCTCATTCCATACAGCACTGCGGTATAAACAAAAGCTTCGGAATCCTTTCAAGTTCTACCATTCGCATTCTGTGTTTTATGATATCTCTTATCAAAAACATTTTATACATTAAGCTCAATTACTAATGATAATAGCATATGTTAATGATATAAATCAAAAGACTGCATTAATAAGTACAATGAATAAATTTTGCGAAAAAATTATTTCATCGTTTCTGAAGTTATTACCTTCAAAATTATCCCTGTGTTAATTATAATGGTTACTTTAGCGTAACGAATGGACTTTTGAATTTTCCAGTTGAGTATTGCACATACGAAAACGAATTTTAAGCTTGAAGCCCTAAAAGATAAATTAAATTATAAGTGTTTTTTTTTTTTTTATTTTCTGTCTTATCTCTCTCGGTGGCGGTTCTCTCAATAAAACTTCTGTATCGGTATCCTCGAAAACGGTTAGTTATAACACGTACCACTCATTCCATACAGCACTGCGGTATAAACAAAAGCTTCGGAATCCTTTCAAGTTCCACCATTCGCATTCTGTGTTTTATGATATCTCTTATCAAAAACATTTTATACATTAAGCTCAATTACTAATGATAATAGCATATGTTAATGATATAAATCAAAAGACTGCATTAATAAGTACAATGAATAAATTTTGCGAAAAAATTATTTCATCGTTTCTGAAGTTATTACCTTCAAAATTATCCCTGTGTTAATTATAATGGTTACTTTAGCGTAACGAATGGACTTTTGAATTTTCCAGTTGAGTATTGCACATACGAAAACGAATTTTAAGCTTGAAGCCCTAAAAGATAAATTAAATTATAAGTGTTTTTTTTTTTATTTTCTGTCTTATCTCTCTCGGTGGCGGTTCTCTCAATAAAACTTCTGTATCGGTATCCTCGAAAACGGTTAGTTATAACACGTACCGCTCATTCCATACAGCACTGCGGTATAAACAAAAGCTTCGGAATCCTTTTAAGTTCCACCATTCGCATTCTGTGTTTTATGATACCTCTTATCATCATTCCAAATCTTCTCTTCCTGGGACTTTATACAGAAGTGGAACAAAACATCTGAATTACCCTAAAGGCTTCCCGCCCCAGAAGCAAATGAAAGATTCTAACCAAGTTACGATCTCCTCATATTAGTGGACAACTAATCACAGATTGCAGTACCAATTGGGCGTTGTAAACCTACCCCATTGTCCCTTGCACACAAGTTTTTTTCTTCTCCCAAACCACTACGACTTCTTTCAATTCCAGGTCCCCCTTAGTCCTCCCCGTCTTCTCAAACTGCCATGCTGTCTGTGGAGGAGAAGGAGAGGGGGTAGCGACGAAAAAGTCTCAGGACTGACCGATCCCCTGCAAGCCTTAAGGCCTATATTGCTAAGCAAAACATTTTGCCGAGTAGCATCCTAGTTCCTGTTTTATGGTCCTTTTACTCACAAGTAGCGTGTGATGCTGTATGGAGCAGAGGAGTCATTTCCGTTCATCACCTGATGCCCTTTCGCCGACCAATCACGTGCTCCATCGCCGCCATGCCGTCGAACCACAAGACTCCATGCCAGGCAACAGACAGCGGCTATAGTGACCTATGGACAAACCGTCAGACATGAGGATAATCAAACACTGCTTCACCATTATTTTTCTGCTCTGCACGCAACCTCAAACAACACTGGGATCTTGGTGGTAAGTACGATTTTGTTCCGCATCCTCCGAGTACGTAAGCATCCAAAGAGACGCGCAACATCTCGGAACAGATCCGAAGTCGATTTCAGAGATCCGAAAAATTTCCGTTATACCGATAATACTTGCTGTTTAATAACGGAACATACGTCTCGAAAAAAGCGTGACGACACGAAATCAGATGTCTGTGTCAATCACACTGTGTTATGAATAACAAAATAACGTGTACAAAAAAAAAAAAAAAAAAGATGTATACTGAACGTTTTTCTCCTAACTGCCTTTCTTGACACATCTTACAAGAAAAGCAATTAATAGGTAAAAGAGAAAAAAATGGAGATTATAGGAAACACTTTTCCACCGAAATAAAAAAAAGTATATGAAACAAATGAAAAAACATTCGTGTTTGTTAAAAATGCTTCAGCATTTCTATTTGATGCGAAGAAAAAAACGGAAACGAGCTGAAATAATCTGCATAAAATCCACGTTTCTCTTTGAATTTAAAAAGAATAATACTACATAAAGAAAGAATAAAGCATCAACTGTTGTAAACTAAAATCGTACGAAGTAATTAGCACTGTTTGAGAAAATGACAACTGTGGAATTTTCTTTTTTGCAACTAAAAAAATTGTGTTTTTTAAAGTATTATCGAAAATGCTGTCTTCACGGTAAAATTTCCGCAGTATATAAAAGGAAACTGAATTCGCTTTTACTATAAAAGAGGGAAATCCAGCGTTGCATTCAGAGACATTTTTTCGGGGGTCAGTTACAAATTTTGAGGGGCTGAAACTTCTGCATTGATTATATACATATCACAGTTCCTGTTATTTATATATATATATTAATATGTATAAAAATTTTAAATAGAGTATAAAAATTTTCTTATGCTCGTATATCTCAAAAGCAAATTCCAAGAAATCTACACATACAAGTGATTAAAAATGTTAGAATGTTATGCCTTTGCTTTTAATTCAGTAATGCACCACGGATTTCACCATGGGGGTTGGTGTAAAATATTAAGGATCCTAGTAAGATAACACTGTGCTGGAGAAAAAAACCCTTCCCCCTCATAAAATATTAGGACTGGTAAAAATGTCCTCGCCTTCCTACAAGCGTGTTTCTGATTATTACGGAATTATTACAGTGTTACCTGAAAACTTATGGTGCAAACCGTTCCCCTGACACTTGGTTTCATCCCCTTTAGATTATACCATAGTAGTAAAAATAAAAAAAAACTCAAAAATCGTTTGGATGCCAGTTTGAGGTTCCCCGATTTTTATTGTTTTATTTTTTTGTAACAGAGTGTAAACCATCTACCGCCAAAAGAAGAAAAAAACTTTTTATGGGAATAATTTCTAATAATTTGATATTGTTACAAATTAAGTAGCAAATATTTTGTTGTATGTAAAAGCACTAACGGCACGTTAGCTACACTGAGTCTTAATCGTTTACATGGAAAGTCAACATGATAGACTGAAATAAAGCTGAATGCCAGCTTCCAAAATATGAGGATGTATTGCAGTGCAAACATGTCTGCACTGCAATATGATGATGTATTGCAGTGCAAACATATATGCCGCCCCGGTGGTGCAGTGGTCTAAGCGATGGCCGCTGATAATTCCCCCGAAAGGGGTCCGGGTTCGAATATCGATGAGGCATGGATGTTGTGTTTGTTTTACGGCACTGGCTATCTCCCTTCCCTGGAACCAGTGACCCTAAATTAGGGACAGGCGACTGCTTATAGCCCATTGAGTTGCTCACGGTGGTCGTTAAACCTCCAATCAGAAAAAAAAAAAAAAAAAAAGAAAACATCTCTACACCCTGTGAAATTAGGTTTTTATTGCCGAAGTAGTCCGAGCTGTTAGTGCTTGAAAAATTTCCCCTTCAACGAAAACAGTTTAATGCTTTATTAAAGGATGATAGGAATTTCAAATTGAAGTCCATGTGGATGTTTTTTTTTCTTTATTATTATAATATTTTCTCTCATTTTCTTAATTTTTTTAAATTAATTCTTCCATTCTTCCACATATTCAGCTATAAATGAAAATAATTAGACTAGATATACAAGATCATCCAAAAGCCTACGGCGGGGTGGAGGGGGGGCTAAGCGCCTCCGAGAAGATGCCTGAATACATCACTGGGGAAAACATATGCCTTGTTTTATAAATTTATGAAGTTTCTTGGCGTACAAGTGTAAGCAAGGGCAGGTAGAATAACAAAATATTGCCTGAAGATACTAGATAAGGGGAAAACAAATTATTTGGTATACTAGATAAGGGGAAAACAAATTGCTAGATATAAACAAATTGCTAGAAGATACTAGATAAGGGGAAAACAAATTGCTAGATATAAACAAATTGCTAGAAGATACTAGATAAGGGGAAAACAAATTGCTGGGCAAAAAGAAGAAAGAAACAAAAACACAAACTCTTGTGTTAGTGAGAATGACATGAAAATCGGAATCATTTTCATTGGTAAACATTTTTAAAAACAAACTTTTGCTTCCTTATTTACAACTACTGATCACTGTCAGGTGATAAAAAATAATAAAAAAACCGAACCTCGTACTCCTCTTTTTAAATTTATCAAACGCTTCTTCTTATTACAGGAAAAAATAACGATAGAATAAAATATATGACAGTTTAATGTGTTAATAACGAGTACAAGTGCAAAAATCATACCAGCTGCATCAGGAAAGGAAAATCTGGGTAAGCTGTTTAAAAAGGAATAATATTATTAAGGAAAGCCACATGAAAACAATAATTTATCTAGTGTCACATTAAAATTTCGCTTCTTCAACACAGATTTTGGCTACTCAATTATTATAACTGATGAATATCAGAAATCTGAACGTTTTCCCCTGCTCTGGTATTCGGAAGAAGTAAATAAAGAAAGGAATAATACGTTTAAGCTTTTAAAATTCTTATGATTTTCGCACACACGAAAAGTCGTATTTTAATCGCTAATACATAGATAGATGTACGCAGTGGCGTACCCAGAAATTAATTTTGGGGGGTGCGTATCGTCGCCGCAATGTTAAAACCACCAAGGCAAAATTTTGTAGTTTCAATTGTCGCTATTTAAAAATTAAATTTGATCAAAGAAGCAATTACATCATACTGTTCAAGCACCATACATAACATTTACATCAAGTTGCATCTGTATTATGCATCAGTGAATAAAATTTTATATGATGTCAAGTCAACAATCGAAAAATTCTCACAATTTTGCTTTTACCACTGCAACTACGATATCATTCCTTTCTAGTCATGAAAAATATGTCCATGAGAACAGGCATTTTCATTTTTTTCAAATACTATTTATCACAAAGTGATGTTTATTCTACGTTTTTGTTTTCCTGATGTGGTATGTACTCAAGATAAAAGGCTTACCACCTCCTCCCCCCAGTCCCCAGCCACCCAGCCCTCACTATTCATTAGCCTGCCGCCCTGATCACTACACCAGTTTGCTCTCTTCTTTCTTTGGTGGCATGCAAGTGGGAAATGCGCACGGGAAGGAAGGGGGGAGGGGGTAGGCATTAACAATAGGCATATGCGACCTTGTCTGACCATTCCAAATAGCGAAGCAACTAATGGCAATTTAAGGAAGACCAGAATGGTGACACTAGCAAAATAACGTCACCGACAATTTTTATCAATTTTTAATACTAGAAAAAAATATTTTGGGGTGTGCATATGACCTTTTGCACCCCCCCCCCCCCCCGGTCTGCCGTTGGATGTACGGTATAGTAAATAAATAGCAATGGAATGCAAATCTTGTACTTGAACAAGGAAATGAATACTCCTTATTACGGAATAGTAAATAAGGAGCAATGTAATACAAATCTTGTACTTGAATAGAGAAATTAATGCTCCTTATTACCGTATAGTAAACAAGGAGCAATGGAATACAAATCTTGTACTTGAATAGAGAAATGAATACTCCTTATTACAGTATAGTAAATATGGAGCAATGGAATGCAAATTTTGTACTTGAATAGAGAAATGAATGCTCCTTATTACGGTATACTAAATATGGAGCAGTGGAATGTAAATTTTGTACTTGAATAGAGAAATGAATGCTCCTTATTACGGTATACTAAATATGGAGCAATGGAATACAAATCTTGTACTTGAATAGAGAAATGAATGCTCCTTATTACCGTATAGTAAACAAGGAGCAATGGAATGCAAATTTTGTACTTGAATAGAGAAATGAATGCTCCTTATTACGGTATACTAAACATGGAGCAAGTGGAATGCAAATTTTGTACTTGAATAGAGAAATGAATGCTCCTTATTACGGTATACTAAATATGGAGCAATGGAATACAAATCTTGTACTTGAATAGAGAAATGAATGCTCCTTTTTACCGTATAGTAAACAAGGAGCAATGGAATGCAAATTTTGTACTTGAATAGAGAAATGAATGCTCCTTATTACGGTATACTAAATATGGAGCAGTGGAATGCAAATTTTGTACTTGAATAGAGAAATGAATGCTCCTTATTACGGTATACTAAATATGGAGCAATGGAATACAAATCTTGTACTTGAATAGAGAAATGAATGCTCCTTTTTACCGTATAGTAAACAAGGAGCAATGGAATGCAAATTTTGTACTTGAATAGAGAAATGAATGCTTCTTATTACGGTATACTAAATATGGAGCAGTGGAATGCAAATTTTGTACTTGAATAGAGAAATGAATGCTCCTTATTACGGTATACTAAATATGGAGCAATGGAATACAAATCTTGTACTTGAATAGAGAAATGAATGCTCCTTATTACCGTATAGTAAACAAGGAGCAATGGAATGCAAATTTTGTACTTGAATAGAGAAATGAATGCTCCTTATTACGGTATACTAAATATGGAGCAATGGAATACAAATCTTGTACTTGAATAGAGAAATGAATGCTCCTTATTACCGTATAGTAAATAAGGAGTAATGGAATGCAACTCTTTTACTTGAATAGAGAAATTGCTGGGTGAAAAATATTTGCATGCATAGGCGCCGATGATAGGGCGGCAACGTGAATTTTGCCCCTCCAATAATTTTACTGGGTGGGGGCAGTGCCCGCCCAATATTGCTCGTTTTGTTTAAGTAAACAAGTTTTTGTTTTTTTGTGCGTATGTCATTTTCGAAATGCGTGAATTGAAATATTTCTACAGAGAAAAAATGTTTTCCCATTCTATTCAGGCTATCGTGTGCTGTGCTTATTGCAAAAAATGCATTTCTCTCCTTTAGAGAAATGTATTATTCTTTATAAGATGGACAAAGCTCCACCTTATGAGGTCGAAGCGATTTCTTTTCAAATAATTAATAAATAAATAAGTAGAAACTTTTTTTCTCACATTCAGCTTTGCTTATTTGATAAGAAACTTGATTGACAGCCTCATATTGTGTTTGACATCTTTTCGTGATATGTGGTAAATGTTTAAAAACAGTAATCAAAAATAAAATATATAAATAAAAATGCAGAAACATATGAACTGTAGAGCCTTTAATTATCTATTTTTTGCGCTTATCCTTATTTCTTGGAGTAACGGCGCTAATTTCTCATATTTTTTTTATAAACGTTCGAAAATAAAATCTCGATACTTTTATAAAATCACTTGAATTTTATTTTTTAAGATATTGACATTCATCAAAATAATATTTCTGTATCTGTTCATTTGCTGAGGAGCAATTACAGTTGCGTTTTCAAATTTATGTTGAGTCTCGTGCTTTGTCGATTTGCCCTTTTTTATTTTCCTCTTGACGATGGAAGAAACGACGTGCCCCTCCGACGTCTGATCTCTTCACACCTGCACCCCGCCCCCCAATAATTTGGTGAAATCGGTGTCCAAATATTACTGATGTAAATGCTTAACATAATTGATACAACCGTTATTCTCACTTGAAATGATTCCATTTCAAAAAACTGAACATCTTTTCTGTGCGCTGGTGTTAAAAGGTATTGTGAATTTTAAAAACGAAGCTGCCTGCTTAGTTTGTTTCATAATTATATAAATATGCTCTTAATGTTTGGGATATATTCGGGGTGTAATGGTGCATGAAAATTTAATATGCACACGGTACCATACGAACGCACATTCACGAAAACTCAACATGGGGCTGGAAGGAAAGTAAATATTTTTTAATGAACGCAGCAATTCTTCCTTCAGAATAATTAAATTTCACTTAATATTTATAACCCACAAATGTCGGAAAACTCAGCTTGCAGAACATAGATGAAAACTGAAAAAAACTCGAAATATAAGAAACTCTTCACAACGACTGTACACCAAATTATACTGAAAATAGTATAACTATACTATAAATCCGAAATTTCTTGGCGTAGAATTTCTACGACAAGAAATTTCGAATTTTTCGTACAGTTATACTATTTTAAGTAAGGTAACATTTCATATTTTCAGTGTCAGCGAAGATTTTTACTCTTTCAAAACAATGAATTTTCATTCATAAAAGGTGAACACACAAAAACATCGCATTTTTAAAGAAATACAGGTATTTTCGTTTTTGGCTTATAGATTTGTGATTCATATCTACATGCGATCGAAATGGACAGATCACAGCAGATGAAACAAAGGAGAATGAGAAATGTTAGAATCAGTTTTCACATTTGGAAATAAACCACAGACAATAATGACCACATTTGATCTGGACTAGGAACATCAAACAGAAGTCATCGCTCTCTCCACTGTTTATAAGTGAGTCACGGAAAAATTCTCATTGGCCGTCACCGGGAATCGAACCCAGGGTCTTCCAGTTACGCGCCGGATATAAACGTGGAAAGAGCGATAACTTCTGTATGATGTTCCTAGTCCACGTCAAATGTCTGTATTACTTATTCATTCGCCTTCTAATTATTTGTTCAGTTGCTGCTTACCATCTTTGGTGAATCCCCAGCATTGTGTGGGCTCCAAGAAGCAATCTGCCAATTGGCTTGGCAGTTAGTGTATGTGAGTCTGGAGGAATTCGAGGCACGCTGTGGTGCAGTGGAAGCATATCCGGCACATAACTGGAAGACCCTGGGTTCAATTCCCGGTGGCGGCTAATGAAAAATTTTCCGTGACTCCCTTATAAACGTGGAAAGAGCGATGACTTCTGTTTGATAAATAATAACCACATGTATGGATGCAGGGATTTATACATACAACCCCAACATCTCCCTAATTTCCTCAGACCCCTCATAAATATTTGAACACCCATCCATTTGAAGGTGTGTAAAACACGCACACACACCATCATTATCAATCCACTGCTGAATGAAGGACTTCCTAAGTCTCTTTCACAACTTTCTCTCTTGCACCAGTCTCTTCCAATTCACTCCGGCATGCTTTCGAATTTCATCTACCCATCTCCCACGTGGCCTTCTGGGTCCTTTCTTGCCCCTTGATATCCAACCTAATATTTTAGATTCAGCTGTCCAACGGTCGTCAGTTTTTCTAGCAATATGTTCAGCTCATTGTCATTTCACGGTCTTCACTTTGATCATGATGTCATCAATTGTTATCATTTCTCTAATCCACATATCCTATCTTTCCTGATTACATTAAGCATGCATATCCCCAGGCTGCTTTTAGTGTTGTTTCAATCCTCTGTACATGTTTTTTCTTTAGCTAAGATCTGCGTCTCTGATCCATAAGTAAGAACTGGAAGTATGCATTGATTAAATATTATTCTTTTAAGACATAATGGCGGATTCTTCTTGAAAACTGTACTGATTATTCCAAAAGCTACCCAAAGAAATTTTATCAGCCAATTTATTTCTTCTTCTCTGTGGCACTCACTTGATAAAAATATTTGTTTTCCAAGATAAATTTACGCAACGGTTACTTTCAGATGTATCCCATCTAATTCTAAATCTGCAGTTTTTATTGTAGAAGCACTGCACGTCAATTTTCTCTTCTAGAAGTCCATTTTTAAACCAACATCTCCGCTCTTGTCAGTAATTTCCTGGATCATGCGCACTATAGCTCTGACGAGATACTTGTAAAAATGCCTAATACATGTATATCGTTATCATCATCATCATTATCATTGTCAACCATTATCAATCCACTGCTGGACGAAGGTCTCCCCAAGTTTCTTCCACAGCGGTCTGTTTTGTGCCAGTCTCCTCCATGTCACTCCCGCATACTTTCGAATTTCATCCACCCATCTCCCATGTGGTCTTCTTCTGGGTCTTTTCCTGTTCCTTGTAATCCAATCTAAAATTTCGGCTGTCCATCGATGGTCTGTCCTTCTGGCAGTATGTCCAGCCCATTGCCATTTCAGGGATTTAACTCTGATCATGATGTCTTCCACTCTTGTGTCATTTTTCGGATCCACGAGTTCCTCTTCTTATCTCTCCTGGTTACACCAAGCAGGTATCTTTCCATGCTGCTTTGAGTTGTCTACAGCCTTTGTATGTCTCTTTTAGTTAAGGTCCGCGTCTCTGCACCATACGTAAGCACTGGCAGGATGCATTGATCAAACACTTTTCTTTTAAGACATAATGGCATGTTGCTCTTGAAAATTATGCTGTTTCTTCCAAAAGCTCTCCAGGCAAGTTTTGTACGCCGATTAATTTCTTCATCAATGTGACCCTCACTTGATATCTGCTGTCCAAGATAAACGTACGTATCTGTTATCACCAGCTTTTCTCCATCAATCGATAAATCTTCATTTCTTGTAAAAGCATTGAACATCACTTTTGTCTTCTGAAAGTTCATTTTTAATCCCACTTCTTTACTCTTGTCAGCAAGTTCCTGGATCATACTCTGCAGCTCTGATGGGGTAGTTGCAAAAATGACTACATCATCAGCAAAACGAAGGTGGGTTAGATAATCTCCATTAATCTTTATCCCTTTGTTTTCCCAGTTCAGTGATTGAAAGATATATATATATATATCATCATCATCATCATCATTGTCAACCATTATCAATCCACTGCTGGACGAAGGTCTCCCCAAGTTTCCTCCACAACGGTCTGTCTTGTGCCAGTCTCCTCCATGTCACCCCTGCATACTTTCGAATTTCATCCACCCATCTCCCATGTGGTCTTCTTCTGGGTCTTTTCCTGTCCCTTGGAATCCAATCTAAAATTTCGGCTGCCCATCGATGATCTGTCCTTCTGGCAGTATGTCCAGCCCATTGCCATTTCAGGGATTTAACTCTGATCATGATGTCTTCCACTCTTGTCATTTTTCGGATCCACGAGTTCCTCTTCTTATCTCTCCTGGTTACACCAAGCATGCACCTCTCCATGCTGCTTTGAGTTGTCTGCAGCCTTTGTATGTCTCTTTTAGTTAAGGTCCACGTCTCCGCACCATACGTAAGCACTGGAAGGATGCATTGATCAAACACTTTTCTTTTAAGACATAATGGCATATTGCTCTTGAAAATTATGCTGTTTCTTCCAAAAGCTCTCCAGGCAAGTTTTGTACGCCGATTAATTTCTTCACCAATGTGACCCTCACTTGATATCTGCTGTATATATATATATATATATCATCATCATCATCATTGTCAACCATTATCAATCCACTGCTGGACGAAGGTCTCCCCAAGTTTCCTCCACAACGGTCTGTCTTGTGCCAGTCTCTTCCATGTCACTCCCGCATATTTACGAATTTCATCCACCCATCTCCCATGTGGTCTTTTTCTGGGTCTTTTCCTGTCCCTTGGAATCCAATCTAAAATTTTGGCTGTCCATCTATGGTCTGTCCTTCTGGCAGTATGTCCAGCCCTTTGCCATTTCAGGGATTTAACTCTGATCATGATGTCTTCCACTCTCGTCATTTTTCGGATCCACGAGTTCCTCTTCTTATCTCTCCTGGTTATACCAAGCATGCACCTCTCCATACTACTTTGAGTTGTCTGCAGCCTTTGTATGTCTCTTTTAGTTAAGGTCCACGTCTCTGCACCATACGTAAGCACTGGAAGGATGCATTGATCAAACACTTTTCTTTTAAGACATAATGGCATATTGCTCTTGAAAATTATGCTGTTTCTTCCAAAAGCTCTCCAGGCAAGTTTTGTACGCCGATTAATTTCTTCATCAATGTGACCCTCACTTGATATCTGCAGTCCAAGATAAACATACGTATCTGTTATCTCCAGTTTTTCTCCATCAATCGATAAATCTTCATTTCTTGTAAAAGCATTGAACATCACTTTTGTCTTCTGAAAGTTCATTTTTAATCCCACTTCTTTACTCTTGTCAGCAAGTTCCTGGATCATACTCTGCAGCTCTGATGGGGTAGTTGCAAAAATGACTACGTCATCAGCAAAACGAAGGTGGGAGAAATTGCATGTGTATATACAAAGATATATATATATATATATATAAGCAATAACCACTCATATAGAAACAAGAAACCTGCTACATAAGATAAAAATCATCCCCCCACCCCCATTCCTGTTCGTTGAACATAAAAACAACAGAACCTTCCCAATACAACAAGTACTTGAAAAGAACTAGAACAGAAACACACTTCCAAATTAACTAAAGAACCAATAATTGCAAATTAATCCTAAGAATAATAAATATAAAACGCAATACTCTAACAAAACGAAATACAAAAAAGAACGGGGGCCGTGGATCACTCTTCAGGGGAAACCGTCCCCAACTCCCGTTCTGGTTCAGGTTTCATGCAGGCTTATAATTAACTCCAATAAGTTCCAAATGAGGGATAGCAATTTTGTTAAAATTTAGAAAAAAAAACCCGCCTGATTTTCCTTACCTCAACCATAGGAATTTACAAAACTCAGATGGACCAAACATAGCACTTACCGTAAATAAAAAGAACCCTGAAAATGAACTAAATAAAAAGAACCCTGAAAATGAACTAAGTCCAGACACAAATTAACGCTACTCTTTCAAGTACATGTGCACCCCTAAGCACTTCATGACAACTCAGATCAGATCATATGTAGAGGATTTTAGGAAGGGAGTGTCTGACCCCAAGTCCTAAACAACCCTTTAAAAATTGGAAGTTAGGAGATTTGGGCTAGAGTGCCCGATAGGAAAGTGACACGGAAGCGAGGTAGAAAGGGGGAAGAAGACGCTCTTATTTATTACTGGGGTGTCGTACCCGACGGCTTAACGTGCCCATCCGACGCACGGCGGGTATCAATTAACACATATTAATAATTATAATTATTTTCGAAAACAACTAAAAAAATATTTGCTAGCAAATTAAAATATAAAATTATATGGTAAAATGTATTAATCACACCACATAAGAGTAAAATTTACATGTGCAGGACGTTTGACTTGACTACGTTGTAACGTATACTCTAGATTCACTTTCCGTTTGATTTTCACTATCTCTGGTTATTTTATTTTACTATGTAAATTATCTTCTTACTGAACGAGATGTTATTTCTCCCGCTGAATGAGATCTGGCAATGAGTGTAAGTCATGACGTGGTGGTAGCCAGTATAAATAGGCGCGTTCAACGATACCTAAGAGAGCTTTTGTTTGTGTTACGTGAGAGAGCTTTTGTTTGTGTTACGTGAGGGAGCTTTTTGTTGATGTGCGTAGGGAGAGCTTTGTTTCATGTGTAAAGAGATCTTCGTTATATGCGTAAGGAGAGCTTCGTTTATGTGGGTAGAGCTTCGTTCATGTGCAAGGAGCTACGTTTTATTGAGTAGCTGTGTGACCCGTGAAGTGTATGTTGGATACTACCAGGAGTTTTCACTAAATAAAGATTGTTTTAGTAAGTACGTTTTTCTCAGTTCATAGTTTTGTCAGACCTCTGTCTGGCTGTTAGGTTTATTTCATTAAGTGTTATTAGTAACAACCAGCATAAGACTTTATTCATCTTAATTACTACTACAACATTACTACCAGTTATAAGCTTGTTCATTATTATTACTACATTACTAGCAGGAAAGTTTATTCATGATATAAATAACACAACAACCATTAAAAGAAGCATTAGTAAAGGAAGCTTTATTCATTATAACGTACTTTAGGAGAATTGGGATTCATTCAGGCTATATATATATATATATATATATATAGCCTTTTACTCAATTTCCTGTTCTGTGGTTACCCTGCACATAAGTATTCACATTATATATGTTGTTTTTCTTAATACTATATGTTACAAAATTAATTTTGAAATGTAACATAGTCAAATGCAACCCCATAATGAAATAAATGAAATTTAGTGGTTCGAGCCTGAGGTTATCTGCATGGCCGTCATAAACGCTGACCACTAGGCTACCCGCGGCACTTCATGACAACTGACAAGATAAAAGCAGTTTGAACGAAAATACGTAAATACTATAAAGTGACGACATCTAGCAAATTATAATAGCAAAGGAAACAGAACGTGTATACAGAAGTGTATGTAAAGACATAATGTTTTGTTGTTTTTCCGGGACGACTCGGAAGAAGTTACTATAAATTGTGGCCCGAAGGATAAGGTTATTTTACAGAAGAGGTTGAAACGATATTGCAAAGTCTGATTTTTGAAATATTTATATTATTATAATGAGACATTAACTTTTTGAAATAAAAAAAACAAAATTTTCTTGGATAGTTATTTTCAATACAAAATGAAAAACGGATTTCTGAATTGCTTTATAATATTAAACTTATTATTACTGATTCTTATAATCTTTAAATACTGAGAAATAATAATATTTCTATGAACACTATTTCAAATCATGAAAGAAAACTTGAAACTTGGTCGTTCTGGGTGGTGTAGGGGTTAGCATACCCGGGCGTTTTCTGGGAGACGCGGGTTCGAGTCCCGCTCCAGGACGATGAAAATTTTCAAGTTTTCGGATATTATCTGACTTACCATCCTTGTCACATTTACGCCAAAAATCGGCTTGTCATCTTCAAAATTTGTACTATTTAAAATATTTGAATGCCAGTTGCTCAATACATTAGAAATGAAACCCAAATAAATTCTTCTGTCGTAAATATTTATTTCTATACCATGCTTGCGAATACACAAATCCAAACCAAGAAAATGAATATTTTCATTAGAACTGGGTTTACATAACAGTTCTGGAGGATAAACGTCTTTCAACTCAATAGGGTAAACGTCTTTCAACTCAGGTAGAGAAAACCAGGCGTTTTTTCTAAATTTTAACAAAATTGCTAGCCCTCGTTTGGAACTAATTGGAGTTAATTAAAAACCTGCATGAAACCTGAACCAGAACGGGAGTTGTGGACGGTTTTCCCTGAAGAGTGGTCCACGGCCCCAGTTCTTTTTATATTTCGGTATTGCGTTTTATATTTAATTATTCTTAGGATTAATTTGTAATTATTGGTTTTTCAGCTAATTTGGAAGTGTGTTTCTGTTCTAGTTCTTTTCAAGTACTTGGTGTATTGGGGAGGTTCTGTCTTTTGTATGTTGAATGAACAGGAAGGGGAGTGGTGGGGGGGGGGGGTTATCTTATGTATGGGGTTTCTTGTTTCGATATGAGTGGTTATTGCTTATATGCTCTGCCCGAGGTTCCTGCAGCTTTGCGCTTTTCCCGGAACAGATATGTAGTACACCATTGCAAGTTTATTTGCTTTCTTATTATATATATATATACCTTTGATTCGGTGAAACCATCAGCAGTTACAATGGCTTTGAAATCCTGCGGTATTGAAGATGCATACATTAATATTATTAATAACATATATGAAAATGCAAGTGCAAAGATTCGGCTGTTTGAAAATACAACACGCATAAAAATTGGAAAGGGAGTGAGACAAGGTGACACCATATCTCCCAAGCTCTTTAATGCCACATTGGAAAACGTACCTGCCAGCAGAACGCACACGACATAAAGGCAGATAGGAATCAGAACAAATGTCTGCGTAGCTCAGTTGGTAGAGCGACTTGTTCCGGAATAAGCGGCCTCGGGTTCGAATCCCGGCGTAGACCAAAAGTGACGGAGAAATTTACTTCGTTATATCTCTTGTAGTTAATTGATAACTAATAATCGTTAACGGTTGTGCAATAGATCCTAAGAACCCGCTGGTTTTTCTTTCGGCGGACCATAGGAAGAACTTTGCGAAGTTACCCCAGCCCTCCTTGCCATTTTCATCGCAGAAAATCAACCTAACGCTTAAATATTTTATTCGGGAATGATAAAGTAAACAGGGTATTACGAAGCTGAGAGTAATTTCTTATCCGAAACGGGAATGTCATTTTACCCAATTGAATTAGGTCCGTAGGTAGGAAATGGTGTCAGAAGTGCTTCTTACATTTCCCTTACCGTTACTCATATCACCTTTTGTATTTTACAGCCCATTTGTAGCTGTAAAATACAGAAGATGAAGAAGGCGATGAGATTCTCAACTGCTTCGACGGAAAGGAAACTATAACTAAACGCCAGCAAAGCAGATTAAATAAGTAGGCTTATTACAGTTACCGATTTGACCAGGGAGGTCCTGGTTTTCTGGGCTTGTCTCGGCAGTTTAGCTGTTTTGTCCTGGTCAGAATACAAAACAAATTTATTGTACAGGAAATTAACCCGTCCTAATCCATCACGTCGTACGGATTGTTCTGTAATAGCGGTAATGTAAATAATCTTCTAATAATAAGGTAATGGAACCGGAATGCTTATTTTATGAAATGTATTGTAATGTAAATATCTTTTAATTGTTAAATTTCAATGAATATGTAAACAATTAAGAACGCTTGCAGTTTTAGAATGTGTGGAAAGTAATCGTGGGAAACTTCTTAAGAATGTATTTTTTGAGTTCGATTTGGTAGAGCCAGTAAGTCACCGGAAACGATTAGTTTATCGGCGAACTTCCTGGAGAGGACAACACACAGGATTTCGCGTGTAGGTAGCTACAATAGAAGAAGGCTTTTTTAGAGTTTTAAAGCGACTCATTACGAAGGACTTCCGTCCTTCGGGGTGATGGCATTAGGCAGCGGACATTAAGACGCAGGGAAAAGGGTGTTTTTCGGACGAGAGTACTGGAGGGGCGTTGTGAGAAGTAGTTATAGAGACAATAGGAGAACGAGACTTCTGAAGGTAGGATGAGACGTGTCTTTGGGCAGAATGCGACTGACGGAAGAGAGAGAGGTTTTAAGATTTTCGGAGGAAGGAGTAGATTTTCAGAAGTGGTGCGTGGCCTCCGCGCCCGGGCGAAAAGAAGGAATGTAGCTAGGAGTTAGGACATGAGAGATGGTCTAATCACCCGGTGACCAGGAGTAATAATAAATTAAGTAAAATCACGCAAATGAAGGATTTTATCAAACATCAAATCGCTTCTGTTGAATGATCTATTACTACTCTATTGATGTTTACAGTACTCAAGGAACCTTGCAATCTTCTGATTAAAACCTATTTCGGTAGTTAAATAAAGAGTTAAAACAGCACTGTGACAGTTCGTTGGGGTGTCGATAGAGGCTTACTGTATGATCGATCTATTAATGAAAGTGTGACGTACTTATCTCAGATGTGATGCACATATCAAGACGGCAAAGTTCCAGCGACAAAATTCGTCGGTGTAATTTAATTGGGAAAGCATTCGGCTCCGGAGCAGGAGGATGGGGGGAAGGGGGCTCGATTACTGCCACCGGCAAACGGTTTTTACTCTACAAAGGTTTTAAATAAATATCGTTTCGTGAGCTCTGCCAAACGAGTTAATAAGAAAGCTTAGAGAGGTTATTTCTGTCACACCTGTAAAATATATTTTACATTTTGAAGTGCGTTTTTTTAATACATGCATACATACATACATAGATATCACCAAGCTGTTCTCTGAGATTCAGAAGTTAGCTTCAAATCGAAATACAAACTACCAGATAATTTTTACTTACTGTTGTCTTATCAAACTTCTCCATTCACAGCGATCTTGACATACAACTCGGGCTTCATTGATATCCATTACAAGCCGTACACAAGATCTTTTATATTTCATACGTATAATCTTTTCTCATGCAGACACTCCTGATCTGATCCTCCTATGACTTCCTTTGCCTTCCTTCCTGCCACTTGGGCTAAACAGATTTTCTTAGTAAGCATCTCATTACCCATTCTTTCAACATGGCCAAACCACCGAAGCATATTAGTCTCCACCTTGCTAACAACATTTTGCTTCACCACACAACTGCAACACATCTTCATTCCTCACACAATCCGAACGTGTCTTGTCACAAACCCCTTCTATGTAACGCATTTCTCCAGCACACAAACGACTTCTATGTTTCTTCTGTAGTACCCAGGTTTCACTGACATACATCAGAGTAGGAACAATTACACTTTCATACAAAACAAAATGTGCATTGACTGATTCGTTAAAAGTGGAAAATCGTTTTCTGGAAAAGGTGTGTAGCTTTTTTCAGAACAAAAAGAAAGAAAAAAGTGTGATAATGGTGTGTGATAAAAAGGTGTGATGATATGGTTGAAAGTGAACAATGTTCGTCTGAATTTTTAGGATCTGATGGCGGGCGTTCCCACAGTAAAGATAATCTGAAATGGGAAATACAAAAGGCACTTTGGAGCAACCCCATTTCTTCAAACCACAGTCGAGTTGCATAATGCATTTTCTGCCTACCAGACACTACGGCTTCTGTTGAAAGGTAACATGTTCTCTGTGATGAAAAATGTATGGACTAAAGGAAGATATAATAGCCGAATCAACAGTGAAAGATCTAATGTGCTACAAAGTAAACACTGAATTAGCTGCAGTAAAATTTGTGAAAAAATTAAGAACAAAATATCACTATTAAAAAGGTTTGGGCTATTAACGGAAAGGAATGGCTTCAACTAGACTAATGTTTTTAGCTTTTTCTAGCAGTAGGTACGTTTGCTACTCCTAGAGTAAATTGTATTCTATGGCTTCACATTCATGTCCACGTTTTATTCCGTATGAATGCAGATTTAATCATGGACATAAATGTGTTAAAATCAATTAATTGAAAGGAGTGTACTTCAATATCATAATATTGAGCTACACTCCTTTCAATTAGTTGATTTCAATTTTTAAGTTAAATAAATTATAAAAGTAGCCGTAATATCGTCTAAGGGCTATGTCTTGGTTTATTCACTACATCAGGGGCTGTCTTGGTTCAGTTATCACACCTGGAGCTATGTCTTGGTTCGGCCACATGAAAACCTCTATAAAAAAATGATAGAATCTACACTGGTTCAAGTATTAGATGACGGTATATCACGACAATTTGATTGTATCATTTCGAATAACCGTCCAGAAATTTGTTCCGGCCGTGCAAATTCCTGTTTTCGTTTTACCCCGGATTTAAATCGAAAAACATGGTTACCCCAAGTATAAGGCATTTTGTTTAAACATTCAGCACTACGATAAATAATAAAGAAATATCACGTTTAAAAAATTAAATCAATATGAATCTTAATAACGTTTAGCGTTCCTGAATTTTAAATTCAAATGATGAAGGATAATAAAGGAGTTTTTCGTACGGAATGGTCATAATGGTTTCCAAATAGCTGTCTACGCACGACAAGTTAAAACCACATTTTCAAATTGCAAATTAAAATCACTTCATTTACAAATTAAAAACAAGTTAAAATGCGAGATCTTTCGAGGTCTCGTGGCCCCATCATCAAGTTAAGTGCCACTAGACACAGAGATGCAACCATTACACAACGGATACGATAATCCACAATGCACCTAGTCACCATCACAAGTGATGCCATTTACAATGATCATTGCAAATGGCCAAAAAGGTGTTCTTCACGAAAATCGTATTATTGTGTCGGAGTTATTGTTTCTCGTTTCATTTTTTTTAGCCTTTTTTCATTCTAGATTAGAGCCTACAGTGGAATTGGGTGCGTTGTGGCCCCCAGCAGGTGTAGAGGCGTTTAATCCTTTTCAAGTTGCTTTGCTTAATACTGTAATTTTATTGTCTTCAGGGATAATGTACTTTTATTGTCTTCACAAGGGATGCCATTTACAATGATCATTGTAAATGGCATCCTTTGTGAAGACAATATTATGTTGTGTCGCTATCTCATTAATCAGTGTGTAAAACCAAATACATCCATATATATCTATAGAATATTGTAAATGTGATTTGTTTGTGTACATATATATGTATCAAAACAATTTGGGTGTTCAAACATTTGGAGAAAGTAATTTTTTTGTTTCACATATACCCTTTGAGTGCTTCTTGTTACATGTGTAGCAATGTGCACAACAAAAAGAAAGTAGTTATTGTACTCGTGTAGCTTTACAGGTAACACAAATCAAGGACTTTCTGTTGTTGGCTGCAAATAAACACCACGATTGCTTCATTTAAGCCACAGTCAAGCTGTGGTGGATGTGACTGGACACAGAATTCAAGAGCACTGATTAAAAATTGCAGATGGTTTTTGAAAGGCTAGTGCCTGTATTTAATATAACACATAAGGACACAACAGAAACACTTGTGATGGTGACTAGGTGCGTTGTGGGTTATCGTATCTGTTATGTAAGAGTTGCATCTCTGTGTCTAGTGGCACTTAGCCTGATGATGAGGCCTCAAAAGATCTCGCATTTTAACTAGTTTTTAATTTGTAAATAAAGGGATTTTAATTTGAAAATGTGGTTTTAACTTATCGTAAGTAGACAGCTATTTGGAAACCATTATTATTAAATGATGAAATTTACTAATTTAAATTACTAACAAATACCGTCGCTCGAGGGTTAATTCTAAATTAAAATTATAATTTATAAAGTCCCAAATTACAGTAAGATAGCTTCTATTGTTGTTGAAAAATTTAGCTTGCTAACTTCTAGACAAAACATGGGATTTTTCAAAAAGGAAGACAAGACACCAAAAAGGAAATAAAGTCAAAAACACCGAACGGGAAATAAGCTTCGTTTCCTTATCATCTCTTTTCCTAGAATGATTGAGGATATGAGAGTGTAAATACAGATATCATCTAAGATCAGAATGCTGATCCTTTAAAAGTTTTGTTATTCAAAATTGCTCTTCGCTTAGCGTCAAGATGTACTAGGATTGATTTGGGTGCATTAAATCAAATGGTAGAAAAATACCTGAAAACTTTACGCACTAATGTAACCTCAGCAACTCTCGCATTGCGGGGGCCTCACTGCTAAGACGGCTTCTAGCTTCAGTAGAAAGAATTTACAAATTTTTTGCAGAAGTTTCATATGAAACTGATTAAAGAAATAGCTAGGAATGTTTGACTGCAGCTTTGAGTAAAATATCAAAAAGAAAAGCAAATTTTCGTCCGTTTTCCTCCCCTCCCCCTACCCTCCGCGGGTTTAATTTATAAAAAATTGATGACAGGAAAGCAGCTATTCCAGAGGATTTGAGCATGGGCGTACTGATAGTCCCCGCAACCGCCGCACTGTGGGCGGGCCGCATGGCTAAGAAGACCTCTAGCCTCAGTAGAAGTATTTTTTCAAAAATTTTGCTGAAATGTGTGAAACTGGTTAAAGAAATAGCCAGGAATCTTAGACGGCAACTTTGAATAATTATTAAAAAGAAAACCATTTTTTTTTCAGTAAATAAGTAATTTCTGCCAGAAATCATTTTCGCTTAAGTTTATAAAAACAAGGTGACGTGAAAGCAGCTATTCCAGAGGACCTGAGGCACTTTTCACAACCATAGTAATAGTTCCCTACCCATGTACAGAATATTAACCAGAGAATATGAATAAATATCAATCATAGAACGTGAACAAATAAGACCATGTGAATAAATATCAGAATATATGAAATTTTTACGTCAATGAGGAGAAGGAGTGTTATGCATTACCCCTGTTTGCACATAACTATATATCCTTTAGAATATAATTAGCCAAAAGGTGTTCTTCGCGAAAACGAGAAAACACAGAACAGCGTCATTTTTTTATTAGGTGTGCAACTTTATTCTCGCCCACGACACTTTGACAGCAAATTATAGCAAATCGAATACGTACCTAATCATGGAACCAATCCCCGTCGTGTTGGATACATTTGAGCCATCGGTCAGGGAGCTGCCGAATGCCACTGCGGAAAAACGAGAGCTGTTTCGAGTAGATAAAGTCATCAATACTTGTGTGGGCCCCCTCGACAGAAGTGAAGTGCGTATCACTCAGGTGATGTTGCAGGGAGCGAAAGAGGTGATAATCCGACGGGACGAAGTCTGGAGAATACGCCGGGTGGGACAAAATCTCCCATCCCAAGTCGATGATCGTGTTTAAAGTCGTTTTTGCGGTGTAAGAACGCGCGTTATCCTGAAGCAACAGGACCGACCTTCTGCCCTTGCCGGTTTATGGCCTTTTCGCCTCCATTGCGTCACTCACACGAATGAGTTGCTGACAATAAAGAATGAGTCACTCACACGAATGAGTTGCTGACAATAACGAATGAGTCACTCACACGAATGAGTTGCTGACAATAACGCTCAGCATTGACCGTTTCACCAGGTTTGAGCAACTCATAGTGTACGACACCGCGCTGGTCACACCATATGCACAGCAACAACTTCCTGGCATGGATATTCGGTTTGGCGGTACTGGTGGTAGGCTAACCTTAATAAACCCACGATTTGCGCCTCTTAGGATTATCGTAGAGGATCCGCTTCTCATCACAGGTCAAAATCTTGTGGAGGAAATCCTTCTTCTTGAATCTGGAGAACAAGAACACAGCAACATCGCAGCGCTTAGACTTGTTCGCAACTGTGAGTTGGTGGGGCACCCAACGGCCTTCCTTTTGAATCCGTCCAAGCTTGTGCAGGCGCTTTGCAATGGCTTGCCGTGGTACTCCGAGTTCCTGGGCGAGCTCTGACTGTGTGCGACAGGGATCCGCGTCCAACAGTTGTTCCAGTTCTTCATCGTCAACTTTCTGTGGCTGTCCCGGACGTTCTGCATCACGGAGATCGAAATTTCCCTGCTTAAACCGCTGGACCCACTTCTTACACGTACTTGTTCGCAACTGTGAGTAGGACACAGCAGCCTCACCCAAAGCAGCACATATCATTTGCTGGGCTTCCGCGGCTCTTGTTTTCAGCTGAAACGCGAACAGTAGGCAGTGCCTCAAATGTTGCTTCTCGAACGACATTGCTTTCACCGTCAACTTTCGTCCCTTCTGTCACTACAGCTGTGAGCGGTTACCGTTGCCTGGAAAGCTGTTGGATGGCGCTACAATCAGCCATTATCGCACACAGCTATTTGCATTTGGCGACGTTCTATGATCGCTTGCGATTAGGGGTCCAGAATTAAGTTGCACACCTAATATAACAGAATCAATAGAAAAGACTTTTACCACGTACAAAACATTATGACATGATGTTAAGTGTGTATTTTATATTCAAGAGTAAATAATTTATATAATTTTACTCTTTTTGTGCTACAATTCTTAGTTGTTTTCTTTGTTTTTTGCTTATTTATGTTCTGTATTTTCGTATAAATCGAAAGATCGTTAGGCACTGTCACACGGCCATTACGTGTTTGTTTGTGTGATCGTAAAGCATTTCAAAGAGTCTGACCTTCGTTCTTTAAATGGATAGAATTCAGGTGATATGATTAACTTTGGCGTAAGTGTTTTGTATTACTTTGTATCGGTTTAGAACTAGGGCAATCATTTTAATTACAACGTGTGCATTTGTGTTACACACAACAAAGTGTAACAATTTTGGTTTTATGAAAAATACCTATAAGTTCCAAAGAATTTGAATTGTTAAAAACGCCCGTACAACCTAGTTAGTAATATGGAATTTAAAAATGTCTGTAATTGAAAGCAAATAGGTTTTCGCAAAAGGGTCTCGAAGATATTTTTGCGGGAGGAAGGGGGGGGGGCAAGTTTTTCAGGTACGCCGCTGGATTTGAGGCCTCTTTTCACAGTCATAGCAATAGTTTTTATACATGTACACCCTGATTCATAAAGAAGTATGCAGTTTGCAGATACTGTAAAACAGTAACAGTTGAAGACACGGACCACAACTGCGAACCCTTAGGTAGATGTATTCATAAAGTTTGTGTCCCGCTACTGAGGGAAGTGACGTAGGCGATAGCGCGCGTGTCACGTGACTAGTCATTCAAAATGGCAGCGTCTGCAGTGGAGAAGGCGTTTTGTGTTCTTGAATTGAGCAAAACGGAATCTGTCACTGTTGTGCAACGGCATTTTCGATCACGATTCGGAAAAGAACCTCCAACCGGAAAATTTATCTACGATTGGCATAAAAAATTTGAAACTACGGGCTGTTTGTGCAAACTTTAAAGTCCTGGATGACCGCGTGCGTCGATAGTGTTTGCACCGTCATTCAACGAAGCCCGGGAAAATCAACGCGGAGGGTGAGTCGTGAAGTGCAGATTTCACAGCGCACTGTCTGGAGAATTTTGAGAAAGAAGCTGAAAATGATACCATACAAAGTGCAGATGTTGCAAAATCTCACTGACCTTGGCAAGACAAAGCGTTTTGTATTTTGTGCCGAAATGCTGCACCGTTTTGAAAATGACGATTTTGCCGATCACTTAGTTTTCACCGATGAAGCTACACACACGTGAGTGTTCAGGTAAACAAGCACAATGTTCGCTTTTGGGGAACGGAGAATCCCAGATTTACCGTGCAACACGTGCGAGATTCCCCTAAGGTAAATATGTTCTGTGCTGTGTCCAAAGTCCATAAACAAAGTGTACGGCCCCTTCTTTTCTCACGAGAAAACTGTCAGGGGAATCTTTTTTCTGGATATGTTAAATCTTTTGTTGATGCCACAGTTGCAGGACGACAGTGACAACTTCATTCTCCAATTGGATGGTGCACCACCGCACTGGTTAGGCGACGTGCGAGATTATCTCGATGAGCATATTCTTCACCGATGGATTGGACGAGCCGCGGACTACAACATGCCACTGACCCAATGGCCACCCAGAAGTGCTGACTTAACACCTTGTGACTTTTTCCTGTGGAGGTACGTAAAGGAACAAGGTATTTGCCCCTCCCCTTCCTGTTGATCTAGGGTAGCCGAAACAGCGTATCACAGCCACTATCACTGCACTTGATTCAGATATCTTACCTCGCGTTTGGGCGGAAATGGATTACCGGCTCGATGTGTGTCGTTAGACTAAGTGTGCACACATAGAACATCTGCGACTGTCTCTAAAAAAACTTGAAACAGTCCCCAACAATTCTGTTACAGGTAACATAAAATATCTTACATTGCTCTTGTTTTATAGTGCGTTGAAACTGTATACTTCTTTATGAATTACCCTGGACAATACACAAGTTGATTATAAAGTCTCTATGTACACCATATACATCCACCACGTGCTGCTAGCCATTATATACCCACATCTCGTGGTGTATGTGGTCTAGCAGTAATCCAATGTAAGTTGTTTATAGGCCTATCATTTCCAGTCCTGTGTCGAATCCAACTGTGACCTGTAGGGCACAATGAAGTAAATTTCCTTACTATGAGTTCTTTTGTCCTTCTAGTGTAACAAATATTCTTGAGGGCCAGAACACTTGTATCCTTAAATCAGCAGTAGCGCTAGGCTACAAACTCAGTTCCCGGGTGGGGGGGGGGGGTGAAGTCGTCAATTGACAAAACATAAGTATCCTTCATGCGAAATACCAACTTAACAAAAACACTTAATACAAAAGTAAAATTAAAGTCTCTATTATGCACACTATATACATGCACATCCACCACGAGCTGCCAACCAACATATGCCCATATCTCATGGTGTATCCGGACGCGCGTTTCAACAGGTTTGTCCCTGGCGTTTTCAACGTGAATGTTTATCTCATGTCAAAGTCCGATTCACTGAAAATCATGTGCCTTAGTGGGCATGGGCCTCTTTGTAACGCAGTCTTCAATGCCATCTAGTGTTGAACCGAGTTGTTCTGATGTTTGCCTGTGCTTATTGTTATTTTTTATTTTATTTTCAGTTTCATAAAGATGCCTCCATGCGTATTATAATTCACATAGATTATTCTTATTGCAGTTAAATAGTCTTGTTTTATGTGTGATAAGTGCTTCAGCAATCTGGGTTGTTTTTACATTATTCTGTTGGTTGATTATTTTAGTTTCTTCCCAATAGGGAGTGTAGTCGTTCTTCAAATAATAGTCTACGAGTGCTGTTTTGTTTCCCTTTTCATTCCAATTGTTCTTATATTCATTAATTCTTGTCTTAATATTGCATTTTGAGCTACCAATATATTGGCAGACTATCTTATTTCGATCATCCTTAATTGGTATTGAGTAAACATCAGCTCTTTGTAAGATTGGTATTTTTTTCATTGTAGTTGACTAAAGAGCTCCCTATATTTCTTGTTTTTATTCCAAAACTCAATTCAAATATTTTACAAGTTTTCTTCAAAATGTTGTTAATTTCTGGAACATATGGTAATGAGCCACATTATTTAAATTTCTGTTGTTGCGATATATTATTTTGTTGATTGTTTTTTGGATTACTTCTTTTGATCATGTTTTTTATTTTCGTAACTTCATAACCATAATATATCACTGTGTGTTTTATCCAATTTGGTTCTTTATTTAATAGCTTTTCATTTGATGAATGGGTAAATGCCCTGTTAATGTACGATCTAAACGCGGCATATTTGTAAGATGTAGGATGGTATGATATTAGTAATGCAGTTTAGTTTCCTGTACGCTTGAAATTCTATGTTATTATTCTCATTACGCTGAAATAGTATATCTAGGTAAGGTAAAGTACCTTCTTTTTCCTTCTCTGTAGTAATCTTGATTGTTTCATAGTAACTGTTATATTCTTCAGTATAAGTTTGCAGTAGATTATCATCATGTAGATACATCATAAAATTGTCGTCTACATATCCACAGAACAATATTGGTTGTGGTATATTAATGTTTTGTCTCATTGATTTTTCAATGTTTTGTAGAATCACTTCTGCAAGTAGTCCTGAAATGGGTGAACCTATTGAAGCTCCATTACATTGTCGAAATGTTGTATCTAATGAGAATAATAACATAAAACTTCAAGTGTACAGAGAACCAAACTGCATTACTAATATGATACTTGAAAACTCATACCGTCCTACATCTTACAAATACGCCGCGTTTAGATCGTACATTAACAGGGCATTTACTCATTCATCAAATGAAAAGCTATTAAATAAAGAACTAAATTGAATAAAACACACAGTGATATTTTATGGTTATGACGTTATGAAAATAAAAAACATTATCAAACGAAGTAATATAAAAAACAATCAACAAAATGATATATCGCAACAACAGAAATTTAAATAATGTGGCTCATTACCATATGTTCCAGAAATTAACAACATTAATATATATCAAATACGTGGAGATAACGTAAATGGACGATGTCATCACTCTTTCCACGTTATTTTATTAACAACGCATAGCGACTGAAAAACTGTGTTCCGACACCGCTGGGATCGAACCCCAAATCTCTCGATAACAAGTCGAGTGCGTTCGCATTTACGCTACGGCGCCAACAGTTCACAGCGCCATGCGTGGTTTATCAGTCAGCATCTGAATACACAAATCCGTATTGATGGTCTCAGCAACTGAGATGTCGTCATCTGGTGGCATTTAACGCAACAGCTATTTAATTGTAGCTGATAAATTCAAAGGGCGATAGAAATGATTAATATATATCAAATACGTGGAGATAACGTAAATGGACGATGTCATCGCTCTTTCCACGTTATTTTATAAACAACGCATAGCGACTGAAACACTGTGTTCCGACACCGCTGGGATCGAACCCCAGATCTCTCGATAACTAGTCGAGTGCATTCGCATTTACGCTACGGCGCCAACAATTCTCAGCGTCATGCGTGGTTTATCAGTCAGCATCTGACTACACAGCGGTGTCGAAACACAGTTTTTCAGTCGCTAGCGTTGTTTATAAAATAACGTGGAAAGAGCGATGACATCGTACAATTAACAACATTTTGAAGAAAACTTATAAAAAATTTGAATTGAGTTTTGGAGTAAAAACAAGAGATATAGAGTGCTCTTCAGTCAACTACAATGAAAAAACACTAATCTTACAAAAAGCTGATGTTTACTCAATACCAATTAAGGATGATCGAAATAAGATAGTTAGCCAATATATTGGTAGCACAAAACGCAATATTAAGACAAAAATTAATGAACATAAGAACAATTGGAATGAAAAGGAAAGCAAAACAGCACTCGTAGACTATTATTTGAAGAACGACTACACTCCCTATTTGGAAGAAACTAAAATAATCAACCAAGAGAATAATGTAAAAACAACCCAGATTGCTGAAGCACTTATCACACATAAAACAAGACTATTTAACTGCAATAAGAATAATCTATGTGAATTATCATACGCATGGAGGCGATAAAATAAAAAATAACAATAAGCACAGGCGAACATCAGAACAACTCCATCTCCAGAAGAAATTGCAGTAGTCAACAGATTCATACAAACTCAGAAGAAAGAAAACCCAAATTCAGTCAGTTTTGATGAAATTTTTAAGCAGCGAGTAGTCTTCAGAGTTAATTATAATTTATTGGCCACAGCCAGGACTTTCGGCTGTAGTACGGCTACTTGTGAATCCACCTTTTCGGTTTTAACGAGAATTAACTGCGCACAGCGGCTTTTGATGTGCCACCAACGAATGTCGAATTTGTTTCTTCTTGACTATTTTGATTTTCTATTGGTAAGCAACGATTATAAATGCATTTTTATTCAACAAAATGTTTCTTGTTTTTTTTATTTATGTTAATCAAAAATGGTACTTTTGTACCTGATGTACCTAGATAAGGTACTTAGTCTGGGTTGAAATTTGTAAAATTTCAGTAATCCTCAAAAAAAGGTTAAAAGTATATAGATTTTTTTTAGCATGACCTAAATTTTATTGAGCCTGCCCTAAGTACAGAGTTTGTCTACGGCCCTGTTGGCAGCTCGTGGTGGATGTGCATGTATATAGTGTGTATAATAGAGACTTTATTTTTACTTTTGTATTATGTGTTTTTGTTGAGTTGGTATTTCGCATGAAGGATACTTATGTTTTGTCAATTGACGACTTCATCCCCCCCCCGCCACCCCGGAACTGAGTTTGTAGACTAGAACTACTGCTGATTTAATGATACAAGTCCTTGCCCTCAAGAATATTTGTTACAATAGAAG
Source organism: Macrothele yani (assembly GCA_039090855.1). Classification (NCBI taxonomy): domain Eukaryota; kingdom Metazoa; phylum Arthropoda; class Arachnida; order Araneae; family Macrothelidae; genus Macrothele; species Macrothele yani. Next base: position 44,480,823 of record CM077005.1, on the reverse strand, counting down.
GGCAAAATACCTCATAGTAAGGAACTTTACTTTGTGACGTACCTGCCAGCAGGACGCACATGACATAAAGGCAGATAGGAATCAGAATAAAATGTCTGCGTAGCTCAGTTGGTAGAGCGACTTGTTCCGGAATAAGCGTACTCGGGTTCGAATCCCGGCGTAGACCAAAAATGACGGAGAAATTTACTTCGTTATAACTTCACTGTGCCTTACAGGTTACAGTTGGATTCGACACAAGAGTGGAAATAAAAGGCCTACAAACGAACTTACATTGGATTACTGCTAGACAACATACACCACAAGATATGGGTATATAATGGATAGCAGCACGTGATGGATGTATAAGGTGTACATAGAAACTTTATAATCAACTTGTGTATTATACTTTCTCGTTCAGTCTATATATCGCATCAAGGATACTTATGTTAGGTCAGTTGACAACTGTAACCCCATTTCCCCTGAACCGAAATTATAAACTGGTACCGCTGCGAACTTGATGATACAGGTCCTGATCCTCAAGAAATAAATTTGTTACAACAGAAGGAAATAACAATTCATAGTAAGGAACTTTGCTTCACAGTGCTTACAAGTTACAACTGGCCTCGACACAAGACTGGAAGTGATAGGCCTAAAAACAAATTTTCGGTGGATTACTACTAAGCGCATGTAATTCTAACAACGGAACTCAGGGTGTTTGGTGAATGGCAGTAAAGAAGCATTGTATGTAAGTAGTATATTTGTTGAACATTAAAATTGAATTGTATATAGTAGTTCCCACATTTTATGCACCACTATGAGCTGTAATTAACTTAAACGTGAGCAACAGAGTATCGAAAGATGAAACACGTCTTTAAGAGTAGAAATTTATATTTTGAATTGCCAAACATTTTTAGAATTATAATAAAATATCTTTTTTAATTAAAATAAACGTTTTTTTTTTAATTATTTTAGCGTTGTATGTGACCATTTTAAGTTTTGAGAAGTTAGCCCAGATGAAGCCTCGCAGCCGAGTGCGAAAGCTTTGCAAATATTGAGTGTTTATTTTTACACCATTAAGGAGGATTTTAGACTCATTAGTCGTGTGTTATAAATATTTCCAATTATCTTTTCCGTAACGCAATGAAGGTTTGTGGGTTGAATAAATCTTTCCATAACATGAGATTTAATGAACTGAATGATACTCTTATATGTAAGTGTCTTCGTATACGCGTAAAAATAATCAACTATTTAAAAAAGCTTTTTCAAGCATAATGGATCTCGCTGAATTACTTTTTGCCTAACAATGTTTAATGGATTCTCTGAACCTTTTCCATAACATTTGGGAGGGAGTCACTAATCTTTTTAAAACTTTCAGCATAACATTCTAGAAGTTATTAAATTGAATGAGACTTTCTGTAACATATGAACTCTCTTAGCTTCCTCATAAGCTTAAAGAAGTAAGATAGTTCATTCCATTATAAAGCAGAATTAAAGTAAGAAAACCCATCTTACCTAAGGCTCTACGAGACCCGCCATCTTGTATTGCTGCCTTCTCTTGTTAACCAACGGGCAAGCGTATTTCACAAATTGCTCGGGCAATTTTGCACATTTTGGAACACCGTTTGTGGCTAACGCAAGATATGTGATAAATAAAGTGTTCCCTGGTTTCACATTTTCATTTTGGACTCTTTAAGTATTTTTTATTAATTAATAAAACTATGGAAGACGCCTTGGTACAACTTTTGCTGCAGATAAAAAATGAAGGAAAAGGTCAATAAAAATTCTGAAACCAGGGAACTCTTTATTTATCATATATCTTGCGTTAGCCACAAACGGTGTTCTAAAATGTGCAAAATTGCCCGAGCAATTTGTGAAATACGCTTGCCCGATGGTGAACAAGAGAAAGCAGCAATACAAGATGGCGGGTCTCGTAGAGCCTGAAGTGAACATTTTTGAGCTGCAAGAAGCAGGAATCTGTTGTTAGGTAAATAGAACGTGCTAAATGCATGCAAAGCGCAGATCAAAATTACTTTTTCTTCTTCTATCACACTGTTTTCTGAAGAACCATTTCTATTATGACCTCAGCTGTTGAAGATTTAAATTCCTCCTGATATATCAGAAATTTTCATGATCAGAAAAATACTGACACCATATTTTCCCATGATTGCCTGTTTACTACGATTCCTCACCACAAAATAATTTTTGGCATCCAGTATTATCTTAAACAAAAAAATGTAATCTTTTGATTAATATAACGTACTCAAAATTCACAAATATTATTTGGCCATACCCTAATTTTTATGTCATGCAATTTCTCTCCACATTTGTAATAATCCCTAAGGTAGAAATTCCGAGAATTCTTCGTAGAGCCACATTCAAATTGTATCTATTCATTTTTGTCATTTAATGTTTCCTTCCTTCAGCGCTAATGATCACAGGTATAAGGTTCCACCGAGATGATAACTGAATTTACATCACTGTTTGTGAAAATGGCAACACCATGAAGGACTGTTCGAATTAGCTTGAAACTTACATGATATGTACGATAAGTTGGGACATGTAAATGATCAAAATGTCAGTGAAACTGCTCATGCGGTTTCGGAGCAGCACCCACTGAACTCTCGGGTCTTGAGTATAAAGACCAGGCTCAAACGAGACGTTGCAATAAGCGAAGAGTCGATATTCAGTCGAAAGAGCGTTTTTTGCGTCTCACTATGCCCCGTCGCCGAAGAAGGTCGCATTATGAACACCTGACGAACTTTGAGCTAGGAAGGACTGTTGGAATGAGAGAAGATGGATTTTTCTACAGCAAAATTGTCATTCCTGCAGGACGAAACGCAAGTAATCAAGGCTGGTCAGGTCTCCTCGAGGCGTTTTCCTTCATCTTCCCTGCTGTTATTTTTACGTTTATGCTTAACCACTCAGAATTATTAATTTTGATATGTAACAGAAAGATCAATAAATGAAATGAAAGTACTACAATGATGCGACTGTGACGTCAGTGGACAGATGAGGCTCAAACGCACGGAAATCCGGGAAATAGACAGAAAAATCGCACGACTGCAAGGGATGACAGACACCTCCCCCGCATGGCAGTGACCGGTCGCACATCGACATCCACGGTGTTAGCTTGGCAGTGGAACACTGTCACATGTCAGACTTTGTCCTGCAGTACAGTTCGACATCGTCTGCTTAACATATGATTGGCCGCTAGCAGCTGCGGATTCTTTGACCATAAATCATGACGCCTCATGCTGCAAAGGGTCTTGAACACAGGCATTGGCGCGCTAATTGGCAACAGGTCGTGTTTTCAGATGAGTCACGATTCAACTTGATGCACCATGATGCTCGTTGAACAGTACGTTGCAGCGTCATCATAGGCGTAGCGTGACCAAAAATTGGGGGAGGGCACAAATAAGTGTAAACTGATTCGGGGTGGGGGAGGGGATTCTCGGAAATAGTTTTCCTTCCGAAAATGCTCTTTTTCAATTGCCATAACTTAAGTTCTTACATGCCTAATAAATCCAAAACTACGAGGTGTACCAGGCTTGGTTGTTTCACCCTAATGAGGATGAAAAACAAAACAAAAAAACATGCCTTTCAAGGCACCTATGGAATTACTGCTGCAAAGCAGTCATAACAATGCTCACTGTTGCGTAGCGTTGTTCCCTTAGGTGTATGTCACACTTTATAACATTTAAAAGCATACATGAGATTTTTCCGCGGATTCGCAAAATTCCGTTGTTTTTGTTTTTGCGCTGGTTTGTTTTCCCCCTTTTTTCCTTTCATCATTTGGGTCATGCTCGAGATCGATGCCGAACTGAAGAGAAATAGGGGTGGGTTAGGCAGGGGTAGTTTTCCGCCTGGGGATGGTATTTCGTCTTGCTAAACGAAGTGACGATTTTTCCCGCAATCGTAATTTCTTTTTTCTCACGATGTTGCCTGTTCCCAATATTGTTATTAAATTTCATTTTACTGCATAAATGTTTGTATTTCAGCATGAAACTGTGGGAAACGATTTCCAAAAACGGAAGTTAGGACGGCGCGAAGATTTCCTTGTCGTCTACTCAGGCAAAAATTATTCCGTGAATTCGAAGAATTCCGCCATTTACGTTATCATTTTGGGCATTCTCGAGATCAATGCACAACTGAACATAAATTTTGGGGGGTAATGGCGGGGAGAGAGATTCGTTATCCTTCGAACCGCGTTTCAATTTGTAAAGCTACCTGCCTCTATGTCGTGTGCCTCGCCGGACGCACACGACATAAAGGCAGATAGTAGCGAGAACGAACGTTTGCGTAGCTCAGTAGAGCGACTTGTTCCGGAATAAGAGGACTCGGGCTCGATTCCCAGCGTGGACAAAAATGACGGAGAAATTTACTTCGTTATACATGGTCTGATTTTTTCGCCCGATTAAAAAGATCAGCTTTTTTGTTCCTTGGTCAGTCTGATGTATGTTAAAAGGCAAGCGACCAGTTATTATGTTTTCCACTTTTCAAGTTGAGGGGCACGTTCCCTCCGTGCCTTCCCTTTCCTCGACGCTACGCCTATGAGCATCATAACGACCCAACTCCAAGCGTCACGGTTCGGGGCTCCATTGGGTTCAATTCGCGATGTGGGCTGATAGGAATTGAGGGAACCCTCAACAGCAAGCGACACATCATGGATGTTTTTGACGCAGAAGTGATACCCTTCCTTCAGAGTTGTCCTGGCGCTATTTTCCAGCAGGAAAATGCTCGGCCACATGTAGCCTGGAATGTCCAAGACCTCTTCATACACGACACATACCACTTCTTCCCTAGCCTGCGCGTTCGTCAGATATGTCCCCGATCGAACATGTCCGGGACATGGTAGCTAAGCGATTAGCCCGCCAAGCGCCTTCCCCAGCAGTCACCACAAACGAACTCTGGTCTCGCATAGAATCAGCCTGGCTGGCAGTTTCCCTGGACGATATCAAAAGCCACTTCCATTCAATGCCACACTGTGTAGAAGCTGTTATTCTTGCTCGAGGTGGCTTCACTTGATACTGAGTTTTGAAGCGAAAAAAATCTTGTATAGATCCAGAAATGTTATCAGTTATCTCCTGTAACATGAAAATTCTCTGATATAAATTTCATTTGAATAGCGTGATTTTTTACGGTGTTCCGATTTTCATAAACAGTAGTGTACCTGCTAGTTATGTGTATTTGGGAAGGATACCTATTGAAGTTCCACTTCTATGTGTCGCTTAATAGAGAGATTTGACGTAGACCAGAAACATCAAACAGAAGTCATCGCTCTTTCCACGTTTATAAGTGAGTCACGGAAAAATTATCATTGGCCGCCATCGGGAATCGAACCCATGGTCTTCCAGTTACGCGCCGGATATGCTTCCACTACACTACAGCGGCCTCGAATTCCTCCAGACTCACATACACTAACTGACAAGCTACTTGGCAGGTTGCTTCTTGTAGCTCCGCACAATGCTGGTGCAGTGGAAGCATATCCGGCACGTAACTGGAAAACCCTGGGTTCGATTCCCGGTGGCGGCCAATGAGAATTTCTCCGTGACTCACTTATAAACGTGGAAAGAGCGATGACTTCTGTTTGATGTCTATATGTCGCAATTTCTGTTAATTAAATAATTCATTTCTTGCTACCACTGCATCATCTTCAAACTACGTTGATATCATTCATCTTCAAACTACGTTGATATCATAAATAAATTTCTTTTGTTAAAATCAATGACTGATTTATTTCTTGTATTTAGACATCAGCCAAATTGATAAGCAAAACAAAAAAGAGGAAAGTGTTCTCATATTCAGTCTCCGGAATAGGAATACCCATCGTAGTAGTACTGTTTGTTAGAACTACCAAATTAGGAACAAACTTGGGTCTGAAGATATTTATTGAAGCAGCAATCAGAATATGATTATGAATGTCACTGGTTTACTGTTCGCTATGCAATATCATATCATGAAACTTGAAAATTACATTGCCCTGGCGAGCAGGGATAGGAAAATTAAATCGACCTGGAGCTATGTAGTTTTAAAATGTTCTGATATGATGTTACATGGCGGATGTTAAACTAAAACTAGCACAATTCAGAGTCATATTCTCATTATTACTTCAATAATTGCATGAATATCCTCCTGAATTTATGAGGAATATTTCTTTTTTGATTTCCACATGTGTATGAAGATTTATCGATTGATGGAGAAAAGCTGGAGATAACAGACACGTACGTTTATCTTGGACAGCAGATATCAAGTGACGGTCACATTGATGAAGAAATTAATCGGCGTACAAAACTTTGCCTGGAGAGCTTTTGGAAGAAACAGCATAATTTAAGGGCAATTATGCCATTGTGTCTTAAAAGAAAAGTGTTTGATCAATGCATCCTTCCAGTGCTTACGTATGGTGCAGAGACGTGGACCTTAACTAAAAGAGACATCCAAAGGCTGCAGACAACTGAAAGCAGCATGGAGAGGTGCATGCTTGGTGTAACCAGGAGAGATAAGAAGAGGAACTCGTGGATCCGAAAAATGACAAGAGTGGAAGACATCATGATCAGAGTTAAATCCCTGAAATGGCAATGGGCTGGGCATACTGCCAGAAGGACAGACCATCGATGGACAGCCGAAATTTTAGATTGGATTCCAAGGGACAGGAAAAGACCCAGAAGAAGACCAAATGGGAGATGGGTGGATGAAATTCGAAAGTATGCGGGAGTGACATGGAGGAGACTGGCACAAGACAGACCGTTGTGAAGGAAACTGGGGAGACCTTCGTCCTGCAGTGGAATGATAATGGTTGACAATGATGATGACGTTGAAGATCCTTAACCTCAAATAAATAAATACGAAGAAAAAAATTTCAACTACTTTAGTTAACAGTAAATCTAATATTTTTTAATTCATTATGACTTTTTACGTAAAAAGTGTTTCACTCTTTTTATGTTTTACCAGTGCGAATAGGCTATCATGGTTACATCTACCTTGAACAAAATACACCGAGGGATCGCTGTATTATCTTCATCCCTATAAGAAGTGGATGCGGCCCGTTGACCACGTGATTTCCGAGAGGGTGCGATTAGTCGACCGACGTAGTACATATAAGATATAAGTGGAGCAGTAGGTAGTAAAATTCGCAGCGTGGTGGGTAAATGGAAGGATTTATCGGACTTTGAGAAAGAACAGCTCGGAGAGCGGGTCCTCGATTTCCGAAACGGCTGAGCTTGTGGGTTGCTCGTGACCCGGCGTAGTTAAAGTGCGTCAGTCCTGGCGTGAAATTGGTTTAACAACGACCCGCAGACAAACTACAGAGGACAGCGAAAGGTTGATGTGAGAGATGAGCGCCGGGTCGGACGACTCGTACAGGGCAACAGACGCAGTACTGTTCAACAGTTGACCACCCAATACAACACAGGTCAACCCGGAACAGTATCTGTCATGACCATGCATCGTACTCTCACACGTACGAGCTATAACAACAGACAACCCATACATCCTCTCCTAACCACAGGCCATCGGCACAAAACACTCATTTGGTGCAAACATCATGCAAATTCGACTTCATATGACTGGAAAAAAGTGTGCTAGTCTGGCGAGTTGCGTTTTTTAGTAGTTTTTTTCTGTGTTCTCGTTCTCTCCAGAGAGGGATTCGAGGAGAATCAGTCATCCTGTGAGAATTTTCTATTATTAGCTGGTATTCCAGCTATATCTCTCGTATTTACTGGAATACCAGCTAATACCAGCTCTGGGTGCCGTGAGTCCAGTGCTGGATCACCAGCTCTAGACCAACGGACCTCTGAAAATTCTCACAGAAGATTCCAGTATCTCGTCTCTGTACCTCAGAGCAGTAAGAGTGCCTCTGTCGTGTCGAAGATGCGGAGCTGTATGTGCCCTTTCAACATGATGCATGCCCATGCTATGACTACACCGCCATCAAACTGGCTCCTTTCCTTGATGTTATTGGGATTGCAATTGGTTCCCTCTCAGGGTTCCCACTCAACCTGGAAAACAGGGAAAACCTGGAATTCTCAGGGAATTTGAAAATGGTTCCAAAAATCAGGGAAAACTCAGGGAATTTGAAAATGGTTCCAAAAATCAGGGGAAACTCAGGGAAAGTTACCCTTTTTTGTAAAAATCAGGGAAAAATCAATGGATACTTTATTTTGCCAAAAAAACTCATTTTTTCACGATTTCAAACTTTTGCTTGCAATTACTGCCTGCCTAGAATTTGGTAGATCTTACTTTGAGTTACATTAAGTATTTCCTTTATTCTCTAAAAAAAGATGCAAAATGGAATTTTTAAAATTGCCAGTTATTAAGCTTTTGTTCAATTTCTGCAGGCAGTTGTTATAACATGGAACAATTAGGCACAATGGCTCCTGCTTGAAGAAACACTTCATAAGAGAACCAACCAAATGATGGATCAAAGTCCTTTGTCTGTTGGTTCTCTTGAAACATGTTTCTTTGAACAGAACCATTCCATCATTAAGCTTAGCTGCATTCTTTTATAGAAAAACTGAAACTATTCAACTGACAGAATTTTTCTTACATATGACCTGTTACTATGGAAACGTATTTACAAATTCCGTGTGGGTAGTATTCACAAAAGTTCACGGAACTTTGGTACAGAAAATAATGTGCACAGTTAGTTGTTATTAATGAAAAGCAGGTAATTTTATAAAGACAAATTACGTAAAGAATTTACAAGTGTGTGCTTTGGTGAGAAAAATGAATGGAATGAAATGAAATGTAACAATTCTTTGCAACATGCCACTCTGGAAAACTTTAAAAACCACCTGGTGAACCTGGAAAAGTCAGGGAATTTTTTTATTACTTTTGAGTGGGAACCCTGCCCGTTCTCTCCAAAGAGGGATTCGACGAGAATCAGTCTGTAAATTGATTCTGGACTCATTAATGAACAGCACATTGCTCCTCTGATTCAGTGTCCACTTTCGATGTTCCCGACCTCAGTTTGAACGGGCCCTCCTGTTTGCAGTGGTGAGCGGTACACAAACTACTGGTCGTCTGGTATAGAGACCAGTTTCCCTGAGCCTCCTGTAAACAGTTTGTTTTGAAACTCTTGATCCTGAGGCGACCGCAAGCTCTGCTGAGAGTTACCTGGCATACATTGTCGTTTGACGCCGTGCAGTTGATGCAAGATACAGATACTGCTGAACGGTCGTGACTCTTGGACGACCTTGTACTGGTTGGCGTCTAACCTCTTCTGTGTCTTGGAACATTCTCTATAACCCGGAGGTGACACTTTGTGGCACATTCGGTGCTGTTGAGACTACAGTATGTAACTGTCCCGATTCGAGCATTCCGATTATTCTACCCTGCAGAAAAACAGTCAACCTGGCAAGAGGCGGCTTTAGATCTTTTGGGACCCTAGACGCTAAAATATTCAGGGGGCCGTCCTTTCCCCTTCTTATCGCCTCAGAAATTTTCATCCATTAGATTAGCAGAACAAAAAAAGTGAAGTTGAGAAAAATATTTTATGCTTTTTGAAATTCCATTCTATCTTCCTATTATTACAACGTTTGGTAAGAAACAGTGCTAGTGTTTTTTTTTTTTTTTTTTTTTTTTTTTTTGATTGGAGGTTTAACGACCACCGTGAGCAGTGCCGTAAGACAAACACAACATCCATGCCTCACCGGGATTCGAACCCGGACCCCTTACGAACGAATGATCAGAGGCCAACACCTTAGACCATTGCGCCACCGGGGCGGCCAATGCTAGTATAACCCCCTTGTCTGCCGTTGCACATCGAACCTTTTCTTTTTAGAGATATTTCAAAAATTATTTTTGTCGCTAATAGGAAACTAAGGATGATGATCAAATGATCACATGTAAAGGATTTTAGGAAGGGAGTGTCTGACCCCAGGTCTTAAACAACCCTTAGAAATAGGAAGCTAGGAGATTTGGGCTAGAGTGCCCGATAGGAAAGTGACACGGAAGCGAAGTAGAAAGGGAGAGGAAGACGCCTTTATTTATTACCAGGGGGGGGGCAGTACCCGGGGTCCGACGGCTTAATGTGCCCATCTAACGCAAGGTGGATATTTAGTGGATCGAGCGTTCGTACCTGCCTGAGGTCCTTTCCGCGGCAGTCACGAACGTTGCCCACTAGGCCACCCGCGGCCCAGGAAACTAAGGAAATGAAGTTCGGCACTTTAAATACCGCTAAAGGCTGTCCAGTGGAAAATTAAAAAAATTAAAGTTCTGTTGTGAAGAATCTATTCAACTTAAAGGTAAAAAAAACAAAAAAAATTTTGTGCCTCTCAGGTTAGGCTCAACTGCTCCTTCTCAAATGTTTAAAATTTTCAATTAGTTCGTTAATTTCCTGCTAAAGACCAAAAAAATTGGTTTTCACAGATTTTCCAAAAATTATTTTTGCGCATGATCGGCATAAAAATTTACTAAAATTTTCCAATTTCAAATTTCGCTACTACTTCATAAATTTCCCGCTGGGAGTTCTCAAAGTGGAAATTTCGTTTATTTTAACTTTGCGCTACGAAGACATTATTTCAGTTACAGCAAACGTTCTTTTTGAATTTGATACGTTAGGCAAAACCGATTACCTTTAACACCCTTTCAGTTGCAAGTTTCATGACAAATTTATCGCTAATGGCGCCGAAAATGGAATTTCGTACATCGCGTGTTGTAATAAAATTTCATAAAAATGGAATGCATTTCAATAATAAAACCTGTTCTTTCCGTTGCTTCATCTTTGGAAAATCATCTTGTTTTTCACATTTTGAGCAAATTAGTAAGAAATGAGCGTGGTATCAAAGGAAAATAAAATACTTGAAGACCTCGGCAACAGGAAAAGTTCTCCACATTAGAAAATACGGGGAAAATGCAATTTATGCACAGTACTTTACTTGAGAAAGATGGAGGAATTTTCGTGGAGGAGTTTTGGCATAAACGAATGCTATGGGCCAAGTAAGGTGGACAATAGGAATTTCATCAGTTACTGCAGGAAAGTGAGAACGTGAAAAACATTTTGAAAGCATTTCTTCTTATTATTTTCATCGGAAAAATATGAAGGTCTGTATATTTTCTTAAAACAATACTGACAATCCAATTATAATTTTTCGGGGCCCCTCAGGCTCTGGGGCCCTAGGGGCATAATAGTAAATGATCCACTGAAACTGGCGTCTTTGTCCCACATTACATTCCTGATCGCCAATGTCAACTGTTCTCACCAGGATTGCGAGATGGAATATGACACTCAGATCAGATCGGATCATATGTAGAGGATTTTAGGAAGGGAGTGTCTGACCCCGGGTCTTAAAGAACCCTTAGAAATAGGAACCTAGGAGATTTGGGCTGGAGTGCCCGATAGGAAAGTCACACGGAAGGGAGGTAGAAAAGGGGAAGAAGACGCCCTTATTTATTACCGGGAGCCAGTACCCGGGGTCCGATGGCTTAACGTGCCATAAGATACTCAGAGTAGGGTGAGCTGTTTTTATGGAGCTGCGAGATATTTGCATCGAATGCATACATGAGATTCTTCCTCGAATTCGCGGAATTCCGCTTCTTTTTTCTTTTTTTTTTCCCCCATCATTAGGGTCATTTGGAGATCGATGCAAAACTGAACCGAACTTTTTGACGATTGGGGAGGAGGTTCGTTTCACGTCTTAGGACAGTATTTCGTTTTTCAGAACTTTCGGAAATGGAGCAAAGATATTTCTCCCGTAAATGTAATTCTTTTCTCGCGGTGTTGCCTCTGTCCAGTATTGTTGTTAAATATCATTTTATTGCAGAATTGTTTATATTTCTGCTTGTAATTGTAGGCAACAATTGCGAAAACAGAAGTCTGATGGTTCGAAAATTTCGCTGTAATCTTGCGACAGGAGATTCTTCCGCGTATTCGAGTAATTCCTCCTTTTCCGTTATCATTTGGGTCATACGCGAGATCGATGCACAACTGAACAGATATTTTTGGGGATTGGTGGTGACGGGCTTTTTCAGTCGGAGGAGGGAATCCCATCTTTCGGAGGTTTGAAAAACGGAAGGTCGATGGAGTGAAGATTTCTCCCGTAATCGAAAATTTCGCTTTCCTTGATGTTTCTTCTGCCGTGTATTGTTAAATATAATTTTATTCCTCAAATATTCATATTTGAGCTTAAAAATCGTGGGAATTTTTTCGAAATTGGAAGTCACACGGAGCAGAAATTTCTCCCATAATCCTAATCCCCTCCCCACGATTTCTCACACTCCTGCGTTGCTGTTAAATTTTAATTTACCCCTAGAAATATTTGCGCTTAAACTTGATAAGGGAAAGGAAATTTCGGAAAACGGAAATGACGAACTTGGTAAATTTGTAAGAATTGATGCATGGTGTTAAAACGTATTCATATTCTTAGAGTCACAAAATTTATCTAAAATAATAATCAAAGCTTTGATTTCATGGTCCTCAGGCTGAAAATTCTTTCAGCACAACGGGTGAAATTATTGTCATCAGAGGGCATAAAAAAAATAAAAGAAAGAAAAGCGACAATGAAGAAATAGGAAGAGAAAGATATGCGTAGAAAGAAAAATTAAGCAATGAATACTGTGCAGCTGCAGAGTCAACTAAGGAAAAACGGAAGGTAGTCCGCGTTATATTCACGCTTTCCCGTTGTGCGTTTTGATATTTCACCAAGTTAAAAAGTTGAGCTTTATTTTGCTTCTGCGGTTTCATGCGTGCGAACATCAGCGGACGTTATTTGACCGGACACTCCGATTGGTTTAGGTGTGTGACTAATCTACATACCAATGACCGCTGTTCTATCGGTTTTAACCCTTTACTTTGCATGTTTTACCAATTATGCTTAACTTTTTGGACATCAGTGTAGTTAAAGCTTTGACACAGTATCATTCATTTGTGGTCCTCATGCTGAAAGTCTTTTCAGCATGATGGATGACATTATACATACATGAGATTCTTCCGCGCATTCGCGGGATTCCACTTTTTTTCGTCATCATTTGGGTCAATCTCGAGATTGATGCAGAACTGAAGAGAAATTGGTTGAGGGGGTTTAGAGAAGGGCCATTTTCCGTCTGGGATGGTATTTCGTCTTTCAAAATTTTTGAAAACTGAATAAATGTTTGTATTTCAGCATGAAACTGTGAGAAACGATTTCCAAAAACGGAAGTTAAGATGGCGCGAAGATTTCCCTATAGTCTTCACACAAAGATTCTTCCGGGGATTCGAAGAATTCCGTTATCATTTTGGGCATTCTCGAGATCAATGCACAACTGAACAGAAATTTTGGGGGGTAATGGTTGGGGAGAGATATTCGTTTTCCGTTTGACGACGGGATTCCGTCTTACAGGAACTTTCGAAAACGGAAGTTAGATGCCGCGAAGATTTCTCCCGTAATCTTTTTTTCTCGCGATGTTCCTTCTGCCCAGTATTGTTCTTAAATATCCTTTTATTCCACAAATAGGCCATTTCAATCTAAAAATGGAGGAAAAAGTTTCCGAAAATGGAAGTCGGTCGGAGCGAAGATTTCTCCCGAAATCGCATTTTTTTTCTTCTTCCCGCGATGTTCTCACTATCCTGTGTTGTTAAGTGTTACTTTCCCCCATAAATGTCTGCACTTAAGCTTGATAAGGGAGGGAAAATTTTCCAAAAACGAAAGTGACAGAGTTTATAAATTTGTTAGAATAGATGCATGGTGTTCAAAAAAGAATTCATATTCTGAAAGTCGCACCATTTATCTAAAGTAGCGAAAGCTTTGACATCATGCGTTCGTGGTCCTCAGGCTAAAAGTTCTTTCAGCATGATGGATAAATTGTCATCTGAGGGAATAAAAGGGGAGGAGGAAAGAAAAGTGGTGAAGAAACAGGAATGGAATTATATTAACAGGAAGAAAAACCAAGCAAAGATTGCTGTGCAGCTGTAGAGTCAACAAAAGACAAATATGGCCATGGACCTTGCTGAGAAGAAAGCAACACAAGAGGACAATTGAGCTGATGTTCTAGCAAGTACAAAAAAAAGATGTTTTTGAAGCAGTGTTTTTTAAAATCACTTTATTTTGTTTTGAATTCAGTAATTTTATATTGTGAATACAGTGAACAATTCCATCTTGCTCATGCTGCTTTATATTCACACTTTCTTGTCGCATGTTCTGATTTTTTATTTTTGCCTGATTAAAAAGTTCAGCTTTTTTGTTCATTGGCCAGTCTCGTGTATGTTAGTCATAAAGTCAGGATGAATGATATCGAAACTTGTTCAGCTGTACAAACTGTGAACTAAAAACTTGAAGAACAGAATAAGTCTGCAGTTCAGTTCTTCGATATAATGGTTTATTCGATTTGAACTATGCCAAAATCTAAGGGTTAAAAAAAAAAAGATGAGAAAAGCTGCAAAATGAAGAACTCGGAATGGAAGATAAGAGCAGAAAGAAATATATAGATATGGATGTTCTGCAGCTGCAGACAACAAAAGACAAAAATGGCTTTCCCTATGTGACACTCCCACTCCTCTTCCCAAGCACTGTATGCGGGCGGTGGAACCTAATATTTTCCGAGGGGGTCCAACTTCTTCGAGAGCTAAAACAATAAAGGAAGAAAAAAAAAGGGGGACGAGAGAGAGGAAAAAACCCCTTAGGATATATATATATATATATATATGATGAATTTCATCCATCCATCTCGCACATGGTCTTCTCCTGCTCCTTGGTGTACAACTTAAACTTCAGTTGTTCGGCAGTGGTCAGGTCTTCTAGCAGTATGTCCAGCGCATTTCCATTTCAGGGATTTTACTTTGATCATGATGTCATCAACTTTTCTCATTTTCCCGATCCATGCCTCTTCCTTGTTTCGACAATAGTTGTTCTCGCAGCAAAAATACACACAAATTCGTCCAAGCTCGTTTATCTTCTATGTGACAAAACTCCAAGAAAGGCCTGTGTACAAAAAGCAGTAGTGTACCTAGAGTTGAATTTGAGTTCGAGTTTTTTCTAGTTCAGTTATTTACTTGGCAGATGCGTTGGGTTTTCCGATCTCGAGTGGGACACATTCGGACTTGGAAAAAAATAAGGAAAAGGAAAAGAAAACACGAACAGGAAGGAAGGGGGGGGGGGGAGAACCGCTGTGGTTATTGCTTTTAAAGAATTTAAAGAATTCTTTAATAATCTTTCTTACGAGTTTTTTGTCTTTCAGTTATTTATTTGGCAGATGCGTTGGGTTTTCCGATCTCGAATGGGACACATTCGGACTTGAAAAAAAAGTAAAAGGAAAACAAAACACAAACAGGAAGGAAAGGGGGAGAAAGAACCGCCGTGGTTATTGCTTTAAAAATAAATTAAAGAATTCTTTAATAATCTTTCTTACGAGTTTTGTGTGTTTCAGTTATTTATTTGGCAGATGCGTTGGGTTTTCCAATCTCGAATGGGACACATTTGGACTTGGGAAAAAAAGTAAAAGGAAAACAAAACACAAACAGGAAGGAAAGGGAGAGAAAGAACCGCCGTGGTTATTGCTTTTAAAGAATTTAAAGAATTCTTTAATAATCTTTTTTACGAGTTTTTTCTCGTTCAGTTATTTATTTGGCAGATGCGTTGGGTTTTCCGATCTCGAATGGGACTTCAGGCTTGGAAAAAAAAAGTAAAAGGAAAAGAAAACACAAATGAGAAGGAAGGAGAGAAAAAGAACCGCCATGCTCATTGCTTTTATAGAATTTAAAGAATTCTTTAATAATCTTTCTTACGAGTTTTTTGTAGTTCAGTTATTTGTTTGGCAGATGCGTTGGGTTTCCCGATCTCGAATGGGGCACATTCGGACTTGGAAAAAAAAAAAAGTAAAAGGAAAAGAAAACACAAACAGGAAGGAAAGGGAGAGAAAGAACCGCCGTGGTTATTGCTTTTAAAGAATTTAAATAATTCTTTAATAATCTTTTCTAAAGTGAAAAACACAATGCTGAGGTAACTGTTCAGCTTATTTGTTCAAAATAAATTTTTAAAATTGTACTTGAAGTGTTTTCAAAAAAACTGTAAATCGTGGTGGCGGTCTCCAGGAAATTGTCATAAAAAATAAATAAATCATATGTGAACCAGAAATCTAAGACCCCAGTGAGAGGGACCATGACATTTTGAGGTGGGTGGCGTTCCCTTTGTCCCCTACCTTCCGCCGACCGTGACCGTATGAATAATTGATAGAAGTAACTGGGAAGTAATAATATTTAATAGTCTCTGCTTCTGGAAAAACAAAAGATTCAATCTCTGCTGCTAGAAAAAACAAAAGATTCCATCTCTGCTTCTGGAAAAAGCAAAAGAGAGAGGACCCGAACTCAGGCGAACAAAGCAAAGAACTGCAGCATACCAATGATACAGAACTGCAGTGAAGATGGCTAAGCTGAGAGAAGAAGAGAGAAACGAACAGATCAGATCATATGTAGAGGATTTTAGGAAGGGGGTGTCTGACCCCAGGTCTTAAACAACCCTTAGAAATAGGACGCTACGAGATTTGTGCTAGAGTGCCCTATAGGAAAGTGACACGGAAGCGAGGTAGAAAGGGGAGTAAGACGCCCTTATTTATTACCGGGGGTCAGTACCCGGAGTCCGACGGCTTGACGTGCCCATCCGAGGCACAGCGGATATTTAGTGGTTCGAGCGTTCGTAACTGCGCGTGATCGAACCTCTGAGGTTTCTTCTTGGCAGCGAGAAAGGAACGTCCGGAATGCACCTCATAGGAACCTGGAGGATTTTAACAATTATATGGTGAGTTGCATGCAACTCAAAATTACCGATATTAGCTCTAAAAGTTTGAGTTGCTAATATCGGTAACTTTGTTTATCAAGGCGTATGTCAACATTCAGAGTGATATAACTTTTAATCCGCTTAAGATATCTGTATGAAATTTTAACGGCATGTATTTTGATATGTCTGAAATCTATGGAATTGTTTCTATTTGAAATAATGTCTGATGCTATGGAATTGTGATATGGTGAGTAATTTATCCGCTTCCTATAACATCTATTTTTTTTCTTATTGTGAAAGAAAATTTAAAATACTATGGTGCAGTGCGTAAAAAAGATATTGAAATTTAATAACATCAAATTCAAGGGTAATTAATTCTAAACAAACTACCAAAAGAAAAAATATCATGTACATATCTTTAAAATTGTCGAAGTTATATCAGTTTTTATAAAAGTTTCTAAAATTTTATTTTTGGTCAATAAAATAAGAAATGCTTCCTTCCAAAAAATGCAAATATACGATAAAGTACGTTGAAGTCGTGTTAATTACAAAATAATCAGAACAGTTGCTGTCGATGCACGATAAAACTTGAAGAAGTAATTAAAATCAAGTTAAAAAGGTTTAATACTACAAAGTTACATTAACTTTGTAGTATTAAGCCTTGGATGAACTGGTTGCCAGTCCGAAAGGTCTAGTGTTTTAGTTAATCTAACTTTGTAGTATTAAACCTTTTAACTTGCTTTTAATTGCTTCAAGTTTTATCATGCATCGACAGCAACTATTTGTATTATTTCATGTAAATATACATACCGATTCTGTACCGTAAATGCTCAGTATATGTAAAACTTCAAGGCGATAAAAAAGATAGGTGTATTTTGTAAATTTCACTGTTCTCTTAAATTTAAAACACATTTTACTCTGCACAATCGCTTAAAAAATCTTAATCAAAAATTTATTTTAATCTTCCGATACCTTTACCTCTAAGGACATTTTTACGTACAGTTTCTATTTGAAATAATGCACGGTCTTACCGTCAAGGGGCGTAAACGGATATTGTATTTTTCCCTTAATGTCTGCTTCTAAAAATCGGATTTAAAAACAATATTTTTTCGTTAAAGAATAATTGCATGCATTTTTCGTTA
The DNA here is from genome assembly GCA_039090855.1 of Macrothele yani. Classification (NCBI taxonomy): domain Eukaryota; kingdom Metazoa; phylum Arthropoda; class Arachnida; order Araneae; family Macrothelidae; genus Macrothele; species Macrothele yani. The sequence goes on along the minus strand of CM077005.1, from coordinate 44,463,020 downwards.
AAAAATAGTTGCATGAGGTAAATAATTTGCTTACATTTTACAATATTTTGTGACAAAATGCTTTCAGACTAGGTAGCGTAAGTGCGTATTTGCATATTTCTGTTTTTAACACGTTTGCAAACGTATTTTCGCTTTTAAAGGCCTAACTGAAAAAAAAAAAAGAATTTTAGTCAAACGCCTCTCACCCTCGGAAAACATTTATGTGTACTTTTTTTGCTCCACATAATATTTAGTTTTCCCGTTAGAGGGCGCTGATGTAAATCTCTATAATGGTGATATTTCCGCTTAGAAAAGTCTAAGTCAAAGAAAATTTTTTTTTTGCTACCAATAGCGCTTATGACGAGAAATATTTTTCGTATTTTTGCCATGTTTTGTACCCCACTAGGAGAGTAAGTGGTCATATTTCTATTTATACCATACTTGGAACCGCATCTAGGTTTCTAGGAAGCGGATTTGAAAAATCCCTTTGCCTTGTATATCTTTCGTTATGAGAAACGTTTTGTGCACAGTTTGTTATTTTTCGTACCGCACATTTCGGTCGCTATTGGTCGAATATAGCTATTTTTTTTTTTTTTGTGGATGTTTTATCGATTTTTATAGAAATCTGATTAATATTTTTTTACCGGCTCAATACAATTCGAAGAACACTGCTTACATTGCTCCTTTTATGTAATAATTTGGATATTTTCTTAAGGAGACGTGCAAAAATCTCCAAATAATTATTTTCGGCTGAATGTTTTACTTCTACAAATATGCTTCGAAGGGGTTTTTTTTTTCTTTTTTAGAAAGGATTCAAAAATAGTGCTCGGGTCACCTGAGAATTCGGTGTAATCTTTCTTGTCTTGTTTGGTGCTATGTAGTTTGGGAACAACTCGCAACTCGTCCAAGTCCGAATCCTGTGGTAAAAACGAAAAATGAATTACTTGGTGTCCGACTGATGGCGGATTTATGACGACTGATATATAACACATGCTATGAAACTTCGGCTATCCATTTTCCTAGGGGATCGCCTTAAGAACGTATAAATGCAAAAACCCTATGAAAGAAATTTTAAAATGTTAAACACTAATGTAAAATTTATTCTTTAAAATAGTATAAGATGTTCCTTAATAATGGTTGTTTAAAGCCGAATTGATGGCGAAAGAAAAAACATTCTTACAAATATAATATATTTTATCGCACTGTAGAAATCTTAAAGACTATGAAGATAAAGCTTCTCCTTTTACGACTCTATTTGCTTATAAAAGTCCCGATTCTAGATTAAGTGAAATCTTCACAACTAAGAATCTGAGACCAGTGCTTCAGTATGGAACCCATAAACTCACAGCTTTACTTTTCAGCAGATCCTGAGTGCATCCATTTGAAACCAGAATGTTGAATATTGATGACACATTTAGGATTCCATTCTACTATGCCACGATATAGTAGAGTCACAAAATTATTTCGAAGACACTTATGAAGTTTTAAATACATTGGTGATACATTTAGGATTCTATTCAACTATACCACGAAATGGTAGAGTCACACAGTTACGACACAGATATTTATCAAGTTTTATATAATTGATAATAGACATATTTAGGATTCATTCCATTCCACTCTGCCACGAAATGGTGGAGCCACAAAGTTACGTCACAGAGATTTATCAAGTTTTAAAATGTATTGATGATAGATACATTTAGGATTATATTCTAGTATGCCACAAAATGGTAGAGTCACAAAGTTACGTCCCGGAGATTTATCAAGTTTTAAATATATTGATGATACACATATTTAGCATTCATTTTCTTCTACTCTGCCACAAAATGGTGAAGCCACAAAGTTACGTCCCAGAGATTTATCAAGTTTTAAATATATTGATGATAAACATATTTAGCATTCATTCTATTCTACTCTGCAACAAAATGATGGAGCCACAAAGTTACGTCACAGAGATTTATCAAGTTTTAAAATGTTTTAATGGTAGAAGCATTTAGGATTCTATTCTAGTATGCCACGAAATGGTAGAGTCACAAAGTTACGTCCTAGAGATTTATCAAGTTTTAAATATATTGGTGATACATTTAGGATTCTATTCAACTATGCCACAAAATGGTGAAGCACAAAGTTGCGTCCTAAAGATGTATCAAGTTTTATCAGGTAACCAAAAAAACTCATGCAGTTTTAAAATGCTTGATAATGCATGTGCGATTCATTTGCTTAGCTTCATGATTTTCCTAGTTAATGCAAGTGTAAACGAATTGTTTCACCACTCACGTTAAACATTTGTGAAAGTTCTTGACATGTTAATCTAGAATTAGTTTCAGTAGCGGCACTTAATTCTACATTATCAATAATGAAGGTTCTTCCTGAACGTGGTCCATCTCCAAGTGATTCATTACCAGAAACAATTTTTTTAAACCATTTCTACGCAGTACGTTCTGCTACAGCATCTTTTCCAAATGCATGGCATTTGCAAGACGAATCCTTCGAACCGAGTTTCAATTCGTAAAGCAAACGCAAACAAGCCCGAATTGCACCAGTTTCAATTGACATTTTAAAATGGTTCAAAGTCACAGAATATGAGTGCACACCAATTGACTGACGCGTATCTATGCCTCATGACAGACGTAAAGAATTGCGCTCTGCAAACCACTACAAAATAAAACAAGTCATTGCAGCGAACTCTACCGAGAACCGCACGAACTTTTTTGGTTACCTAATAAATAGCAAATATATGTGTGAGTCGTGAAATGCGAGACCAATTTTTTAATCCAAACTGAAAGCGAACAGCATGTACTTTTCTCTGATGGGATAAATGCTCAACTTTGGCTGCACCAAAAAGAAACACAACAACACTGTCTCAATTCTCTCAAAGTTGTGACATCATACCTGGTTGCGTACAAAAGAATAAAAGAATATAACCTGAAACACAAAATTTAACGTGTAATCGCAAAAAGCGTATGAGTTACGTACAACCGAGTTAAAAAAGTGATAACTGCAGTAACCAGAAACAATTTTTTTAAACCATTTCTACGCAGTACGTTCTGCTACAGCATCTTTTCCAAATGCATGGCATTTGCAAGACGAATCCTTCGAACCGAGTTTCAATTCGTAAAGCAAACGCAAACAAGCCCGAATTGCACCAGTTTCAATTGACATTTTAAAATGGTTCAAAGTCACAGAATATGAGTGCACACCAATTGACTGACGCGTATCTATGCCTCATGACAGACGTAAAGAATTGCGCTCTGCAAACCACTACAAAATAAAACAAGTCATTGCAGCGAACTCTACCGAGAACCGCACGAACTTTTTTGGTTACCTAATAAATAGCAAATATATGTGTGAGTCGTGAAATGCGAGACCAATTTTTAATCCAAACTGAAAGCGAACAGCATGTACTTTTCTCTGATGGGATAAATGCTCAACTTTGGCTGCACCAAAAAGAAACACAACAACACTGTCTCAATTCTCTCAAAGTTGTGACATCATACCTGGTTGCGTACAAAAGAATAAAAGAATATAACCTGAAACACAAAATTTAACGTGTAATCGCAAAAAGCGTATGAGTTACGTACAACCGAGTTAAAAAAGTGATAACTGCAGTAAAATATCGGGACTAACGCAGAATTACGCATAAAAGAGAAAAACGTGTAACTGAGAAACGTATAACCGAGGTTCCACTGTATGATGTCATCTACTTTGCGTGGAGTGTACTTCCATATGCTGATTTTTCTGTTTGATTTTTTGCTTCTTAAATGCCAGTGGCATGAGCCTTGAGTGTTTGTTTTATTTTCTTCCCCGCAAGGCTTCTCAGCCAACTGCAGGTTTCATCTTTGGACAGCCAACTGCTGTGCAACAACATCCCCGGTCTGGTTCGTCGGCAACGGGATCTTTGCCAGCGGAGTCCGGATCTACTGCGCAGTGTCGGCCGAGGAGCGCGCATCGGTGTTAGGGAGTGTCAGCATCTGTTCAGAAGGAACCGCTGGAATTGTTCCACCATCGACAAAGGATCTTCGGTCTTCGGAAAAGTTATGCTAAGAGGTAAGAAATGAAGATAACTTTACTAATGTGCACTCATCTCTGTCATCTGTGTATCTCTGGAGAGAAATAAATCCGCACCCCCAGTCCACTTAAAATTTTAACAATAAGCATAATGAGACTAAATCTGCATCTAGTGTTCATAAAATTCAAGCTGGGAGTTCCGACGAAATCTACTAATACGTTAGCGTACGTCTGAGAAATTTTATTGTTAATTCTATACACAGGACATGCCCGTGTATAGAATTAGCCGAATAGAATGCCCCTGTATAGAATTAAATAGGTGAGTATGGAGGCCGTCGTTTCTATGTAGGGGCCGCGGATTTTAAGCATAATTTATTATCATCACCCAGTTTTTAATTGTTATTATCTTTGAAAAAGAATGTAATGAAGTACGCCTTTTCACTTTTTCTTCTACCGTTATTACTTTTTATTTTTTTTATTTGTTGCCGTAAAGTGAAGCTACAAACAGCTTTCTGCCTTCTTTCTGCTTTGCAGTGAAATTTGGTATCTTTTTGGCCAGATATAAAACTAAAAATCGCAAAAACGAAGGAAGAATGTACAGTCAATAAACAAAAAACAGCAGAAAAAAGACTACAGGCTGCGACAGATTGCTTCATATATTCAATAACTTATTTTAATTTTCTGCCAAAGTTTGCAAATATTAATAAAAAAACCTTGATCCATTTAATTTTAGCAAGTTCTTGTTACGAGTAAGGTTTGACTACAATAAGTTCTGTAAGAAAATAGAAAAGCCAGCAACCTGACTCATTCGTTAAGGCAAAAAGCTTTAGAATGGGACCTAATAAACAGAGTATCAGTATTTTGATTGGCTCTGTATATTGAAACAGATAAATGTCGACCAAAAGAATCGAAAGTAAATAATAAGACAAATGTGGGCCGAAAGAATTGAAAATGGATAATAAGATAAATGTCGACCAAACTAAGCGGCGATAGAATGGTCAGAGGCGGGTGCTTCCGGCTAATTGTCCGAGCTGGGCTGAGAATCGAGCTCCGAATGAGACATGGGTAGTGCGTCTCCTCTATGGTGGAGGCCCCGTCTTCCTTCCTGGAAAAAAATATTCAGATTCGGGGTGGAAGAATACCTCTAGCCTTAGACCCTCACTGTGGTTAACACACCCCCCCTCCCCGAAAGAATAAACCACCTGGTTGACGAAAGTGGGTTGCTTTTTTTTCTTTTTAGCAGTTCAGATTTTAGTTTTATGCAATTAAGAATATGAAACGGGAAAGATCTTCAGGGGAAGATGGAATTGGAATTACCATGGGCAGAGACGTCCTTAGGAACCGCGGGGTCGGGTACGAACCTAGCCGCGGGGCACCTTGATTTAATCCTCTCCCCCAACTTTAGACATAAAATATGCACTAGACTTAAAACAAAGTTTGTTGCAGTTATCTGTACAGTTTAATGAGCGTCAAGCCGTTTGAAAATTAACCAATAACGAAAAACAACATTTGAAATTTTTTTAATACTACTGATATTTTGTAAATGTCTTTCAAATGATGTAATAAAAACAAGCACACCAGCATACATCCTTCCCTCACAGTGGAACAGTACTTACATTATAGAACTCACCTTATAAGAACTGAGGTTTCCCACTCAACCTGGAAAACAGGGAAAACCTGGAATTCTCAGGGAATTTGAAAATGGTTCTAAAAATCAGCGAAAACTCAGGGGAAATTACCCGTTTTGGGAAAATTCCGGGAAAACTCAGGGAAAATTAGCCCTTTTCTTTTTGTAAAAATCAATGAATACTTTATTTTGCCTAAAAAACTTATTTTTTCAAGATTTCAAACTTTTGCTTGCAATTACTGCCTGCCTAGAATTTGGTAGATCTTACTTTCAGTTATATTAAGTATTTCCTTTATTCTCTAAAAAAAGATGTAAAATTGAATTTTTAAAATTGCCAGTTATTAAGCTTTTGTTCAATTTCTGCAGGCAGTTGTTACAACATGGAACAATTAGGCACAATGGCTCCTGCTTAAAGAAACACTTCACAAGAGAACCAACCAAATGATGGATCAAAGTTCTTTGTCTGTTGGTTCTCTTGAAACAATGTTTCTTTGAACAGAGCCATTCAATCATTAAGCTTAGCTGCATTGTGTTATAGAAAAACTGAAACTATTCAACTAACAGATTTTTTCTTACATATGACCTGTTTCTATGGGAATGTATTTACAAATTCCGTGTGGGTGGTATTCACAAAAGTTCACGGAACTTTGGCACAGAAAATAATATGCACAGTTAGTTGTTATTAATGAAAAGCAGGTAATTTTATAAAGACAAATTATGTAAGGAATCTACAAGTGTGTGCTTTGGTGAGAAAAATGAATGGAATGGAATGAAATGTAAGAATTCTTTGAAACATGCCCCTCTGGAAAACTTTAAAAACCACCTGGAGAACCTGGAAAAGTCAGGGAATTTTTTTATTACTTTTGAGTGGGAACCCTGGAACTGGAATTTTATCCCAGCAGTCAGCTATTAAATCATCAAAATTTATTTTGCTTGCTTTATCCTGTTAAATTAACAAAGACATCAATCTTTCTTGAGACATGACGGATCTTAAATACGATTTCATCATCTTCATGCGGGGGAAGCTTCTTTCTACGCTTACCATACGGGAACAGTAAGTAATATCCTGTAGGCGATGAAAGCATTGGGGATAGGATTCTGAATTTTATTCATGTATCTTAAAGCGTCGGCTGCAGTTTTGATATCAGATGGAAGTAACTCACGTAGCACAACTTTTTTGATAACTATCAGTGCACGTTGAAAGATATGACTTCAATACTAATATTTCCCTAGACATAATATTGTAGTTTGCTGCCGATATTTGGGTAAATATAAATTCAGCAATCCATATTAAAGGAAAGAATAATTAAATGAGACGAAGTTTAAAAAATAAAATTAGAATAACTGAAAATAAGAAACTCACTTCCTCGCTGTACCTCTTTCTTTTTCTTTCTTTTCTTCTTGGGGTGTGAGCACGCCACCCCTCCCTCCCTCCCTCCCCCAAGCGCGAGGTCCTTACTAAGGGCGGCTCTGACCATGGGCATTGTCCAAGAACTCAGTAGTGGAAAAATAGAAACTACACTCGCCTAAGTTTTCACTAGATGTCTCAATGAAGGAAAGATTCCTGAGGACTGGAACAATGCAACACTGATCCTGCTACATAAAAAAAAAAAAAAGGTGATTTTAAGGATCTCAGGAACTACAAACATATCAGCCTCTTACCAGTTGTTCATAAAGTCTTCATTAACATGCTATCACATCATTTGAAGAAAACACAGGACACGGCTTAGCCAAGACAATAAGTTGAATTCAGGAAAGGTTACAGTACTATAGGTCATATCCACGTTCTGAGAGAACTAATTGAAAGAGCGAATGAATATGAACTCCCATTACATATGGCTTTCATTGATTATGAAAAGGAATTTGATCCTGTGAAACCATCCGCAGTTTAATGTCTTTGAAGTCCTGCGGTATTAAAAATCCATACATTTATATCTATAACTATACCATCGGGATCAGAGGAAATGCTATCCCACACTCACCAACCCGCTTGGCCAGCGTGGTGAGTTATGGCCAAACACCTCCAAAATGACTCTACAACTTAAATCTTGGCCCTCAGTCTCCGGCAGCTGGAATGTACCTGGCCAAGGCAGCGGCCAGTGCGACATGAAGGCAGAGGGTGCTAAGAATCCCCGGAGGACCGGACTAGGCTGCCATTTGATGCTGACCTTGGCTACCTACTTGGACGCTCCCTATCTTCTGATTCAAGGCTTCTTGAATTGGAAGAGGAACTACAAAGGATCAAGTGGGACATCGTCGGGCTAAGTGAGGTAAGGAGAAAAGGAGAAGATCTCATTGAACTGAAAAGTGGACATCTCTTCTATTATCGTGGGACAGATACTGGTAGAACTAGTGGTGTTGGATTTATAATAAACAAGAAACTGAAGGATAAAGTGGTAGAAGTTGAAAGTTCCTCTGACAGAGCTGCACGACTCGTTATCCAACTATCGAGAAGATACCAGGCTCAGATTATTCAAACTTATGCACCCACCACAAGTCATCCTGAAGAAGAAATTGAAGAATTTTATGAGGAAATTCGTCATCTAAATAATAAAGGTAAGCAGCACTTGAAGATAATTATGGGAGATTTCAATGCAAAAATAGGGCAACGGCAACAGAATGAAACTTCAGTAGGTAAATTCGGTCACGGCAACAGAAACCAGCGTGGAAATACTCTCGTTGAGTTTGCAGAGGCAGAAGGATTTTTCATCTTGAATTCCTTTTTCAAGAAAAAGCCACACAGGAAATGGACATGGAGACATCCAATTGGGACGACAAGTGAAATTGATTTTATTATGTGTAACAAAAAATTCGTCATCGAAGACTGCAGTGTGCTGAACAAGTTCAACACAGGTAGTGACCATAGATTGGTGAGATGTAAGATGCACCTCAACACTAAACTGGAACGTGGCAAGCTCATAAGACAAACAAAATGTATTGACATAACCAACCTTAAAAAACACCATAATACTTTCAAGTTGGAACTGAAGAACAGATTCTCTGCTTTAGAAGGCCTAACATCGGAAGAAGTGGATATTTCGGAAGTTAACAGAAAAGTAACCAAAGCTCTTATGGAAACAGCAACAAAATTAGCTGGGTCTAAGAACAAGTTGTATGTGAACAAATTATCAGAAAAAACCAAAATGTTGATGCAAAAAGAAGAGAGATGAGGACAACTAAAGAAGATGTGACTTCCAAAGTGGAATATATAGAGCTATGCAAGACAGCACGAAAAAGTATCACTGAAGACGTAAGGAAATTCAACTGTGAGCTAGTGAGGAAAGCAATTGAAAACAACCAAAGCCTAAAGATAGCAAAGGGACATCTCAGTAGGGAAGAAAACAGATTTATGGCTCTGAGAAAAGAAGATGGTTCTATAACAAGAAATAGAGGCGAAATTTTGACAAGAGTGAAAGATTTCTACTCCAAATTATATGAAAGGGATGATACATGTACTCCAGACACCATGAAAGGTACCAGTACCAGAGTTCTTCCAGTCCTTCCAGCAGAAGTTGCACATGCAATCAAGAACATGAAGAGGGGAAAGCTCCAGGAGAAGATGGAATTACTGTAGACATCATACAAGAAGCAAGTGGAGAAATCGAAACAGTACTCGCCCAAATTTTCACTCGATGCCTTAATGAAGGGAAAATTCCTGAGGATTGGAACAATGCTACAATGATCCTGCTACATAAAAAAGGTGACATTGAGGATCTCAGGAACTACAGACCTATCAGCCTCCTATCAGTGGTTTATAAAATCTTCACTAAAGTTCTTTCACACCGCTTGAAGGTAACACTGGACATGGCTCAACCGAGAGAACAAGCTGGATTCAGGAGTGGCTACAGCACAATAGATCATATCCACGTACTGAGAGAACTAATTGAAAGAGCGAGGGAATATGAACTTCCATTGTGCATGGCTTTTATCGATTATGAAAAAGCCTTTGATTCGGTGAAACCATCAGCAGTTACCACGGCTCTGAAATCCTGCGGTATTGAAGATGCATACATTAATATTATTAATAACATCTATGAAAATGCAAGTGCAAAGATTCGGCTGTTTGAAAATACAACGCACATAAAAATTGGAAAGGAGTGAGACAAGGTGACACCATATCTCCGAAGCTCTTTAATGCCACATTGGAAAATGTCTTTCAATCACTGAACTGGGAAAACAAAGGGATAAAGATTAATGGAGATTATCTAACCCACCTTCGTTTTGCTGATGACGTAGTCATTTTTGCAACTACCCCATCAGAGCTGCAGAGTATGATCCAGGAACTTGCTGACAAGAGTAAAGAAGTGGGATTAAAAATGAACTTTCAGAAGACAAAAGTGATGTTCAATGCTTTTACAAGAAATGAAGATTTATCGATTGATGGAGAAAAACTGGAGATAACAGATACGTATGTTTATCTTGGACAGCAGATATCAAGTGAGGGTCACATTGATGAAGAAATTAATCGGCGTACAAAACTTGCCTGGAGAGCTTTTGGAAGAAACAGCATAATTTTCAAGAGCAATATGCCATTATGTCTTAAAAGAAAAGTGTTTGATCAATGCATCCTTCCAGTGCTTACGTATGGTGCAGAGACGTGGACTTTAACTAAAAGAGACATACAAAGGCTGCAGACAACTCAAAGAAGCATGGAGAGGTGCATGCTTGGTATAACCAGGAGAGATAAGAAGAGGAACTCGTGGATCCGAAAAATGACGAGAGTGGAAGACATCATGATCAGAGTTAAATCCCTGAAATGGCAATGGGCTGGACATACTGCCAGAAGGACAGACCATAGATGGACAGCCGAAATTTTAGATTGGATTCCAAGGGACAGGAAAAGACCCAGAAAAAGACCACATGGGAGATGGGTGGATGAAATTCGTAAATATGCGGGAGTGACATGGAGGAGACTGGCACAAGACAGACCGTTGTGGAGGAAACTTGGGAGACCTTCGTCCAGCAGTGGATTGATAATGGTTGACGATGATGATGATGATGATACCAAAATGTTGATGCAAAAAAGAAGAGAGATGAGGACAACTAAAGAAGATGTGACTTCCAAAGTGGAATATATAGAGCTATGCAAGACAGTAAGAAAAAGTATCACTGAAGACGTAAGGAAATTCAACTGTGAACTAGTGAGGAAAGCAATTGAAAACAACCAAAGCCTAAAGATAGCAAAGGGACATCTCAGTAAGGGAAGAAAACAGATTATGGCACTGAGAAAAGAAGATGGTTCTGTAACAAGAAATAGAGGCGAAATTTTGACAAGAGTGAAAGATTTCTACTCCAAATTATATGAAAGGGATGATATATGCACTCCAGACATCATGAAAGATACCAGTACCAGAGTTCCTCCAGCCCTTCCAGCAGAAGTTGCACATGCAATCAAGAACATGAAGCGAGGAAAAGCTCCAGGAGAAGATGGAATTACTGTAGACATCATACAAGAAGCAAGTGGAGAAATCGAAACAGTACTCGCCCAAATTTTCACTCGATGCCTTAATGAAGGAAAGATTCCTGAGGATTGGAACACCGCTACAATGATCCTGCTACATAAGAAAGGTGACATTGAGGATCTCAGAAACTACAGACCTATCAGCCTCCTATCAGTAGTTTATAAAATCTTCACTAAAGTTCTTTCACACCGCTTGAAGGTAACACTGGACATGGCTCAACCGAGAGAACAAGCTGGATTCAGGAGTGGCTACAGCACAATAGATCATATCCACGTGCTGAGAGAACTAATTGAAAGAGCGAGGGAATATGAACTTCCATTGTGCATGGCTTTTATCGATTATGAAAAAGCCTTTGATTCGGTGAAACCATCAGCAGTTACAATGGCTCTGAAAACCTGCGGTATTGAAGATGCATACATTAATATTACTAATAACATCTATGAAAATGCAAGTGCAAAGATTAGGCTGTTTGAAAATACAACACACGTAAAAATTGGAAAGGGAGTGAGACAAGGTGACGCCATATCTCCGAAGCTCTTTAATGCCACATTGGAGGGTGTTTTTCAGTCGCTGAGCTGGGAAAACAAGGGGATAAAGATTAATGGAGATTATCTAACCCACCTTCGTTTTGCTGATGACCTAGTCATTTTTGCAACTACCCCATCAGAGCTGCAGAGTATGATCCAGGAACTTGCTGACAAGAGTAAAGAAGTGGGATTAAAAATGAACTTTCAGAAGACAAAAGTGATGTTCAATGCTTTTACAAGAAATGAAGATTTATCGATTGATGGAGAAAAGCTGGAGATAACAGACACGTACGTTTATCTTGGACAGCAGATATCAAATGACGGTCACATTGATGAAGAAATTAATCAGCGTACAAAACTTGCCTGGAGAGCTTTTGGAAGAAACAGCATAATTTTCAAGAGCAATATGCCACTATGTCTTAGAAGAAAAGTGTTTGATCAATGCATCCTTCCAGTGCTTACGTATGGTGCAGAGACGTGGACCTTAACTAAAAGAGATATACAAAGGCTGCAGACAACTCAAAGATTCATGGAGAGGTGCATGCTTGGTATAACCAGGAGAGATAAGAAGAGGAACTCGTGGATCCGAAAAATGACAAGAGTGGAAGACATCATGATCAGAGTTAAATCCCTGAAATGGCAATGGGCTGGACATACTGCCAGAAGGACAGATCATCGATGGACAGCCGAAATTTTAGATTGGATTCCAAGGGACAGGAAAAGACCCAGAAGAAGACCACATGGGAGATGGGTGGATGAAATTCGAAAGTATGCAGGAGTGACATGGAGGAGACTGGCACAAGACAGACCGTTGTGGAGGAAACTTGGGGAGACCTTCGTCCAGCAGTGGATTGATAATGGTTGACAATGATGATGATGATGATATATATAAGAGAAGAGATATAAATGTATGAATCTTTAATACCGCAGGACTTCAAAGACATTAAACTGCGGATGGTTTCACAGGATCAAATTCCTTTTCATAATCAATGAAAGCCATATGTAATGGGAGTTCATATTCATTCGCTCTTTCAATTAGTTCTCTCAGAACGTGGATATGACCTATAGTACTGTAACCTTTCCTGAATTCAACTTATTGTCTTGGCTAAGCCGTGTCCTGTGTTTTCTTCAAATGGTGTGATAGCATGTTAATGAAGACTTTATGAACAACTGGTAAGAGGCTGATGGGTTTGTAGTTCCTGAGATCCTTAAAATCACCTTTTTTTTTTTATGTAGCAGGATCACTGTAGCATTGTTCCAGTCCTCAGGATTCTTTCCTTCATTGAGACATCTAGTGAAAACTTAGGCAAATGTAGTTTCTATTTTTCCACTACTGGGTTCTTGTACAATGCCCATGGTCAGAGCCGCACTTAGTAAGGACCTCGCGCTTGGGGGAGGGAGGGAGGGAGGGGTGGTGTGCTCACACCCTAAGAAGAAAAGAAAGAAAAAGAAAGAGGTACAGCGAGAAAGTGAGTTTCTTATTTTCAGTTATTCTATCTCTTCTCTTACATATATAAAGGGATGTAAGGTCAGGTGATGCGTAACATCACAGCCTCTCCTTGACAAATGTCAACCCCGCCTTCTCGTGGTGCATCCTGTTCCCACTAAAGGGGCTCTGACGACCGCCAATAGCGGTATAACTATACCATCGGGATTAGAAGAAATGCTATCCCACACTCACCAACCCGCTTGGCTAGCGTGGTGAGTAATGGCCAAACTCCTCCAAAATGACACCACAACTTAAATCTTGGCCTTCAGTCTCCGGCAGCAGAAAAGTACCTGTCCAAGGCGACATGAAGGCAGAGGGTGCAAAGAATCCCCGGAGGACCGGACTAGGCTGCCATCTGATGCTGACCTTGGCTACGTATAATAGACGCTCCCTATCTTCTGATTCAAGGCTTCTTGAATTATAAGAGGAACTACAAAGGATCAAGTGGGACATTGTCGGGCTAAGTGAGGTAAGGAGAAAAGGAGATCTCATTGAACTGAAAAGTGGGCATCTCTTCTACTATCGTTGGACAGACACTGTGGTGTTGGATTTATAATAAACAAGAAACTGAAAGATAAAATTGTAGAAGTTGAAAGTTCCTCTGACATAGCTGCACGACTCATTATCCAACTCTCGAGAAGATACAAGGCTCAGATTATTCAAACTTATGCACCCACCACAAGTCATCCTGAAGAAGAAATTGAGGAATTTTATGAGGAAATTCGTCATCTAAATAATAAAGGCAAGCAGCACTTGAAGATAATTATGGGAGATTTCAATGCAAAAATAGGGCAACGGCAACAGAATGAAACTTCAGTAGGCAAATTCGGTCACGGCAACAGAAACCAGCGTGAAAATACTCTCGTTGAGTTTGCAGAGGCAGATAGTTTTTAATCTTGAACTCCTTTTTCAAGAAAAAGCTACACAGGAAATGGACATGGAGACATCCAAATGGGATGACAAGTGAAATTGATTTTATTATGTGTAACAAAAAATTCGTCATAGAAGACTCAGGGTTCCCACTCAACCTGGAAAACAGGGAAAATCTGGAATTCTCAGGGAATTTGATAATGTTTCCAAAAATCAGGGAAAACTCAGGGAAAATTACCCTTTTTTGTAAAAATCAGGAAAAACTCAGGAAAAATTATCTCCCTTTTGTTTTGTAAAAGTCAATGGATACTTTATACTTTATATTGCCAAAAAACTTATTTTTTCAAGATTTCAAACTTTTGCTTATAATTACTGCTTGCCTAGAATTTGGTAGATCTTACTTTCAGTTATATTAAGTATTTCCTTATTCCCTAAAAAAAGATGCAAAATTGAATTTTTAGGATTGCCAGTTATTAAGCTTTTGTTCAATTTCTGCAGGCAGTTGTTATAACATGGAATAATTAGGCACAATGGCTACTGCTTGAAGAAACACTTCACAAGAGAACCAACCAAATGATGGATTAAAGTCCTTTGTCTGTTGGTTCTCTTGAAACATGTTTCTTTGAACAGAGCCATTTCATCATTAAGCTTAGCTGCACTGTGTCATAGAAAAACCGAAACAATTCAACTGGCAGATTTTTTCTTACATATGACCTGCTTCATGGGAATGTATTTACAAATTCCGTGTGGGTAGTATTCACAAAAGTTCACGGAACTTTGGTACAGAAAATAATGTGCACAGTTAGTTGTTATTAATGAAAAACAGGTAATTTTATAAAGACAAATTACCCAAAGAATTTACAAGTGTGTGCTTTGGTGAGAAAAATGAAGGGAATGGATGGAAATGTAACAATTCTTTGCACCATACTCTGGAAAATTTTAAAAACCACCTGGAGAACCTGGAAAAGTCAGGGAATTTTTTTATTACTATTGAGTGGGAACCCTGAGACTGCAGTGTGCTAAACAAGTTCAACACACGTAGTGACCATAGATTGGTGAGATGTAAGATGCACCTCAACACTAAACTCGAACGTGGCAAGCTCATAAGACAAACAAAATGTATTGATATAACCAACCTTAAAAAACACCACAATACCTTCAAGTTGGAACTGAAGAACAGATTCTCTGCTTTAGAAAGCCTAACATTGGAAGAAGTGGATATTTCTGAAGTTAACAGAAAAGTAACCAAAGCTCTTATGGAAACAGCAACAAAATTAGCTGGATCTAAGAACAAGTTGCATGTGAACAAATTATCAGGAAAAACCAAAATTTTGATGCAAAAAAGAAGAGAGATGAGGACAACTAAAGAAGATGTGACTTCCAAAGTGGAATATATAGAGCTATGCAAGACAGTACGAAAAAGTATCACTGAAGACGTAAGGAAATTCAGCTGTGAACTAGTGAGGAAAGCAATTGAAAACAACCAAAGCCTAAAGATAGCAAAGGGACATCTCAGTAAGGGAAGGAAACAGATTATGGCACTGAGAAAAGAAGATGGGTCTGTAACAAGAAATAGAGATGAAATCTTGACAAGAGTGAAAGATTTCTACTCCAAATTATATGAAAGGGATGATACTTGTACTCCAGATATCATGAAAGGTACCAGTACCAGAGTTCTTCCAGTCCTCCCAGCAGAAGTTGCTCATGCAATCAAGAACATGAAGCGGGGGAAAGCTCCAGGAGATGATGGAATTACTGTAGACATCATACAAGAAGCAATTGGACTAATCGAAACAGTACTCGCCCAAATTTTCACTCGATGCCTTAATGAAGGGAAGATTCCTGAGGATTGGAACAACGCTACAATGATCCTGCTACATAAAAAAGGTGACATTGAGGATCTCGGAAACTACAGACCTATCATCCTCCTATCAGTGGTTTATAAAATCTTCACTAAAGTTCTTTCACACCGTTTAAGGTAACACTGGACATGGCTCAACCGAGAGAACAAGCTGGATTCAAGAGTGGCTACAGCACAATAGATCATATCCACGTACTAACAGAACTAATTGAAAGAGCGAGGGAATATGAACTTCCATTGTGCATGGCTTTTATCGATTATGAAAAGGCCTTTGATTCGGTGAAACCATCAGCAGTTACAATGGCTCTGAAATCTTGCGGTATTGAAGATGCATACATTAATTTTATTAATAACATCTATGAAAATGCAAGTGCAAAGATTCGGCTGTTTGAAAATACAACACACATAAAAATTGGAAAGGGAGTGATATAAGGTGACACCATATCTCCAAAGCTCTTTAATGCCACATTGGAAAATGTCTTTCAATCACTGAAATGGGAAAACAAAGGGATAAAGATTAAGAGAGATTATCTAACCCACCTTCGTTTTGCTGATGACGTAGTCATTTTTGCAACTACCCCATCAGAGCTGCAGAGTATGATCCAGGAACTTGCTGACAAGAGTAAAGAAGTGGGATTAAAAATGAACTTTGAAAAGACAAAAGTGATGTTCAGTGCTTTTACAAGAAATGAAGATTTATCGATTGATGGAGAAAAGCTGGAGATAACAGACACATACGTTTATCTTGGACAGCAGATATCAAGTGAGGGTTACATTGATGAAGAAATTAATCGGCGTACAAAACTTGCCTGGAGAGCTTTTGGAAGAAACAGCATAATTTTCAAGAGCAATATGCCATTATGTCCTAAAAGAAAAGTGTTTGATCAATGCATCCTTCCAGTGCTTACGTATGGTGCAGTGACGTGGACCTTAAATAAAAGAGACATACAAAGGCTGCAGACAACTCAAAGCAGCATGGGGAGGTGCATGCTTGGTGTAACCAGGAGAGATAAGAAGAGGAACTCGTGGATCCGAAAAATGACAAGAGTGGAAGACATCATGATCAGAGTTAAATCCCTGAAATGGCAATGGGCTGGACATACTGCCAGAAGGACAGACCATCGATGGTCAGCCGAAATTTTAGATTGGATTCCAAGGGACAGGAAAACACCCAGAAGACCACATGAGAGATGGGTCAATGAAATTCGAAAGTATGTGGGGGTGACATGGAGGAGACTGGCACAAGACAAACCGTTGTGGAGGAAACTTGGGGAGACCTTCGTCCAGCAGTGGATTGATAATGGTTGACATTGAATTAATGAATGAATGAATATATATAAAACAGACTGTGTGTGTGTCTTTCGGTTCTATTTCACATAGAATTAGGTGACCTAGAGCGACGAAATTTGTTATGAAGGTACCTGTAGACATCTTCTGGTGCACCTCGAAGCGATTTTTTTTTCAAATTTGAATTTGATTTGTAGTTATTTAATGTTACGCGTTTCTACTCGATCTGAGTGTGTCTTTCCGCTTTGTTAACATCAACCTGATCACACCGAACGTTAAGGCGTGCAGAAAAGTTGTTCACCATAAATTTTAGGCGCTTCTTTTTTAGAATTCCGTTACGACTATTTTCATTCATAAATACATTTATTACGCCTTTTTTGTAAGCCTTGTTTGCCGATTGTATTATGACTTTGAGGGCGGAGAAGAAAAAAGAATATAGAACGTTGCTTTTCAATCTGCGTTATTAGTTCAAAAGTGTCATACTGCAGAAGGTCATCGTACTGTGACGACGTTGTGAGCTAGAAAATAGAACGTTGTTTTAATGAAATTCTAAAAAAGAAATGGCTGAAATTTATCGTGAACTAAAGGACTGTTAATATTTTTTATCCCGAGGCTCTACAAGAATAAGGTACTTTTCATCTCAATCAATTTCATTGCATAAGCCTTCTGCTTTCAAACTTTTTGAATTACTTACATTGGATGTGACAACTACTAAATAATTCAAATACATTTTTTTATCCTAATATTCTATTCCGGGAAGTTGTACTACAAAGTTATATAAACCCTGATTTACCAGTCTTAATTTAATTGCCGATATAGCTTTTACTTTATACTATCACTAGCCCGTCAACGACGGGTACAACAGCCTAGTTATTAATAAAATCATTCACTCTTTTAAAAAAACATTTCCCTCAGAGCTGCGACGAATGATTTCAGCAACAGACACATCATCCTCCTATCAGTTGTTTAAAAATATTCATCAACGTGTTATCACATCGCTTGAAGAAAACACAGGACACCAAGAAAACAAGTTGAATTTAGTGGTTGTTACAGCACTATAGATCATATCCATATACAAATAGAAGTAACTGAAAGAGAGTATGAGTAGGAACTCCCATTGTATATGGAGTTTATTCATTATGAAAGGGTTTATGCTGCTGTCACGCCAATGCTTCGCTTAATCTCAGCAACTGAAAGTTTTTTTTTTTTTTTCATTTCAAATTTCTTATGGAAAGTGCTGATGCCTAATAGATAGATTTCTGCACAACACCTTAAATCTTTCACTTTTCCAATACCTTCAATACTGTTTTAATGACATTCATTAACTACTGTATTATATCAGAAAAACACATAATATACGAATTTTCGAACAAGAAATTAGTTTTCTATTTCGTAGATTAATTTGAAGGAATCTAATCCTCGGAATAACTTCCCGGCAGCATTTATAGCTCTTTGGTAATATTAATAATGGTAAAATATGATTCTTGAATAACTTGTACTGTGTTTGCCTATGCATTTTTATGGACATCATGAATTGATGATCCACGTATATGTTCTCTAATTCGAAGAACTCTAACAGAGTTCCCACTCAAACTGGAAAACAGGGAAAACCTGGAATTCTCAGGGAATTTGAAAATGGTTCCAAAAATCAGGGAAAACTCAGGGAAAGTTACCCTTTTTTGTAAAAATCAGGGAAAACTCAGTGCATTTGAAAATGGTTCCAAAAATCAGGGAAAACTCAGGAATAATTACCTTTTTTGTTTTGTTTTTGTAAAAATCAATGGATACTTTATTTTGCCAAAAAAACTTATTTTTTCAAGATTTCAAACTTTTGCTTGCAATTACTGCTTACCTAGAATTTGGTAGATCTTACTTTCAGTTATATTAAGTATTTCCTTCATTCTCTAAAAAAAGATGCAAAATTGAATTTTTAAAATTGCCAGTTATTAAGCTTTTGTTCAATTTCTGCAAGCAGTTGTTATAACATGGAATAATTAGGCACAATGGCCCCTGCTTGAAGAAACACTTCACAAGAGAACCAACCAAATGATGGATCAAAGTCCTTTGTCTGTTGGTTCTCTTGAAACAATGTTTCTTTGAACAGAGCCATTCCATCATTAAGCTTAGCTGCATTGTGTTATAGAAAAACTGAAAATATTCAACTGACAGATTTTTTCGTACATATGACCTGTTTCTATGGGAATGTATTTACAAATTCCGTGTGGGTATTATTCACAAAAGTTCACGGAACTTTGGTGCAGAAAATAATGTGCACAGTTAGTTGGTATAAATGAAAAGCCGGTAATTTTATAAAGACCAATTACGTAAAGAATTTACAAGTGTGTGCTTTGGTGAGAAAAATGAATGGAATGGAATGAAATGTAACAATTCTTTGCAACATTCCACTCTGGAAAACTTTAAAAACTACCTGGAGAATCTGGAAAAGTCAGGGAATTTTTTATTACTTTTGAGTGGGAACCCTGTCTGTGTCCCTAGAGAAATACGAATAACGTTACATGTCCTTTCCTCGTAATACACCAAGGTATGGAAATTCGCCTAAGTGTTATTGATGTCATCCAGAAATTCATTATAACAGCAAATTGAAACTACTAAAATGCTTTGGGAAATTTTTTCAAAATTGTAGTAAATGCTGTAATGTAAAGAACGTAATTGCTTTCGTTGTGCGCGTGGTGTACAATTCGGCGAACGGCACTGAGCGTTCCTTTATTTGGAACCAAGATGAAGAGATTTTTATTTTTACCAACTCGGGATCAACCAGCATAGAGCTGGCCATGGGAAAAGCATGAATTTTGCAAGTTGAGTCCAAAAACTTTTAACAATTCATCATCATCATTGTCAACCATTATCAATCCACTGCTGGACGAAGGTCTCCCCAAGTTTCCTCCACAACGGCCTGTCTTGTGCCAGTCTCCTCCATGTCACCCCTGCATACTTTCGAATTTCATCCACCCATCTCCCATGTGGTCTTCTTCTGGGTCTTTTCCTGTCCCTTGGAATCCAATCTAAAATTTCGGCTGTCCATCGATGATCTGTCCTTCTGGCAGTATGTCCAGCCCATTGCCATTTCAAGGATTTAACTCTGATCATGATGTCTTCCACTCTTGTCATTTTTCGGATCCACGAGTTCCTCTTCTTATCTCTCCTGGTTACACCAAGCATGCACCTCCCCATGCTGCTTTGAGTTGTCTGCAGCCTTTGTATGTCTCTTTTAGTTAAGGTCCACGTCTCTGCACCATACGTAAGCACTGGAAGGATGCATTGATCAAACACTTTTCTTTTAAGACATAATGGCATATTGCTCTTGAAAATTATGCTGTTTCTTCCAAAAGCTCTCCAGGCAAGTTTTGTACGCCGATTAATTTCTTCATCAATGTGACCCTCACTTGATATCTGCTGTCCAAGATAAACGTACGTGTCTGTTATCTCCAGCTTTTCTCCATCAATCGATAAATCTTCACTTCTTGTAAAAGCATTGAACATCACTTTTGTCTTCTGAAAGTTCATTTTTAATCCCACTTCTTTACTCTTGCCAGCAAGTTCCTGGATCATACTCTGCAGCTCTGATGGGGTAGTTGCAAAAATGACTACGTCATCAGCAAAACGAAGGTGGGTTAGATAATCTCCATTAATCTTTATCCCCTTGTTTTCCCAGCTCAGCGACTGAAAAACACCCTCCAATGTGGCATTAAAGAGCTTCGGAGATATGGTGTCACCTTGTCTCACTCCCTTTCCAATTTTTACGTGTGTTGTATTTTCAAACAGCCTAATCTTTGCACTTGCATTTTCATAGATGTTATTAATAATATTAATGTATGCATCTTCAATACCGCAGGTTTTCAGAGCCATTGTAACTGCTGATGGTTTCACCGAATCAAAGGCTTTTTCATAATCGATAAAAGCCATGCACAATGGAAGTTCATATTCCCTCGCTCTTTCAATTAGTTCTCTCAGCACGTGGATATGATCTATTGTGCTGTAGCCACTCCTGAATCCAGCTTGTTCTCTCGGTTGAGCCATGTCCAGTGTTAGCTTCAAGCGGTGTGAAAGAACTTTAGTGAAGATTTTATAAACTACTGATAGGAGGCTGATAGGTCTGTAGTTTCCGAGATCCTCAATGTCACCTTTCTTATGTAGCAGGATCATTGTAGCGGTGTTCCAATCCTCAGGAATCTTTCCTTCATTAAGGCATCGACTGAAAATTTGGGCGAGTACTGTTTCGATTTCTCCACTTGCTTCTTGTATGATGTCTACAGTAATTCCATCTTCCCCTGGAGCTTTTCCTCGCTTCATGTTCTTGATTGCATGTGCAACTTCTGCTGGAAGGACTGGAGGAACTCTGGTACAGGTATCTTTCATGATGTCTGGAGTGCATATATCATCCCTTTCATATAATTTGGAGTAGAAATCTTTCACTCTTGTCAAAATTTCGCCTCTATTTCTTGTTACAGAACCATCAACAATTATACCTACTGTATTTCTCATTGACACTCATGGTAGAACTGAGAACTACAGGAAAATGTAGGCATTTAAACTAAAATGGAAGGTCAGATGGGACGATTGAAATGCGTGGAATAAAAACATGGTCACATGCAGCATGGCCAGTTACGATAGTAACCCCGATGACATTTGACATGAGTTTCTTGATCGTCAATCGTGTTCCATTGTAGAGTGCTGAGGGGCCCAGGTTTCATCACAATATAATACATAAGTCATTAAGATGATATGGGAGCACGCGCGAAAGGAGGAAGAACAATATCAAGCTTTGAAAAACAAAAAGAAATACGAGAACATGTACAGTTTCTTCTCATTTCGTTTCATGTACCCAATTCACCTGTGGCGTATATTCGAGGCTAGCTAGGCTAGCTGCAAAGCCCAGAGAATGCACAAATAAAACTGAAATAAATATACAGAAATCAAAGTCAATTATCAACGGTATTAAAATATATCGATGCTTTCGGTGCGAAAAAAAAAACGCGTGCGGATTCACTTCTTTGACTCAGTCTGGCGAGCGAAAACCAACGGCATAACGCAAGCAACTCTTCCAGAGTCTTCGCAGTTCTAATGCGAAAACCTTCCCTACAATCGCCTGCTAGCGTTTCCATGACAACATGAATCAGCTGGTAGTGGGGAATGGGCCATTGCTTTGGTAAACAGTTCGCTAAGAAAAAAGAAGTGTTAGACTATCTCAGCAGGGGCGGATCCAGGATTGGGGGTTGGGGGTGGCAAGTGTTGGTACAACCCGAGACCTTTCTGATATTTTTTCTGACCCCAGGTCTTTAACAACCCTTAGAAATAGGAAGCTAGGAGATTTGGGCCAGATTGCCCGATAGGAAAGTAACACGGAAGCGAGGTAGAAAGGAGGAGGAAGACATCTTTATTTATTACCGGGGGCCAGTACCCGGGGTCCGACGGTTTAAAGTGCCCATCCGACGCACGGTGGATATTTAGTGGATCGAGCGTTCGTACCTGCCTGGGATCGAACCTGAGGTCCTTTCCGTGCAGTCACGAACGTTGCCCACTAGGCCATCCGCGGCCCTCTTACAAACTCAAAAACGCCCTCAGGAAGATGAACTACGGCGTCGGCATAAGATCTCCTGTATTTTTATATACTATGCATGCTAAAGATAAAAAGAGAAAAACCACCACTCTCTTGCGAAGCATGTGTTTATGCGATCCAAAAATAGCAATATTAGTATTGCTATTTTTGCATTTCATTATGTAATAATTCAAATATATCCCCCTACAGTATCCGGACGGCTCTAAACGATACTACATTGGAATGACCAAGCGTTCGTTTGGAATCAGAGTCAACGAACATAAAAGGGGCACAAAATACGGTAAAGTAGCCACGGCACTATCCAGAGAAGTGAAATTCAAGTCCGCTACTCCTATGTGTGATGATATGAAGAAATTAGCTAGCTACTGTACTCCTAAATGGACAGCCATTCGGGAAACCTTGGACATCATTACCAACAGCGATACTTGCAATATTATGTCTCACTCGAGTTGCCACGAATTTGGAACCAATTCTTCAAGTAACGCCTTCTCCCTACCAGGATACTGCGCGTGTAACCAACGTGATGTCTCGTATCTTTAAATGAATATAAGGTCGTATCTATTTATTGTCAAGTTCCCGCGTTCAAATTGTTAATGCGTTCTATTTTTCAGTTTGCAGTTTCTGTCTAACTTCCTTGAAAAAGTCATCTGGTTATGGTACAAAAGCTTGTAAACGCTTATGTGTGCATTTACTACTTAGTATTGCTATTTTTGCATTTCATTATGTAATAATTCAAATATCCACAGATGTTAAGTTATTCGTTCCTTTTTAATTTTTTTTTTAAACAGTAAACATTATGTAGACTTGGTACAAACTGATTTTGTGGGGGCAAGGGGAACTTCCATGTAGCAGATTAATCACCTGTGGTGTGTTCAATATCATAGTAGAATAACTCTATTTACAGAGAAATGATACTTAGATTTGAGCAAACATGCATAACTGGATAATTCTCACCTCGTAAAAGCACATTATTCAACTCATTAACTCTCTTAATTTAGACCCAAGCAGTTTTAAAATCTGATACTTTACAATATGAAATACTCGAAGCTCCCACAAAATGTCTTAGCAATAAAAAACCTCTCTAAAGAGATGTATAGTATAAACAAAAATACTTTTTTTTCCATTCATAATAATTATTAAGTTAAAAAAACATGCTTTTTTTTTTTTATGGAGATTCTGAGGCTTTCTAGTATGTGAGGGCATACGCCTGGGCCTTATGGGCCTAAGCTTTAATCAGGCTCTGCGTCAGACTTCGGAAGTGCATCCCAAAAATGTTTAGCGCGGCGCCCATCAATACCACCGCTTTTATGGCGCTGTAGGCGTTGTCCTGCATACGTGTGTAATATTAACCTGCCTCGATAAAGCCACCCGTACACATATGAAAGTTTGGCGCATATATGCTCAACTGAGGATTCTTTTCAGAAAGATCTTGTTTCTCTTAAACGAGTTGCAGTATACAGAGGATATAGCCCTTTCGTTATAGACAAAGCTGTCCAAAAATTTAGGAAACCGAAACCAGTCCGCTCGTTCATGCCAATAGACCTCCCAATGCAAAAGAATTGGGCGGTTATACCTTTTGTTTCTCAGATTTGCTCCGGAATTTCAAAAGTTCTCAAAAGTTTTAATTTTAAAGTCGTTTTTAAACCCATTAACAAGATAAATGTTTAGGGATCAAAAACCTACGTCGAAGATATAAAGTCCTGGGGAATTTATCAGATACCTTGTGAATGTGGACTTTCATATATAGGACAGACCCGCACGGCTTTAAATTTCCGTGTGAAGGAGCATAAGGCTTACGTATGGAACTGTGAACTGAAGAAGTCGTCTACAGCCTAACATTGTCACGAAAATAACCATACTTTTTTTTTTTTTTTTTTTTGATTGGAGGTTTAACGACCACCCTGAGCAACTCAATGGACTATAATCAGTCGCCCGTTCCTAACTTATGGTCACTGGTTTTAGGGAAGGGAGAGAGCCAGTGCCGTAAGACAAACATAACATCTATGCCTCACCGGGAATTGAACCTGGACCCCTTCCGGACGAGTGATCAGAGGCCATCGGTTAGACCACATTACCCACCGGGGCTGCAATATTTTTGTTTGGAAACGATACGCTTATTGATAAACCTCATTCGACCATCAAACTTAATGTATTAGAAGCATTCCACATATACTGGAACTCTTCACGGCTTGCTAACGACATGACGTTGACTCCATTTATTTCAAGCGCGTGGAAACAACTCACAAAAAACCGTGACCGTCATAACTCTGCTGATGTCACAATGATTTGAATGTTTACGCTCCATTCGTCCTGATGATGCCGAGCCAGAAGCTCTGCGAAACTATAGTCGATGTACAATAAACCTTTTATTGTGGTAAACGTTGATATTTTCATTCTGTCTCAACACCACAAGTCTGTAGTCATAAATTATGCATATAAGTTGTTACGAATATTAAAAAAAACGCGTTTTTTGTAATGCCTTTTACCCCATTTAACATCAGATTCTCGAAACTTACGCAGATTGCAATGAGATATTGTTACGTTTATGTAAAACGTGGCGAAATAATGTTGGGCGATAGTTTAGTAAAATGTGTTGCTGCGTAACAATGAAATTAACTATTCTTGAGTCACTTCATGGGAAAGCATGCCGCACGATCAGATTTTTTAACAATGGATAAATACTTTAAAAACGAATAAATTAATTAACCTTCAGTAAATTAGAATTGAAATGTTTAAAACTGGTTCCGATATGCATTAAACATTTTAATTCCCTACGTTCAGCAGTTTTCCTCCTCAGCCGACCAACAGGGTAATTTTATTAATATACAAATTTTGAAGATGACAATCCGATTTTTAGTGTAAATGTGACAAGGATGGTAAGTTAGATAATATTCTAAAACTTGAAAATTTCGTCGTCCTGGAGCGGGACTCGAATCCGCGTCTCCCACATAGCGTCCAGGTATGCTGATAACTACACCACCCAGAACGACCAAGTCTTAAGTTTCTGATTAATTTGAATATAACCATCGCAGGATTCGCTACTCGAAGCAACCGGCATTCATGTTTAACGAATCTGCAGGTTAAGAATCCTATCCGTCGATTCCCTGAGGAGCAGATAAATCATGAAAGAAATACGAGATTACATCATGAAATACAGTGGTGTAATCCCGTATTTCTTTCATGATTTATTAATATAGATTAAATTGCCCAAAATAACTCTTGGAATACTAGAAATTGGCTGAATAATACGGAAATTTCAGTTACCTAATCTTTGCATAAATAATGTTACAAACGCTCGACAGATGGCGCGCAACAGGTGTGCAACGTCACCGACCAGCCAGGAGGCACGAAGCAGCTAGTGAATCATTGTGTGTTCAGTCACAGAGGTGATAGCATGTTTTGTGAAGTACTTGTCATGGAGCGGGGAGACTATGAGAATCGTGTTGCTGTAATAGCGCTGCACAAAGTTGGAAAATCAGCTTCCGAGATTTTCAACATGCTGAAGAAACTGAAAGTCAGCCGAATTTTTGTCTACCGGACCATAAAAAGGTTCCTTGAGACTGGGACCGTCGCTGACCACCTCTGAAAGGGTCGGCGGCGTACCGTGAGAACTGCACACCCGGTGAAAGCAGTAGCAGCCCGTATTCAACAAAATCCTGTCAGAAAACAATCAGTGATGGCTCGTGAGCTGAACATTTCGAGAAAGTCGATCTCACGCGTGCTGCGGAGTGACCTAAGAGTGAGAGCATAACAGCGGCGTACAGGGCACTTCCTTACCCTACAACTGAAGCAGAGGAGGGTGCTAAAAGCGAAACGTTTGCTGCAGCCATACGCAGACAATCGTCACAGACGCCAAAATGACAGGGTGTATGCTTCAACCTCACGAGAATCTCAGAAGGACCATGACTGACCATCATTCTGCTTCTCTCATGGTTTGGTGGGGAGTCTCCTGCGAGAGTACTACGGAGCTCCATTCTTGTGAGAAAGGAGTGAAAACATCCGCTAAAGTTTACCAGGACAGGGTTTTGGAGCCAGTGGTCAAAAATGTAAGTCACACCCTCCTTCAAGAAGATGCGAATCCTGATGACAAGGGAGCTTTCAGCAAGATTCCGCACCTGCCCACAAGGCCAAGCCAACCCACACTGCACATGCTTGGAACACATTAAGAACACATTAGGACCTTATTTTAGAACGCAATGTGTACCAGATTTAGAACACTTTAATGTGTTCTTATTTAGAACATATTTGGAACACATTTTAAGAACATACACTGGCGCAAAGTGAAAAAGGAACACCAAAAAGGAGACGTCTGATACCAACGAAATTTATACAGCATAATAACGGAATACAGAGGATAACGTGATCAAAACATTATGGCAAAATACAGCTGTATTTACTGGTAAACTGAAAAATAACATTTCCATGTAACATGGTTAGTACGAGGTTGAACCGCCATGAACTGCGTCACACTGTGCAATTCTGGCATGGAGTCTGTCGTACAGATGTTGGATGTAAGTTTGGGGTATTGAGTTCCACGCATCCTCAACCTGGACGCGTAAATCGGGGATGGTCGTGGAGACCGGATGAGTCGTTGTCCCATAAACTCCCACACGTGCTCAATGGGGGACCAATCCGGTGTACGTGCAGGCCATGGAAGTTGTCTCACACCCTGCAGTGCATGTTGCGTTGCACGTGCCGTGTATGGGCGTGCGTTATCTTGCTGGAAAACACCACGATGGACCGACCTTACAAATGGAACAACAACGGGCTGAATGATGTTGTTGATGTAGGACGTGCTGTTTAACCTACCCGGTAAAAACACTAGTTGTGTACGGGAGTGATAGCTGATCGCTCCCGACATCAGGAGACCAGATGTAGGCCCTGTGTGTCGCTGGCGGATGCAAGAAGGGTGGAGACGCTCTCCTGTGCGTCTGCGAACACGAATACGGCCATCGGAGGTTCCCAAGCAGAATATGCTTTCATCGATGAACACGACAGATCGCCATTGCGTTCTCCAGTGCAGACGTTGGCGACACCAATGCAGTCGTTCTTGACGGTGGGCTGGAGTCAGAGGTACACATGCCAGAGGCACACGTGCACGTAACCTGTATCCAGTAGACGGTTGCGGATTATTTGCACAGTCACCTCAGGTGCAACGGCAGCTCGGATTTGCGTCGCAGTGGATGTTTTGCTTAACGACGCCGCTCTTCTTATGCGTCGATCGGTCTTCTCATCAGTCCGTCTGTGACTCCCGGTTGCACGTCTTCTCGTGTGGGAATGTTCCTCGGACCATCTACGCCACCATCGTACCACCACCGATACTTCCCGTCCAAATCGCTCCCCAATACGACGATACGACCACCTGGCCTCGCGGAGTCCGACTAGACGACCTCGCTCAAAGTCCGATAATTGCTGAAATTGTACACGTCTTCCATGTCCAGGCATTGCAGCTTCTTCAGGGTCTTCGCGCTTGTCCGTACGCCGACGACTGATTACATTCACTTCGCCGTACTCCTTAAATACCACCGACGATAATTTTCATATTATGCCGTGCTGTGGCGTAAGCGCTCACCGGTTGGTCCCGAAATTAACATCACACCTACGTAAACTCGACAGCATTAACATATGTAAATTTCATGATCGTCCTCCAATTACTTCTTGGTGATCTTTTTTCACTTTCCGCCAGTGTATTTTGAGAACACATTAATGTGTTCCCACTGTGTTCTTATTTAGAACACATTAGGATTGCGTTTTTGAAGGAAAAAAAAGGTACCTAATGTGTTCCGAATGTGTGCCGAGCATTTGCAGTGCAGGAGTGGCTTCAGGAGAATCTGCCAGACTTAATTTCCACAGCTGGTTGGTCTTCAAGCAGCGCAGACCTCAATCCATTGGACTACAAGTTGTGGGCACCACTGGAGAACATGGCCTGTAGAAAGAGACACCTCAGTATTGACAGTCTCATACGCTCTTTGGCGCAGGAAGTAGCCGTTTTCCCTGTGGAGATCCAGCGTAAAGCTATTGATGAGTGTCCACAGAGACTGGAGGCAAAAGGATGCAGTTTTGAAAAGTGATTGGTGCCATGTATTCACAAGTGTATTACTTACGTCATATCACAGGTATATTAAAAAAAATTTAATTTCTTTTGTTATTTCATTGAATACTTTGTAACAGTATTTATGGTAAGACTAGGTGCTGATTCACACGTGTTGCGACGTGGCGTGACTCTTATATTGATGGTTAACAGAATGAAAACTTTATTTAAATGCGGAGCTTTGTCCAAAATTTACGGAATATAAATAGATAGCTGAAGCAGAAAAACATTTTTTCTTGAAAGCATTAAGAGTTTCTCGAAAGTGTTCGTACATATTCCCCAATTTTTATGGTTGTAAACTGCTCGCCTGTTTTAGTGAAGAACCTGCTGAGGTTTTGGATTCCAACAAATTCTGAAATAGTCACCATCAACAACATTAATCCTCTGCTAGATGATGGTCTTTCCAAGTCTCTTCCACAACTCTATCTTGCGCACTATTTCCCATGATATTACGACATGCTTTCGAATTTCATCTAATTCTCTCCCACGTGGTCTTCTTTTATGAGCGTTTCCTGTCTCGCGGTATCAAATCCACACCGATAAGTCATTACATTATAACCACGCCCAGCCTAGAGAAATGAGCGCGCCTGGAGACCGAAAGGTGGCGCAGGTGAAGTTCACAGAGCAGTATATATACAATCCGAGGACAGGCCTTCGGTTAGTACAGCGTTCGGAGTTAGAATAGGAAAAGCTGCCAATTTACCTGAGTTTGATAAAGGACAAATTGTGATGGCATGGAGTCTCGGAACTACGATCTCGGGAACGGCGCGGCTTGTGGGTTGTTCACGTGCCGCTGTAGTGAGTACGCATCAAAAGTGGTGCACAAATGGCTAAACGACGAACCGTCGTCCAAGCGCGTGTCGTACGCAGCTCATCGATGCCAGAGAGGAGCAGAGACTGTCGCGCATTGTTCACAGCGACAGCAGGGCCACAGTGCGACAAATCACCCGCAGCTACAACAGTGGTGATCATATCAATGTGACACAGCACACATTCACAGATCATCGCAGCCTTCTGCGCATGGGCCTGCGTAGCCGAAGATCCAGTCAGGTCCCCATGCTCACTGCACGACATCGACAACAACGCGTTAAATGGGCCCAAGATAATCGATATTGGACCCTGAATGATTGGAAGAAACTGGCCTGGTCTGGCCAATCAAGATTCTTGTGCATCACGTAGACGGCCGAGCGCGGATACGCCGATTACCAACGGAGATTATGGCACCTGGATGCACTGTTGGGCGGAAACAGGCCGGCAGTATTATGTTGTGGGAGATGTTTTCTTAGGACACCTTAGGCTCCATTATCCCAATAGCACAACCCCTGACAGCTGTCTCGTGTGTAACGTACCAGGAGATGTGACGTACCTGCCAGAAGGACGCACACGACATAAAGGCAGATAGGAATCAGAATAAAGCGTCTGCGTAGCTCAATTGGTAGAGCAACTTATTCCGGAATGAGGGGACCCGGGTTCGAATCCCGGCGTAGACCAAAAATGACGGAGAAATTTACTTCGTTATACGTGTTTGAACATCGTTGCGGACCAAATTAACCCATTCATGGCAACTCTGTTCCCTGCTGGTGATGGCTATTGCCAACAGGATAATGCGTCATGCCACACTGCCAGAAACGTCAAAGAGTGGTTGGAGGAACATGCTGGTGATGTTCTATTAATGCCCTGGCGTCCAAATTCACCTGAAATGAACCCAATCGAACATTTGTGGTTCGCCTTGGAAAAGCGGGTTCGCGCTAAATCACCACAACCCCGAAATGTACGGGAACTGGAGAACCTGCTGTTCACATTATGGTACCAGATACCCCAGGATACCTATCGCCACCTCATCGAATCGATGCCTCGCCGAGTGACCGCTGTTTTGCGGGCTAAAAAAGGGGTCCTACAGTTTATTAGGTAAGTGGTCATAATGTAGTGGCTCATCGATGTAGTATTTCAGCTGTTCGATGGTGGTCAGTTCTTCAAGCACTATGCGACCAGGGGGAGGGGAGGAGAGAGCCTCCCCAGCCCATTGCAACTGGGGAATCTTGACTACTTTGATCATGATGTCATACATTCTTGTCGTTTTCTTGACCTATGAGTTCCTCTTCCTATCTTTCTTGCTTACACCTTTCCATATTTCTTTGAGTTGTCAGCGGCTTCTGTATGATTCTTTTAGTTAAAGTCCATATGGTAAAATAATGGTAAAGTTTAGATCCATATAGCTTCTGTATCATTCTTTTGTTAAGGTCATAAATAAAAACAGAAAGAATGCTTTCCATAAGTAAAAACAGAAAAAATGCGTGGATCAAACACCTTTCTTCCTTTCTTTAAGACAAAATGGTAAACTGCTCTTGAAAATCGTACTGTTTCTACCAAATCAACTTCAAGTTACATAAGCACATTAATTTCTTCTTCGTTGTAGCCCGAGCTTTGCATCTGTTGTCCATGGCAGATGTAGGCATTAGTTCTTTTACATTTTCTCCATCAACCTCTGAATATTCAGTTCTTGTAAAAGAGTTGTATACCAGTTTAGTTTTCTGTGTTCATCTTTATTACCGATTCTTTACCCTTATCTCAGTTTCTGGGTCGTACTGTGGGAGTATTTTCATTTATACTAGGCGGTTCTTATAGAATCAGAGTTACTACAATGTGGATACGTCTAATACAGCCGGGAGTCTGGGTTTAACCAGGAGTTTTTTCTCTTGTGGCAATTTGATATTTTGTCAGCAAAAGTTGTAGCAAAATGCTATGGAGATGAGTGAGATTTGCGGTTTTATTTTTTGCTTTATTTACGTATGAAAATACAAGCATTTGCTGTTGCATGCAGTTTGTGAAAATATTTTCAGAGACCAGGACTGAGCAAAGCCACGACCGACAGTACACCGACAGACCGATCGATCGATCCGAAACAAAACGGCGCGTGCTGCTCTAGCGGTTGCAGCTGCGGCGGCGAACCTCCAGAAAAACAAACGAAACTTCATATTTATCCATCACAGCAAAGCCCTTGCG
This sequence comes from Macrothele yani, assembly GCA_039090855.1. Lineage (NCBI taxonomy): Eukaryota > Metazoa > Arthropoda > Arachnida > Araneae > Macrothelidae > Macrothele > Macrothele yani. The sequence continues at coordinate 44,431,238 of CM077005.1, read as the reverse complement.
AAGGATGTTCTCGAGGCTCACCAGTGCTTTTCTTTGCAATAAGAGAAAAGACAAAACGGAAAAACGACAACAGAACGAAGCAGAGTAGGACAACGAGGACGGAAAGAAAAAATGACGGGAAAGGATAGCAGGGCGAAACAGCGACGACGGAACGAAAAAATGTCGTGCGTAAAAAAAACGCAAGGGGGCGAAGCAAGAGTGGGTGAGATGACTAAAGAAAATATGACGAAAAACATTCGTTTTTTTTTTTTTTTTTTTTTTTTTTGGTAATTCAGTAGTGACTTTTTGTCGCAAAATTACAGACTTTATCGCGATTTGGCGAAAATGTGAGCGTCAGTCTAAACTTTGCCGGTAGTAAGATTTCAAGGTTAGAAACGATGTCCATTATATCTGTAAAGATTTCAGTTTTCCAAGCTAATAGCATTAGGAAATACCGCGTATCTATTTCTAAATCATAATCTGCAGCTTTAAGAGAGTACTCACAAAAATGATTATGTCGTCAGCAAAACGAAGTGAATTAATCTACATTAAACTTTATCTCCTTGTCTTCCCAGTTCAATGATTGAAAAACATCCTTCAGTGTGACGTAGAAGAGCTTGAGAGGCACAGTGTCCTTGTCTCACTCAATTTCCGTTTCTTTTAAAGTGGCCTAGTGGTTAGAGCAGCAGCCTTCCTACAAGGTGGTTGCTGGGTTGATCCCAGGTAGGTTAAGTTGCTCTGAACCACTGGATACTCGCCCTGCGTCGGATGGACACTTAAGCCATTCGACACATACACCCCTCGTTATAAATATGGCCATTCGTTTATTCTCCCTCCTTGGAAGTGTTCGTTGTGACGCCATAGTGTGAAATCTCCCCAACTCTGTCGATGCGCAATTTTAATCTGGCACTCGCTCCAACTCAGGGCCGTAGCTAATGGGAGGGCTTCCAGAATGGTGATACCAGAGAGGCGCAAATTCGTGCTCTGAGGGGCGAAAAAATAGAAATGCACAACATGTGAATAAATTTACTGAAAATGGTAACTAAAAAAGAGCCTTCTACACTTCAGAGCTTTTTTTTTTTTTTTTTTTTTTTGAAAGGCGCTATAATTTGCAGTAGAGACTGTTATGCGCAGCTATCCAGTGTAGTACAGGGTAACATACACTGTGAGGTGTGAACCCCTCATGTGCTTGAAAGGAATTGCACACAAAACAATATGAGGATATGCCAAACCTCCCGACCTTTCCTAACACGCTGTAGGGATGAAGAGATAACTAGTCACTTGTGCTTTGTCGCAGTAATCTCCTCGAAGCGTTTGACCTTGAACGGAATTTTTCCAAGCCCTATCCCGAAATTATGTTAACACTTTTCTATTCATTCTGATACTCGTTTGTTTTGTGCTGGTTTAATTTTTATTCCGAGTTTCTGCGGCATGTTGTGTTGTCGATATTCACATAACTTTTACATTTTGCTTGATATTTACAACCGTTAGGTATCAAGTCATCCCATAAGTAATGTCGTTTTCTTCACGTGTGAAGAAAACAAACAAATACTTACCTGGAACATATCTTTTAATCATTATAAAAGTGCCCCCGGCACTTTCAACCTTCCCCCACCGTTCAACAAGTTTTTGAATTCCAGACTTGTAGAATTCCATGGGTTTCGATTCAAAAAAATCGTTAGACAGGGTTCGGTGCATCTCCTCGACATTTCGAAGTGTTTTCCCAGGCAGGGGGCTGTAAAACAGATGGTAATCGGATGGCGCAATATCAGGGGAATATGGTGGATAGGGAAGTTTCTCCTATCCAAACTCCTGCAACTTGGCACTTGTCATTTTAACCGTGTGTGAATTTGCTTTGTCCTAGTGGATAAACACGCCTTTACGAATAAGGATTGCTGGACGTTTGTCCTGTAAGTCACTGCGTAGCTGCTGACAGTAGACCTCCCTTGTAATGGTTTTGTTCGGTGGCAGATGCTCGTAATGGATTATGCCCTGCATATCCCAGGGTCGGATCCAGGATTTTCGAGATGGGGGGTGGGGGGTGCAAGTGTCGGGAATAACCGAGGACCTTTCTGATATTTTTCCTGAAAATGAAAAAGTGTTCTTAGTATGTATATAAATTCTTCCAATTAAGGAAAGTAATATACTTTTAAGTAATACCTTCTTTCACGAAAAATTATTTAATTTGTTATTAAAACCTAACAAATGAAGCTTTTACTTAGTCCTGAGGGAAGGGCGCGCCGCTCCCCACTCTGGATCCGTCCCTGGCATTTCCCACCAAACAGACAACAAACTTTTTATGTGAAACGTCCCGGTTTAACCACTATAGCGAGTACATTCCCTTTAGGAAGCAAGCGTAATGTTGTGATAAAGAATCCATTTTTCATCTCCCGTAACCATTCTGTACAAAAACGCCTCCCTCTTTTCATGGGAGAGCGAGGAAATGCAAATGTCCACACGCTGTTTCCGATTTTGTGCAGTGAGCCCTGGAGTACCCACTTACTCAGTTTTGACGCATAACCAAAGTCCTGTAGATGCCTGTGAACAGTTGAATGGACGATTATGGCTAATTCCTCGACTGTTGCCTGTGGATTCCCATCAACAGCAGCTCTCAGCACATCATTATCCAGCTTAACAGGCCGTTCTTGACGTTGCATATCCGTGAGGGTGCTGGTCCCCATTCGAAATTTCTGGAACAATTGTTGACCCTTTCAGACATCCAGGATACCCTGACCATATTGATGTTTCGTGTCGCTACAGTCGCTGTATGTCCCTGGTTAAACTCATTCAGAATAATGTGCGCGATGTGTTTTCAGACAGCGTCATTTCCTATGTAGCTTAACGGTTCAACGGATGCACGTACAACTCTTGTTCTCTGTCTCAAGTGACACGAGGGCTTGCCGTGCGATACGTCTTATCATGACTGTGGTCTACGTCACCGGCGAGTCGCCAGAGGGAGTGAGGGAGTAGTTCTGTTGGGCATGCGGAAAACGACATTACTTATGGTATGACCTGATATTTCCCTAGTTCTTCATACATGAGATTCTTCCGCGGATTCGAGGAAATCCGCTTATTTTGTCATCATTTGGGTCATACTTGTGATCGATGCAAAACTGAAGAGAAATTGGGGGTGGGGGGATGCCATTTTTCCAGCAGGGTATGGTTTTTGATCTTTAAAAACTTACAAAAACGGAAGCTAAATAGAGTGAAGATATCCCCCACAATGGTCATTTCTTTTATTCGCGATGTTCCCCTGTCCAGTATTGTTGTTAAATATAATTTTGTTCCATAAATATTTCATTTCAGCTTGAAAAATTGGAGGAAAATTTTCCCAAAACGGAAGTTAGAAGGCGCGAAAATTTCCCTGTAATCTAAAGACACAAGATTCTTCCAAGAATTCAAGGAGTTCCGCCATTTCCATGATCATTCCTGTGGTTCTCAAGATAGATGCATAACTGAACAGAAATTTTTGAGGGATTGGTGGTGATGGTGGAGGTCGTTTTCCGTCTGGAGACGGAATTCCAGCTTTCAAAACTTTCGCAAACGGAAAGTGAACAAAGTGAAGATTTCTCCCGTAATCGTAATGTTTTCCCTCGCGATGTTCCTTCTACCCAGAATTGTTGTTAAATACCATTTTAGTCCATAAATATCTGTATTTCAGCTTGAAATTGGAGTAAAAATGTCTGAAAATGGAATTCGGAAGGGGCAAATATTTCGCCTGTAATCGTCCCCCCCGATGTTTCTCTGTCCCGTGTTCTTTTTGTTAAGTGTCAGTAATGTTACATTTGATGTGCTCTGTTTTAATTTTTACATAAACTTCAGTGAACAATTCTGTCTTGCTCATGCTGCTTTATATTCATACTTTCTCGCGGCGTGTTCCGATTTTTCACCCAGTGAAAAAGTTCAGCTTTTTTCTTTCGTCATCAGTCTCATGTATGGTTTTTACATTTTCAGTAAAATTACTAGCAGGAGTACCCGGTTCTTCCCCAGTAAATATAACTATACGTGCAATCACCAAGTTCAGCGGGTTAATGAATGAAAAAGATATTCCTGTAATTTTCCAGTAAATTTATTTTAATTCATTTAGGTTATTGCTTTCTGGTAAACATATTTTTGGTTTTTTCATTGGGAGCAAAAATGTAGAGATTTTTAAGATTGCCAACCCTTGAGCAGGCAACGTAGAGTTGTCCGTGTGAAAAGCCAGGTTCCTTCAAATTAATGCGAGCCACTGCCAATGACTGGTTTATGCAGTAACATTTCTGCAAAAAGGACAAGAAAAGGAGCCGGGATGGCTGCAAATGAGAAAAAACAAAAATTGATGTAGTTAATTTACTTTTACGAAACAAAAAAGAAAGGAAGGGGAATGGAAATACTTACCTTCGGGAAGAAGCTTTCCGCATGTATGTTCGGATTCCTTTATTTGCCAATATGAAATATCAGAGTAAATCTGTCTCAAAATATATTGCTTTCTTCATATCTTTCACTTCTCACTTCTCATTTTATATTGCTTTCTTCATATCTCTCACTTCTCATTTTATATTGCTTTCTTCATATCTCTCACTTCTCATTTTCCTTCCTTCATTTATTCATTAAAATGCGGTTCATTCCAGCATCAGTCGCACTGGCGCAACTAACATAACGTGTCCTCCCCCCCCCCCCCCCCAAGATTTACTTCATCACCCTTCAGCACAGTAATTTTCCCAGGATTTGGAACATGAGGGAGGACGCTTTTTTTTTTCGAGGAGTGTGTGTGTGTGTGTGTGTGTGTGTATGTGTGGTGGTTGGGAGCATAGGCGTAACTAGGCATTTCTGCACCCGGGGCAAGCTACAAATATTGTGCCCCCACCGAAATCTTTAAGACAAAAAAAGCTTTCGCATTTGGTGCTTGAAATATTATAACCATGCTTGTTGCATGAATTTTTAGGACAGTAACACTGGTCTTGTGTGTTGGTTGATTACTCACAGATTTACGTTATTTAGTATTCAGGAGCATGCGCAATTACAATTTTTCAAAATAACTAACACTAGCTACCGGGAGTAGCTTCTGACGCTTCGCTTCATTTTGAAATTTACGGGGTTTTTTTTTATCACATTATCTTGTAGTTATTTGATCTTAAGAATAAGATAGTTTTCGGAGGACCAAAGGAAGAACTTTGCGAAGTTACGGCTACTTTCATTGCCATTTTCATTGTAGTTCAACAACTGAACACTTAAATATTTTTATTGGGATATGATGCAGTAAGTAGGTTACTATCGAACTAGGTGTCATTTCTTATCCCAGGCGGGAACGGCATTTTGCCCTCTTTAATATTGGTAATGGGTGGCAGAACTCAGCAGAAGGGTTTTATACATTTTCTTTCCTTAACTAACAGAACCTTTAGCATTTTACAGCAGTAACTGGGCTGCAAAATACAAAAGGTGAAAAAAGTGATGAGATTCCCAACTGCTTTAGAGTTCGGACCTTTGGTATCACATGAAATGCAGCTTGTTGTTGAGTAGTTCTAATTGAATTGCCCCCAGAGAATCTTTAGGAATGTGAACGACACCCTTATCTTGCAGCGAACGAACACCCGCGCTTCATTTCTCAGTGTGAACAAATTACATCCCCTGCACATTTTTGACGAAGCAATTCGAATTTTAGGCTGCAAATCTACCGAAACTGGCAAAAAATATTATAAGCAAATTCTGTAAAATAGACAAACGACAAAGTATGCCGGTAAAAGGTGCACCAGAAACTTGTGTAAAAGTTTCGATTCCGATTTTAATCAAATTGTACACAGTGATGTTTGCGCCCTCTGTTGAACTGCACCCGGGGTGCCCCGCCCTAGTTACGCCTCTGTTGGGTGGGGGGTGGGGGAGTCAGGGAGAGTGTCTGCAAAAGTAATGGTGGTACATACAGCCCTGTAGTTTTAACTTTTTAAGTAATAGATTTGACAATACGTGTAATTGCTTTGTCCCAAACTAAAATAAATCACTTGAAAAAATCACCCTCTTACACATGGCAGATCTGCGGCTGCTGTGAATAAATATTTGTGCCTGTCGTGCACGTAATCCTAGGTAGCTGCCTGTTTTCCCACATTCTCCACAGGGAATCCCACTGTGGCCTCGCGATTTTCCTCAGCAGCGCAGAGAGAGGGCGATTGGAGAGCGATCGTATTATTTACAACTCATTGCAGAGCAATCGTACTACAACCCGAAGTCAAAGAGCCGAACGCTTTCAATCAGCAGGACATTCAGTGTTTTAGAAGTGAAACCAGGCATTTATTTAGATAAAGCTAAACACATCTTAAAGCGAAATATGAACATTTAGGTTAATTATTGTGCGTGTTCGAATTTTTTCATAAAATTATAACTGGCAGCTGTCAGTCGTGAAAACAGGGATTTCTATTGATTAAGGGATTCGAAGATAGACTAACCATCACTGAGAAAATGTCTGATGTTGAAGAATAAACTGATTTTTAGGTTATAGACTAACCATCACTGAGAAAATGTCTGATGTTGAATAATAAACTGATTTTTAGGATATAGACTAACCATCACTGAGAAAATGTCTGATGTTGAAGAATAAACTGATTTTTAGGATATAGACTAACCATCACTGAGAAAATGTCTGATGTTGAAGAATAAACTGATTTTTAGGATTTGAAACAAAGTCACATTATGTGGAAACACCAAGAAGAAAATCATGATTTTTCTATAAATAAGAAAGGAAATTTATGAGGGTGTTTTGAAAGATATCGGGATCTTATAAACAAAGACTGAAAAAAAAGCCATGAATTTCATTGTAGTAAATATGTGTACACCAATGAGTGACTTTGCTGGTTATTCAAGCAACTTCCATGTAAATTACTATGTGTGAAAATGCTGTAAATTCTCTTTATTTTTAAACCATTTATTATTTCCTTGCCTTTTTCTATTATCTCTAAATTAATTCAATTAAACTTTTGAGAGAGATGTGTATCAGAAACATTTATGTTCAATTTCATCTTAAAATCGCCACACTTTATCTGAGATGGAACCCAAATTTTCTTTCAAAGGGTCCATTGCTAAATTTCCGTTTCACCCGGATATACTAAAGAGTATTATCAGATGCTTATGATTTTCCTCAAAAGCAAAGCGTTTTCTCATGAGTCGATCTCCATTGCTAAATTTCCTTCCGTTCCGAGTAGAATTAATACGTCTGACTGAAATAAGTTCGAGACTCTAAGCAGGTCCTCGTTAATAGATTTCTATCTCATACGGATTCAATCGGCATAATCATTTAGACAGAATACTCCCGAAATCATTATTCTCTTTTTTCCGAAATAAAGTATAGACTAACCATCACTGAGAAACTTCTTTCTTTTCCATTCTTTACATTTCAATTCGTTACTCTACAATGTATGCCAGATACCCTAATTTAGCTGTGATTTTTAGTTATTTATCTATGTAAATTTGAGTTCATTCTCTTTAAGCGTTTTCAACCTTAACGTTATATGTATTTTCTAACTCGCTGAATGGTGTTGGTAAAAATCTTGAGGTCAGAGTGCGTGACGTGTGCGTGTTGACAGATAAGAACGAGATATATACAGGGTGATTGATAAAGAAGTATATAGTTTCAACGCACTATGAAACAAGAACAATGTAAGATATTTTATGTTACCTGCAGCAGAACTGCAGGGGAATGTTTCAAGTTTTTTAGAGCCAGTCAGAGATGCTCTATGTGTGCACCCTTAGTCACACGACACACATCGAGCCGGTAATCCATTTCCACCCAAACTCGAGGTAAGATATCAGAATCAAGTGCAGTGATAGTGGCTATGATACGCTGTTTCAGCTCCGCTAGATCAACAGGAAGGGGAGGGGGCGAATACCTTGTCCTTTACGTACTCCCACAGGAAAAAGTCACAAGGTGTTAAAGTCAGGACTTCTGGGTGGCCATTGGGTAGGTGGCATGTTGTAGTCCGCGGCTCGTTCAATCCATTGGTGAGGAAGATGTTAATCGGCTGACTAGTCACGTGACACGTGCGCTATCTTCTACGTCATTTCCTTCAGTAGCGGGACACAAACTTCATGAGTACATCTACCTAACGGTTCGCAGTTGTGGTCCGTATCTTTAAGGCTCTACGAGACCCGCCATCTCGTATTGTGCCTTCTCTTGTTAACCAACGGGCAAGCGTATTTCACAAATTGTTCGGGCAATTTCGCACATTTTGGAACACCGTTTGTGGATAACGCAAGATATATGATAAATAAAGAGTTCCCTGGTTTCAGATTTTCATTTTGGAGTCTTTAAGTATTTTTTATTAATTAATAAAACTATGGAAGACGCATTGGTATGACTTTCGCTGCAGATAAAAAATGAAGGGAAAGGTCAATAAAAATTCTGAAACCAGGGAACTCTTTATTTTTCATATATCTTGCGTTAGCCACAAACGGTGTTCCAAAATGTGCAAAATTGCCCGAGCAATTTGTGAAATACGCTTGCCCATTGGTTAACAAGAGAAGGCACAATACAAGATGGCGGGTCTCGTAGAGCCTTAACTGTTACTGTTTTACAGCATCTGGAAACTGCATACTTCTTTATGAATCCCTCTGTATAATGTTGAAGCAGGCAGCGAAAGGTGTGGTGGTGTAGTTTGTATAGCCGTGATACGTGATATGTAGATCACTACTACTGCAGCAAATTTTGTTGTTGTTTGATGTAAACAAGTCGAAACTAAGCTAATAGAGGTTTAGTATTGTAACTGATGCGGATGTGATCGTCTTTGATTAATCTGAAGTACCGTATAGTATGTTTATGCTTTTTTTTTTTTTTTTTTTTTTTTTTTAAACATAGATAAAGTCCGTTTATGTGAGTAATTGAAGTCTTCTCTCTTCTGACTGTTGGGTCGTCTAATTTAGTTCAGTGTACAGTTAAAGATCTTTGTGTGCTAGCTGTCCGGTGCTTAAGACTTCTAAGTTATAGTGCTACTATTTCAACTGAAAGATAGTAGGATAGTGATGTTCTGAGTAGTGACATTTTAAACGAAAAACATTACAAGTGAACAAAGATAGTTCCCCTACTATGATATTTTCATGTATGCTAACTTCAGAAGTACTGGCAGCTCATTGCGTACGAAGTTAGAAAAGATAAGTACTCATTTTTAATGCGATTAAATACCGATTCTTTACCGGAAATACATTTGGCAGTATTTCATATTTCATCGTTTTGTGGACAGCTGTGCACAGTGTTTCATTCAGGTAGTTTTTTTTCGGGGGGGGTTACAAATTTTAAAGGGACTGAAATTTGTTGATTGATTATACCTATACATATAATCAAAATTTTGTTACTTACTACACATACATTAATATATATATAAATTTAAAATAGAGTATATAATTCTTCTTGTGCTCGTATATCGCAAATGCGAATTCCAAGTAATTTACACATATACAGTAGTGGCCAAAATTGTGGGAACCTTTTGGAAAAAGTGTGTTTTTGAGTTTTGATGGCTCATAACACCACTTTTGTTTGGAGTAATACCATAAAATTATGTATCAATGGAAAGATAATTTCATCAAGAATGTAATGCCGTAACTTTTATGAAGGATTGTTTTTTATTAGAACAGCAGTTATAAAGAAGAAAAATGAAACACATAGAAAAAAATGAGATATACAAAAGTTATCACCATTTCAGTTAATACTTAATTGAATAACCTTTAACGTTAATTACGGCCTTACAACGCCTTCCCATGGAGTGAACCAATTTTTTTAGTTCTGCAGCTGTTATAATGTGAAACCAAGATTGAATGATTGCTTTTGTTAATTGGGTTTTATTGCTGGGTAGCTTCTGACTAACAAGTTTCTTAGGTCTGCTCCAGTGATGCAAAAACTACCACCCCGCAGCTGCGGGGGAGCACAGGTACCGAAGGGGCGCACTGCAGCAGCCAGTTGTAGTTTTATGAAAAAATTAGAACAGGCACAATAATTAACCCAAAGATTCATATTTTGCTTTATGATATATTTAGCTTTGCCTTAATAAATGCATAGTTTCACTTTTAAAACACTGAATGTCCTACAGATTAAAAGTGTTCGGCTCTTTGACTTCGGGTTGTAATACGATTGCTCTGTAATGGGTTGTAAATAATACGATCGCTCTCCAATCGTTTTCTGTCTGCGCTGCTGAGAAAAAGCGCGAGGCGACGGTGGGATTCCCCGTGGAGGATGTGGGAAAACAGTCAGCTACCTAGGATTACGTGCACGACAGGTGCAAATACTTATTCACAGCAGCCGCAGATCTGCCATGTGTAAGAGGGTGATTTCTTCAAGTGATTTATTTTTATTTTAGTTTGGACAAAGCAATTACACGTATTATTAAATCTATTACTTAAAAAGTTAAAACTACAGGGCTTTAGGTACGGCACTTACTTTTCCAGACACTCTCCCTGACTTCCTAACCCCTCCCTCCCCCCAAACCACCACATACACATGCACACCGTGAAAAATTCATCCTCCTTCGTGTTCGAAATCCTAGGAAAATTTCTGTGTTTCGGGGTCCTGAAGTAAATATTGGGGGGGGGGGGGGGCACGTTATGGTAATTACGCCACTGGTTGGCTCCATAGATTTTCGATGGGGTTAAGGTCTGGGCTATTCTCAGGCCATTCCAGCAATGAAATATGATTATCTCGAAACCACTTTTTACACACAGCAGCATGGCATGGAGGTGAATCTGTTCAAATATAAGTGCTTCATTACCTTTGAAAAGATCACGTGCGGAAGGCTTCAGTTTGGGCTCAAGAATTTCATTAGTATATTTTTGGCCATTTATATTCCCATTAATCATGCAAATTCTGCCCACACCTTTTGATGTCATACAACCCCAAATCATAACACTAACTGGGTGTTTCACGGTACATGTGATGCAATCAGGATGCAAATCTTCTCCGATTCTTCTCCTTACGTATTTTATGCCATCACTACTAAACAGGGAGTTCGTCTCATAACTCCAAATAACACTGTCGCATTGTTCCTCTGTCCAGCTAACATGGGGTTTAGCCCAGTTTAATCTTTTTCAACCTTTGTTTGAGAGATAAAAATGGCCTTTTTCGTGGCATTCTAGCTTTTGGACCAAATTCCTGCAGTCTGCGCCGAACAGTCCTTGCACTCAACTTCACATTGCATTGCGCCGTTGCACCTTGTATACACGCAGATGATTTTATTCTGTCACCTAGGCACAGTATCTTATTTCTCTATCATCATTTGCTGTTGTGCACCTTTTCCTGCCTTTACCAGTCTGGTTTAGTAGTAACTGAGTCTCCTAATACCTTTTCAAAAATTTAGAAATGCCACCTTTGGTTACGTTTCCACCAATTTTTCTTGTTCGCTTAATAGTACTATCTTACATCACTTTTTGGGTGACCAGTCAACTCTTTGCACCATTTTTTAAAATGTTATTACGTTTTACAAGCTCACTAAATGAAAGAACACACACACACACACAAAACAAAAACAAAAAAACCAACCAACTTAATAGCAATCACATAACACACGGACAAATGTCCTCCTCTCAGCTCCAATACATGACATCAATAACTGAATCCTACTGTGACCTGACTGGCTCATTGCCAAAACAAGATGACACCTGATTGATTGGCTCTCTAAACATTCATGCTCATTGGCTACATTCAAATGAAGGAAAGCTACTTCATGTCAACCTAAGCAAGTTGTGCTTCCTTTTTCTAGTTATTTGGCTATAACTTTTTATAGAATACAGAAAATTGAACAAACTTTGTTGCATTACATTCTTAATGAAATTATCTTTCCATTGATATATAATGTTATGGCATTACTCCAAAACAAGGTGGTGTTATGAGTCATCAAACCTCAAAAATGTTTTTTTCCAAAAGGTTTCTGCAATTTTGGCCACCACTGTAAGTGATTAAAAATGTAAATATGTTATACCTTTGCTTTAATTCATTAATGCACTACGGATTTCACGATGGGGTGGTGTAAAATATTGAAGATGCTAGTAAGATAATGCTGTGCTGGAGACCCCCCTAAACATTAGGAGTGGTAAAAATGTATTCTCCTTACTACAAGCCTGTTTCTGATTATTTAAGAATCATTACAGTGTTACTTGAAAACGTATGGTGTGAACCATTCGCCTGCCATTTGGGTTCATCTCCTTTATATTATTTCGATTAGCACATAGGAGTAACAAAAAACAACAACTAACTAACCGCTTGGATGCCAGTTTGAGGTGCCTCGATTTTTTTTGATTTTTTTTTTCACTGATTGTAAACCACCCACCGTCAGGGGAAAAAAACTTTTTATGGGAACAATTTCTAATAATTTGCTATTGTTAACAATTAGGCAGCAAATGGTTTGTTGTATTAGAAGCACTAACGTCACGTTAGCAACACTGACTCTTAACCGTATACAAGAAAAGTAGGCATCCAGAAGACTGAAATAAAGCTGAATGCTAGCTTCCAAAATATGGTGGTGTATTGCAGTGCAAACATCGCTGCTTTGTGGAATTAGATTTTTACTGCGGAAATAGTCCGAGTTGTCAGTGCTTGAAAAATTCTCCCTTCAGCGATTACTACTTGACGTTTCATTGAAGAATGAAAAAAATTTAAGATTCGGTGTTTTTTATTATTATGGGTGTTTTATTATTATTATTATTATTATATTTTCCCTGATTAAGTTTTTTTTTAAATTTATTTCTTCAACTATTCAGCTGTAAACAAAAACAATTAGACTAATATATAAGGGGAGATCGCCTAAAAAACTGACGGGTGGGGGCATTCCTGGATTTTCGGGGGAAGGGGGCTAAGCACTCCCGAGAAGATGTCTGAATACATCACTGGTTGTGCATCCAGAACAGAACTCCTCAAGGTGGGATGGAAACCTTCATCCTTCAAATGTATTTTTCTCACCTTAGTTCATCTAGACCAAGTACTTGAAACTTATTGGTTATCTCATGCTACAGTGGTTTCCCAAAATAATGGAAACACCGACCGCGACTGGAGGAAACGCAATGCGCCACATGCAAATCACAGAGATGACGTCACCGCGCGATGTAAGGTACATAAAGGGGTGCAGTACGATGTCTTCTATCATGTAGCAGCGCAACAACTGTTGTGGAGTAATTGTCTACAATGTCAGATCTCAGTGACCTCACAAAAAGGCACGATCACTGGTGCGTGTCTTCCAGGAGCTTCAGTAATTACAACGGCAGAAACAGTAGGATTAACACGAAAACCTCTATCAAAGAATGTGATTACCTCTCAGAAAAAGACACGGCGTTGTTTCCAAACGTGCAAATTGTAAATGCCATACGAAGATGTCAGATGGGGATATGCGAACTTTGGCACGGATTGTACAATGGAAGCACAAGATCGCGACGCTGCATAATTGAATCCCAGTAGGAATGATCTGATTTCCGTTACAATATGTCGTCAGGAACACCTATGAGGTATACTCTAGCTTTCAGTTTTTTTAGTTTCTTTCTCTTTGCATGTTTTTAATTCATTCTCCTTAAACGTTTCAACCTTAACGTTATATTTTCTCGCTCACGGAATGTATGTTGGCAGCAGTCTTGATGACAGGGTACGTCACGTGTGTGTGTGTGTGTGTGTGTGTGTGTGTGTGTGTGTGTGTGTGTGTGTGTGTGGACTTCATAAGAACGAGCTATATAATGTTGGAGCAAGCGGCGAAAAAGTGTGGTGGTGTGGTGTCGTAATCGTGGAAGCTTCATTACGCTGAAGCGGTGTTTACTTGAAGTACCCGTGTTCAAGTTGTGTTGTTATATATTTAGTGTACGAGTTTGTTGGATCAAATTTTCTGATTACTAATTCGCGTTAATTAGATTTAAAATATTAATGCTGTTATGAATTAGATCTTCATGAATAGTGCTCATGAGATATTGACGGAATAAGAGGAAGAACTGTAGTTGTTTCTTGAACTTTGAGTGACTCCTGTTTCACTTAACCCTTTAACGACCATGACTCTAAAATCCAGTATCACTCTAAATAACATAACGCCCGAAACTGTATGTTGTTTCATTTCTTTGTTTAAATTGACTGACGGTGACTCCTGCTGATCCTTCATAGGTCGTGCAAATTTAAAGAACACGTAACGGTAGGAAATCTGGCTGACTCTAGACAGGCGTTTCGGACAACTATGGTCTTTCTATGTACGGGCGTTTTGGGCATTATGATAGTTAAAGGGTTAAATGAGTGATAAGACGAACTGACTTTATGTAGTGTTCAGTAAGCCTATAACGATCGAGTGTAATGTTCTTTACTTTTAAAATAGTAAAGAACATTAAACTCCATCGTTTCGGTATTTATGGACATCCTGGAATCTATAAACCTTTGATTACCAACATCAATGCAAGAAAACATGTAAGGTGGTGCAAAGCACATAAACACTGGAGTGCTTACCACTGACATCTTGTCATCTGATCTGATAAATCGTGCTTTACATTGTTCCTCACCACTGGTACAGTGTACGTCTTACGAAAACCTTCAAAAGCATACGTACCACCTTGATCGTTTGGTTCGGAATGTGAAGCACAGAGATAGGTTTCTGATTTCGTGGGATTTTTTAGGGCATTGATAATTCTGCAGGGTCGTGTCATATCTGCAACGCACATTGTTGGGGACCACCTGAACTCAATGTTGCAGACATTGTTGGGGACCACCTGAACCCAATGTTGCAGACATTGTTGGGGACCATCTGAACCCAATGCTGCAGACATCGTTGGGGACCACCTGAACCCAATGCTGCAGACGCTGTTGAAGACCACCTGAATCCAATGCTGCAGACATTGCTGGAGACCATCTGAACCCAGTTTTGCAGACATTGTTGGGGACCACCTGAACCCGATGCTGCAGACATCGATGGGGACCACTTGAACTCAATGTTGCAGACATTGTTGGAGACCACCTCCACCAATGTTGCAGGCATTGGGGAACAATCCCTGCTTGAAACCAGAGATGGTCTCAAGCAGGGATTGTGCGAAACGTGTTAAGTTGTGGTTTTCAGAGCATGAAGATAAAGTACAGAAGCTGCCCTGGCCATCGCAATCTCCAGACCTCAACATTACTGAAAATGTGTGGGAATATTTGGAGCGAAAGGTCAAATGACACTTTCCACCTTCAACATTACTGGCACAGTTGAACGAACATATTTTTACATGTAGAATAGTCCAAAGTTCCACAATCGTATGTGCATGACTGGTATAAGTTAATGCAAGTTCAATTTCTTGTGTTCTGAAAGCCCAAGGTGGGCCTACAGCTTATTAATAATAATTTCTCCGTAAACACTAAGTGCTTCCATTATTTTGGTTAACCCCTGTAGCTTTCATGGGACGTTTTAGAAATAAACTTTCACATGAACCTCTTAGTTACCAATTTTCAGATTCGATGAGTACAAAAGGAAAATTTAAAATCTCTGTCTAGCAAAATAAACAACAGAAAAATGGACTAGAGAGCATTTCAACCGAAGTATTTCGTTTACATGTGACCATTAACTGCCGAACAGCCAAATCTAGGAAAGACTATCGGGAAAATAGTCTTTCCTAGATTACTACAATATCCGGACGGCTTGCAGCCGTCCGGATATTGTAGTGGGGTGGCATAAATACCTGCCTCGTTGAGAAGAGGGGGCTTGTTAATATTTCTCATAAGCATGGTATATAAAGATGCCGGAGATCTTATGCCGATACCAAAGTTCATCCTCCTGAGCGCGTTCTTCAGTGGATAGGAAATAGTTGGTATGTAAGGAATACAGCCCAGGTGGTTTAGTTGTGGCACAGAAGGATTAACGCAGCTGGATCTGGATCTTTCGATAAAATTTTGTAACTGGTTCGTGAAGTATCTTGCCTCAGTGGCCAATTCGATTATATTTTTTGGTTCCCATTGTCTAGAGTGAACTTCAGAGGAGACAGCGAAGGCTCTTCTAATTCGAAAACGGAAGAAAGCTGTCTTGTAAGAATCAGGACAGAATGAACTGCAAAATATCAGGTTGAGTACGGAGGTGGGTTTATAATAGACCTGTGCGAAAGCGGTTGTCAGGTGATTTGTTCATCAGGACGTCCAGATAAGGCAAGGCTCCATAGCGAAATTGATCGTAGGCTGTATATAATTGACTTTATCAAGGAGAAGCGGAAGAGTCCTTTTCTTTTTCTGTGAGGCCATATGAAAAATACGTCGTTCGCATATCGTATCCGGGTGGTAAGCCTTGGGGTGATGTGGGTGAATATACAGTGCTCAACTGGGTGAAAAATTGCTTCCGCGAGGGCGGCTGAAAGCGAGGATTCTCTCTGAGCGCCTGTTATCTGTTTAACTGGAAACTGAAGTAGCTGGAATTTTAGACCAAGTTCATTAACCTCAAGATGTTGCGGCAAGACACCTGCGATTAAAATGATGAGTTAGATATAGTCTCTTTCAACGTTCGGATGGCTTAGGACATGGTGGTCGATGGGTAAAGAGAAACAGCGTCGAAACTGCCTGTAATATCGCGTTGTTGAACAGTGAGCTGCTTGGTTTTCGTGATAAAATCTAGACTGGAAATTACAAAGTCCAATTCGGGTAGATGACTAGTCAGGAATTTTGATAATGCTTTCTGTAGATGGTACGTCGGTGCGAACGTCCTGGACACGATCGATCTCAATGGATTGCCGGTCTTGTGGCGTTTAAGTCTTCCCAAAAGTTTTGGGATCTGAGAGACAGGTGGTAATTTGGCGGCTTTCTTGAGATCGTCCGAAATAGCGGTTAGTCTTGTAGCTCTTTGTATCTGTGCAGTCCAAGAATTTGGAGGATTCGTTCGTAAGTTTATAGATCCAGATTGGATATAAAGTCCTCTAGTTTCTCATTATAGTCCGCTGCGTCCATAATCGCGATCTGGCCGGATTTGTTCCATTGCGGCAACATTATGGAGCGGTCATTTCTACGGTTCGAAATCGTCCCTTGGAATTTTGAAATTATTAAGCTATTGTTCTGGATTGTAACACGATTTTAATCTAGAGCAACACAGTTGGCGCAGTTCGTCCTTGTTGTCTTCTGGAACCAGAGATACATATTATGCTCTCTCGACGCTTTTTTACGCTTTCCAACCGTAGGTTGAAGAAGCGTATATGCTCCAGCTTTGTCCGTCCGTCCGCACGATAACTGGCGTAAAAATAGTTCGATTTCGATGAAATTTTAGTATGTGGTGGGGGACCACCTGGGGACGAACCCTATTGAAAATGGGACAAATGGGGTCAAAGGTCACGACGTAGGTGCGGGATCATTCCATTGCCCTTATGCGTCATAACTTGCGTAAATATGGTTCAATTTCAATTAAATTTTAGTATGTGGTAGGGGACCACCTGGGGACGAACCCTATTGAAAATGGGACAAATGGGGTCAAAGGTCACGACGTAGGTGCGGAATCATTCCATTGCCCTTATGCGTCATAACTTGCGTAAATATGGTTCAATTTCAATTAAATTTTAGTATGTGGTAGGGGACCACCTGGGGACGAATCTTATTCAAACTGGGTGAAGTGGGGTCAAAGGTTAGTACATAAGAGCGGGATGCATTCCATTGCCCTTATACGTCATAACGTGCGTAAAAATGGTTCGATTTCGATGAAATTTCAGTATGTGGTAGGAGACCACCTGGGGACGAACCCTATTGAATGTGGACGAAATGGGGTCAAAGTTCAGGACATAGGAATGCGTTCCATTCCATCGCTCTTATCCCATATTATTAAGGTGGACGTCAAGTAATTTTGCTTACTATACTTCCAAAGGAAAAACTTTTGTACACATTTCCTTCACAATTAATGTGTTCCAAAGTATGAAAATGTTAACATCGATTAAAATAACTTCATATTATAACTTGGAATACTTAATATTTTCTCAAACATAAACATAATTATATTAAAAATCAATCACTTTTCGTTTGGTGGTGTTGAAACCAGAAAAAGGATGGCGTGTCCTGTACTTTGATGACGTCAGTAGACAAACAAATGTTGTATTGCATAATTATGGTTATGTTTTAGAAAATATTAAGTATTCCAAGTTATAAAATTAAGATATGTTAATCGATGTTCAAATTTTCATCCTTGTGAATGCATAAATTGTCCAGAAAAAGATGGCGCGACCTGTATATTCAAGACGTCAGCAGACAAAAAAATGTTGGATTGCATAATTATGGTTATGTTTTAGAAAATATTAAGTATTCCAAGTTATAAAATGAAGCTATTTTAATCGATGTTCAAATTTTCATCCTTGGGAACGCATTAGTTGGGAAGAAAATGTGTACAGAAATTTTTCCATTCGAAGTACAGGAAGCAAAATTACTTGACGTTCACCTTAAAGGAGCAATTCTTGTATATATGTAAATTTTATTTTGAAAACGGCTCTGAGGATTTTGATGAATGTCGTTAACTTACCGTTTTTTGGTACTAGAAATCGATTTAGCTTGATCTCCACTTTAAGAAAATGTTATTAGTGGGTTAAATAACCACCCCGAATTACGAAGTTTGCAGTGTGGTGTCATGGCGTTGCCCCTTTAGAAATTGGCGCGCGGTCATGCCATCTATCTCATTACGTCACGCGTTGTTTGTGGATCCTATTAAAGTTTTATGACGTCACACCTTGCTAGCAGATGGTCGCGATTCCCATCTGCCTCATTACGTCATGCGTTGTGTGCGTATGTTCGTCCGCACGATAACTTGCGTAAAAATCTTTCGATTTCGATGAAATTGCAGTATGTGGTAGAGGAACACCTGTGAAGGAACGCTATTGAAAGTGAACGAAACGGGGTCAAAGATCAGGACATAAGAGCGGGATCCATTCCACTGCTCTTATGCGTTATTACTAACGTAAAAAGGGTTCGATTTCGATTAAATTTTAGTATGTGGTAGGAGACCACCTGGGGACAAACCCTATTGAAAATTGGCGAAATGGGGGTGAAAGGTCAGGACATAGCAACGGAGTCACTTCTATCACCATTATGAGTCATAACGTACGTAAAAATGTTTCGATTTGGATGAAATGTTTATATGTTGTAGGGACCTTCTTGGGGACGAATCCTATTAAAAATGGGCGAAATGGGGTGAAAGGTTAGGACACAGAAGCGGGATGTATTCCATAGCACTTATGCATCATAACTTACGTAAAATTGCTTCGATTGCGACAAAACTTTATCATGTTATTTCGGAGATATACTGAACCAGTTCTGTTGAATATCATCCAAATGGATCAAAGGTCAGGGCACAGGGGTGAGATTTATTCCACAGCCATTTTCCTCATAACTTGAGTAATAGCTTGAGTAATGATTTCTAGTATATTGGAAAGCGTATCATAATCAATGCATTGCATTATTTTACTAACTTGTTTGGGTTCGGTCTCGATCAGAAGCAGAACTTTGGTCCAAGTCCCAAAACTTCAGTTTCTTCTCTGGAGATTATCCGGTTAGAAATATTGACGAAGGGAATGGTGAAATCTTTCAGTTTAAAAAGTCTGTGAAGACTTCAAGTATTCCAGTTTCTTTCTGGAATACTTCTACTGGGAAAATGTTGATCTACTGGGAAAATGTTGGAACCAGATACCAGAAGACACCTGTAGAATCCTGTAGCATCTATGCCTCGCCAGGTAAGAGGAGTTTTTGCGGCACTAACGTCATATTAGGCGTTGGTTTTCCACGTGCCGGAGAAACACATCTTACCGTGGTCGTAATGTTTTGGCCTTTCGGTGTTCGTACTGTTCATTATGGTGAAAACAATGTTGCTACCATTTCCTACTGTAAATAAAACATCATGTCGTTCTTTTTTTTTTTTTTTTTGAGTTTTAACGACCACCGTGAGCAACTCAATGGGCTATAAGCAGTCGCCCGTCCCTAATTTAGGGTCACTGGTTCCAGGGAAGGGAGAGAGCCAGTACCGAAAGACAAACACAACATCCATGCCTCACCGGGATTCGAACCCGGACCCCGTTGGGACGAACGATCAGAGGCCATCGCTTAGACCACTGCGCCACCGGGGCGGCCATGTCGTTCCTTACTCAATTGCATTGTCAAAAAAGACGTGTTAAGGTAAAATGAAAAGAAAAACCTTGAAAAATATGAAGTTAAAATTATATTTTAGAAATTATTCTTGATTCAGAAAACAACTGAAGATATGCCACTAGCTGCTGTAAGACGATGACTGACTGGGAGTCTGCTAAATAAACGTAGGGTAGTAAAAAGGAATGAAGGAAAAAGTCGGTGAGAAAAAAAAAAAAAAAGTCAAGTCATTTTTATGTACGAAGTGTTTTTCCCATTTCTTCGCTGAGATGAGAAAAGTTGCGTTTTATTTTGATGTTAAGTGCCTTGCATTGATTTGATCCTGACGTCTTCCTTTTCTTTTCAGTCGGGAGCAGAGAGGCAGCATTCCTGTATGCCATCAGTTCGGCAGGTGTTGTACACGCAGTCACCAGGTCATGCAGCAAAGGAGAAGCACGCAACTGTGCCTGTGACCCTAACAAGAGGGGCGTGTCCCAAGACTCTCAGGGGGAATTCACCTGGGGGGATGCTCGGAGTACGTCAGCTACGGAATCAAGTTCAGCCGCAAGTTCGTCGACGCCAGAGAACGGAGGCAGAGAGATGCAAGGGCCCTCATGAATCTTCACAACAACAGGGCGGGGCGTAGGGTAAGTACTCTCCTCCGTCGAAGGATTAAAGTGAACAGAATACGCAAGCTCGCATTCATAATCAAATGGAAAAATGACGTGCTTTCAATCTGTAGGGAGGAGTATGTTTGCTTGCGCATTGCCAACTTGATTGGCGTTCGCCACACTGTCACTTACTACAATAACATCATCGATATCACTTATTGAGAAAGGGGTGGGGGAATGGCATACGAAACAGTAACTCCCCCTCCCTATTTCTTAAACATCTTTACACGACATAATATTAGGTATCAAGCTGTTGCAAATTGAAGTAGTTTAAAAAACCTTGTAACCCCCTGGAGCGTATTTGAAAATGGGACAGACGTTTCTGTCATTGTTTTATGCCATCACATTTGGCACATCTGGGGCTTCCATTGGCCTCCAGGTGTGTCTATAAGTTCAAAAACGTCCCTGTGAAAAAAAAAAAAAAAAAGAAGGAAAGAAAGAAAAGGAAGAAGGAAAAGAAATAGCTTATTCACAGTCGTCGATTTTTAAAAAAAATTAATAAAGGAAAGGGTGTTCTGTTAATTTCACTCATTCTTTGCTGCCACGTATACCATGGTTCGTAAGCCCCTTAAAAACCTTGAAAAGCTCTTGAAAAAAAATTTATTTTCAAGTCCTTGAGAAAGTTTAAGACTCCGTAAAGAGTGCTTGAAAAAAAAATTAGTGTGTTAATTTGTTGTTTCTTGAGCTTGTTAAGAAATGAGCGGTAACTTAAAATATTACATGCAATGCTTCTGTACCTTTTAAAAGCTATTTATTTCTCTCTTTGATTTCGAGGATGCTTGTCCGTAGGCTTTTGTCTGAAATATTATCCTTTTTCCCAAATAATATATTTCTATTACCTCTATCTCATGACCGCTCGCTCCTAATCCCTCGCGTTGATTGCACTGTTCACCCCTTTGTTCCCAGGCAAATTCATTCCCTTCGCTTCAACAAGCACTGCGGTTTTTCCCAAGGAATAAAAACGGCGTAAAACTCAAAGCTGAGATTAAACGTTTCCCGTGTTCCCTTCGGTTACTTTTGATCATACATGCCGAAAGGTGCTAATTGCATTTGACAATACCAAATGTGGCTAGGAAGCACAAAGCCAAGTCTTCAAATAGCTTTCTCCATTGTGACATCTTTGTAAAACAAAATCTAAAGATGCCACAGCTTGGCACCTTCTGAAAGTCCGTACTTCCTGACAACGCGAAATAAAGGGAATTTTCTCAGGCTCGTAGACAAAGGAAAAAGGGAACACGAGGCAAAGGAAAAAGTTGTGAATGAGATTTAATATTTTTGCCTAAAATTCTTGTATTAAATCTCCGTAACAAAAGACTTCGTAAATAGTACTTGAAAAATAATTTTAAGATTCCGTAAATAGTACTTGAATTTTTTAAGACTCCGTAGATTGTACTTTGTAACGTACCAGGAGATGTGACGTACCTGCCAGAAGGACGCACACGACATAAAGGCAGAAAGGAATCATAATAAAACGTCCGCGTAGCTCAATTGGTAGAGTGACTTATTCCGGAATGAGGGGATCCGGGTTCGAGCCCCGGCGCGGATAAAAATGACGGAGAAATTTACTTAGTTATAATGGAGCCCGAACTATCCGGATGACCCGACCGTTCAAAATCTCGCATTGAGGTGATGTTATTTCCACACCGCGAGATAGGAAAAATAAGAGAATCCCTTCTCCAGCACTTCGAAAAAAAAAAAAAAAAAAAAAAAAAAAAAAAATAAGGGGGAAGATGATGTAACGTACCAGGAGATGTGACGTACCTGCCAGAAGGACGCACACGACATAAAGGCAGATAGGAATCAGAATAAAACGTCCGCGTAGCTCAATTGGTAGAGTGACTTATTCCGGAATGAGGGGATCCGGGTTCGAGCCCCGGCGCGGATAAAAATGACGGAGAAATTTACTTCGTTATAACTTCAAAATAATTTTAAGGCTCTGTAAATAGTACATGAAAAAAATTCTTTTGTTTTTTAAGTAATGATATGAAAAAGTATGTGTAAAATGCTAAAAAGTTGTTTAAATGATTTCTGTGTGGGAGCGACATTGGCTATGACATCACTACGGATTCACCACAGCCACGGGTGTAAATTAAGTGGAATGA
This sequence comes from Macrothele yani, assembly GCA_039090855.1. Lineage (NCBI taxonomy): Eukaryota > Metazoa > Arthropoda > Arachnida > Araneae > Macrothelidae > Macrothele > Macrothele yani. The sequence continues at coordinate 44,408,484 of CM077005.1, read as the reverse complement.
TGTATTCGCGAATCGTGATGGGTTTCTGTTGACTGGGATCAGGGACGCGTTCTTGCATGTGTAAAATGCTAAAAAGTTGTTTAGATTATTTTCTTAAATATATTGTAAAATGCTAAAAGTTGTTTAGATTATTTTCTTAAATATATTGTAAAATGCTAAAAGTTGTTTAGATTATTTTCTTAAAATTATTTTCAAGTACGCTCTCTCCCAAGGGATAAAGGCGACATAAAACTCAAAGCTGAGATTAAACGTTTCCCGCGTTCCCTTCAGTTACTTTTGATCTTACATGCCGAAAGGTGCTAATTGCATTGGACAATAACCAAATGTGGCTACGAAGCATAAAGCCAAATCTTCAAATAGCTTTCTCCATTGTGACATCTTTGTAAAACAAAATCTAAAGATGCCACAACTTAGTGCCTTCTGAAAATCCGTACTTCCTGATAACGCGAAATAAATGGAACTTTCTCAGGCTCGTAGACAAAGGAAAAAGTTACGAATGAGATTTAATATGTTTGCCCAAAATTATTGTATTAAATCTCCGCAACAAAGGATTCCGTAGATAGTACTTGAAAATAATTTTAAGATTCCGTAAATAGTACTTGACAAAAATTCTCTTGTTTTTTAAGTAATGATATGAAAATGCATGTGTAAAATGCTAAAAAGTTGTTTAGATGATTTCTGTGTAGTAAAAACACCAAGCTGATCAATAGCGCAGAACTTTCGTTCAACTTAGGAGAGTCCGTTGACAGCTGGTACCCAGTGGCGTACCTACCACCCCCGCATCTGCGAGGGACGGGGCAGGTAACAAAGGGGCGTACTGCAGCTGCCAGTTACAGTTTGGGGAAAAAATTCGAACACGCACAGTAATTAACCCAAAGATTCATATTTTGCTTTAAGATATATTTAGCTTTGTCTAAATAAATGCCTAGTCTCACTTTTAAAACACTGAATGTCCTACAGATTAAAAGTGTTCGGCTCTTTGACTTCGGGTTGTAATACGATTGCTCTGCAATGGGTTGTAAATAATACGATCGCTCTCTAATCGCCCTAAGCGCTAGGCCACAGTGGGATTCCCTGTGTGGAGGATGTGGGAAAACAGTCAGTTACCTAGGATTACGTGCACGACAGGCGTCAACAGATCTGCCATGTGTAAGAGGGTGATTTCTTCAAGTGATTTATTTTAGTTTTGGACAAAGCAATTGCACGTAATGCCAAATCTATTACTTAAAAATTAGAAACTACGGGACCCTAGGTACAACCATTACTTTTGCAGACACTATTTCTGACTTCCTAATTGCCCCCCCCCCCCCCCGCCCAAGCCAACACACACACACACACACACACACACACACTTCACCGCGAAAATTGCATCCTCCCTCGTGTATGAAATCCGGGGAAAATTACTGCGCTTAGGCAGTGCCGTCTTAACACTTTTGGGGGCCTGGGCCGTCATATTTTTCGGGGCCCCTGATCTTATATGTGTATACAGAACATATACAACGTATGGAACAGTATTATTACAATATGTGGGGTTTTTTATTCACATATGGCATTATTACATTATATACAACATATGGATATTTATACAACGTATGAGAATTATTATATACACCACCATCACCATGTTATCCCTATGAGAAGAAACATTGAATATCCAGTAACTTTTTAAATACCACTTGAATGAAAAATGGTACATGACAGAAATTGTAGAACACCATGGAATGTAGGAAATGCATTCACATTTTGTTGCTTAGCAAATTACAAGAAAATGGGTGCTGAAAGTTATAATGTTTCTTCCGCATTCTACAAATTATTCAACAAAAGTTAAATTAAAACAGAAGAAAGAAAGAAACCAACCAGCGCTGTTTCCAGACAATATGACGCACCGGACAGAAATGCCGACATGGGGCCCCCCGTCATTGTTATTTGTTTAAACAGCGACGACTGAAAGAATGTATGTATAAGTAGCCCAGGTGGGCAAACCCCAGTGATAAATATGCGTGCACTTCTTCGTGTGGACAACACAAACGACTGTTTAAAAGGAAAAAAAAATATTCGAAAGAAATTCGATTTGTGCGTGGCCCTCATGGCCCTCGAGGCTCAAACCTCACCCACATTCGGGATCGGGAGGGAGGTCGGCTTTCTTTGTTTCTTATTTTGTCACCAAAGATCCATCCTAATAACACCTAATTTTCCTCCTGCCTCATCGGGAAATCGAAGCTACGAGCAAGGTTTAAAAAGAAAAGAAAAAAGGCAGAACTTCCAACTTTCTGGTTGGTGTTTCTTCTTTTCTTTAAATAAAACAAAACAAAACCTGCTGGTGAGTGGTCAAAGAGTTTGACTTTTTGCTTTTTAGTAGGCTTATAAGCCTCTTGGGGCGTTGTGGGTCCTGGGCACCAGCCCCATTGGCCCACCGCAAGTCGGCCATGTGCTTAGGGGTGCTGAAGTAAATTCTGCGGAGGGCGGGGGCACGTTCCGCTCCGAGTCAACCTAAGAGTGAACAACAGGATACGAAACAGCTACCTCCGCTACGAAAAATAGTCCCTGGCATTTAGAGCGAAAATCATCAGAATTATTGCTTAGAATCCATTTTTGTTTGCTCAACAGTTTATCAGACAAAATTACTATCTAAAAAAATTCTAGAAGTTAGAGCGCTTTTAGAAATAAATTTGTTCTGTGAAGTTGCTGAATCAAGAGCTTCGCACTTTCGGCTATTTCTGCCCTCTTGGGATACAACTCGGACGGGTGGAAGACCTCTCCCAACATTAACAACACGGAGACAATAAATTGACAATCGGGAAACTTGAAGGCAGTAGGGGAAGCAATTCGGCCTCCACCAGACCTCCCCCCTCACACTGCTTGTTAGATGTGTGGGTGGGTGGGGGGATCAGAAAGGAAACAGTAGAAGAGCACGTTAACGCGGATGGACACCGTTCTCGCGTTCCACGACGAGATGTGATAAGGCTCTCCCGCCTTTCCCAGTAGTACACTTTTACGGGGAAATGGAGTATAGTTGCGCCACTGTTGGTACCTTGGTTATGACATCACTACGGATTCACCACTGCCACGGGAGTAAATTAAGTGGAATGATGTATTCGCGAATCGTGATGGGTTTCTGTTGACTGGGATTAGAGACGCGTTCTTCCCGGAGCGTGGATACGAAAATAATATACCCCTTCAAAATAGAGTTATTTTGAAAAATACTGAAACAGAGGGGCAATTCAAAGTTAATAAAATAAACCAACAGGTGGCAGGGGGTAACAGGTAGGTCATTGAAGGTGTGCCTGCCCCATTTAAGTTTCATGATTTGAATTTACTCAAGTGCCTACCTCCTGAACAACCGACAGCACACACATATGATAATTTTGTTTTAAAAAGTCCTTGAATTTACTTTGCTTGGATGAGTACGAATCTTGCAGACGCAACGTTTTCTTTTTCATTCTTTCGCCTCTGGTTAAAAAAATACAAATAAGCAAAAATTCATTCTAGGATGAAACTACCAACGTTTACCACAATAAAAGGGTTATTATACATCGACTATAGTTTCGCAAAGCGTTTGGCTCGGCATCATCAGGACAATTGGAGCGTAAACATTCAAATCATTGTAACATAATCGTAGTTCTGATGGTCATGGCTTTTCGTGAGTTGTTTTCACGCGCTTGAAAGAAATGGAGTCGACTTCATATCGTTGACAAACCGTGAAAAGTTCCGGTATATGTGGAAAGCTAAGTTTCGTCATGTCGTTGACAAACCGTGAAAAGTTCCGGTATATGTGGAAAGCTCCTAATACATTAAGCTTGATAGTTAAATCAGGTTTATCAATAAGCGTAGCGTTTCCAAACAAAAATTTATGGTTATTTTCGTGACAATGTTGGGCAATAGACGATTTCTTCAGTTCACAGTTCCGTACGTAAGCCTTATGTTCCTTCACACGGAAACTTAAAGCCCTGCGGGTTTGTCCTATATATGAAAGTCCACATAAAAGACGTGCATTTTTAATGCAGCCTGATGTGAAATGCTTGTTCTTTCTTTCGTTTATACCTTTCATGATTTAATTCGCTAAATCTCCCACTTAGAGCCAGAAGTGATATTGAGCAATGAGTTAAGATTTTAGGAACATAAGTATGTTGTCGCAAATCCAGCTCCCGTAGAAAATATTCCCCGGAAGAAATGGAAGGTAACGAAATGCCGAACGTAATAGCAACATTATTACGGTTGTGTTTTGAAGCCACTTGCGCAATCCCTCCACTCTTTCTCTACCTGGAAGTCAGCAATACATTCTTTCGCCATCTGGAGCGAATCATCAAGCCTGCTCAAGCAATATGGCTACTATGTGAGAAGACCGAGTTTGTTGGGATGAGGAGGAGGATGAATTCCTCCCTGCACTTCACGCATGCTCTCATTTAGGGCAATTGAAGATCGAACATGCGTACCCTAGTAAATAGAAAACCATATCGCCCGCAAATAAAATTATAAGAACTTCACAGAATCCAAGGACCAACCGCCATTTGCACTCTCAAGAAGGGTGATGACAGAGAAAGTACAAGAAATAGGTGTTTCGGGTTTTTAAACACGTAGCATTTTCGTTATATTTGTAGAACTTCCTGAGTTCCGTTTGTAAGTGATGCCAAATGCAACCATATTTCCTTATAAGTTTCAAAACTGGCTGCTCCAGACAGCGTCATGCGGATGGCCACCAAATAAAGGTTTCTTACGCATTTTTTTCTATTGGTGATAACATCGATGAGAAACGAAACCTCCCTTTTTAACAGGTTACTGACAACACATGTTTCACTGTACTAAGCGTTAAACTCTTTAGCAGTTTAGAAAACGTTTTGTGCGATTGCATTTAGCTTGACGGTTAGGTAACCTTCCACCATTAGCACTCATCGTTAGTAAGTAGTTGCACCCGGAAGGAAGAAACCGACAGGAATGAAACTTGGTGGGTTGGTTTGACATCGTGAGTCATGCAAATGATTCAAATATCACGCTCGGCCGCGCATGTACAGCAAGCAAGGAGGGATGGTCTTATCGCCTTATTGCGGGCCATACCGGTCGTGCAAATATCACCATAGCACGATGTTGATGGCATTGGATAGAACAAAGCAAGCAGCAGAGACAGGAAGGCTCTGGTAGAACTAGACGAACCACAGAGAGAAAGAACCAACGGGTTGTCCGACATGTGTGGACTGATCCAACAGCCACGATTGCAGATATTCAGCGAGCAGTGGTGCCCTCCATGCATCGTCTGATTAGTGCCAGCACTATTGGCAGACGGCTACACGACGTAGTACTACAAGCACGCAGACCATTATGACGACTGCCCTTAACACCATTGCATCGTCGCCAAAACTGCAATGGCTGTCGTGCCAGACTGTCATGGAGACACTCAGAATGGCAGCGGGTGATCTTCAGTGACGAGTCCGGCATTTGTCTTTTAGGAGACGACCAACGAATCTGTGTGTCAAGGCAACGTGATCATCGCCAAGATGAACGGTTTTTGCCGAGCGTCACACGTCCAGAAGGCCTGGGGCGTTATGGTGTGGGGTGCAATTGCCTATCATGACAGATCACCCTTGGTATTCATTACAGGCACTTTGACAGGCCAACGTTACGTTAAAGAGATCATGCAACTAGTGTCCCTACCTTTTCTGAACGCTCACTCCGGTGCAATTTTCCAACAGGACAACTCTCGTCCGCATACGGCTGATGTATCGAGAGCTTGCTTTCAATGTACTGACACTCTGTCGCGTCGCTAGACCTATCGCCGATTTAAAATGTGTGGGATACTATTGGACGCGCTATTAACACTCCACCCCTACCGCACAATCTTCAGGAACTACGTGAGAAGATTCAAACTGCATGGGATGGCTTATTGCAGGACACTATTAGTAACCTGTACAACTCAATGCCGAGACGTCTGGCAAGCTGTGTGAGCAAACATGGTGGCCCGACGTCATACTGAGAGACACTACTTCTCAATAAATATTGCCCATACAATCTCAATGTTTAATCATTTATTGTTCCAGATAACCTTTGCCTTCCTTCCGAATAGGATTGCAATCCGACACGTTCTTCTGGGTGCAACTATTTTTTTGACGATAAGTGTAAAAACTATGTGTGGCAGCACAATTTTTTTATCGATTAGGGGAAAAAATAAATGAACAAAACACCCCGTCATTTTTTCAACAGTCTTTATTTATACACTGCTGGCCACCCAAAATTCATCACCATGAAGGAAACATCCGATTGGCCTGAAATTCGCAGCATGTGTCGCCCGCGAGAGGACATGCAAACGATTAGCATTGCAGGGCATGTGCAAATCATGTGCGCCCGGCACGCCACCGAGAAGCACTATAACAAGGGTGCACAGAAGGCGGGTGTAAGTAGTGGAAGTGTGTTGTGCTGCCGGACCTGTGCGTGAGAAGCTTCCTGACGCCTCGTCGCAGAATACGGCAGTCATTCCAGCACGTTTCGGAGTTCGACAGAGGACGAATAGTGGCTTATCGCGACAGCGGTTTATCATACAGAGACATCGGCGCCCGTGCGGGACGACATCCGGCCGCAGTAAGGCGAGTATGGGTTCGGTAGGTGCAGGAGGGACAGACGGACAGACGTGAGCGATAGCCGCAACCGCGGCACACCACCAAACGAGAGAACCGGCATGTCGTGCGGCGGGCATTGACGGCTGGTACAGCAACATCACGAACGTTAGCTCAGGAATTAGGGTGTGTTGCGCAACAACCTGTGTCAGCACGTACCGTTCGACGTCGTCTGCAGGAGTAGGGACTTGTCGCACGGCGCCCATTGCTCGGATTACCATTGACGTTACACCACCGGCGAGTGCGGTGGCAGTGGGCCGTTGAACGCCGCACCTGGACTACGGAATGGCACAACATTGTCTTCTCCGACGAATCTTGCTTCTGCCTGCAACACCACGATGGTCGGATCCGCGTGGGGCGGCACCGCAGCAAGAGACTGTATGACGCCTGCATTATGCATCGCCATACCGGTCCGTCGCCTAGCGTTATGGTTTGGGGCGCAATTGGATATGACATCCGCACCCCTCTGGTACGCATCGCCGGTACAATCAACAGCCACTGCTACAACTCCGACGTTTTATAGCCTGTAGTCCTCCCTTACCTGCAGGACCTGCCAGCGGCCACGTTTCAACAGGACAATGCGCGCCCGCATGTGGCACGCATCGTGCAACAATTCTTCATGGCCCACCAGGTGTCAATGCTGCTGTGGCCCGCGTGTACTCCCGATATGTCGCCCATCGAACACGTCTGGTCGCTGATCGGCAACCGAGTGGCCCGGCAAGCACCACCCGCGGCCACGCCTGATGAACTGTGGCAACGTGTGGAAGCAGCCTGGACCGACATTCCACAAGCCCACATCCAAAGCTTCTTTTGTTCGATGCCGCGGCGTGTAGCGGCCGTTATTACCAGCCATGGGGGCTACACGAACTATTGATGTCTGCGTGTTCCGCAAGTCGCACGGGCCTGTAAGCTCAATCGTTTCATCTTTTTATCTGTTGTTATGTGTCCAGTAAATCTGGCTTTGCTATCTCGTGTCCTTCTTGGTGTTGCATTTTGGGTGGTCAGCAGTGTAAAGCATTTTATACTGTATACTGAAATCTACGACCCTTATAACGGCCTCTAGTAATCGCTGAATACTCTCCAACAGGTTTTTGTAAATGACCGCCGGTATGTTCCACAATTCGGCTTTCAAAGCTGTGACCAATTCAGCACTGTTTGTTGGGGTGATTCCTTGTTCCACGCACCCGACGTTTGAGTTCGTCCCACAAATTCTCTATAAAGTTCAGGCAAGACCGTTTCGAAAATACATGGCCATGACATTAGAGAGACTTGTTCCCTCATTTAGTGACTTCACGCGGAAACCAAGGCTTTCAATTAGTGTCCAACGCTGTCGTGTATGACGGCAAATACATATGACACCGACGTATCAAGTGGTGTAACTTTAAAGTGACGTCACAAACGGAGGTAACTTACAAGTATCTCTCGAATGTCATGGTGGCGTACTTTCAAGTCGGTCTGGGTTCAGGGCATCAGGCTGGGCTGCCCAGTACAACTTCACGACGTCCATGTCCTCAAACTCATTTGTAACAAAGTAATACAACATATGGAGCACTGTCCTGCTGATAGAGGCACGGGCCTTCTGCGAATTACTGCCACAACGTTTGAAGTGCATAATGGTCGAAGTCGTCGAGGTAGAAATTAGCATTCATGGTAATATTATGGATTTTTGGTTGAAATTAGGGAAATGTGGACATGTCAATGACATTTCGTAAAATCGCGAGTTGATTTCTCTGTTGCTGAAACAGGCATGAGATTCTTCTGCGAAATCAAGGAATTTTGCTCTTTCGTCGTCATTTGGGATATACTCGAGATCGATGCTATACTAAATTGCAGGATGAGGGGTAGTTGGAAGGTTGTTTTTTTTTTTTTTTAGTACAACATCTACATCGATGTTATACTGAATGAATAGAATGGGGGGGGGGGTAGTCCACCCAACTGTGCCACCGATGATGGGGAAAAGATAAACACTTACATAATATTCATGCTGCGCTAAAATTACTGAGCTAAAACTAAAGATTTCGGGGTTTCATTGGTTGTAAGGGAAACGAAATTAATTTATTTATTTCGAATCTAAAATAATTACATTGATTTTTTCGACAACAGGCTCAACCAGCTAGCTAGGATAAGTCCGTTGCAGAGTTTGAATTTCTTACAAGTTGTCGCACATCTAAAAACATCGTAACAGTACAGTAGTACAACGAGAGGATATTTACAAGGATGGGTTTCGTCACGTTTATTATAATGTTTCTTCTTTTCCCCCAGGAATTAGAGAGTTCTTTGGCATTTCTCAGTTCAAGTCCCAGCACTGTAAAAAAAATTCTGATATTCATGAGCCATTTTCCGCAATTCCTTTCGTGTAGTGACCGGAAAATTCTGTTCACTTTTTCCGTAACCACACGACTGAAAATTTCCACTAATAGGAGAGAATCGCGGGAATACCTGAGATTTGATTCTCTCACTCTTTCTCTCTTTATCTCGTCCGTCCACGACAGGCCGAGTTCCGCAAAGACGATTATGCGACTTTGAGAGTTACTAGCAAACTAATGCAGCCGGCTTGCCATTCCTCTGCTGTATACGGGTAAGGGACAAAGTGCGTCCGGGGCCGACTTCACAGGGAACCATCTACGCATTCGCGTCTCCGAGCTCAGGAAGTCAGCGGAAACCTCCGAAAAACAGCTGACTGAATGGCCAGCAGGACCGGGATTCGAACACCCGACAGTAACAGAGGTTTGATTAACTATTAAATTTCACTCGTCTATCGGAGCACCTGATTTTGAAGTTAGGTATTAAGATCAGATATCGTGGATAGCATATCTCATGAAATATTGGTTATCGTAGCAACGAATACTTCCCATGCCCCCATTTTGTACACCAGCAAATAAATTGTGTTCCCGTAAGAAACTCGGGTATTTTATTGTACAGGTGATTGTATGATGCCTATGTATCAGTCGGTGGATCGCTTGAGACAAAAGCCATTATAGCTATATCAAGAGTTAATTTACCATTTGGAAGTTTGTTTCGTCACCACATTTCACCTTTTGCTAAAGATAATTGAAAGTCATTGCCAGGTTAAAAAAATCTCAAGTTCCAAAGCATTTTGTTGTTTTGAAAAATCACAATGAAAAAATACACACCTTGTGATAAATTCTCGTATAGAATAAATAAAACTATTACAAACGTATTCAGAAGAATAATAACCTCTAACAGGAAATAAAATGACTAGTTCACTCGAGTTTAGGACATTTGGGGACGGGGCAACTGGGCACCGGACAGTTGGGCACATTCACTTTTAGAGCCATGAAACTGCGTTGCGTAAAAATTTATTGTGTTCCTATATTTCTCCCTACTTGAGCAAGTGGTGTGCACAAAACATTTTTCTCCCAAATCTGATTATCATTAAGAAATTAAGAAATATTTGCGATGTTCTATCAGAAAGACGGGGCGGACATTTGGGCACCTGACTTTTGGGCCCCCGGACATTTAGGCACAAATGTTTAAAAAGCCGTATAAAAATTGCCGTTTCTTGGCACTCTGAGAATTTGATCAGAAAACGTTCCTAGTAAGACAATTATTATAATTGAATTAAGAGAAACAAAAGTACATTCGTAAACATAAAAAATAAAAAAAAATTACATAGCATATTTCTTAAACCTACAGGTTTCATCGAAACAAAGCAATTACAGCAGAATTCATACTGTGTTCGGAAAAGGACAACGAGTGGGATTTTTTAATAACACTGCACTTTTACTTAGGCACAAAATATTTACATAACATGTCAAGTTATTAATATTTCTTTTTTACTTACTTAAGCACTAAATATTAAGTACTATGCCTCATCCGTACGCCATTTTAACACTTTTATTCAATTGATGTCCTAATGTTTACCTTCAACTTAAAGTAATCATACTGTGCTTTTTCTGAGGCACGAAATATCAATTCACAATCCCTAGGCCTAGGCCTTTTCAGCAGTTTTTATTATAACCAAATCATATTCATAAAATTTACCTATGAAGTCAAGGTAATAATATTGCTCTCTTACTTAAGTACTAAATATTATTTCCTACGGCCTAGGCCTTCTTAACAGTTTTTATCCTGCAGATGTCATATTCATTACGATTACGTATTAAATCAAAATAATAATATTCCGCTTTTACTTAGGCACTAAATATCCATTCATAGGCCCTAGACCTAGGCCTTTCTAACAATTTTGATTCTGCCGATGTTATATTCATGACCTTTACACAATTTAAAAGCGCAATGCTGTTAACTTGAGTTGATACGTAAAGGTTATTATGAATATGACATAGGTAAAATAAAAACTGTTAAAAAGGCTTAGGCCTACGGCCTATGAATTAATATTTAGTGCCGAAGTAAAAGCGCAATACTATTAACTTGATTGTATACGTAAACAATGTGAATATGACATTGGTGGAGTAAAAACTATTGAAAGGACTAGGCCTAGGGCTTGTGAAATAATATTTAGTGCCTAAATAAAAGCAAAATATTATTAACTTGAATTGATACGTAATCGTGGTGAGCATGACATTGGTTGAGTAAAAACTATTAAGAAGGCCTAGGCCTAGGGTCTGTGAAATAATATTTAGTGCTTAAGTAAAAGCGGAATATTATTAACTTGAGTTGTTACGTAATCATTATGAATATGACAATCAGTGGCGTAAATTCGAGGCTAGCTAGGCTAGCTGCGAAGTCCAGAGAATGCACAAACAAAACTGAATTAAATGTGCATAAATAAAAGTAAATTATCAACGGTATTAAAATATGTCGATGCTTTCGGTGAGAAAAAAAAACGCGTGCGGATTCGCTTCTTTGACTCAGTCTGGCGAGCGAAACCCAACGGCATAACGCAAGCAGCTCTTCCAGAGTCTTCTGGTGCGAAAACCTTCCGTACAATCGCCTGCTAGCGTTTCCATGACAACATGAATCAGCTGGTAGAGGGGATTGGCCCATTGCTTTGGGAAACTGTTCGCTCCGGAAAAAGAAGACAGACTATCTCAGTCACTTCCATACTCCAGCCCATAAGAGTGTTTCGCGAGAGTTGTTTCAGTTTTTGTGAAGTGTCAATGAATTAAAATCAGAGATATCATATCTTTAATTCGTGGCTTTGTTGGATTCGAACTGTTTTGATAAATTTTGCGAAAGTTTCCCTGAACATTTACTGTCAGAACTTAAAGAACTCTATGCTTCAAATTTTGATACAGCTCGATTAAAAAATGAACTGAAGGTGTTTTATTCCTTTGATGAATACAAAAACAAATCACTACGTGACTAAGAGAGTAATCACTGAGAGAGTGTTACGTAAAGTTGAACAAATTGGACATAGTGTTTAGTGAGGTGTAAATTAGCAGACCTCATATTAAACTTTCCATCAACAACTGCAACTGACGAAAGAAGTTTTTCAGTATTAAAAAGAATCAAGATATATCTTAGAGCCAACCAAGAACATACACATTCCAGAAACTTGGCTGTTTTGTCAATAGAGAAAAACATTATTTTTAAATATGAAAAAGTACTCGGAAGAAACATTTTCGTGAAAACGTAACACTCAAGTTCACATTAAAGGAAAGAAGGATGGAGTTCATGTACAAATAAGTGCTCAAATCCTAATCCTCATAATTATTTGGTATCATGTTAGCAATGGCATGTACCTGAAATTTAGAAAAAAAGTTATTCTATTACTTAACAATTAAAAATTAAACTTCTCAATTAAAAAAAAACAATACTGGGAGGGGGGGGGGTTGCCCAGGGCTCGGACCCAAGATACGCCACTGATGACATGGTTATAGTAAAAACTGTTGAAGAAGCCAAGGTCTAGGGAATGTGAATTGATATTTCGTGCCGCAGAAAAATGCACAATATGATTACCTTGAGTTGCTACCTAAACGTTAAGACATCGATTTAATAAAACTTGTCAAAATGGCGTACGGATGATTAATTTTAGTGCTTAAGGAAGTAAAAAAGAAATATTAATAACTTGACTTGACATGTTATGTAAATATTTAGTGCCTAAAGTAAAAGTGCAGCGTTATTGAAAAATCCTACCTTGTCGCCATTTTCCGAACATCGGATGAGTTCTGTAATTGCTTTGTTTCGTTGGAACCCGTAGGTTTAAGAAATGTGCTTCGTTCATTTTTTTTTTTTTTTTTTTTTTTTGTATTCACGAATGTACTTTTCTTCAAATTCAATTATAATTGTCGTTTGTCTTGCTGGCAACGTTTTCTCGATTCAATTCTCATCAGAGTGATTAGAAACGGCAATTTCTATACGGTCCCTGAACTTTTGTGTCCAAATGTCCTGGTGCCCAAAAGTACGGGTGCCCGAATGTCCAAACCGTAGTTCACACACATCAATACCAAAAAAGATTTCATCATCGAGAGATTAGATTTCTACATTATACGTGACGGGACTTTACCAGTCTTTCTGGTTCTACGGTAGTACAAGCGCTTCCCGTTGAGAAGGTTCTCGGTTCAAATTCCACAAGGGAAGAACGGAAAGGGTTCGGCAACTTAGCCTACTAGGAAAATGAAAAAGGACAGAGGAAGTCAAAATTGAAGTTTCCGCGAAATTTCACTATGTATTAATAAGGAATTATTGACTACGGAAATTCTGTTGAAATATTGGTTAGAAATAATGGAAGAAACGAAAACTTTTAAAACGGAAATTTCGTTAAAAGACGGACAGTTACAGGCAACTTTGCTGCACGTTATTTTCAGAAATATTCCGTGAATTCACAACAGTTATATTTTGCAGTTTGCTGGCCCGTCTTCAGAGGAAACCCTATTCTTTCAACAAAGAATATACCTGCGCGATTGCCAAAAGCTATGAAATACATATACATAAATATCATAAATTTTATGATAGTGCACTATATGGGCCTACTAAGGCCTTAATCCGGCCTTGGCTAGCAATACTGTTTTACGTGGGTTTGTGACGTACCTGCCAGCAGGACGCACATGACATAAAGGCAGATAGGATTCAGAACAAATGTCTGCGTAGCTCAGTTGGTAGAGCTGCTTGTTCCGGAATAAGCGTACTCGGGTTCGAATCCCGGCGTAGACCAAAAATGACGGAGAAATTCACTTCGTTATAATGGCGCCCGAACTACCCGGATGACCCGACCGTTCAAAATCTCGCATTGGTGTGATGTTATTTCTACACCGCGAGATAGGAAAAATCAGAGAATCCCTTCTCCAGTGCTTCGAAAAATAAATGTGTGTGACGTTGCATTCCACACACCAGATTGACGGGGAGTTCTCAAGTGCACGTTCTTCAGTGGTTGTCTGCCTGCAACGATTCATGGTCACGGCTGACCCGTGGGCCATGCCCCCGGCCCTCTTTCGGGGGGGAGATGTGACGTACCTGCCAGCAGGACGCACATGACATAAAGGCAGATAGGATTCAGAACAAATGTCTGCGTAGCTCAGTTGGTAGAGCGACTTGTTCCGGAATAAGCGACCTCGGGTTCGAATCCCGGCGTAGACCGAAAATGACGGAGAAATTCACTTCGTTATAGGTTGAAATATTATTGTTACCACTGCTTACATTCTTTTTTCTTTTGTGATATATCAGCTGTTGCAACTGTCATGCTTATGAATGTCTGTATTTCAGGCGGTGCGAAAGCACATGAAATTGGAATGCAAATGCCACGGAGTGAGTGGGTCTTGTGCTTCGCGGACGTGTTGGCTAGCACTTCAGGATTTTCGGGAGGTTGGAGCATACCTGAAAAAGCGATACGACGTGGCAATGCAGACTGCCATGAGCCAGCCTGGACAGCTGGTCTCGGTTCAAACGCAGAGAGGTGTCTCCAGAAACGATCTCGTATACTTTGAACCTTCTCCCGATTACTGCGTCACCAATACTGATACAGGTAATTTTTTGTATCATAATTACTTTATAATGATTGATTCTGCATTCCTACGACACTTATCCTGATGATGGGAACATGAGAGCCCTGAAAGTTCTTGCTTTTAGATTATTTTAATTTGTAAATAAACTTGGTTTTACTTTGCAAACTTTTAATGATTTTATTTATCGTACGCAGATAGAATTTGTGATACCTATTACCTTGTCTTACGTATAATTACTTTTGTCTTCAATTTTAGTAACATATTATTGTACTGAACGAATGTAATAACCTGTCCGAAAGATATCAGGAAAAGTAAGATATTTAAATGGTAGCGGATATTTACACAAACACTTCTTTCTTAACAATGTAATTCCAAACACTTCGTTGCACCAAAGTTGAATATTCAATATTTTGATAATTTATTACAAAAATTGTTGTTAATATTGTCAGTTTTCATTATACGACAGAGTAGATGGGTGAGCAAAAATATCTAATCCCTCATACAGGGTGTCCGAAAAAGAACTGTGCACTAAACGTACAGGGTGTCCGAAAATAACTGTGCACTAAACACCACGTTGAACTGGTTCCTACAGGTGGTGTTGGAAATGGGCACCACCAACGTCCAGACAGCAACACACGCTTCTGCAATTTGGTGAAAACCTTTCTCAGGGTGTGTGGTGTGATTTTTTTGGATGTAGCTCTTGAAGTGCATGCGGATTACCTGCGTACAACTTCTCCTTCAGTGCTTCTCACAGAAAAAAGTCAGGCGGCGTCAGATCCCGTGACCATGCTGGCCACAATCCCCGGGAGATGATGCGATTTCCGAAGACTTCCTCCAGAAACTGTATTGATGCTCCAGCAGTGTTAGCAGTTGCACTGTCTTGCTGAAACCATCTTCCGTTGATTTACCGTTTCGTGAGTTATGATACGAATGGTTGGATAATCACGGCAGGGTACAGTTCTGAGTTAATGGCTTCATTGAAGAAAATAAGCCCAATAATCCGCGTACGAATCATGGCACACCAAACACCGACCTTCTGGTTGTGGAGAGGCACTTCCTTAAATTCATGGGGATTTTCAGTACCCACAGATGAGTGTTTTGGCTGTTGATGTACCCGGACAGGTGGAACCATGCATCATCTGTAAAGAAAGTCACGTCCAGAATGTCCTCACTTTGTTCAGAGAGGAACTCTTGGAACCACCTGCAGTATTGAACACGGGTGGTCTGTTTCTTTCAGCCGATGCACGACATACACTTTGTACGAGTGAAACGCGACTTCCTTATTGATAATGCGCGTACGAGTTATGGCACACCAAACACCGACTTTCTGGTTGTGGAGAGGCACTTCCTTAAATTCATGGGGATTTTCAGTACCCACAGATGAGTGTTTTGGCTGTTGATGTACCCGGACAGGTGGAACCATGCCTCATCTGTAAAGAAAGTCACGTCCAGAATGTCCTCACGTTCTTCAGACAGGAACACTTGGAACCATCTGCAGTACCGAATACAGACCTCGTGGTCACCTGATGCACGACAGACTCTTTGTACACGTGGAAATGCAACTTCCTTTTCCGAATATCATAGGCTGTACTCTTTGGCACATTAGCTTGTTGTGACACCCGCCTCACTGGCTTGTGTGGATTCCTTTGTATCTTTTCCTGTATATCCCGTACGGTCTAGTCTGCCGTGGATGACCTACATGGGCGGGGAGCATCCAGAACATCGGCAGTTTTCCGAAACTTCCCTATGAGCTGACGTACCGCATTACGGTGGGGGACACCTGCATCACAAAATTTCCCAGAAAACTGTTTTTGCACTTCGTCCGTGTACTTATCATCATGGCGAAAGACATGTTTCACCAAAAACACTCTCTGTTCAGCCGTCAGCATCATTGTCCTTGTGTCGAGACGTGTGATCAATCGACACGTCTGCCTCCGTCGGCCAAGTGCTCGGGAATGACCTTCGCTCGGAATCCCAACTGCGCGCGCATCGGGGTGGAGAGACATGAAAGTTACCAGACACAATGCACTTCCACGTGGAGGGCCACTTCTACTGTAATTCCATTCAAAATTTCATTATTATTACATTACTGCAATTCGTACATTCAGTGCACAGTCATTATTCGGACACATTGTAGAAGGAATACTGGAATGTCTTGAAAATCCTTTTATACATGTGTATTTCTTCCCTCGTCATTCTCTCGACTCTTGAAGCTGCCGATGTGCCTGAACGAAATTTTGAGGGCTCCCCAAACAGAAATATTCACATTGCGGCCGGGTTTAACGAAAGCGGCGGGCAAACATTTCCTTTCACCCTCTCATCTTAACAGTACCGACCGTAAATCCATTCAAGGGTGATAAGCGCTCTTTTCTAGTACTTTGGTCTGTGTTTCATGTTCCAAGGCGTGATGGGGAAGGAGTAGTTATCCTAACACAGACATTATACCATTGGGTAAAAACAAGGTATTCAAACGTTTTCTCTCTCCTGTCTTAGGCTCGTCGCCATTGTTACAGCCCCTTTTGCGGGTTATCAGTCAGAAAGGATTAGTGTCAATCATCTCCCTAAATTACCACTTTGAATAATAAAGCTTGGAGGAAACAACGCTCTCTGATGCAAAGGTTCACTCGTTCCAGCCGCGTTCGTTTCACTTCTTAGACAGCGAATATGTTCGTTTGGGCGGTTGTCAGGCAGTTTTGTTCGCCCCGAGTTAATTCGTTCCAGCCTGTTAAAGGGTTGAAACAACACACTTTCTGGCACAATCCACTAGCCTTTGTAACCCGCTCAAAGAAAACTTAGGAGATTTTGACGGAAAACTTTTGCTCACTGCATTCATCGCGACATAGTTCCTGTCGAATTTCGGTCTTTTCAAGTCCTTTTGATTTTGAAATAGGAAATAGTCCGATGGAGCCAAATCCGGTAAGTATGGCGGATGACGTAATAGTTTGAACCCAGTGTCACGTAGTGTTTCCTGAGACACAACGGCCGTGCGCATTGATGCATTGTCTTGATGAAAGGTGACGCCTTTGACAAAATTCCCGTCTCCTCTTGAGGGTCGAATCTTCGCTGAAACGTCTGGATAGGTTAGAGTAATACTCAGCATTGAAAACGGCTTTTAGTTCCACGAAATCAATCGTGATTACTCCATCTGCATCTCAGAAGACAGATGTCATGATTTTCCTGGCTGACCTGCTCTCAAAACATTTTAGGCGAGAAAGAAGTGGCATTCTTCCACTGCTTGGATTATTTTTTGTTTCGGAGATTAGTAACACATCCGAGTGATAACACGGATCAGCCTGAAGACGCAAGCGTACATTGCAGCTGTGTTGTGGAAGTTCAAATTAGCGATTAGGCTGCAACGTTTGTCTCGCGAGGAGTTCCGAGTTGTAATTCGATTTTTGTAGGTAAAGTTGCAACGTACAACGTGACAAGACGTTGATGACGTACTACTAAAATGAAGTATGAGTCTAATTGTCAATGAGGAAGCGAAAACCCTGCCTGCGTATTTCAGTTGAGAGAACAGTCTCTCCAACGTAGAACGACTTTGGCTCAATTTCCACCAGCGGAAAAAGGTTATAGGTATGCTATACACGCTTGGGTTACCTTAGAACGGCAAGCTGAATGTCGTCAGCCATCCTCCAAAAACAACCTATGAGCTGAAAACAGCTCTGATGCAGGAATGGAAACGACCCTCTACTGAGCACCTGAACCATCTTGCTAGAAGCGTGAGGGGTCGTTGGGAGACATGTATAGCAGCTAGAGGTGATCATACATACACCTTACTGATACGAAACGGACTCTGAAACAGTAACATCGATAAAGTTGGACATTTGCAGGCTTGCAGCATTTACAGTGATCAAACCTCACACTATTTTGTGTTTTACAAAATTTTGGCAAATCATGTCAAAATACAGTCGAACCTATATACAGGGGGATTCAGCTAAGACTGTATAAACTTCTGTGAGGGATAGGTTGTACAAAGACAAATAGGAATCACATAGCAGTGCAGGGTCGGAAACGCCATCTTCATGTGCTAGTGGACAGAGAGGACGAGAAACGAAAGAGCAGCGCGTAAGAGAACAAAATGCTTTTTATTACTCACAAGACTTTGAGGTTACAGAAGGTGTTCAAAGTTGCGCCCATGAGCTGTAACACACGCTTGACATCGTCGGCGCATGGAATCACGTACATTTTGGAAAATTCCTGGCGTGTCTCGGACTTCCGAAGCAGCTACAGAGATGCGTGCTACAAGGTCCTCATCACTTTCAACGGGGGTGTCGTACACCAGTCCTTTGATGTAACCCCAGAAGAAGTAATCAAAGCATGCTAAGTCTGGCAATCTTGCAGGCCAATGAACGGGACCATCACGCCCGATTCACTGATGTCCAAATGTCATGTTTAAAGTGATGACGAACGTCATTGCTGAAATAGGCGGGGGCCCCATCGTGCTGGAACCACATTGCACCGCGCAGCGACTGAGGAACCTGTTGTTCGTTCAATGGCTGTAGCAAGACGTCCTCCAGAAATACCCGGTAACTCCTTTCGTCCAGACGAGGAGGCATGAGGTATGGGCTAATTAAGTGGTACCCGACAATGCCGGCCTAAACATTAACAGCAAAACGGTTTTGTGCTGCACGTGGTCGTACAGCATGGGGGTTCTCCACAGCCCATACCTCTGCTGGCGGTTTACAAATGACGGTATCCTGAAAGAACGTATGATAAGTCTGGAGGCCGAACAACGCCATCTACCGCATGAAGATGGGGTTTCCGACCCTGCATTGCTATGGGATTCCGATTTGTCTTTGTGCAACCTACCCCTCCCAGAAATTTGTACACGCTTTACTACGTAGTTCCGCACAAACCGAAGTTTCTACACCTTAAGTTTCATAACATTCTCCCTTGTTATTTTTACCGTATATTATGAACAATAATTTTTGGAGAAACGGCGTATGTCGAATTTCAGCACGGATATCAGCAAACAAAACAACTGGTATTCAAATATCAGTTTATTCATTGGGAAACAAGGAACTGCCTGCCGTTAATCGCATCAACACCCCGTGATTCCCTTTAAGACAGGTCATAAGAATGTTTCAGTTGCTTTTCTACCACTCCCACTCCATTCCCTCTTACTAAACATACATTTCTACCACTCCCACTCCATTCCTGCTTACTAAACATACATTTCTACCATTCCCACTCCATTCCCGCTTACTAAACATACATTTCTATCACTCCCACTCCATTCCCTCTTACTAAACATACATTTCTACCACTCCCACTCTATTCCCACTTGCTAAACATACATTTCCTGGGCAAACGCTGACTTTTTAACACGTATTTTGTGAAACAAGATCGTGTTCACGTTATCACTTTGACCGTCTGTGGACACCACGTCACTGCAACTATTAGTCCGATTTGAAAAATTCATCTTGCATTGGGAAGCTTGAAATGTGAGAATTATGATCCTTGCATTTCAGTTTTTCCCAGGTGCACATTTTTGCCGCTGGAGGGCATACATTCAGATGACATCGAATTGAAAATACATTTTATTCCATATATTTAGTTCTAAATACCCGACTGAAAAAAATTATTTTCCTTTGAATGCCATTTATATCAAAGACTATTTTAAGTACGGTGTCTCTTTTCAAGTAATGCATAGGTTTTCCGCTAGGTGGCGTATAGGTAAATTGCGCTCCCTCCGATATCTCTGCTTCTAAAAGTTCGATTTGAAACATTCTTCCTGCATTGCACACAAATCCTGATGGGAAATGTCCTATTTGTAATTTCTAATGTTTGGTAAAGAATGGATTGGCCGACAGGGGGCGTAAGTTTTTATTTCTGCTTTGGATGTATTTGCAGCAAAATCTGAGTTTCTGAAAACTCGATTGAAAAAACTATTTCTTGGACACTTGTCACCTCCGGAAACCTTTTGAGAATACCGTCTGCTTAACATAGTGCATATATTTTCCGCCAGAGGGGTTAGATGTGCAGCTTATTTTTATAGATATCTCTACTCCTAAGAGTCCGATTTGAAAAATTCTTTCCTTGTCGGAGAACGTTTCCGGGGTGAAATGTTTCTCATATAATTTAAATTTTTTCTTACCTCACAAGTCTGCCACTAGAGGACGTAAGTTCAAGTTTCCTTTACAGCAATATCTGCGGGACTAAACACCCGACCGAAAAATGATTTTTAGGTCAGATACTACAAACCATAAAAACTCTTTTTCTTCCCAAAATAAGCAAAATTTCGCTGTTAGGTGCGCAAATAATAAATCTGCTTATCTCAATATTTCTGCTTGTAAAAGTGCGATTTAAAAAAAATATTTTAACGTTGGATATCATTTACCCTGTAGAACAATTTAGGTTTATAACTGAGAGCATTTGTTGTTCATAGTTCTGCCGATAGGTAGTGCTTTTGTACTTCTGTTTGCAGCTGTATCTCCGCTTCTGAAAACTCCATCGAGATTTCTTCTTTCGCTGTATGCCATTCGCTACCATGATGATTAAGAACATTATCGTCTTTAAATAATGCACAGCTTTCCCACTAGGGTTTGTAAAGGCCAAGCAAGACCTTGGTCTCGCTATCTCTGCTGCTGGGAGACGTATATCAAATGTTCTTTTTGCTTAGCATATATTTTACCATGGAGAATACTTTTCGCCTATTTTCAACTTTTCGATTACGCAAAATTCTTCCGCGAGGAGTGTTATATTATGTTTTCTTCCATATTTCGTTTTTTAACTGTTCGATTTAAAAGCCTCTTAGTATCTGACCGAAAGATACCTTTCTCCTGCTATGGGAAACTTTTTTGTGCCTCATTTGTTAATTTTCGTAACATACTTTTTTAACAGCTAGTGTAAATAGCTGTTTCTATTTCTGGATTGTTTTATCCACAGTAGAAATCCGGTTTATTTTCTTCTTAATGGTTCCGCTGATTTTGAATAATTTTGATAAATTTTATTTGCGTCAGAAAGGATTCAAAAGACGTGCTAGTTGCAACCGCAAATTTGGTGTCATCTTTCTTCTTTCACTTCTTTCTTGTCGCATTTTAAGCACTGAATCACTGTTTACATACTTGAATTCGAGTTTTTCAAAAATATGTTGAAATGTTAGTACAAAACTGTAAAGCCAAAACCTCAGTAAAGTTGAAGTAAGAACTTACTGCAATATTGCAAAAATTTCTCAGTTCCAGACGAAGTTTTTTCCTATGTATTCTAGTGATACCGTAATATTGAGGTAATGATGCATCGACTGCATTTAATCGCTGTTATCATGAAATAGTACCAGACATCTTATTAGGTGCGCAACTTAATTCTCGGCCACAGGCACGACACGTTGACAGCAAACTATAGCAAATCTAATACGTACCTAATCAGGGAAATAATCCCCGTCGTGTTGGATACATTTGAGCCATCGGCCAGGGAGCTGCCGAATGCCACAGCGGGAAAAAGAGGGCTGTTTCGAGTTGATAAAGTCATCAAGACTTGTGTGGACCTCCTCGACAGAAGTGAAGTGCGTATCACTCAGGTGATGTTGCAGGGAGCGAAAGAGGTGATAATCCGACGGGGCGAAGTCTGGAGAATACGCAGGGTGGGACAAAGCCTCTCATCCCAGGTCGGTGATCGTGTTTAAAGTCGTTTTCGCGGTGTGAGGACGCGCGTTATCCTGAAGCTTCAGGACCGACCTTCTGCCCTTGCCGGTGTATGGCCTTTTCGCCTCCATTGCGTCACTCACACGAATGAGTTGCTGACAATAAACAACGCTCAGCATTGACCGTTTCACCAGGTCTGAGCAACTCATAGTGCTTTGCATATCCCCCATATGCACAGCAACAACTTCCTGGCATGGATATTCGGTTTGGCGGTACTGGTGGTAGGCTGACCTGGAGAAACCCACGATTTGCGCCGCTTAGGATTAGCGTAGAGGATCCACTTCTCATCACAGGTCGAAATCTTGTGGAGGAAATCCTTCTTCTTGAATCTGGAGAGCAAGGCCACAGTAACATCGTAGCGCTTAGACTTGTTCGCAGCTGTGAGTTGGAGGGGCACCCAACGGCCCTCCTTGTGAATCCATCCAAGCTTGTGCAGGCGCTTTGCAATGGCTTACAGTATTAGTCCGAGTTCCTGGGTGTGTGACAGGGATCCGCGTCCAACAGTTGTTCCAGTTCCTCGTCGTTAACTTTCTGTTGTTGTCCCGGACGTTCTGCATCACGGAGATCGAAATTTCTCTGCTTAAACCGCTGGAACCACTTTGTACCCGTACGGTAGGACACAAAAGCCTCGCCAAAAGCAGCACAGATCATTTTTGGGGCTCCCGCGGCACTTTGTTTCAGATGAAACGTGAACAGCAGGCAGTGCCGCAAATGTTGCTTCTCGAACGACATTTCTTTCACCGTCAACTTTCGTCCCTTCTGTCACTACAGCTGTGAGCGGTTACGGTTGCCTGGAAAGCTGTTGGATGGCGCTGCAATCAGCCATTATCGCGCACAGCTATTTGCATTTGCCGACGTTCTATGATCGCTTGCGGTTAGGGGCCGAGAATTTACACAATTAATCGATTTTTAATGGATACATTTAATCAATTAGTCAATACATCAGTAAATTGAACATATCGATTAAATGTTCATGGAGAATTTTTTATTGATTTTAATTCTTGAAGTTGGAAGATCTGCTGTTTAGAAAATCAGAGTTTATTTTGGATCCAGAAACATCTTAACTGCCGCGTAAGAGGAAGTTGGAAAGTAGTTAAAGCAACAATCATAATAAACACTAAACATGCAAGAACTGGCTCACACTTCCGGCAGAACATGTAACAGGTGAAGTTTTAAATTTTTGACTTTAACTTTAAGTTTTCTTTTACTTCATTTATTGTTTTATTGCTAGATTTAGTTTTCAGTTACCAAGAATTGCGTATTTACCTTTGATTAATTGATAAACAGTTTATAATTGACTAGATTTAACATGATATAATGTAATACGCCAAAAATAAACATCTTTTTTTCCCCATCTCTCCGGCTAAAATGAAGTTGGCATCTATCGAATATTTTTTACTCTCTCTCTTTCTCTCTTCAACTTCTGTATTACGGATTCGTCTGACAGTGTGCGTCCACACAATTTTTTTTTATAAAATTCCATGAAAATTTCCGTTGAAATATTTAAAACTATTTCTTACTTTTTTAATTTATGCTCATGAGCGTAGTCTTTAAAAAAACCTAACAAGTGCTTCGCTTTTAAAAAATATTAACATTGTTAAAAAGAAAATCTAGTTTTGAGGTAAACACTTAGTGGATAAATATTGGGGGGGGAGGCAAAAATATCGAAATGTTTTTGATCGAATCGCTATAGTGCGGAAAAGTTGCTCTTGGTAAAGCTAAAGACAATGTTAAATCAGACAGTATTTTTCCGGTCGCACATGCGATCGGAACTATAGAAATTTCCAAATTTTGCGCAATTTTATTGATTTTTTTAAGTACCAAACAAATTACAATCGGATCGCTATAGTGCGGAAAAGTTGCCCCTAAAAATAATGTAAAAAAGTTTTGATTGCCATTAAAGAAATTCCACAAAATTAAACAATTCTTCAGTTTCAATGTTACTTCTTTTATTCCTTTTCTTTTTTAGAAAGCACTTTGAAGGCAGCCTTATGTGCGAATTCAGGCATGATAGATCTTGAAAGCAATATTGTACAGATCTCTCTGGCCTGAGAACCACAAACTTTGCTTGATGCTTTATCTCTCTGGCCTGAGAACCACAGACTTTGCTTGATGCTTTCTCTCTGGCCTGAGAATCGCAGACTTTGCTTGATGCTTTATCTCTCTGGCCTGAGAACCACAGACTTTGCTTGATGCTTTCTCTCTGGCCTGAGAACCACAGACTTTGCTTGATGCTTTCTCTCTGGCCTGAGAACCACAAACTTCGCTTGATGCTTTATCTGTCCACTAGAAGGAAACTCAGAATTAGAAGTGGCAGAGATTGACATATAGTGGAATCTACGTTCTTTTCTTTGTTTCCTTTTTTTAATATTTTGGGTTTCCTGTATATCTACTCTTCCAATCCTTCGCATCCGATGCTGTCTTTGAAGATGTACAAACTTCAGTTCAATAGAAGGTACTTTTTTTCGAATTGGCAAATACAAGTGTCACATTTTTTGTTACAAACGCAATATAGCGTCATAAAACATTTGCATGCAGCAACATCAAAAAGTGCTTTAGATTCCTTTTTTAAAACTCTCAAATTTGTTTTGAAAGTTTGGTTTGTCTCAGTTATAATACTTCTTCTAACATTTATCATTGTAAGCCTTAAAAAGCTCCATTGTTCTATACTCAGATACTGCAGAAATGCATATTTTAAGAAATACAGCTTGCTTGCCACTGCCACCGCAACAGATAAAAAGTTAGCATTCTTATTTTCACATTCCAATGCCAGATTATATCTCTTTTCAAAAGAGCACCGTATTGCATCCTCATGTGTAGGCAGTTTACTAGGATAAAGATCTTTTGGATGGCCAAATAAAGGGCAAATAAATTTTTGTCTCGTTATATGTTTATGCACTGCTTCCATAATTGTAAAACACACAAGTAAATTGTGATACACAGGGTAAGGATAAGTACTTAAGTAAAGCCACTGGACTAAATTCAAACTCTGATTCGCACTGGTTGCAAGCTAGCTCGTGATTGGCCAAAAGAACGGCGGGTTTGTCAACTGTTACACACTATAGCAATTTGATCAAAAACATTTCGGTATTTTCGATCCACCCTGGTAAGTAACTAGTGAGAGAAGGAAATATTTTGTTGCATATTTCGTTGAGCGACTGACTATACGTTTTTAAACAAGATTGTCGTTTATGCTTTTATTGTAAAATCTATTCCACGTTAGAATTAAAGCTCTTAAGTGTTCTGTTTTTGTTTCAGGGTCCTGGGGAACAGCGGGTCGAGACTGTAACAAGACATCTAAAGGAACGGACGGATGTGACATCGTATGCTGTGGTCGAGGGTATGACACTAAGAGGGTGTTAATCACGACGCAATGTCGGTGTAAAGTTCACTGGTGCTGTTACGTGAAGTGCGATGAATGTAAAGAGTGGAAAGACATTCATACGTGTAAAGCGCCAATGGAAAACTGAAGTTACGTATTTTTTGAAGAAGACACATCTTCCTATGAAAAAAAAAACACCACGGAGGCCTGAAAAGTATAGAATTCTTCGATGAATTAACGAAAAGATCGAAGATCTTGGATCTTGTCATTCATCTGAGATAAGCGCCATCGACCTAAAACGAAGTGAGAAATAACATTCGTACGTCTGAGTAACGCTTGATTCTAATTTATTAGATCAAAAATGGAATCTTAAAAGACTCAAAATGCCCGACCAGTGATGTATAAAGTGAGAATACTTAGAAGCAAATCTGCAGCTACTACAAAAAGGACAGAGTAACTTTCTTTCTTGTAAAGAAGATGGAATAGAAAGATTTGAAAAAA
This sequence comes from Macrothele yani, assembly GCA_039090855.1. Lineage (NCBI taxonomy): Eukaryota > Metazoa > Arthropoda > Arachnida > Araneae > Macrothelidae > Macrothele > Macrothele yani. Next base: position 44,382,548 of record CM077005.1, on the reverse strand, counting down.
TCAATGCTTAAAACTGAAAATGATTCTTTATGAAAAATTTCGCTTCAAATGAAAATGAAACTATAAAGCTTATAAGACATGATCGAATCTTGTGATGCGGTGTGTTTTCAGATGTGTTGTCCTCAATGACACTTCGAAATTTAATATAAGGTGAAATTGGTGTTTCCATATCAAAGTCTGCATCACAGCATTCATTGAACAAAAATACTGCTTTGAGATCTGTGAAAAGAAATAATTCGGTTTAAGACTGTCCCTCAAAAGTTCTAAATATCTCCACTTTTGCTTTCAGAGAGAAGTGCATTCTGGACATTCCGCTTGTAAATAGGTACAAAAAGAATTATCAAGTACGTGAAAGCCGAGCCAGTGAGACACCTTTAAAACGAGGTTGATCACGTTAGCAAATTGGAAATATTTGAGTCCAATCAAAAAGACGTCCTTAATCTAAAATAAAACTGAATTTATACGTATATATATATATATCTGTGATTGCTAGCAGTCGTAATTTAGATTTCTGTCCCTCAAAAATGTAGAAAAATAAGACATATTTTTCTATATAGTGTAAGAGACTCTCTCTCTCTCTCTCTCTCTCTGGATAGAAAATTTTGTTCGTTTATCGGCGAAAAGTTGAAAGGAAAAAATTTTGCATGGTGATCTGTGTGGCGTAAAATGAGTTTCTGGCTCGTTTAGGAAAGAGACTATAGATCAAAATTAGATTCCTTTATATTTTGCTTCCAAAATGTACCTCCGACCCAATGTTGTGTAACTGAGCCCTATGCAGTAAAGCCTCGGAAACACGTTTTTCTACGGGCTGGCTTTAAAAAACGGTAAACGGTAAATATACCCCCGGAGAAAATACCCCTGAAAACTGAAAAGCGGTAAAAATACCTCCGGAAGAAATACCCCCAGAACAAACGGTTCAATGTAAACTTCCACAAGGGAACACTGATCTGTCGCAGTGTTCCGGTGTGGCAATTTACCGGGGCAACCCTGCCACACATCTTTCAGCAACTTGGCCACAAAAGTTCAAGGAGGGGGGGGCGCTATAAAAATTGGCGTTTCTAGGTCTATATTGAGGATTGAATTGGGAACTCCAAACGAATTTCGAGGAAACGTTCCATGTAAGCCAAGCCAGAATTGTCCTTTCGTTTGGAGAAATAAATTGCTGAGGATCCGAGATACACTTGGTTTTTGGGAGGGATCTACCCCCAACTTCCGTAATATTATATTCTGGGCCGCTGGAGTCCGTCAGTGTATCCAGGATGTTCCCCTTGAAGCGTCCGCAAAGTTCGTGAGCTTTGGGGGGGGGGGCTTTCCCCCAAAATGTTAAAATGGACGTACGGCTGTAAACATTAGAATCATGCTTTGAATAATGATTCTGTACACGACCAGGAATTTTCAGGAGGGTGGGGTGAATTCAACCTCTCCCAAGTTTCTAAGAGCGCAGACAAGTGTTCATTTACTCGCAATTTCTATGCTTCATGTTGTGTTTAGTGGCAGAATATGTATGCCCTACCCCCCTACCCCAGAAATTTGGTGGTCTGTAAAAGGGATACGAGGTGCTTGATTTGGAACGCTCTACCCCCCCCCAACTTCCGTAATTTTATATTCTGGACCTCTAGAGTCGGTCAGTGTATCTTCGATGTTACCCCTTAAGAGCTCTTAGAAACTGGGGTGAAGGGGATTTCACCCCACCTTCCTGAAAATTCGTGGTCGTGTACAGAATCATTAGATAAAGCATGGTACTAATGTTTACAGCTCTACGTCTATTTTAACATTTTGGGGGAAACCCACCAAAGCTCACGGACGCTTCAAGGGGAACATCCTGGATACAGTGACAGACTCCAGCGGCCCAGAATATAATATTACAGAAGTTGGGGGTAGAGCCCCCTCCAAAACCAAGTGTCCCTCGGGTCGTCGGCAATTTATTTCTTCAAATTAAAGTACAATTCTCGCTTGGCTTACATGGAACGTTTTCTTGAAATTCGTTTGGAGTTCCCAATTCAATTCTCAATATAGGCCCAGAAACGTAAAACTTTATAGCCCCCCACCCCTTGAACTTCTGTCGCCAGTTGCCCTAAACTCGTATGAACCGGCATGAAAATTCAGACAAACAAAATAGTTCCTTCCCCTCGTTAGGCATCTTGGAAAACTACCCTACTGGAAAAATTGTCACACATTCAAAGTGTTCTTCGGAGGAACAGTAATTTGTGCCCGGCCCCTTAATGAAAAATATGTGGCAATTTTCCTGTGTGACAATTTTCCAAGTTGCTGAAAGATGTGTGGCAGGGTTGCTGATAAATTGCCGCACCGGAATATTGCCACACATCAGTGTTCCTGTGTGGCAGTTTACAGTAAACCGTTTGTTCTGGGGGTATTTCCTTCGGGGGTATTTTTGCCGTTTACCAACTGAGACATATGCAGTAAAAAAGCCTAGGTTACACGGTTTTCTACGGGCTGGCCTCAAAAAACGCATAAACGAAATTTCAGAATGTTAAATACTAAATTCCGTGGAAGAAATATTCTTCTCACAATACGTAGAGATAAGTACATCAGAATCGTTAACACAGCAATATGGCATTTTGAATTGCCTGTATGTACTATTCTTTACGTAACATTAGTTACGTTAAATATTCATTTTCAAGTTGTTTTTTTATGTGATTAATGTTACGTGAAGAACAGTAAATACAGGCAAGTCAGAGATGCCTGATTGCTGTGTTAACGATTTTGTTAAATACTGTTCTAAGATTTATGCTTTAATGGAGTATAAAATTTCTTTTGATAATGATTTATTTAAAGTCGAATTAGCGGTGAAGGGGAAAAAGAAGGGTTTGAAATTATAAATACATTTCACCGCATTGAAGAAATCATAAAGTCTGTGAAAATCGAACTTTTCTTTCTACGACTCTGTTTATAAAACTCTTGATTTTAGTTTAAGTGAAATCCTCACAACTAAGAATCTGAGACTAGTGCTTCAGTATGGAAAACGTGAATGAACAGCTTTTCTTTTTTCTGTGGATGTGACTGTATCCATTCGATACCAGAAGCATAAACATTTAGGATTCTGTTTTACTCTGCCACGAAATAGTGGAGCCCCAAAGTTACTTCCCAGAGATTTATTAATTTTTTTTTGTATATAGCGCATATGCCTATGAGCCATGAAATGTGAAACCGATTTTTAATTCCGACCGAATGTGAACAACGTACCGTTCTCTGATGGCAAGAAGGTTCAACTTTGGCTTCACGAAGAAGGAACACAACAATACTGTCTCAATTCTCTCAAAAGCTGTATCGCAGCGGGTTACCTATAAAACAATCAAAGAATTGTGTATTTTTTAAAATCTAAAATTCAAATTTTAAGGTAGAATCGAAAAAAGCGTATGAATTACTTTCTACCGAGTCAAAAAAGCAATAGAAACTACAGTAAAGTATCAGGACTAACACAGAATCACCCTACATATAAAATTGAAAAACCTAAAATCATTTCACGAAGGAAAAGTGCGATAAATTCAGATTGTTTAAAGCATTGGCGTTTTGAATTCAAAACATATGATTATTCAAACTAATCCACACCAAGGCTTGAAAGTGTAATAGAACAGTATGTAAAATAAGTACTACACGTAACGGCCACTGAATTAGAAACTTTTATTTAATACCTGGCTGGACCTTCTTTAACTCGAACTACAACACTTATGCTGTTTGGAATAAATTTTCTTGAAGTTTATCTACGTGTACAGCATACCAGATGTTCAGAAGATAGTCCTCTAACTGGCTTAGATTTAACGGAGGAGCACTTTCCTGCCTTATCTGTTTTTCTACGAGTACGGAGAACTGGCCACACCGCAATTTCAGTGCCATAAAATTGTTCTGAATAAACAAATATCGTGTGGCTATATTTCCCACTACTTGAGCAACTATTGTTGACCAATTTTTTTTTTTTTAATATTTCGGGCCAATGACAAAGCGGAGAACTGGCCACAAAATTTTTAAGGGGCCGTAAAAAAAATTCATTTTTGACTGCTTCGCGGCCTCGTCCTCACAGGTTGGTTTTCTGAGTCACATAAAAGTTCCGTAATTTTATATTTTCTTAATTGCGATATTTAACATAATTCTTTATAAAAAAAAAATTATAATCTACAACTCAACAAAAGTATTTCGTGGATTAAAGCCAACAGCTATAAAATATAAAGAATTTCTTGTCCGATCGAGAGATCTTCGGCGTTTACAAACTAAAACTCAAAAATTCTCTGAGGGCATGTGCTAGCGCAGGAAATCTGTCGGGGGAGGATAAAAATAACGAATAGCGTCTGATCGGGAGATTTTCAGCGTTTACAAATACAACTCAACAAATTCTCTCAGTGCATTAGCTAACGTAGTAAGCTTGTCGGAAGGGGGGGGGAGGGTGCAGAAAATAATATAACAATTCTTTATAAAAAAATGCAGAGAATTTCTGCTCCGATCGGGACATTTTCAGCGTTTACGAAGTACAGCTCTACAAATTCTTTATATTCTATATTTTTGGCGCTAAGCGCCCCCCCCCTTACGTTCCCAAAGATAGCTTTCTTACAATAGCAGATGCCCGCAGAAGTTTTGTTCAGTTGAAGTTTGTAAACGTTGAAAACCTCCCGATCAACAAACCAGAAACTCTTTATACTTTATGATTCCTGCAGTACCCCCCCATGCCCGGCTAGGTTTCTTGCGTTTGCATATGCCCGCAGAGAATTTGTTGAGTTATGTTTTGTAAAGGCCGAAAATCTCACAATCGGGCCAGAAATTCTTTATATTTTTGGTATTAAGCCCCCTCCCTCCCCCAACAGGTTTCCTGCGTTATACATGTCCGTAGAGAATTTGTTGAGTTGTATTTGTAAACGCTGAAAATCTCCCGATTGGACAGAAATTCTTTATATTTTAGGTATTAAGCTCCCACGATAGGTTTGCAGCGTTTGTACATACCCGCCGAGAATTTGTTGAGCTGTAGGTTTTAAACCGCGAAATTCTTTTGTTGAGCTGTAGATTACAAACATTCTTTTCAAAGAATTACATAAAATATCGCAATCAAGAAAACACGAAATTACGGAAACTTTATGTGATTCAGATAACCAACCTCTAGAGACGTGGTCACGAAGCGGTCGAAAACGCAATTTTTATATGGTTCCTTAACATTTTTGTGGCCATTTCTCAGGGTGGCCACTTCTGCTACACCCGTTTTTGAAGCATGTCCCATATATTCTCAATGGGGTTCAGATCTGGGATCTGTGGTGGCCAAGGAAGATGATGAAAGTCACTGTCATGTTCACTGAACCACAGCTACATGATGAACATTAGAAATGTCGTCCATGAAACAGTCGTCATCTGCTAGATAAAAAGTCAACACACCACAGCGGACTTGATCTGCAACAACCTTCAGATAATCCTTGGAGGACACGCGATTTTCCAGCAATATTGGAGGACACGTACTATACCAACAGAACGTGTCCCACGCCATGACACCACCTCCAGAACTTTGAGCTGTGTTTACAAGGCAAACTCGGTCAGTTGCTTCATGCGATTCCCCGCCAAACTATCTGCCTAACGACGATACGGAGCATGGCTTACCGCGACTCATCGGACCTCATGACTTCTTTCGAACGTCCAGTCACTCCGTTCCTGACACCACTGTAGACGATCTTTCCGGTTTTTCGCAAAGAAAGGTGATTTCCATATAGGCATAGATGCCAGCACCGTTCCCCTTCAACTAACCGTGCACATTTCGCTGAGATATGGGTCAGGAACAGCCTTCACTGAACACGTCGGTTAATTGTTGCACACAGGCGGTCCTGTTTCACCGTATAAGCGTTCTCAGACGACGGCAGTCTCGTTTCTAACACAGACTGACGCCGCGCCAAATGTTCCACTGTTAGACAAGCAGTGAGGGTTGTTTTCCCACTGATTTAAGACCCGGGATATCTAACCTTCTGAGAAACCAGTCTCAAAATTGTTGCCCCAGCCAGACGGACACCCTTTTATCGAATTCCGAAAGAAATTTGTTTTACTCATTGTGATCAACACTACTGACGCTCAGTAGCCTTAATAGTTGTCATATATATATAAAGCTATGGCAGTGGGTGGGAGGAGGAGGGTGCTCGGAGTGCAATTAGCCTATGAGCCGGGAGAGGCTTTAAGTGCAACTAACACTTTTCGGAATTCCTTGAGTGCAGCTGACCCTTTTTGGAGCTCCTTGAGTGCAAATGACCCCTTTCGGAATTCCTTGATCGCAATGACCCTTGTCGGAGCTCCTTGAGTGCAAATGACCCCTTTCGGAATTTCTTGAGTGCAGCTGACCCTTTTTGGAGCTCCTTGAGTGCAAATGACCCCTTTTGGAATTCCTTGAGTGCAGCTGACCCTTTTTGGAGCTCCTTGAGTTCAAATGACCCCTTTCGGAATTCCTTGAGCGCAATGACCCTTGCCGGAGCTCCTTGAGTGCAAATGACCCCTTCGGAATTCCTTGAGTGCAGCTGACCCTTTTTGGAACTCCTTGAGTGCAAATGACCCCTTTCGGAGTTTCTTGAGTGCAACTCACCAACATTCACCGGAACAAGTAGTGCCACAAATCCCCATAAAGGAAGTATCTATCCACCATACAAATTACTCCTACGTATCTTTTCCAGTACCCAAGTTCCACTACTGTACTTTAATTAATTAAATAAAATGCATTATAGCGAAGAATCGAACAGGATTTGAACAAAATGTATTATAGCGAATGAATCATTAGCAAAGAATCGAATGGGATTTTCACAATCACACGAGAATGAACTCTCGCATTATTCGGCTGGCTGCTGACAGCGAAAACGAAACTTTTTCTGTTGCCGGCCTTGTTTCTTTGGAAAATAAATACTACCAGAACGAAAGTGTCATGGAATACATATGACTGGACAATCTTTCGAAGTGCGAAAATTGTTTCACCATTTGAGAATTTCCGTCTGACTGAAAATTCTTTGGTGACCAGACACCAGTACATGGTAATTACTACTAAAAGGAGGTAATAGGAAATCAAGCGTACGTCGTCCTTCGCTTAACACATCTATCAAGATAATGTTCATCTGATGCAGAAAATGTGCTGCAACTGACTGACTGATTTGTAATGTGTATATATTTATAAAATTTTGGAATTCTGTGACGGCAATAGGTGCTTGCAAGGCTTCGGCTAAATTATTTTGTTTGCACGACTATAGTGATCTTAGCTTTGTTCAGTAATTCTGTGTGAGAAATTGATGCTTGTTCTGTACAAATGCCTTAAATTATTGTGCTGCAAATAATATTACTAAGTCGATTTTGTTTTCTGAAAGAAGTTATATTTATTAAAACAGTGCCATACTAAGAATATGGATGTCTCACTTTCTTGCTTTTGACATTTCTATTCGGAATTATGTATATACACTGGCGGAAAGTGAAAAAAGAACACCAAGAAGGAGACGTCTGATACCAACGAAATTTATACAGCACAATAACGGAATACAGAGGATAACGTGATCAAAACATTATGGCAAAATACAGCTGTGTTTTCTGGTAAACTGAAAAATAACATTTCCATGTAGCATAGTTGGTACGAGGTGGAACCGCCATGAACTGCGTCACACTGTGCAATTCTGGCATGGAGTCTGTTGTACAGATGTTGGATGTAAGTTTGGGGTATTGAGTTCCAAGCATCCTCAACCTGGACGCGTAAATCGGGTACGGTCGTGGCTGGCCGTGGAGACCGGATAAGTCGTTGTCGAATAAAATCCCACACGTGCTCAATGGGGGACAAATCCGGTGAACGTGCAGGCCATGGAAGTTGTCTCACACCATGAAGTGCATGTTGCGTTGCACGTGCCGTGTGTGGGCGTGCGTTATCTTGCTGGAAAACACCACGATGGACCGACCTTACAAATGGAACAACAACGGGCTGAATGATGTTGTTGATGTAGGACGTGCTGTTTAACCTACCCGGTAAAAACACTAGTTGTGTACGGGAGTGATAGCTGATCGCTCCCCACATCAGGAGACCAGATGTAGGCCCTGTGTGTCGCTGGCGGATGCAAGAAGGGTGGAGACGCTCATTTGTGCGTCTGCGAACACGCATACGGCCATCGGAGGCTCCCAAGCAGAATCTGCTTTCATCGCTGAACACGACACATCGCCATTGCGTTCTCCAGTGCAGACGTTGGCGACCCCACTGCAGCCGTTCCTGACGGTGGGCTGGAGTCAGAGGTACACATGCCGGAGGCACACGTGCACGTAGTCCTGCATCCAGTAGACGGTTGCGGATTGTTCGCACAGTCACCTCAGGTGCAACGGCAGCTCGGATTTGCGTCGCAGTGGATGTTCTGCTGGACAACGCCGCTCTTCTTATGCGTCGATCGGTCCGCTCATCAGTCCGTCTGTGACTCCGGTTCCACGTCTTCTCGTGTCGGAATGTTCCTCAGACCATCTACGCCACCATCGTACCACCCCCGATACTTCCCGTCCAATTCCCTCCGCAATACGACGATACGACAACCCGGCCTCGCGGAGTCCGACTAGACGACCTAGCTCAAAGTCCGATAACTGCTGAAATCGTACACGTCTTCCATGTCCAGGCATTGCAGCTTCTTCAGGGTCTTCGCACGTGTCCGTACGCCGACGACTGATTACATTCACTTCGCCGTACTCCTTAAATACCACCGACGATAATTTTCATATTATGCCGTGCTGTGGCGTAAGCGCTCACCGGTTGGTCCCGAAATTAACATCACACCTACGTAAACTCGACCCCATTAACATATGTAAATTTCATGATCGTCCGCCAATTCCTTCTTGGTGTTCTTTTTTCACTTTCCGGCAGTGTCTATATATATATATATATATATATATATAATTCTAATGTATAATTTGCTAGAGTTCTCCTCCTCCTCCGTGCCGCTTTTTAAGTTGTCATAGCAACAACCGAGAAACAAATGTTTGTGACGTCACGCTTAGCTTTTCGTGTAAGTGATTACATCACCTACACGCGCACAGTGCACGCGTATACCACTTCATTTTGTTATCATAGCAACAAAGAATACAGCTGCTGGTATGTCATCTAATCCAAATAATTCTCACATGACGTCAGAAATGCGTTACGTCACACGGTCAACTCTAGAGATACGAAAACTTTTTTTTTGTTTTTGTTTGGAGGTTTAGTGACCACCGTGAGCAACTCAGTGGGCTATAAGCAGTCCCCGCGCCTAATTTAGGGTCACTGGTTCCAGGGAAGGGAGAGAGCAAGTGCCGTAAGACAAACACAACATCCATGCCTCACGGGATTGGAATCCGGACTTTTTCGGATGAATGATCAGAGGCCATCGCTTAGACCACTTGGGGCGGCTATGAAAAACTTTACATCAGGAATTTTGGTTCACTACCTGAACCGGTGTTTAGCCATCTGTATGTGGCAACATAAAGGATACGACGATCTGACGACGTCAAGATAAAAATAGTTTACGGAAAAGAACAGTGGCAATTGATACACGGTTCACAGGCAGTGCATACGAAAAATGTTGTGTACAAAGAAGTATTGACGAAATAGGGACTAAAGATTTTACAAAACACATAACAGACAGTCCGTCGTATCAAGTTCCATAGCCGACTGGTCGAAAATTTCCAGAAAGCTGTGAGCCAACGTCGCCATTTATTAACATGGAACTCAAAAATTCAATAAATAAATGTCAATAATTTCTGTATCATACATTTTATTTTCACCCGTCATTATTAACGGGCTTTCATCTAGTTTAAACATTATCTACCAACAAGTAATTGGCCACCTGTGATAGCAAAGGAAAACGAAGTTTATTTACCTTAAATAGTTGGTGGAGCCTTCACGAGCGGCGATTACAGCTGCGACCCTCCGGGGCATACTCTCAACCAGGCGTTGTACGACGGGTAGCGGTATTTTCTTCCACTCGGCTTGGAGAAGACAGGTCAGTTCCTTCACCGATTTCAGACGGTGGGAGCACCCCTTAAGTCGACGCTCCAACTCGTCGCAGAGGTGCTCGATAGGGTTAAGGTCCGGGCTCTGCGCAGGCCAGTCCATTCGATTAACCCCATTGTCACCATACTAAGCCATGGTGAACCTCGCAGCATGACAGGTGGCATTGTCATCCTGAAAGAAACATGGGTCCACCCCGTAAAACTGTCACAACGTAGGAAGCGCATGGTCATCCAAAATGGTGCAGTAGGTCTCGGCGTTGAGTCTACCAGGAATTGCGACCAAGGGTCCCGTGCCACACCAGGAGAAACATCCCCATAGCATAATTCCACCGCCGCCGAACTTCACAGTTGGCACAATACATTCCGGCAGGAGGCGTTCTCCAGGCAGACGCCAAACCCAAACCCTACCATCCCAACGGTAGAGGATGAACTTTGATTCGTCGCTCCAGAGAACCTGTTTCCACTGTCGACGGTCTTTGCACCACGTTAGCCGAGCAGCGCTATTGGACTTTGTGATCAAAGGCTTGTGGGTGGCAGCACGTTAATGATAACCGAGCAGATGGGCTTCCTTACGGATGGTATTCATCAAAAGAACACTCCCGGATGCCTGTTGAAACTCCTCGCGTATTTGGCCTATCGATTTGGTGCGGTTCTTTCGAATTTCTCTGGACAGCACATGTCGGTCTCTAACTCCCACTTTTGTGGGTCTGCCGGGTCGGGGCACATTCCGGCAGTCACCTCACATCTTCCACTTGCCAATCACGTAGGCCACTGTCGATTTTGGGTACTTCAACTCGCTGGATATGTCACGTATGGATCGGCCATTTCTGTGATACCCGAGGATTACACCTTTCTCGAAATCAGAGAGCTCCGAGCTGGGTGGCATCTTACATGCGACTGGTTGCGTTGTTGTTTCCCACACGATATTTAACGGCAGCGGCCGTGACGTGTATCAGGATCGCAGATATCGTCGATTGCAGGGGTGTCCAATTACTTGTTGGTAGATAGTTTATATATATGCCTAGATAAGGACAGTAACATAGCACAGCATTGACAAACCTTTTCATAGCATCGCAAGGATTTTTTTTTCTTTTGATTGGAGGTTTAATGATGATTTATTGGACCTGGTGGTACAGAGACGTGCCATACAATCAGACATAGACAGGATACAGTTTTTTCACAGCAACAAGTACATATCATACATTTTACAGCATGTCAATTGATCAATTTACACAGAGACACCAGTGTTGATCAAGTAACACATTGTGAACAAGTACACATGAAACATGACTTTACAGTATGCTAAATGAGCAATGTGCACAGAGAGACAGTGTTGGGCAAATAACACATTGTGAGCCAGGGCAGAAAGATAAACACAAACATCCATGCCTCACCGAGATTCGAACCCGGACCCTTCTCGGACGAATTGTCATGAGCCAGCGCTTAGACCACTGCGCCACCGGGGTGGCCCAAGGATTTTCCCACAGGGTTTATGTCCCGGAACTAAAAGGCAACTGCAGGATAAGAACTTCTACGGAATGCTCTTCTAACTACTCACTACTGCTCTTTGCGCAAGCGCATTGTCCCGTTGGAAGAGCCTATTCCCGTGTGGGTGCATGATGACTATGACTGAATGTTAGGGCGGTTAAAAAAATTCAAACATCGAAATGTTTGGTGCTCATGGATTTTTTGTTCCTTTTGATGAGAAAATTTCAAGGAAATCCGATAATGTAAAATTTAGGACTGCCTCACCCTCAAGGTAGTTGAACTTTTATTATACTGTGAGACTACTCCTGTTGAAAAGAAAATAATAAGCATGACACATTGACATTAGAATACTTTAACTGAACAAGATAAATCGCAAATTTATTTCATAAGTAGGCTCACATACGGTTTATTATAATGATCATGCTATGCACAATTTACAGGAAATTCCACTCCTGATTTCTCAGTCGATTTCCTTCTCATTGTCTGCAAAAAGTGTGCCTTTCTCGGTATCTGGAAAGTGTTTCCGGTGGCCCTCCTCAACTTGAAAACGGATTTGTTTCTATCTTTGTGCTTAGTGAGAGAAAAATTGAAAGTGGTAGCAAGAACGATTCCCCTTTCAGTTCTATCGATGACAACATTAAGAGACATTACTGTCTTCTCTGCTTCCTGAAAAGAATTAATCTCTTCCCATGAATCCACGCTCTTGGCCAAGAAAGAGCTGTTCAATTGCAAAACTTCATAGAAGAAATGGAAAGCAAATTCAATAACGTTAGGAAGCATTTTGCCATATAATCACATTATGACCACTCCCAGCCTAAAAGTGGATGCGCCTGGAGACCAAACGGTGACACAAATGAAGTTCACAGGACAGTATATATATACCACCCGAGGACGGGTTTCGGTTAGTAGAGTGTTCGGAGTCAGAATGGCAAAAGCTGCCGATTTATCGGAGTCTGATAAAGGACAAATTGCGATGGCATGGCGCCTCGCAACTGCGATCTCGGAAACGGCGCGGCTTGGGAGTTGTTCAAGTGCCGCTGTAGTGAGCACGTATCAAAAGTGGTGCACAGATGGCCAAACGACGAACCGTCGTTCGCAGCTCATTGATACCTTAGGGAAGCGGAAACTGTCCCGCATTGTTCACAGCGACCGCAGGGCCGCGGTACGAAAAATCACCCGCAGTGGCCGGGTCTGACGAATCAAAATTCTTAGTGCATCACGTGGACGGCTGAGCGGCGGATACGCCGATTACCAACGAAAGCAATGGCTTCTGGATGCAATGATGGGCGGAAACATGCCGGCGGCGGCGGTGTTATGCTGTGGGCGATGTTTTCCTGGGACACTTTAGGCCCCATTTTCCCAATAGCACAATCAGGTATCTCAACATCGTTGCTGACCAAGTTCACCCATTCATGACAACTGTGTTCCCTGCTGGTGAGGGCCATTACCAACGGGATAATGCTCCATGCCACACTGCCAGAGTCGTCAAGGAGTGGTTCGAGGAACATGCTGGTGAGTTTCTGTTAATGCTCTGGCCTCCAAAGTCACTCGACATGAACCCACTATAACATTTGTGGTTCGACCTGGAAAAGCGGGTTCGCCGCCCCGGTGGCGCAGTGGTCTAAGGCGCTGGCCTCTGATCATTCGTCCGTAAGGGGTCCGGGTTCGAATCCCGGTCGGGCATGGATGTTGTGTTTGTCTTACGGCGCTGGCTCTCTCCCTTCCCTGGAACCAGTGACCCTAAATTAGGGACGGGCGACTGCTTATAGCCCATTGAGTTGCTCACGGTGGTCGTTAAACCTCCAACCAAAAAAAAAAAAAAAAAAGCGGGTTCGCGCTAAATCACCACCACCCCGAAATGTACAGGAACTGGAGGTCCTGCTGTTGAAATTATGGTACCAACCCCAGGATACCTATCGTCACCTCATCGAATAGATACCTTGCCAAGTGGCCGCTGTTTTGCGAGCTAAATGGTGTCCTACAGCTTATTAGGTAACAAGATGACTTCTACCTGCACCGTCCAAATGCGGACTTCGCAGGGAAATATGGAACTCTCTCAAAGAATGTAGTAAAGGCGTTGCGAGAGCAATCCTACCAGGATCCGGCAGTCCTTCACCCGGACAGGATCGGCCCGTAGATCAGCAGTTACCTGCCACCCCCACGGGACCAACACTTCCCCCCTCCATTTGCCAAAGCCCGTATGTGAAACGTGCTATTGGGCAGGGGCTTTTAACTTGCGTCCGGCTGGGAGAGTTTGTCCGCCAACGCGAGTGTTTTGGGGGCAAAAGCCCTTTATTAAGTCCTGGCTATACGAGTACAAGCATTTATACACTGGGGGTTCTGTGTATATGGGTAGACACCTTTATTTTCACGTACCCCCTCACAGAGAAATAATAAAATACATAGAAAAATTACACTGAAATGTTTACAAATTTACATGGCAGCACTAGAGTCCGTGCTGCTAGGCGACTCTAGGGCAAGTCGTCACTCTTCTTCAATCTTCTCTATTCTTCAATGAGCACTTCTTCCTGCCTCGCCACGAAGTCTTTGACCATCTAGATGAGGCACTGACGCGCTCTGGGATACGCTATCGACATCGAGAGATCCTTCATTTTCCCTATGTCGGGAGCGAGGACTTTCCTCCGACCTGCAAGAGAACTGCACTCTAGAATCATGTGTGCGACGTCTGTGGTTTGAGCCCCGCAGCCGCACACTCATTCCCTTATCGCAAAGCGACGAAAATATTCCGGCGAAACGCCATGACCGGTGAATATTTGGTTCAGGGACCCTTCGCATTCTAAGCGCCTGATGAAGACACGGGGAAAGATACGGTGACACTTCCGACCCGTTTCCCCCTTGTCCCATCGTAACTGCCACTCCAACAACGTGGCCTTTTTAAGCTCTGTGTGAACACTTTGCAGTGGTGTTCTCAATTCAAAGTCTATACTATCCTTTCCAGTCGCTTCTTTGGCGAGCTGGTCTGCCCTTTCATTGCCTCTGGTTCCGACATGGCTTCAGACCTAGTGGAACGAGACTACCGCGCCACTCCTTCGCTCGATTAAGGCTTTAACGTCTATGACAAGGAGAATTTTACTCCCGATTTGTCCAAGTGCTTTAAGGGCCGCTTGGCTGTCTGAGAAGACCTTGACATTCACATCACTGACATTGAGCCTAGCCCAGTGCAGTGCCTCTCTGATCGCCAACAACTCTGCTTGAAACACAGAGGAGTTGGGAGAGAGTTTAATTTGTTCCGTGTGTATCTCATTGCCATCTGAGAACACAAAGAACCCTGCCCCTACGTTACCCTTGATTTTAGAACCATTGGTAAAGATCTCGCTCCCCTTTCCAAATGGGAGGTCTTTATCCCATGTGGGACAGATTTATTCACCCAGCCAATTCTTGGCCATTCTACGTCAGATGACTGATAATGGTCACCAAGTAGTTTAGCATTGCTGCCAAATCTAAGAGATTGCATCACTACTTCCCTTGCAATCACTAAGTCCGCTGGTTCACATCCGACTAGCACTCGTAGTGCTGCCGAGGATGTTGTGCGGAAGCACCGTGTTATTCCCAGCAGCGCTCTGCGCTGAATCTGATTGACTCCGTTTCTCAGTCTAGCTGTGTCCGTCCATCAAGCGGAGCACGCGTACGTGAGGATTCTCTCCACCCCACGTTTGTACACTACCTTCTTGGCTGCTCCTGACAGCCTCATGCCATTGAGCCTGTTAAAAATCATGAAGCAACGCCCTTTGAGATATCGAAGGTGAGGTAGTGCAGAGAGCCTCGTATCTAAGATGGCGCCTAGATATCGCATCTCCCTCACAGGTTTCACCGTGTGCCCATTGAAGCGACACTTTGGGGGAGTAACCATCTCTCCCTTTTTTACTATCGCTACAAGCGTCGTATTTTCCGGAGCGAAGCGTAGCTTGCATTACTTGCTCCAAGTATCCAGATTTTCAAGAGCGGTGTGTAATTTCCGCTCAATCGCATGTCTGCCTGTTGCAGACACTACTAGGACTAAGTCATCCGCGTATGCCTGCAGTTGCACTCCATCTTCCAACGGGAGTGAAAGCGCCGTATCGGCTACTACATTCCACCAAAGTGGGCCCCAGCATGAGCCTTGCGGGCACCCCTTCGTGTATTCTCTGCTAAACACTCTATCACCCACAGTAAATTCTACCCTCCTGTTAAGAAGGAAGCCGCTAACTACCAGGAAAATTTCATCTATTAGGTGTGCAACTTAATTCTCAACCATAGGCAGAACACATTAAGAGCAAATTATAACAAATCGAATAGGTATCTAATCAGGGAAATAATCCCCGTCGTGTTGGATACATTTGAGCAATCGGTCAGGAAGCTGCCAAATACCACTGCGGAAAAAAAGGGCTGCTTCGAGTTGATAAAGTCATCAATACTTGTGTAGACCTCCTCGACAGAAGTGAAGTGCGTATCCCTCAGGTGATGTTGCAGGGAGCGAAAGACGTGATAATCCAACAAGGCGAAGTCTGAAGAAAACGCCGGGTGGGACGAAATCTCCCGTCCCAGGTAGGTGATCGTGTTTAAAGTCATTTTCTCGGTGTGAGGACAACGCGCGTTATCCTGAAACAAGAGGACCTACCTTTTGCCCTTGCCGGTGTATGGTCTTTTCGGCTCCATTGCGTCACTCATACGAATGAGTTGCTGACAATAGCGCTCAGCATTGACCGTTTCACCAGGTTTAAGCAACTCATAGTGTACGACACCGCGCTGATCCCACCATATGCACAGCAACAACCTCGTGGCATGGATATTCGGTTTGGCGGTACTGGTGGTAGGCTGACCTAGATAAACCCACGATTTGCGCCGCTTATGATTATCATAGAGGATCCACTTCTTATCACAGGTCAAAATGTTGTGGAGGAAATCCTTCTTCTTGAATCTGGAGAGCAAGGACTCAGTAACATCGTAGCGCCTAGACTTGTTCGCAGCTGTGAGTTGGTTGGGCACCAAACGGTCCTTCTTGTGAATCTGTCCAAGCTTGTGCAGGCGCTTTACAATGGCTTGCCGTGCTACTCCGAGTTCGTGGGCGATCTCTGACTATGTGCGACAGGGATCCGCGTCCAACAGTTGTTCCTGTTCCTCATCGTCAGCTTTCTGTGGCTGTCCGGACGTTCTGCATCACGGAGATCGAAATTTCCCCGCTTAAACAGCTGGAACCACTTCTTACACGTACTGTAGGACACAGCAGACTTACCCAAAGCAGCACATATTATTTGCTGGGTTTCCCCGGCACTTTTTTCTCAGCTGAAACACGAACAGGAGGCAGTGGCCTCAAATGTTGCTTCTCTGAGGACATTGCTTTCACCGTCAACTTTCGTACACTTCTGTCACTATATCTGTGAGCAGTTACGGTTGCATAGAAAGCTGTTGGATGGCGTTGTAGTCAGCCATTATTGCACACGGCTATTTACATTTGCCGACGTAGTATGATCGCTTGCGGTTAGGAACCGAGAATTAAGTTCCACACCTAATAGATAAACAAAAACGACGTTTTCTTTTAAATTTTTGAAGTACAGTTCTAATTTCGTAAGCAAAAATTCAAAATTTTGAAAAGCAATTTAAGACAGTGCATTCAGAGCAAGCTAGAAGACGAAGGCGACATTCTAGCAACACTTGTATCTTACAACACTGGCGAAACTATAGTCAGATCCATGTGTGTGTGTGTGTGTGTCCAGGTGGAGGAGGAGGGGGTATCACGAATTCCTAGGAAATGCATTAAAAATTAATTCTTTCAGTGTTTCGTAAAAAAAAAAAAAAAAAAAAAAATTCGCAAGCTTTCCCCACAAAGAATAATACTCGCCCATCTTTATTGCGAAGTCTAGCGACGTCCCTGTTCCCAATACGCTCTTGACACTGCCGAACGGGGTTATTGCAATTCCTGTACCAGCTGTGTTACAGAGCTACCCATATGTTGCTAACACGAGTTGAATGCTTATTTTAAGTTATAGCTTTGTGTGTGTGTGTGTGTGTGTGCGCGCGCCCCGTCTGTAGCCATTATTATCACCAACAATTACAAAAATTATTATTAATCCACTACTCAATGAAAGTTTGCCCACAATATTCTGTCTTGAGCCAGTCTCTTCCACGCCACTCCAACATTCTTCGGCATTTCATTCACACATGGGCCATATGTTCTTATTCTGGGTCTTTTCCCTAGGAATCCAGTCTAATAATTCAGATGCCAATCGGTGGTCAGTTCTTCTAACAATATATCTGGCCCATTACCATTTCAGAGATTTTACCATAATCATGATGTAAGTTGCATCTCGTATTAGCAACATAATGCGACAGCAAACACCTCGTTATTAATTTACTTTCCTATACAGGGTGCATAGGAAAGTCCCTTTAACCTGGAATAACTTGCGAACGGATAGAGGTACAGTTATGCAAGTGAGATAACGGTACAGTAAAGCGACTACGCCCGATCGAATGCAACCAATAGCAGCGCCCCTAGTGGCGAAATGCGGAAGTTAGCCACTGCAAATCGAAAACGAAAAGAGATAGAGCAAAAGTTCCAGTTACAAAGTTGTAGAGCATCAATTAATTAGTACAAAACGATATTTATTTCACACAGATAAGATAAATTGTCGCCTCAATACCCTAAAATGTCCGAAATCGATACTCGACCTTATGCGTGAACGTTTGAGGGGAACAGGAATAGGTATGAGCAAATACACACAATGTATTGCATAAATGCGTACTTACAAGGAGTGTTCAAATGAAAAGGTACGAAACGACACTGTGGGTATAAATGAAGACTTTATTCAAAGTATACACCATAGGCCGTAGCACAACGATCACATTGATTAACGAGCCGAAGGATTCCTTGTTCCCAGAATTCCTGTGGCCGTGACGAGACCCAGTCCTGCATAGCGTCCTTGAGTTCGTCGTCCGAGTGGAAGCGCTTCCCTTTCAGATGTTTTTTCAGGGGACCAAACACATGGAAATCGCAGGGCGATATGTACGGGCTGTAGGCCGGATGGTCAAGCTGCTCCCACTGGAACTTGGCCAGTTCCGCGTGTGTGACCCTGGAGACGTGTGGACGCGCGTTATCATGGAGCAGAACCTCACCCTCCGTGAGCAGCCCAGGGCTTTTGTTCTTGATGGACCTGCGTAGGCTTCGGAGTGTCACACAGTACACATCGGAGTTAATGGTTCGTCTCTGCTGGAGCAATTCAACAAGTAGTCAATTGGACGGCGCTCTTTATAAGAGCCTCTGCTCTCTCCGGCGCATACGGGCGCCCGCGCATGCTCCGATCCACGCCGGCGACTCCAATCGCATCCCTAGATGTGTCGCTACGTTCTCCCATAGCAGCATAGGCAAATATGTTAACGGTTACGTTCTTATGACGTTTCGTACCTCTTCATTTGAACACCCCTAGTATGTCAATACAGTTTGATGACGCCAGACAAAACAAAAACGGTAAACTGGCGCACAGTGATAAAAAGTTAATGTCGACTATGTTCGAAGAGTTCGCCATTGCCCACGATACACATTTGTATTCGTGAAAGTAACTCTGCATGCACATTCCTCAGCGACGACGTAGATCCAGCAGACTTGCAGGCGCTGTTGCATACACCTGATTTTTAACGTAACCATAGAAATCTAAGCTCGCCATTCTCACACAGAGAACGTAGACCTAAACTTCTGATCAGGGTACATCCTGCTACTGGTTTTTATATCGTAGGTACGGTACAACGTCACAATCTGCATTTCCATACGGCTACATTTGCGAAATGTGAATATGCAGATTCAAATCGTCGCGCATCGATTTCGAACATTTTAGGGTATTCAGGCAACAATTTATCTTATCCGCGTGAAACAAATGTCGTTTTGTACTAAATAATTGGTGCTCTACAACTTCGTTGTTGTAAATTTTGCTCTATCTCTTTTCTTTTCCGATTTGCAATGGCTGACTTCCACATTTCGCCACCAGGGGCGCTGCTATTGGCTGCATTCGATCAGGCGTAGTCGCGTTACTTTACCGTTATCTCACTTGCATAACTGTAGCTCTCTCTCCGTTCGCAAGTTATTCCAGGCTAAAGGGACTTTCCTATGCACCCTGCATATTTTATCGATGGCGATAAAATAGGGTGTCGATAAAGTCTTTCCCACATTACAAAAATTAATATAAAAAATCTATGTAAATTAGAATAAAGTGATTGGCAACATAATGTAGCAGCACTAATTAAGTTTGTTTGTTTTTTCTGTTCTTTAGGTGAGCGCTACTGCCGAATAAGAGGAGCATTTCATCGATAATGGCTTCCATGGAAGAAAAAGCGCGGTTCGTGTTGTGGTTCCATGAGACCAAATTGGCGGTTACTGTTCAGCGTCACTTCAGAAAAGAGTACAGACGATCACCACCGGACCAAAAAAACATAAAAACTTGGTATGGAAATTTTAAAGCGACGGGTAGTGTTGGCGATCTCCCCCTAGCGGGCCGACCACCGGTTACACAAGAGACAGCTGCAGTTGTTCAAGAGACATTTCTGCGAAGCCCTAGGAAATCCATTCGTCGTGCTTCACTGGAAACTGGGACTCCTCGTGCCACGGTTCACAAATGGCCACCTCGATCGCCCGACCTTACCCCTCTAGACTTTTTCCTGTGGGGGTATGTGAAAGAAAAAGTTTACTCTAGCAGTGTTACGGATGTCGAAGAGCAGAATAACGGGCGTCATCGGTTCTGTCTCAGCTGAGATGTTAAACAAAACATGGCGTGAAATCGAATAATATATGGTGCCCACGTGGAAGTGTACTGACACTGAAAAAAACAAAAAAACTTTACTTGTGCACCATCATTGTCGTGCAATCCCTTATTTGTACCTGTAACACATTTGGTGTATTAATTTTTGTAATGTGGGAAAGACTATATGGACACGCTGTATATTTGGACGTTTTTTTTTGTTTTTTTTTTTTATTGGAGGTTTAACGACCACCGTGAGCAACTCAATGGGCTATAAGCAGTCGCCCGTCCCTAATTTAGGGTCACCGGTTCCAGGGAAGGGAGAGAGCCAGTGCCGTAAGACAAACACAACATCCATGCCTCACCGGGATTCGAACCCGGACCCCGTTCGGACGAATGATCAGAGGCCATCGCTTAGACCACTGCGCCACCGGGGCGGCTATTTTGGACGTTAAGAGCAAACAGAAAGTTTTAATTAAAATTGATTTAAAATGAAAATATAACATGTCCTGCTGGAAAGAAGTAATGGCCGCCGCAGTAACCGAGGGGTTTGAGACTGGCCTGTTAGACCATTCGTCAGTGCTGCCCCAGGGTTCGAGTCCGAATGAGGCATGGGTGATTCATTTATCCTAGGCCACAGGATCTCTCTCCTTCCTAAAACCAGTTGACCTAAATTAGGGACGGGCGGCCGCTTATAGTCCTATGCCGGCCGTGAAACACGGCGGGGAAAAAAGAAGAAACAGAAAAAAAAAAGAGAGGTAATATTGTTATTTGACTTCAAGTTTCCCATTTAAAAATGCATAATTAAACTTCTAACAAAACAATAAATTCTACTCAAGTATTTGCATGTTTCGTCCCAAAGTAAGTTATTTAACTCCTTTCTCTTACATCTCTCTCTCTCTCTCTGTGTAACGCTGTTTGTTGTTAGGAATCGCGTACCGTTGCTAACAGCAGTGTTACGATACAAGGATAAGAGTTGCAATACGATACAACAGTTTTGTGATGCAATACAACAAATGCCGCCCTGCTGGCTCAGTGGTCTAAGTGATGGCTTGTAATCATTGGTCCGCGATGGGCTGGGTTCGGTGAGGCATGGATGTTGTGTTTGTCTTACGGCGTTGTCTCTCTCCCTTCCCTGGAGTCAGTAGCCCTAAATTAGGGACGGATGACTGCTTATAGCCCATTGAGTTGCTCATGGTGGTCGTTAAACCCCCAATAAAAAAAAAATAATAATAAAGTACAACCAATATTGTTACCATACAACGAATGGAGGTGCATTCGTAACGACAGGCATCTCTGCTATGTTACTAAAAAGTTTAACAAAAGTTCACAGCGGCTTCAGACTTGATGATCCTCTTGTAACGTATTACGTACGTTATATGACGTGAATCAACAAATGACGCAGCAATAAGCCTGCCGGCATGATTCAACCGGTAGAACATCCGCTCCTGAATAGGGAGAGGCCATTTTGGATCCCACCACTGGCAAAAGGCTATATTTTACAACTGCTCCCGAACGAAAGTGAATCGCCTAGCCGTTTGGTTTGAAACATTTGTGCGATGAGTCACCCACCCTACACACATTATTAATAATTAATTAATTAATTAATTTTTCTACAATGGGATGGTCAGTCGAGCGCGTGGTTATCGGCAGGCCCGAAACCTTTGATTTCGTGACCCAACTTTTCTCATTGAGATGATGATGTAACGTATTACGTGACGCAAATTGACACTGTAGCAGCGACAAGTCTTCCTGCGTAGTTCAGTTGGGAGAATAGTCTCTCTCTCTAGTAAGAAGATGTGGGTTCGAATCCAGCTACCAGCGAAGAAAGTGAGAATGGAGGTTTCTGGGCGCTCCATCCTCAGAAATGCGAGCTAATTCGCAAGAGGCAGAAACACTTTAACAAGCTTCGCTCATAAACGTCGGTGAAATCTCCATTTTGACAAAACTTGGGTTTCGCTGCCATGTGCCGTACTACAGTATAGATGTGAAACCATGTGTTAAGACGACAAATCTGCAGCGAAACATTCTGTCCGCGTAGCTTAGTTGGGAGAGCGACTTACTCCGGAGTGAGAGGACACAGAATAGATATAGAGGGCTGCACGGGCCGGAGTGGCTCGCCAAGTCGGGACATTTTTTTTTTGTTTAGAGAACAAAGCAACGGGGCAGGGCGCGGTGGGTCGGGCTGGCTCGCCAAGCTGGGGCATTTTTTTTTGTTTAGAGAACAAAGCAACGGGGCAGGGCGCGGCGGGCCGGGCTGGTTCGCCAAGACGGGGCATTTTTTTTGTTTAGAGAACAAAGCAACGGGGCGGTGCGCCGCGGGACGGGAAGGCTCGCCAAGCCGGGGTATTTTTTTGTTTAGAGAACAAAGCAACGGGGTGGGACGGACTGGCTCGCCAAACCGGGGCAATTTTTTTGTTTAGAGAACAAAGCAACGGGGTGGGGCGCGGTGGGTCGGGCTGGCTCGCCAAGCCGGGGAATTTTTTGTTTAGAGAACAAAGCAACGGGGTGGGGCGCGGCGGGCCGGGCGAAGTCGACCCATTCTTTTTATCGCAAAAGTAAAGAAAGAAAAAAAGTCGTGTTCCCCGATTTTCTGGTCTGTTTAACTGCTTTGCTGGCTTTACCTGCTTCCGTGACATAGCCCAGAGCGTAATCACAAAAGCAAGGAGAGGCACTTAGTGTTTTCCCCATCTGTAGGTACTAAGACGGTAAAAACAATTTGGGGCTTGTTGACAATAAAAAGATTCGAATCCGAGGGAGTGTTTGTGTTGCGTGGAGTGGGGGACGGGTAGGGGGTGTCTGCAGTGATGTGGGGTGTGCGCGCGTGTTTTGATAAGAGAAAGTGGGACGACATCAATTGTTTCTCCTATCTCTAATCTGTATGGGGATTGACTTGTGTAGTGTTACCACTTGCTAGTTCAAAGAAAAGGAGATTTTGAACCCACTTAGTCTTCTTTTTTGTTTCTCTTTAAAGGCTATATTATTCGATAATTGTTAAAGTTTAGTTAACATTTTTAGGCTTACATTCAACTAAATATTTTCAATAATATTTCGTTATTTAATTTTCACAATTTAATAAAATACAATAGAAAGACAAAATAATACCAAATGGCACATCACGGACTGGGGCTAAATAAGAGCTGCAATTGACGAGCCCGGGCCGGACCGGGCTGAGTGTCTAATATTTCAAACAGACCGGGCTCACCAAATAAGGCCCGTGCCAACCTCTAGTTCGATACCCATCGTGAACAAACTTGTGTTTTTACATTGGCGCCCGATTGTGGAAAATGGATCCATTGGCCGTTGGGTACTTCGAAAAATGTGGGATGTTTGTTCCACACATTGTTTGGAATTAATAAAAAATAAAAAATTCCTACTTGACTTCAAAGACATTAAAAAAAAAAAATTAAGAGGGAGATGATGTGACGTACTACAGAGGTGAAACCATGTGTCAAGACGACAAATCTGCAGGGAGACATTCTGTCCGCGTAGCTCCTTTGGGAGAGCGACTTACTCCGGAATGAGAGGGACGCGGATTCGATACCCGTCACGGACAAACTTGTGTTTTCACAGCCATTGATTTTCTCCTGCACGAACAGCCATCTGGTGGGAAAGTGAACGTCATTGGATGAGACAATACGATGCTTGTGGTTCTAACTGTGTCTCTGTTCTCGGTTCTCAATTGAAGACCCTCTACAAATGATTTCAGGCTAAAAGCTCGTCGATACCATTTATCATGGACAAAATTTGAACGAAGTGCCACTCAAAAAGTGGCAAAACGAACCACTTGCACCGAAAAACAAAGAAACACTTAACATGAATAGACAAATCATAGCTATGCTGCCAAGAGATATTGAAATATGGTGCAGGGCCGGATAAAGGCCTTAGTGGATCTCTAGGCCTTAATGGCCTGCCCCTAATCCGGCCCTTCTCTCTTTGGGGGCCCACTTAGATTTCTTAGCCTTGGGGTCATCTGAGTGGACCCCAAGGCTAAGAAATCTAAATGAACTTATGACAGAAAATCGTTATAAAATCCGTTAAAACACGAAACTGTAGCAAGATGCGTGTGATAATTAATACGTAGTGCATTCTTCAAACTAATAAATTGTCTGCACAGTTTTTATAACAAGTCACTAAATTTTAGTAGAAGATCAATCTATACATGCATATATTTGAATACTAAATTATGTGGGAGATAGGCAATGCATATTAGGACAAAGTCCTCTATAATACTGTTACACACGTAGTATATGAGTTTCGAAACGACAAGTTGACTTCAATGATAATGGGATATTTATATAAATGTAAATGGACGATGTCATCACTCTTTCCACGTTATTTTTTAAACAACGCATAGCGACTGAAAAATTGTATTCCGGCACTGCTGGGATCGAACCCCAGAACTCTCGATAACTAGCCGAGTGCGTTCGAATTTACGCTACAGCGCCAACAATTCTCAGCGCCACGCGTGGTTTATCAGTCAGCATCTGACTACACGAATACGTATTGATGGTCTCAGCAACTGAGATGTCGTCATCTGGTGGCATTTAACGCAACAGCTATTTTAATTGTAGCTGATAAATTCAAAGGGCGATAGAAATGGTTAAGATATATCAAATACGTGGAGATAATGTAAATGGACGATGTCATCACTCTTTCCACGTTATTTTGTAGTCAGATGCTGACTGATAAACCACGCGTGGTCAGATGCTGACTGATAAACCTTCGTGTAGTCAGATGCTGACTGATAAACCACGCGTGGCGCTGAGAATTGTTGGCGCTGTAGCGTAAATTCGAACGCACTCGGCTAGTTATCGAGAGATCTGGGGTTCGATCCCAGCAGTGCCGGAATACAATTTTTCAGTCGCTATGCGTGGTTTAAAAAATAACGTGCAAAGAGTGATGACATCGTCCATTTACATTATCTCCACGTATTTGATATATATTAACCATTTCTATCGGGATATTTATAGTTGAACTTAAGAATATTTCTTTATGTACGGTATACATACATTTAAATGTTGAAACCTCACATAGGTTATATTTAGTGAGACATAATAACAGCAATGAAGCAAATGGAGCAACACATATTGCGCTCACCTAACTCCGGTTTCAGTCATTCTGGCTTGCAATCGATCATGCTTCTTGTCTAGTGTTGTACCACATCATTAAATGTATTCCACGTTCAAAGTTGAACACAAATACGAACATCAGCACAATTCCACAAGAAGGGAGTGATCAGTTAAAATAATTTTGAGACCATTGTCAAGACTAGGTTACTTTGACGCAGCCAGAATTTTAGCAGTTGAAACATTTCGCTGTTCTATGCCAAGCTATTATGAAGTATCAAAATTAAAAGATTTAAAGGAATTTAAAAAATTAAAAAGTCAACAAGTCCCTCCTCGCTCGTCCGGACATGTTTCTGGCAATACTATGCCCATCTTCAGCGGTCAGTTGTAAGAGACATCCGTATGCTTTTATTGTACTGATTACCTCCCTGTCACCAGTCGACTCATCGCTCATTGGTCCTAAATATAGAGATTGGTGATTGTATAATGGTGAGCCTAGATGTCGTTGCATTATACCCGAATACTCCCACACGCGTAGCTATTAATCTTGTAAACAAAAAATTGATTGCAGCTGGAGTACCAGAGATGGAGGTTAACAATATTATATCTGCAATCAACCTAATTACAGAAAACAATTATTTCGGATATAATCAAGTAATATACAGACAGAAATTTGGATCATCCCATAGGCTCCCCTATTTTGGGCCTGTTGTCAGAAGTCGTACTACAGCACATGGAAAACAAACTACTTCAACGAGAACATTTACCGATGATATTCCTACGATATGTGGATGACATTCTTGTCATCTGGCAATACTCAGAAGATAGCTTAATGAGGTTTATTGAAAAATATAACGAATACTATCCAACAATACAGGTTACTGTCGAGAAAGAAAATAATGGACAATTGCCCTTCCTTGACATTCTGCTTTGTAAACATCAAGGACGTATTAACTACTCAGTATACAGGAAAGACTCTTATGTGCCAGTAATTATACCAAATGATTCAATCCACCCTAAACATTATAAAGAAGCTGCATTTCATTCATTTATTAGAAGAGCTGTTTCCCATGCGTCAAATAGAGGTTTAGAACAGGCAGAAATGAAATGGATCGTAGAAACAGCCACAGTATTTGGATATGATAAAAGATACATTTGGAAGATGTATAGAAATTATAAAACCAGTATTAACAGACCTAAAAGGGAAAATAACGTTGAGAACATCACAAAATTTTGCGGACGTTTACCTTACATACCACAGTTAAGCAGCATTTTGAAAAAGGAATGTAATAAAGTGAATATAAGATTCGCCGATATTGTAATCGATAATAACAAATTCCTTACAGCCGATTACAGTAATAACGCAATTATGCATAGAGCAGGTGTGTACGGCATACCCACGAAGAATAACGACACCAGTAATACTAATAATATCTACATAGGTAGTACTAAAAGACGGCTAAAAACAAGAATGGAAGAACACAAGAGAAATTGGAAAAAGGGCGAGCAACGAACATCTCTTATTACATACTGCATTAATAATAATTCTATCCCCATGTGGGAAAATGCAAAAATATATACTACGCATAACACACATAAAAAGATATTGTATTCTGAGTCCGTTTTGATAGAAAAAAACAAAGGATTTAATTGCAATGAACAAGCACCACTTGAATTGCCGTTTACCTGGCGATACATAATAACAAAAGAAAAAGAAACTGAAGAAAAGTATATAAAAACTAAATTTGTTGAAAATGTCTCATCCAACAACGATTAATAATGAAATTACAGGAAAGAACACCAGATGGTGCAACAATAGCAAATGTTGTAAATCACATGATTAACCTACGCACGGATACAGGACCAATGAGCGATGAGTCGACTGGTAACAGGGAGGTAATCAGTACAATAAAAGCATACGGATGTCTCTTACAACTGACCGCTGAAGATGGGCATAGTATTGCCAGAAACATGTCCGGACGAGCGAGGAGGGACTTTTTAAAATTTTTTAAATTCCTTTAAATCTTTTAATTTTGATACTTCATAATAGCTTGGCATAGAACAGCGAAATGTTTCAACTGCTAAAATTCTGGCTGCGTCAAAGTAACCTAGTCTTGACAATGGTCTCAAAATTATTTTAACTGATCACTCCCTTCTTGTGGAATTGTGCTGATGTTCGTATTTGTGTTCAACTTTGAACGTGGAATACATTTAATGATGTGGTACAACACTAGACAAGAAGCATGATCGATTGCAAGCCAGAATGACTGAAACCGGAGTTAGGTGAGCGCAATATGTGTTGCTCCATTTGCTTCATTGCTGTTATTATGTCTCACTAAATATAACCTATGTGAGGTTTCAACATTTAAATGTATGTATACCGTACATAAAGAAATATTCTTAAGTTCAACTATAAATATCTCATTATCATTGAAGTCAACTTGTCTTTTCGAAACTCATATACTACGTGTGTAACAGTATTATAGAGGACTTTGTCCTAATATACATTGAAGTCACTAAATTCCCCACTGTTCTCATATGATCATGAGTTAAAAGCATAAGATTCCTAGATTTTACCTCGGACTTTTTAATGATTCAATATTGTATATTTTTCTTGGTGCATCTGTTTTGTTATGCAATGTGAAGCCACAGTGAACTTCGACCATTAATCCTTCCAAGGACAAGTACGGAGGTTTTTGGTGAATAGTAGTGAAAAAGCTGAAATTGTCTCACCCCGCTGTACACAGTAACATGGAACCTGTACCCTTAATGAGTCACTGCCTTTAAATTTTATTCGTTTTCAAGCCGCTGTTTTTGATGGAGTGGAAATCATACGAGACAAAACTAAAATTATTTTATAAACTTCTGTTTCTCTATAAATCAAGCTGGGATTTACTTAGAGTAAAGGTTCCACCTAGTGTAGCTGCATGCCTCCTGGGCCCTTAGTGAGCCCCTAGGCTATAGCTCCGTTAGACCCCCCCCCCTCTCTTAATCCATCGCTGCAGCGCCGTTACAATCGTAATTATTCTTCAGAGTTTGTGCGGTAGCTAACCCATTCCGTATGCCGTCATATTCTTTAGTGTTCAAAGTCGGAAATATCATAATGCTGCTAAAGAACTTGGATTCGAAGACAAAATTTTGCAAAAGAGCACGTAATAATTTCGGAATGTAATCGTGGCGACACAGTCTTTATGCCAAGAATCCATTTGGCATCGTGCACCGAGAAATGAAGCGTCGTCGATTCTTGATAATTCCTGCTCAAGCCATGACAATCAGCAACCTCGAGGACAAACTTTTGAATACGTTGGCATCTATTTTGATGAACCTGTCTTTTCTCACGGCTGATTTACGTGTTTTGTCAAGATCCAGAAATTCGCAAAAAAATCAAGGTTTACGATAAGACACCTCAAGTACATGGAAATCTCCTAAACAGTAATAAGCAGCACACACACACAAAAAAAAAAAATGTTGATCGAGAGATCTTCCAAACACCTTAGAAAAAAAATTAGCCCATTTTTATCAAAACTGAATAATAAAATTATCAGCACCAGAAGTTTAAGAAGAAATGAAATATTTCTTAGCATTTAAATTGAAGCCCCTTTCCGTTAGATAGCCGGAAATATTTTAGTCACAACTTTTCCACTCGTGTGTAGCACGGTTACCGGCTAATTATATGTAAACTCTAAAGTATACAGATATTCTGCATTGTGCGTGTGATAAGTCGAAGAATAAAAGAATGCACTTATTTAGCGCGCATGTTTGTTCAATGGCATGAGGCTTCGACGATGTTTTTCAACATCAAATCCTTTAAAAAGTTAAATGTTATATTTGAGTAATCTCAGGACCCCATAGATGCTCTTCAGTGCAGCATAAAAAAATCGGGAAAACGTTGAACATGTTTCTCTTTGTCGAATAAAAAAAAATCAGGTAGGATTTTGGTTGTTTAAAAATAATGCGCTGACATCTCAAGCATCTACGAATACCAGCTTCAGAACATGAGATGGTGTCTATAGAGAGAAAATTGAACGCACCTACTGACAGAGAAACAAATTTGAAGCATATTTATCTCTATCCTATACAGATGCATCTTCTTGAATCCGTGTTCTGAAGAGTGGTGTAGTGGAGCCGGAACAGCGTTCCGACCATTTTTTTATATACCGTATTGAGGCGTTTAGACCATTTTTTTTTTTTCAGACCACCATTTTTTTAATATACCGGGGCGTTTAGACCATTTTTTTTTTATATCGGTAGCGTGTTTTCTTTTCAAAATGCAAACGTCCTGTAATTCTTTTCCAATAAAAACATGCAACAGAAAACGGCAACATGAGTGGAATGAACACCTCATGTTTGTTTGAAGGTAGAGTTAGTCTCTAAATCCAGTTTCACTTGGCAGTTCCTTTAAACTCCTTTTACTACTGTTGTGAAGAACGTTGAGGTGGGGATATTGCAGTAGGGAAATTCTTGTAATTGGGAATTTAATTAATCTAGTCATCTAAGAGGTTGTAACGTACCAGGAGATGTGACGTACCTGCCCGAAGGACGCACACGACATAAAGGCAGATAGGAATCAGAATAAAATGTCCGCATAGCTCAGTTGGTAGAGCGACTTGTTCCGGAATAAGCGGCCTCGGGTTCGAATCCCGGCGTAGACCAAAAATGACGGAGATATTTACTTCGGTATAATGGCGCCCGAACTATCCGGATGACCCGACCGTTCAAAATCTCGCATTGGTGTGATGTTATTTCCACACCGCGAGATAGGAAAAATAAGAGAATCCCTTCTACAGCACTTCGAAAAAAAAAAAAAAAAAAAAAAAAGAAAAGGGAGATGATGTAACGTACCAGGAGATGTGACGTACCTGCCCGAAGGACGCACACGACATAAAGGCAGATAGGAATCAGAATAAAATGTCCGCGTAGCTCAATTGGTAGAGTGACTTGTTCCGGAATGAGGGGATCCGGGTTCGAATCCTGGCGTGGACAGAAATGACGGAGAAATTTACTTCGTTATAAGGTAACTACATTTTCGGATCTGAATTTCAAGCAAAGGTGTTTCCCCAGACAATCAAATGAATTGATCCACAGATCTAAATATCTTGTGGGTATTTAACTATAGAGAATACAAAATGACTTTTTTTCAGTTTCTGCTTCTACAAGGAGTATCCTGAAAGTAATGTCTCCTCCTTAATAACTTTTGAAAGTTTTAAGTGATTTTAATGGAACTGCACTGATATGTACTATGATAATGTTACCAATGTGGGAACTAATTTTTTTCAGAATCGGAATTAAAGATAATGAATGACAGAAAAAAGCAGCGAGCCCTGATTGAATTCCTGGGAAAAGAGGGATGTGAGGCTCCAGAAATCCACAGAAGACTCCAGGCGGTGTATGAAGCTGCCAAAATTGATATCAGTAATGTCCGAAGATGGATGAAGAAGTTTCGAGAGGGAGAAAATTCCGTGTCGGACAAACAACGGAGTGGAAGACCCGCAACTGCAGTGACAAATGCCAACAGGCAACGAGTGAAAGAGCTCATCACAGCTGATCGTCGTGTCACCATCTAGGAGTTGTGTGATGCAATTCATTGTGGTCCTAGTGCTATGAACACATTAATTAGGGATCTGGGCTACAGAAAAATTCTTTCAAAACGGATCCCAAGAAATCTAACCCGTGAACAATGTGAGTGAAGGGTGGACATTTCCCGGAACCTCTTGAACTGTTATGAGAGAGAGGCTGGGGTGTTTTTCTCAAATGTTTTGACGGGGGACGAAACCTGGGTGCTCTTTCATGTGCGTCAATCGAAAGACGCCGCACATCTTCACCTCGACTGAAAAAGGTGAAAACAACTCGTTTCGCAGGGAAAGAGTTGTTTTATTATTTTAGTACTATATAGAATTAATTTTAACATTTGTGACGTATATTCTAAATTAACTTTCCTTTTTAGTTTCTTTCCTGTAAATCTTGAGTTTATTCTGTTATTCTTCACTCTTAACGTGAGATCTTTTCTCTCAAACGAATACGTTTGGCAACACAATTGGGGTTGAATGAACGTGACGTATGTCTGAGTTTTGATAAGAACAAAAGATAAAAACGACGACTGATCTATTACTTGAGAGCGTTGTAAGAGAGAGCGTTGGATTGTAAACTGATTATTGAAAAGAGCGTTGTGTGGTGTGTGGAGAGTGTAGTGCAATAGGCTATGCTACGATGTGTTTGCTAAATCCTGAATAAAGCATCTTTTTGCGTAAGTTGACTTCTGTTGTTTACATGGTTCGTCTGGCCGTTAAGGTTTCTTTCATTTAGGAATTATTTCTTAGTATGTTGATGTGTTAAAAGGACATAGAAGTAGAAAAGACTTTTACGCTATACATTATTTTCAACTTTTCTTAGCTTTAATTTCCCATTGTACGAGAAACAAATAATAATCGTAAATCCTTTACGGAAACTTTCTCTGGATTCTTGGAACCAAGTCTGTAAGGATTTTCTGCTCTTTTGCGGTAATAAATCGGCTTTACATTTACGCTTTCCAACCGTAAGTTGAAAAAGCGTATATGCTCCACCTTTGTCCGTCCGTCTGTCCGTCTGTCGGACGATAACTCGCGTAAAAATTGTTCGATTTCGGTGAAATTTTAGTATGTGGTAGGGGACCGCACGGGGACGAACCCTATTCAAAATGGACGAAATGGGGTCAAAGGTCACGGCATAGGAGCGGGATTCATTCCATTGCCCTTATGCGTCATAACTTGCGTAAATATGGTTCGATGTCGATGAAATTTTATTATATTGCAAGGGACCACCTGAGAATGAACCTTATTGAAAATTGGTGAAGTGGGGTCAAAGGTCAGGACATAGGAGCGGAATGCATTCCATTGCCTTTATGCGTCATAACGTGCGTAAAAATGGTTCGATTTCGAAGAAATTTTATTATGTTGTAGAGGACCACCTGGGGACGATCTTATGACGTCACAATCTCGCGCTTGAGATGTTGGCGCGCGGTCACGCCATCTGTCTCATTACGTCACGCATTGTGTGTCGATCCTATTAAAGTTTTATGACGTCACACTCTTGCGAGCAGATGGTCGCGATTCTCGTCTGCCTCATTACGTCACGCGTTGTGTGCGTCCGCACGATAACTCGCGTAAAAATCGTTCGATTTCGATGAACTTTTAGTATGTGGAATGGGATCACCTGGGAAAGAACCCAATTGAAAGTGAACGAAATGGGGTCAAATTTTAGGACATAGGAGCGGGATCCATTCCACTGCTCTTATGCGTCATAACTAACGTAAAAAAGTTCGATTTCGATTAAATTTCAGTATGGGGTTGGGGATTACCTGGGAACAAACCCTATTGAAAATGGGCGGAATGGGGTCAAAGGTCAGGACGTAGGAGTGGAATCACTTCCATCGCCATTATGCGTCATAACTTACGTAAAAATTCTTCGATTTCGATGAAATGTTAGTATATTGTAGGGGCCTACTTGGGGACGAATCCTATTGAAAATGGGAGAAATGGGGTCAAAGGTTAGGACACAGGAGTCGAATCTATTCCATAGCCCTTATGCATCATAACTTACGTAAAAATGCTTCCATTGCGACAAAACTTTACCATGTTGTTTCGGAGGTATACTGAACCGGTTCTGTTAAATATAATCGAAATGGGATCAAAGGTCAGAGCACAGGACCGAAATTTATTCCACAGCCATTATCCTCATAACTTGAGTAATGATTTCTGGTATGTTGGAAGCGTATTATAATCAATGCATTGCATGATTTTACTAACTTTTTTTGTGACAGTCGTTTAGATAGGCCTATGCTTCATTAATAGTCATGTGAATTTCCATCTGTCTCCGGCTAAGTGACTTTCATAAACAAGTCTACACCGTGTTCTCCGCTCAGTCATCTGCCTAGGCATTATCTATTGCACAGACGCAAAAAAAAAAAAAAAAAATTTAATTTAAAATGTACTAAAATAGGCCGGATGCCTCTGTACTTCTTTAAGCTTGTCAAGACCAATGTGTTGCGTATTACCCTACCCCTCCGTTATCTATGGGATACGCATATTTTTTACGCTTTCCAACCGTAGGTTGAAGAAACGTATATGCACCAGCTTTGCCCGTCTGTCTGTCCTCACGATAACTCGCGTAAAAATGGTTCGATTTCGATGAAATTTAGTATGTGGTAGGGGACAGCCTGGGAACGAGCCCTATTGAAAATAGGCGAAATGGGGTCAAAGGTCAGGACATAGAATCGGGATCCATTCTATCGCCCTTGTGCGTTATAAGTTATGTAAAAATACTTCGATTGCGACAAAACTTTATCATGTTGTTCCGGCGGTATACTTAACCGCCGGAACAACTGTTGAATATAATTGAAATGGGGTCAAAGGTCAGGGCACAGGAGTGAGATTTATTCCACAGCCATTGTCCTCATAACTTGCCTCAAAATGCTTCTGTTGCGATAAAACTTTAGTATGTTGTTCGGGAGGTATACTGAACAAATTCTGTTTAATAACATCGAAATGGTATCAAAGGTCAGGGAACAGGAGCGAGATTTATTCCACAGACTTTATCCTCATAACTTGAGTAATAAGTTGAGTAATGATTCTGAGTGTGTTGGAAAGCGTATCATAATCAATGCGCTGCATGATTTTACTAACTTGTTTAATTACAGAATAAAAATATTTTTCTTCGTAAAGAGCAAAAACATAATCTTCTATCTACAGCTTGTTTACGTGCGCCATTTTCTTATCAGACTATTTAACTGCAGGAGATGTTTCTTTCATGTTCATGTAACACGCTGTTGCCAGTTTCAATTCTTTGAACTTCTTTTATTTATTTATTTATTTATTTATTTATTTGCCATGTTACACGTAGTTAATTCCGTAGCAACATAGCAGGGAACCAGGTAAAAAGACTAATATTTGCCTGACTAGTCCATGACGCCTAAAATAAGAAAAATGTCAAGTCAAGTAATACATATTTTCAACTTATATACACACATTTGCAATACTATATAACTAAAATCAATAAAATTTAACTACGGACATAATATACCTCTAGCCTCTAGCGCTTTTTAGGATACAAAACTGGCAACTGATTTTATATGGGGCAACTCGTTCGAGGACCGGTGGCAATGAGCATAAATATTAAAATACAGCGCATTAGTACGAGCCTTTGGAATTAAAATGTAATCATATCCATGGGTTTGATAACCATGTGCAGGCAGTGCTGTCTTAACCCTTTTGGGGGCCCTGGGCCGTCACTTTTTTCGGGGGCCACGAAAATCCCCCCATCACCATGTTATCCTATGAGGAGAAACAATCAAAGTCCAATAACTTTTTAAATACCTCTTGAACGAAAAATGGTACATGACAAAAATTGTGTCCCAGCAAAAAACAGTCTTGCTGGGCCTGCACTGGGCCATTGCCGGTAGCCAGCACTGCCAGCAATGGCATAGCACTATGTTACCGCTGCCGTACCGTCAATAAAATGTCCGGGCGGCCAACAGAAGGGCCAGCAGTTCAGGCCAACAGTTGGCACACCATCAGTTGTCATATGCCACAACAGGGCCATCAGGTGTCCATCACAGGCAGTAGCTGCCACAAGTGGCTCTTCAGTGGCCCTGCAAGCACGTGCCAGAAATGATAGCTACCCAGCAAAAACACAAGTGCTGGAAAACTGCTGGCCACCAGCTGGCAGTGATGGGTCACTGCTGGCTGAAATCTGCCGCTCACGGCCCGGTAGTGGTCCGTTGGTGGCAGCGCTATCAGTTGGCGAGCCATTGATGGCCCTGCAGCATCGCCGTGAATTGTGGGCCTCCAAGCAAGTGCCACTAGTGGCCCGTTGCTGGCAACCAATGCAACCCCCAACAGCCGGTGGAAGCAACGGGACTGCGCATGCGCAGAAGCAACACTTGCTGTGTCTGTCATGGTACCAGTTAGTTGAAGACGACGCTATCGCCATCGTGTTATTTTAGTGGATGTTAAGAAAAAAATCCATATGTGGAGAGGCGAATTAATTTCCTAATGAAATTTTACGTAGACGAAGATATCAGATCAAGCCGTGAAATACTAGATTACAGCCATGAAATACACCCACTCCATTCCCATGAATAACAATTCATGGAATGGAGTGGATAAATAACAAGAAAAAATTTGAAACCGCTTGAAACACATATCCTGGAAAACCATTAAAATAGCGTTTGTTGGAAAAAAAAAAAAAAAAGAATTATACGCGTACAAAATTTATTAATTATTTGAAAAAAAAAAAAAAAAAAAGCAACGGTATGTGGTGTACTCCACCATGGGTTGAATACACAAGACTGGGAGGAATTCGCTTCTAAAAATAACGAGAAGTAAAATAAAATATCTTTTACTCTTTAAAACAAATGTAGCTTCGGACAATGGAAAGGAAAGACACAACGTTAAAAATGTAACAGAATGTGACATGAACCCTGTTAAATATATATTTATTCAACAATCTCTTTTCAGGACGGCAAGGGCCGCCCCGGTGGCGCAGTGGTCTAAGGCGCTGGCCTCTGATCATTCGTCCGTAAGGGGTCCAGGTTCGAATCCCGGTCGGGCATGGATGTTGTGTTTGTCTTACGGCGCTGGCTCTATCCCTTCCCTGGAACCAGTGACCCTAAATTAGGGACGGGCGACTGCTTATAGCCCATTGAGTTGCTCACGGTGGTCGTTAAACCTCCAACCAAAAAAAAAAAGTCGGCAAGGACAGTACAAAACTTTGGAAAGCGACTCTAAGTATGTACACGCCTTGAAAATGAGTGAAGTCCCCTTAAGGTAAAAAGAAACAAACTATCGTTACGTTGAAAAAATTAATTTATCAATTATATGAAACTGACTTTTATGAAAAATACCTCGCAATATTATAAAATGAAAGAGGGAAGCATTCGATTACAATATGCATACCAAACAGATAGCTTCCAGCACGTACCCGAGCGTCGTGAATTAGTCCGGTCGGTAGCGAGCGCGGCTTCCACGTAAACGGCCCAGGATCGAATCTAGTCAGATGTAAACGTCGTTTTTCCCGGTCTGTCGAGAAAAGTTCCCCAGCGCAGTGCGTTAATTCACAAGCTTCGTAGAAAAAAAAATTGTTGCTTTAGGAAACTGCGGTTGTCCTTGCTTTTTTATTATTATTGCTACTACTGGGAAATTGGCGGACAAGATTCGGCAAGCCACCAGTTACGTCACGTGGTTGCTGGGTGCCACTAACGACCCACTAGCGGACCACATTAGGCTAGCCGTCATTTCTGGCAAGTACTTGCAGGGCCACTGAAGGGCCACTTGTGGCAGCTACTGCCTGTGATGGACCACTGATGGCCCTGTTGTGGCATATGACAGCTGAGGGGTGCCAACTGTTGGCCAGCTGTTGGCCGCCCGGACATTTTATTGACGGTTCGGCAGCGGCAACATAATGCTGGGCCATTGCTGGCAGTGCTGGCTGCCAGCAATGGCCCACTGTTGGCCCAGCAATACTGTTTTTGCTGTGTAGCCTAATATGATCCGCTAGTTTACCTGTAGTGGCAGCCGGCAACCACGTCACCGAACTGTTGGCTTGCCGAATCTTGTCCGCCAATTTCCCAGTAGTAGCCATAAAAAAAAAAAAAAAAAAAAAAATCAAGGATAACCGCAGCTTCCCAGAGCTACAATTTTTGTTTTTTTTTCTACCCTTACGAAACTTGTGAATTATAGCTCATCGCTGGGGAAATTTTCTCAACAGACCGGAAAAATGCCTGTTTGGATCTGAACCAGGGCCGTTGGCGAGGGAGCTGAGTTCTCTACCGACCAGACTAATATGCCACACACGAGCGGGACCTTGAAGCTATCTGTTTCGTATGAAATGTGTAATCGAATGTTCCCTCTTTCATTTTACAATATTGCGAGGTATTTTTCATAAAAGTCAGTTTCATATAATTCATAAATTTATTTTTTCAACGTAACGATTTTTTTTTTTTACCTTAAGGGAACTTCACTCATTTTCAAGGTGTACATACTTAGAGTCGCTTTCCAAAGTTTTGTACTGTCCTTGTCGTCTTGAAAGGAGATTGTTGAATTAATATATATTTACCCGGGTTTATGTCGCATTCTGTTACATTTTTAACGTTGTATCTTTCCTTTCTGTTGTCCGAAGCTACCTTTGTTATAAAGAGGAAATATATTTTATTTTACTTCTCGTTATTTTTAGGAGCGAATTCCTCCCAGTCTTGTGTATTCAACCCATAGATGAGTACATTATATCCACATAGCGTTGCTTTTTTTTTTTTTTTCTTTCAAATAATTTATAAATTTTGTACGCTTGTAATTCTCTTTTTTTTTTTTTTCAACAAATTTTTTTTAATGGTTTTCCAGGACATTTGTTTCAAGCGGTTTCAAATTTTTTCTTGTTATTCACCCACTCCATTCCATGAATTGTTATTCATGGGAAGGGAGTGGGTTTATTTCACGGCTTAATCTGATATCTTCGTCGACGTGGAATTTTATTAGGAAATTAATTCGCCTCTCTACATATGGAATTTTTTTATCTTAACATCCACTAAAATAACACGATGGCGATAGCATCGTCTTCAACTAACTGGTACTATGGGAGACACAGCAAGTGTTGCTTCTGCGCATGCGTAGTCCCGTTGCTTCCACCTGCTGTTGGGGTTGCATTGGTTGCCAGCAACGGGCCACTAGTGGCACTTGCTTGGAGGCCCACAATTCACGGCGATGCTGCAGGGCCATCAATGGCTCGCCAACTGATAGCGCTGCCACCAACGGACCACTACCGGGCCGTGAGCAGCAGATTTCAGCCAGCAGTGACCCATCACTGCCAGCTGATGGCCAGCAGTTTCCCAGCACTTGTGTTTTTGCTGGGGTACCAAATGCACTCACACTTAATTGCTTAGTATATTACAAGAAAAATAGGTGATGAAGGATATGTTTCTTCTCCATTCTGCAAATTATTCAACGAAACTTAAATTAAAACAGAAGAAAGAAAGAAACCAGCCAGTGCAGTTTCCAGACAATATGACGCACCGAACAAAAATGCCTATAGGCGGCTCCCGTCATTGTTATTCATTTAAACAGCGGAGATTGAATATATATAACTAACCCAGGTGGGAAAACCCCAATGATTCAGTACGTGTACTTTTTCGTATTGATAGACAATACGAACGACTGTTTAAAAGGGAAAATATATTCGGAAAAAACTAGGGCTGTCGATCGATCAATATTTTTAATAGGTTAATATTTCCGCATTGATCGATTGATCGACCGATTAATCGGTAATTTGATCGAGTGATAAAAAATACTGTCATAAAAAAAATACGACTGTAAATTACATTATGCATTATTCTGTTATTATATGGATATCAAATCCGTTGTCTGAAGTGTTAGGGTGTTGAATGCATAGTAACCTGTTAATCTAGTAGTATTCATTGCTTTACTTTATTAAAAAAATCAGAAATACAAATTAATAATAAATACCTTAAACTTGGTTTACAGTCACGGCTTTAGCCAATATTTTAGGCACAAGAGCTTGTCAACATTGGATGGTTTAATCGAAGAACGAAGTTTGTTAACAACAACACCAAAGGCACTAAACACTCTTTCACTTGGCACAGACGTTGCTGGAATGCACAACAACCGTTTTCCTAAAGTAGCAAGCAACGGCAACTGTAATGCACGAGTTTTTCCTCCACTGACTGAAGAGGATCTGCAAAATCGTCGTCGAGTTCAGGCAACTCTGATAAACTTGAAGCTCTAATTCTATCGGGTGCTGACTCACATTCGTGTATTCCTTTATTTCTGTTTCTGGAATCGACGAATTCTCAAAACACAGTTTTCTTCGTTTCTGTTGCACATTACTGTGTTCTTGGTGTAAGGGCAGCTGTTGATTTGTGCTACTGGATGAAATTTTGTTCCACATTATTATCTTAAACCTCTCGGGGTTTGTTTCTGGTATACAGCGTAGTCTCTTAAATCGAGGGCCAAGGGCAGTAGCTTCTTCGTACTTGTCGTATAAAGGCCATTGACTGAGTCTTTCCGTCAGATCATCGAGCAACATAGCTTTAAATCTGCAATTATATGCTGGGTCGGTGTCGGACAATCTCATTTCACCTTTGAGGTGTGTAAAAGCGGGAATTACAACACTGACAGTTACGTACTTATGACCTCCGAGTATTTCAGTGATTTTCAAGCAAGGTTTCAATACGCTGATTAGCTTCTCAAGCACTTCCCACTCAACTGTTGTCAGAACAAGGATATTCGATGCGTTGGCTACCAGAATATTGTCTACTGCGTTTTTAGCTTTTACCAGACTTTCCACCATGATGGAAAGTCTGGTAAAAGCTAAAAACGCAGCGTGTCACTATGTCCTGTTGGAAAGTCTGGTAAAAGCTATGATGGAAAGTCTGGTAAAAGCTATTCCAGCGTGTCACTATGTCCTGTTGCAGCTTAGTATCAGGAAGACCAAGTTCTTTTTGCTTATACGAGAGTGTAGCCTCTAAATGTGAGCTGTGTTTAAAATGTCCTACAATTTTTCGGCATTTAGCTAGAACCTTTTTTCTATCGATGCGACTTTAAGAGCTTTATTTATACTTAATTGTAAAGTATGTGCTGAACTTCTTACACTGTCAAACATTGATCTGTTAACGCCAAGAACAATATTTCTGGCATTATCAGTGCAGATGGCAACAAGCTTGTCCGTTAGTTCCAATTTTTCGACGGGTTCCTCAAATTCAATTGTACACACTATTGCAGTATGCTTCTCAATCACCTGTTTCACTTGAAGAGTTGCATCACAATAATACCACTCATTGTCAATCCAGTGCACTGTTATTGCTAAGTAGCTGTCGTTGGAAAGCGAGGTCCGAAAATCTCCAGTTAAGCTCACATAGGAAGGTCTCTTTAATTCATTAAACACTCTTAACTTGTGAATGTCGTAAATATGGACAATTTTGTCCAGACGATTCTGATAGTGGTGACTGATAGATTTAAACTCCCATCGCCATAAAAAGGCTAGTTTCCAAGACGTGAAGACACGAGCACAAATTGGTGTATTCAACAAATTCAAAGCTACACTGCTGACCATCCAAAATGCAACATCCAAGAAGGAGGCATCCGATTGGCCTGAAATTCGCAGCATGCGTCGCCCGCGAGAGGACATGCAAACGATTAGCATTGCAGGGCATATGCACATCATGTGCGCCCAGCATGCCACCGAGAAGCACTATAAGAAGGGTGCACAGAAGGCGGGGTGTAAGTAGTGGAAGTGTGTTGTGCTGCAGGACCTGTGCATGGGAAGCTTCCTGACGCCTCGTCGCAGAATACGGCAGTCATTCCAGCATTTTCTTTGTAAAGAAGAAATTCTCTGAATGTTACATTTAGTTGTCCTACCCCAAGCAGGCTGACAAGAAGACAGGTAGGGATAAGTTCAAGATGGGCATTCCACTTTAAATTCTCCTGAAACAAAACCCCACCCCCATCTTGAAAAATCAAAGGAGTATCATTAAAAATCACTTCCGGTAGAGTCTCAACTCGAGCTTTTCGGCCGGAAAAAAAACATACATTTAGTTTTTGTGGTATGAAGAGTTAACAAATTGCAACGAAACCAAGTCTGAAATTCCTGTAAGGTGTTGTTAATACAGGGTATTAAGTCAGGCACTGCATGACCGAAAAAAAAAAAAAATACTCGTGTAATCAGCAAAAAGAAGTGTGTACGCACGGGAACAAACATGAAAAATATCATTAACATAAATCAAAAACTTCTTATCAAAAACCGTTCTAAAAATGTGTGAACGTTCTCTATTAATACTAAAGGCCGGTATAATGCTTGTTCTTTAAAAAACAGGCTGAATAGCCCCATATTCAGTTCTGTATTCCAACTTTGTCAAAGTTGTAGATAATTTGTCATATTTTGACCACATAATTTTTATTCGGCGAATTGTTTCTTCATCTGTCTCTGTTTTACCAACTCTAGTAGTTACCATGAACAACTTCCGTTTTCAAAATAAATTTTCATCACCCCATACTCTCTATGAGTCTCTTGTTTTATTTCATTTTCTTTCTCTACAAATTATTGTCAGTCCCTCGGCTTGTGAGTTTTTTTTTTTGTTTTTTTTTTATTGGTGGTTTAACGACCACCGTGAGCAACTCAATGGGCTATAAGCAGTAGCCCGTCATTGATTTAGGGTCACTGGCTCCAGGGAAGGGAGAGAGTCAGCACCGTAAGACAAACACAACATCCATGCCTCACGGGATTCGAACCCGGATCCATCTCGGACGAATGATCAGAAGCCACCGCTTACACCACTGCGCCATGGGTGGCTTTGGGAGTTCAATCAACACTATTACTGCCACCCTAAAGGTTTGATTTTTAAAATAAATTTTCGGCATCCCCGTCTTCAATCATTTTTTTTTTTTACATTGAAGGTTTAAAAATGATTTATTGGACCCGGTGGCACAGAGACATGACAAACAGGATACAGATATTTTACAGCAACAATTATAAATCATACATGATTTTACAGCTTGACAAATGATCAATTTACACACACATAGACAGTGTTGATCAAGTAACATAATATGAACAAGTATACCTTAAACATGGGTTTTACAGTATGCTAAATGATCAATGTACACAGATAACCAGTGTTGGACAAGTAACACATTGAGAGCCAGTGCCGAAAGGCAAACACAAACATCCATGCCTCACCGGGATTCGAACCCGGACCCTTCACGGGCGAATGGTCATAAGCCATCGCTTAAACCCCTGCGCCACCAGAGCGGCCTTCAACCATTCATATATGTTTATTTTATTTTATTTCATTGAAATGAGTCAAAAGAAACATTAATTGCAAAGCCATAGCACTAAGCCTTTTTATCAGTTTTTAATGCGTCGTGTTCATATTCATAAGTTTTGTATGACAAATTAAGGTTTGCACTTTTACTCAGTCATATGACGTTAACTGCAAGGCCCTAAGCCTAGGCATTTTTAACCGGTTTTTAATTCGTTAAAAATGCCTCTGGGATTGGGTATTATCAGAAAGCTTATATCACACTGCTCGTATTCATAAGGTCTACAGAACAAGTCAGGTTAATAATGTTGCGCTTTTACTTAGGTACTAACCATTAATTAATAGCCCTAAAAAGTTTTTGAAATTTTAATAAGCGTAACGTTATTAACTTGTTATGCAAGCCTTTAGGATTGGCAGTATTCGCGGCGGATTACAAATTCTCAAAATGGCATATAGCCTAGGTCCTTGTGAATACCTGTAGACTAATCTGTGAGTCCCTTCTAATAGCTTTTATTGCATGTTTACGCGCACATACATATGCCAAATATTTAGGCTGTAACTTAAAATCTTCCATAAAGGCCTAGGGGAACCTTAAAATCACATGAGAGGGCTGCGGGTGGCCTAGTGGGCAATATTCGTGACTGCCGCGGAAAGGACCTCAGGTTCGATCGCAGGCAGGCACGAACGCTCGATCCACTAAATATCCGCCATGCGTCGGATGGGCACGTTA
Organism: Macrothele yani; assembly: GCA_039090855.1. Taxonomy (NCBI): domain Eukaryota; kingdom Metazoa; phylum Arthropoda; class Arachnida; order Araneae; family Macrothelidae; genus Macrothele; species Macrothele yani. Next base: position 44,339,777 of record CM077005.1, on the reverse strand, counting down.
AGCCGTAGGACCCCGGGTACTGACCCCCGGTAATAAATAAGGGCGTCTTTCTCACCCTTTCTACTTTGTCTCCGTGTCACTTTCCTATCGGCCACTCTAACCCAATTCTTCTAGCTTCCTATTTCTCAGGGTTGTTTAAGACCTGGGGTCAGACACTCCCTTCCTAAAATCCTCTACATATGATTCCTTGATCATGATCATCTGAAACGTCATCTGAAAACCACCTGAGAAATAATATGTTGAGTCCCATTTAGAGGATTTCATTTTGTGTGCCTATACTTCCCAAAATATTTGGATTGCAAATTCTTCCAAGAAGGCCTGAAGATTATAGATGCCTTGTAAGTACCTAAGGTCTGGTGGATTGAACTTAATCAAAAAGACTTCCTTAATTTATTTATATATTTATTTATATACTTTTTAATGAGAATCAATGCTACAGTGCACTGAAACCAGGGCTATGTGACATTTTTTCCCGGAACGAATTACTTTTCATGGGAATGGAAGATTCAGTGCACTACAACATGAGTTTTGCAACCCAATCCTGGGAAAGAATAATTTTTTACGAGAACCAATGCTTTAGTGCTTTGCAACGTGAGTCTTGAGACGTTCCTTCCCTCCGATCCCGAACGAATCACTTTGCATAGAAATGGATGTTTCAGTGCACTACAACCTAAGTTTTCAGACACATTTCCGAGAATGGATGAATTTTTATGACAACCAATGAATGCTTCAGTGCACTGAAACGTAGGCTTTGGTATATACACTATATTGACAAAAGTCACCGGACACCCCTTCAAAAGCAAATGGACGGATCCGCTATGTTATTAAGATGCGCGGTACAGCTGCAAAAGGTATAAAAACAAGCCCCGCCATCATCTCGCACTGTGAGGTTAAGTGAAAATGTCGCGGCGAGAGAGAAAAATCGTTCCTTTCTCAAAATGACTTTGAGAAAGGAACGATTGTTGGGTGTTATATTAGTGAGTATAGTAAATAAGAGAAACCGAGAAGCGTTTAAATATTCCCAGTCAACTGTTTTGGATGTACTGAATAAATGGATGACACATGGCGTGCCTGAAGCAGCAACACGTACCGGCAGACCAAAGAAAATCAGTGATAGAGGACGTCGAAGCCTCAGGAGAGGCGTAACAGCTAATTGACGGAGAATTGCACAAGACCTCAGTTAACAGGTGAGTAAAACTGCTGGAACCTGTGTGTGTACACGTACCATTCGCAGAGAACTTCATTCCATGGGTTGCCGTGGTCGTGTGGCTATTCATAAGCCTTTCATCTCCACTCGGAATGCTGCCCATCGTTTAGCATGGTGTAAAAAACATTTATCGTGGACCGTAGATCAATGGAAACGGGTTCTATGGACTGATGAATCTAGATACACGATCCATTAGTTTGATGGCCGTGTGGGAGGAACGCAATTTACTGCAGTGTTGTACTGTTCCTACGGTCAGGTTTGGAGCTGGTAGTGTTATTCGTGGTATGGTCCTGGCCCATTGGTTATCGTGGACAAACCTGTTAACGAGCACGTCTACCTCTATGTTCTGGGCAATTATGCTCTACCAACTCTGGCAATACTGGTAAACGGTAAAAATACCCCCGGAAGAAATACTCCCAGAACAAACGGTTCACTGTAAACTGCCACACAGGAACACTGATGTGTGGCAATGTTCCGGTGCAGCAATTTACCGGCAACCCTGCCACACATCTTTCAGCAACTTGGAACATTGCCACACAGGAAAATTGTATCACGCTTTTCATTCAGGGGCCGGGCACAAATTGCTGTTCAACCGATGAACACTTTGAATGTGCGACAATTTTTCAAGTGGAGCAGTTTTCCAAATTTCCGAATTATGTGTGGCAGTTTTCCAAGGTGCCTAACGAGGGGAAGGAGCTCTTATGTTTGTCTGAATTTTCATGCCGATTCATTCGAGTTTAGGGCAACTGGCCACAAGAGTTTGGGGGGGGGGTCTATAAAGATTACCGTTTCTGGGCCTATGTTGAGAACTGAATTGGGAACTCCAAACGAATTTCGAGAAAACGTTCCATGTAAGCCACGCGAGATTTGTACTTTAATTTGACGAAATAAATTGCCGAGGATCCGAGGTACATTTGGTTTGGCAAGGGCTCTACCCCCAACTTCCGTAATATTATATTCTGTGCCGCTGGAGTTTGTCAGTGTATCCAGAATGTTCCCCTTGAAGCGTCCACTAGGTCCGCGAGCTTTGGGGAGGCTTTCCTCCAAAATGTTAAAATGAACGTAGAGCTGTAAACATTAGTACCATGCTTTATATAATGATTCTGTACACGACCACGAATTTTCAGGAGGGTGACGTAAATTCACCCCCCTGTTACTAAGAGCTCTTCAGAGGTAGTAACATCGAGGATACAATGACCGACCCTAGAGGTCCAGAATATAAAATTGCGGAAGTTGTGGGTATAGCCCTCCAAATCAAGCACCTCGTATCCCTTTTACAGACTTCACCAAATTCCTTGGGGAGGGGGAAGGGCATACATAGTCTGCCACTAAACAAAACTTGAAGCATAGAAATTGCGAGGAAATCCCTTACCTTGGACACTTGCCTGCGCTCTTAGAAACTTGCGGGAGGGTGAATTCACCCCTACCCCTGAAAATTCGTGGTCGTGTACAGAATCATTATATAAAGCATGGTTCTAATGTTTACATCTCTACGTCCATTTAACATTTTGGGGGAAAGCCCCCCCCCCCTCCCCAAAGCTCATGGACCTCGCCGACGCTTCAAAGAGAACATCCTGGATGCACTGAAAGACTCCAGGGGCCTAGAATATAATATTACGGAAGTTGGGGGTAGAGCCCCGCCCATAACCAAGTGTACCTGGGATCCTCTGCAATTTATTTCTTCAAATTAAAGTACAATTCTCGCTTGTCTTACATGGAACGTTTCCCCGAAATTCGTTTGGAGTTCCCAATTCAGTTCTCAATATAGGCCCAGAAACGGCAATCTTTATAGCGCACCCCCCCTCCCCTGAGCTTTTGTGGCCAGTTGCCCTAAACTCGTATGAACTGGCATGAAAATTCAGGCAAACAAGATTTCCTTCCCATAGTTCGGCATCTTGGAAAACTGCCACACATAATTCGGAAATTTGGAAAACTGCCTCACTGGAAAAATTGTCACACATTCAAAGTGTTCTTCGGAGGAACAGCAATTTGTGCCCAGCCCCTTAATGAAAAACATGTGGCAGTTTTCCTGTTTGGCAATGTTCCAAGTTGCTGAAAGATGGGTGGCAGGGTTACCGGTAAATTGCCACACCGGAACACTGCCACACATCAGTGTTCCTGTGTGGCAGTTTACAGTGAACCGTTTATCCTGGGGGTATTTCCATCGGGGGTATTTTTCTAAACCCCCGTCCAATGGATTTTAGTTGATTGCACAAGTAAATCACTTTAGTATTACTGCAAGAATGACTTCCTTTCATTCTGTTTTATTACATGCAGTTTATGCGCGTAGACTGTTATTAAGAAACGGAGAAAGCGTCGAAGGTAACAGCAAAAAATGCATGATATTGGGAGATGTGAGTGTTTGATCTGCTGGGAGTATTTCTTCCGGGGATATTTTTACCGCTTTTCAGTTTTCAGGAGTATTTCTCCGGGGGTATTTTTCCCGGAGGTAATTTTACTTACATCCGGCAATACTATGGAACCGAGCCTTGTTGGTACCAGCAGGATAATACACCGAGCCATAAAGCAAGGTTTCAAAATCGCTTTATTCTAATTTATCATAAGAAAACATAAGAGGGAGACGTACAGTATTGGGCGTCTCACTGGGAAATAATACAAAACTGTTAAAAACATGATGGTATATACACTGCAATGACAATGGGGATGAATAACAAATGCTGCAAGCAAAGCTTATTGAATAAAAAAATTGCAGAAGTGACAGAGAGAAACACATCGTGTCACATGACATTGGCTGGGCATGATTTACAGGATATCACGGGCGAAACAATAGTACACAATTAGAAAAAGAACAGCACAAACACCGCCGTGAAGGTAAAACATTACATACATGAGATAAAAACACAGCGTGCACAATTGTGCAAGTTATTTAACGAGGGCACCAAAGCAACATAATACAGGCGGGGTGAAAGTAAGTAATGTACACGAGTAAGCATGAAAATACACTGAGATGGCATTAGCATTCACAATTCAACGGTAGTGTGGATTGCACGAGTCGTAGAGTGGAGGAGGGCCACCAGGGTGCCACGGAACTCAGCAAAGGAGGTGTAGAATGTCCTAGGGTTCTGATAGGTGTAGCAGTCCAGAATCAATCGCAAACCATGGAGCGGCCGGCGCCCAGGTAGCATAGAAGGTGGCTTCTCGACGACTGGAAGAAGCCGACTGGTACTCCAGGCGGAGTCGAGAAAGCAATCGATCTTGAAAATGGCACAAAAGTGCTGCGCTGGCCTGGTGTAAAGAGACCGACGAGGAAATGCTGCGGAGTTGTTGAAGGTATACGTAAATAACGTGTTTAACCAGCACGAAAAGATAGGCACATACTGAAGGAAGAGTTGTAGGTGGATGAGCCCGCAGAAGAAGATGTCTGTAGGCAGTGAACGGAAGATCTTGAGAACAAGAGCGACTGGCAATCCGGAAAGCCTGGTGGAGGAGAGGCATCAGGATGGGACAGTAAAGGTAGACGTGAGAAACGTCTGCCTCCTGTGCGCAGAAGGAGCAGAGAGGGAGGAGAGAAGAGACATGCGAAAGAGAAAATACGGAACAGGGAGGCGATTATGCAAAAAGAGCCAGTGGGTATTAATTTCAAGAGGGGCAGATAAGGGTGAGCGGGCAGCGGCCCAGACAAGAGGAAGAGAAGCAGGGGGAACCTCCAGAATAGAAAGCGGTGAAGGGGTGGCAAGGTGCACTAGAAAACGATAAAGAGATTTAGAGGAGAGAGAGGAGAGAGGAAGAACCGAGTTTGTGAGTCGGAGGAAAAACGGCAGCGGAAGAGGGGCAGAAAAGACAGAGACGAGACCGGTGGGGGAGACAAGATCAGGGAAAAGCGAAAGAAGTGCAGTTAGCAGAGAGTCATAGACCAAATGGGCGGATGGGGATGAGAGAATAGCAGGGGGAGGCCAGAGAGAGGGCGCCAGGATAGATCCGAGTTAGTGAGGTCTTGTACAGTTACTACACCTGCTCGGAGCCAAGAGGGGAATGAAAAACAGGGGAGATGGGGGGATGAACAAGGGAGTTGAAGAAGAGGGGTTCAGAAAGAAGCTCTAGAGTTGAAGAGGGAGGGGAGCGAATGAGGGGGAGAGAGCGAAGGTGAGTGAGGGCTTCAGAATATGCAGGTGGGAGTTTGGAGGGGGAAAGGACAGCAATCCATGAGAACTAAAGAAAGAAAAGAAAAATGTGGGTTACGCAAGGAGGCAAAAACGTCACGTACCTGAACTGCGGAAGCCACTGGAGCCGTGAAAAGGTGAATGAAGTTGATCACTCGGCTTGCTTTGTAGCACAGCGGGACATCAGGTAGGCCAGCACCACCATAGGAGGGAGGAGCACAGAGCTTGTGGACGTTAATCCAGTGATGACCCGCCCACATTACTCGAGTAAGGCAGCGTGTAACCTCCTGGAGACAGAAAAGCGGGGTCGTAGATGCAATCCAAGAATGCTTGCAGATGGACAGAAGGTATGTCCTGGTGAGATTTGCACGCTGGTAGTAGGACGTACAGAACTGCGCACGACACCAGAATGCAGCTGTGCGGAGGAGGCGAGGATGGAGTTCCGAGCGAGTTGCACTGGATGTAGCTTGTGGTGCGCCTAAGTGCACACCCAGGAAGCGTTGGGTAGTGGATGACCATGTGGCCCCCCATGGAGCATCCAAGCGATTGGACCACGACCCGCACCACAATCCAGTGCTCTTAGAAGTATTCAGTTCAGCTGCAGAACATGAAGCATATGCGGAGAACAAACGACGAAGCAGTTGGAACTGTGAGTCGCTACGAATGCAGACGGTGATGTCATCTGCATAAGCAGAGTAAATGACTGAGTGATGCCGTGAGCTGGCAACTGGTGGTGGAAGTTGTGCTAGAAGAGATGTTTGCAGAGAGCGTAGAAAAGGCTCGACGGCAATCGCAAACAGTTGACCAGAAAGCGGGCAGCCCTGACGAACTCCCCGCTTGAAGGGAACATGTGCTGTGAGAAAAGATGCCGTCTTGACATGGAAAACGGCGTCCCGGTAGAGGGAGAGAAGAACGGAGACAAATTGTGGAGGAAAGCCAAAGTGTAGCAGGGTTTGTGTTAAATAGGCGTGTGAGATATTATCGAAAGCGGAACGGAGGTCTAAGGAAAGGAGAGCAAGAGGTTCAGAATGAGTCTTGGCAAGATGAATGAGATCGCGAAGAAGTTGAACATTGGAGGAAAGAGAACGGCCAGGAACAGTATAGGTTTGAGAGTCAGCAAGGATGTGAGGGAGGATAGAGTTTAGTCGACGGGAAAGAAGCTTAGTATAGAGTTTATAATCTTGATTGAGAAGAGAAATGGGGCGCCAATTTCCCAAGTCAAGAGGGTCACCCTTCTTGGGAAATAGGACCACATGTGCGTCCGTGAAACTCCTCGGGAGGGGGAGCAGTTAAATGCAGCAGAAAAAGCGGAGAGGAGAAAAGGCAACAAAAGAGGCAAGAACGCACGGTAAAAAGGAAAAGAGAGGCCGTCCGGACCCGGAGCGGCATGGGGGTTAAGGGAAGAGAAGGTGTCTGACACCTCCGTGTAAGTGGGTGCAAGAGACAGGGTGTGAGCAAGACGAGACGGAACTTGTGGTAGGTTATTGAGAAGATGGGGGAGAGCAGAGGGAGAAGGGGGAGGAGTTTCACTGAACTTGGTGGTATAGAACTGACGAACGTGAGAGCAAATCGCTGCCGAATCGGATGTGATTTCGCCAGAGGGGAGGCGAAGATGACGAAGCGAGGTAGAAGACTTACGTGCAGATTCCATTGATGTTAGAAAATCATAGGTGCATTCCTCCGGATTGAGATGTTTAATGCGCAGACGTAAAAGTGCTTGCTGCGCAAGAGGTTTCAGCAAAGCCTGGAGCTCCGCCTGATATGCTGGAAAAAGCGGATCTGATAACCCAATCAGTGTGAGCATCTGCCTGGCGTGATCGAGGCGCATCTGACTAGAAGTCTTCATGGTGAAGGAAAGTTGCTTGATATGTAAGAGGAGCTGATGCTTGACACGAAGCCAATACGTCAAGGTACAGGGTGCGGAATGCAACCCTGCGCGACGAGCAGCGAGAAAAGAACGGACAGAGGCACAAAATTCAGGATCAGTGAGGAGATTGGAGTCAAATGTCCACGGACGAACAGTCCGAGGGAGTGACGCCGCAACAAACACTGTGAGGGTGACCGTGCAGTGGTCTGAGGAAGCAGTAGGTTGATGTTGCAACTCGGTAATAGACGCAAGAAGCGGTGTGGAAACGTAAACCCGATCCAAGCGTGCAGTTGATGGAAGCTGACTCCCAGACGAGCGCCACGTGTGTGAGGTCTCTTGTGGATGAAGGCGCCTATAAGCATCGGTGAAGGAGAAATCAGCAACAAGGTCATGGAGTAGTGCGACGAGATCCGTCCGACGCTCTCGTGACGAAGGAGAGCGATCCAAAGCCGGGTTAAGGGTGCAATTGAAGTCTCCACCCAAGAGCACACGATCCGAAGGTGAGACTTTCGAGACAGCTTTACGGAGTTTGGTGAACAAGATGGATAAATGAATAGAGGTGCATGGAATATACACATTAAAGATGTGAAATCGAGCTCCGCCAACTGTGAAGGAGACTTGCTGGAGTAAATCTCGGCATAAGTTCTGCACTGAGAGTGCAGTGAGGGTGGATCGGAAATGTTGATGTATTCCGATAGCAAGTCCACCATGAGATGAGTAGCGGAAAGCATGATGGAACACATAATCGCTAGCACGCCAGCGAGTAAACAGAGTGGAGGAATGGCAGTTTGTTTCTTGTAGTAGTAACAGATCGGCCCCGAGGGGCGAGAGGTCTTCCATAACAAGAGCATTCGCTAGGGGGCTAGCGAACCCTCTGCAATTAAGGGTCGTGACCTTGAATGGACTGGTCAGTCGTTGGTTGGAGGAGTCGCGGAGCAACTTTCAGGAGTTGTTGTAATCGGTTTACGCAGCCAAGGGTCCATGAGTGGTGCATGGGGTCATGAACAAACCCACGAAGGTACTTAGCAATGCATCCGGCTTGCAGGAGCAGCGCGGGAAGAATGTCTTCGCGCTCTCGGAGGTAGTCATACGTCGACTCCAGGTTCGTGGTGTGGGTGCAAAACTGATAGTAATCTCCAAGATTGAGAGGTTCTGAAGGAGCACCACATTTGGAGAGAACACTTGAAAAGACCTCAAACGAAGGTGGAGACCCATCATCATCAGTGTCCCTTTAAATTTCTGTTGGCGCAGGAGAGGGAGAGATATCTCCTGAAGATTTGGTAGTACGGAACGGTTGCCCATCCGCAGAGGAAGATTTCTTCTTCTTCCTCTTACGTCGGGTACCTGTACGAGTGCCAGAAATTCGTTTTCCAGGGAGCGACGATGCTCGGGAAGCTGACGCAGAGTCAGAGGAGTTATCGGCACCGCCGTCACACTCGGAGACACCAACAGTGAAGACTGGTGGGAAACCAGCGGCGAAGTCTCCCGATGTAGCCACGGGATGAGGAGTAATAGGTGAGGTGAGCACTGGAAATTGAAGGTGGGAGGTGAGATCAGCATCAAAAGACGCTCGTGGACGAGAGGCTGTAGATATACTTTTTGTGTAACTCGGCCCTGGGGCAGTTGGCACATTTGAAGACGGTGCAGGTCGAGAGCGAGATGTAGCAGGATGCTGCTTAGAGGCGGTAGGCACTGTAGAAGCCGTGGGAGCTGGATACTGGTTGTTGGGGCATCGAGCACGCTGATGCCCAAGTTCTTTGCAATTAGCACAGTGTTCTGATGTTAGCATGTCAATTCTGTAGGAGAGCTGCCCACATCGGACGTTTAGAATCCGTGGGAACTTACGGAGATGCTCCTCTGATGGAAAGATGAGTCGAACACTCCGGCAAAAACTACGAACATTCTTATTTGCAGGATCCTTGGGCGCAGCTGAATGTGTGATAACAGGACCAACAATCTTACCACACTTACTAAGTGCAGTACATATCATCGCATCCGAGATTTCGGGGGCACCGGATGCAAGGAGACCTGAACAGGGCGCCTGGAAATCGGTTCAGCTTCCAGGTGGTGGTCTCCCAGGTCAAGACCAAAGTTTAGAAGCGTGTCTGCATGCTCTTTGGATGTGAAATAAACAATCACCGTCCGCGGCCGGCGGGTGAGGTGAGTAATGGCTCCGGCTGGAAGAAAAGCAAGGAGCGTATCACAATAGACTTTCAGCGGTGTATTCGGAAGAGCATCTAGGCACACTCCCAACTCGCGGGTGGAGTGAAGTTCCTGCGCAGCGGGTGAGAAGTGCGGAACGTCCAATTGAAGTGAGTCACCATGTATCTGGACATGGGCATCTGCAAGGGGAAGGCGAGTCGATTGCGTCGGTAGGGACGCACCTGAGGTAACGCTAGAATAAGAGCGGGAAGGCAATCCTCCATTGGAAGGCAGAGGTGCAGCGCTGGATGAAGGAGCTGACACAACGCTGGGCAAGGCTACCGAGGGCAGAGAAGCAACGCCCTCAGAGATATCCATTACGTCATCGGTAGCATCAGGAACGAACGTCATAGCCTCACCACCAGGAGGGGTGGTGGAGTCAGAGAGTTGAAGCGTAGAAGAAGAAGAGCAATAGGCATCAGGAGGAGGACGATATTCCCTATCATCAAAGACGGACGCTGATTGGTTTGCTCCGTCAGAGATAAGGATCGACGTAGTAGGAGAAGCTGTGACGAGAGCGGGAATTCTGCTCTTATCAGCAGTCGCCATCGCCGATGGCGAGGCCTAACTTAGTAAAAACGACCAACTGGTCGAGAAAATAAAGTGCTGATAGCTAATTGAAAATAGTACTCACCGACTCGGGAGATGTCTTAAATGAAAGATACAACCTTCGTCTTGAAGGCACGCACAAAAGTTAAACGACAGAGCACACAAAACACACTCAGTAGACGGCGAAACACGGAGCTCAAAACAGACACGACTTACGTCCCATAAAGCAAGGACTGTTACGGTGTGGTTTTACCATAATTTCGTAACGTGTGTGGACTGGCCAGCAGAGAGCCCTGATCTTAATCCTATAGAGCACCTATGGCATGAATTAGAGCTCAGCTTAAGAAGTTTGGAACCAAGGTCTACTAATAAGTAGCAGTTAGCGGCAGCATTATGTACTGAACGAAAGGGCATACTTATCGCTGTGTTCCAAAACCTTGTCGAAAGCATTTCTCGAAGGTCAGTGCATGCAATTAAGGCCAAAGGTGGACCGACACCGTACTAATGTATGTCAATAAACGCTATGTTGCGTTCTCTTCTAGATGTCCGGTGACTTTTGTCAATATAGTGTATACTCTCTAAGGTGTTTTAATGTTTCAGGTTCGTGTGTTTTTCCGATTTTTTTTTTTTTTTGTTGTAACATTACTCATTTAGGTACTAAATGCTTAACACTAACACGTAGGTGACCGCTAACAGTCTCAAGGATCGGTATAATAAGAAATAGAATGTACAAAAATATATTTACTCCTGGTTTCGACTTACAGCTTATAAACATCAACGCGTTTCCGCTTTCAACAGCTACGTTGACTGAATCATACCGTATTATGAACAGGGTCGTATAGTATCCTGAGGGCTGCTAGGAGAGACTCAGACTTCCCTGAAAATATGTGTGTGCCTCGCTCTAGAAAATACTCAACTAATGTAGTAATAATTAGCAAATGCCATATCTGAAAAAAAAGAAAATTGAACGAAAAACAGAATTTAACATCGCACCTAAAGCACTTTATATCGCTCTGACTGTAAATCAGCTGATTCAAGATCATGTCCGTTGAGTCATCAGTATCGACATTGGAAGTTTTAAAGCACTGAAGTGTTTTTACAGAAGCTTGTTTCAGTGAAACCAATACAATTTGTACATTAATTTCTTCCTCTGACTTCCATGATAAACTCTTCCAATCGCACTGTCCGTCCATTTTCCTGTACTCATAATGAATACTATGTTTTTAAATACTGTTGCATTCAGTGGGTAGCAAGAAATTTTACTTTCGGATTTCTTAACACATTTCACGAGTCTGATTTCAGATTGAAACACCTTTTCTTTCCGGTAGCTGCAGTTAGAAAGAATCTTGTTCAGTTAGGTAGCTGCAGTTCTTCCCGGTAGCTGCAGTTAAGAAAGAATCTTGTTCAGTGCAATGCCAAGCTAACACAAACTGCACCGCAACTACAGAAGTACCTGTTCCTGTAAGAGGGTAATTTTATTACTTCAGGCTGAATCTAGGTAAAAAAGTCCAGGAAAAAAAGTCCAAGTAAAAAAGTCCGAGGAAAAAAGTCCGAGGAAAAAAAGTCCGAGACTGTTGATAAACGCGGAAAAAAAGTCCAGGAAAAAAGTCTAGGAAAAAAAGTCTAGGAAATAAAGTCCGAGGAAATAAAGTCCGAGGAAATAAAGTCCAGGAAAAAAGTCTAGGAAAAAAAGTCCGAGGAAATAAAGTCCGAGGAAAAAAAGTCCGAGATGGGCGTTTTGATTGTCATCGTGGGCTAAATAATAAGTCGATTTGACATACTGTTTGAATGTTGGGGGGGGGAGGGAGGGGGGACATACTTTCATTATTTACCTAGTGCGGTGGGGTTGCCGGAAAACCGCCACACAGGAAAACTGCCACACGTGTTTCGTTAAGGGGCCGGACAGAAAATGCTATTCCTCCGAGGAACACTTTGAATGTGTGGCAGTTTTCCAAGTTTCCTAATTATGTTTTAGTTTTCCAAAGCGCCTAACGACGCGAAGGATCTACTTTGTTTGCCTGAATTTTCAAGCCGGTTCATACCAGTTTAGGGTGACTGGCCACAAAAGTTCAACAGGAGGGGGGGGGTTATAAAGATCGCCGTACATTTCTTAAAACTACAGTGTTCGACGAAACAACAGAATTACACATGACTCATGCTGTGTTTAGAAAAGGACAATAAGGTGGAATTTTTTAATAACGCTGCTTGTGCTTAGGCTCTAAATATTTACATAGCATGTCAAGTTTGCAACACTTTTCTTTTACTTAATGAATTCATAGGGCCTATGCCTTGGCCTTTTTAACAGCTTTTAATCCACCGACTTCATATTCATAACGTTTACGTATCAAATAAAATCAATAGCATTGCGCTTTTGTTTAGGCACTAAACATTAATTTATAGGTCCCAGACCTAGGCCTTTTTAACAGTTTTTATACTACCAATGTAATATTGACAGCGTTTGCACGTCAAATCAAGTTAATAATAATGCGCCTTTACTTAGGCACGAAATATTAATTCAAGAGCCTAGGCCCTTTTACCAGTTTTTTGTTTAACCAATGTCATATTCACAACGTTTACACAGCAAATCAAGTTAATAATATTGGTCGTTTACTTAGGCCGGAAATATTAATTTATAGGCCCTAGGCCTAGGCCTTTTTAGTGGTTTTTATTCTACGGATGCCATATTCATAACGTTTACAAATCAACTCAAGTTAATAATAGTCCGGTTTTACTTAAACATTAAATACTGTTTCATTTGCCCTTGGCTTAGGCCTTTTTAACAGTTTTTATTCTAACGATATCATATTTATAACGTTTATGTATGAACTGAAGTTAACCATATTGCCCTTTTACTTAGGCACTACTTATTAATTTATTGGCCCTATGCCTAGTAATTAATACTGAATGCCTAAGTAAAAGCGAATGCTATTAACCTGACTTGGTACATAAACTTTATGAATATGACATCGGTAGAATAAAAATTATTAAAGAGGCCTAGGGCCTATGAATTAATACTTAGTGCCTCAGTAAAAGCGCAATGCTATTAACTGAAGTTGATAAATAAACGTTATGAATATGGAGTCGACGGATAAAAAAACCGTCAAAAAGGCCTAGCCCTAGCTAGGGCCTATAAATTAATATTTTGTGCCTAAGTAAAAGCGCAATATTATTAACTTTATTTGATATGTAAACGTTATGAATATGGCATTCGTGGAATAAAAACTACTAACCAGGCCTAGGCCTAGGCCTAGGGCCTCTGAATTGATATTTAGTGCCTAAGTAAACGCCCAATATTATTAACTTGATTTGCTGTGTAAACGTTGTGAATATGACATTGGTTAAATAAAAAACTAGTAAAAGGGCCTAGGCTCTTGAAGTAATATTTCGTGCCTAAGTAAAGGCGCATTTTTATTAACTTGATTTGACGTGTAAACGCTGTCAATATTACATTGGTAGAATAAAAACTGTTAAAAGGCCTAGGCCTAGGACCTATAAATTAATGTATAGTGCCTAAGCAAAAGCGCAATGCTATTGATTTTATTTGATACGTAAACGTTATGAATATGAAGTCGGCGGATTAAAAGCTGTTAAAAAGGCCAAGGTATAGGCCCTATGAATTAATTAAGTAAAAGAAAAGTATTGCAAACTTGACATGCTATGTAAATATTTAGTGCCTAAGCACAAGCAGCGTTATTAAAAAATTCCACCTTATCGTCCTTTTCTAAACACAGCATGAGTCATGTGTAATTCTGTTGTTTCGTCGAACACTGTAATTTTAAGAAGAAATGTACGGCGATCTTTATACCCCCCACCCCCCTCCTGTTGAACTTTTGTGGCCAGTCACCCTAAACTGGTATGAACCGGCGTGAAAATTCAGACAAACAAAGGAGCTCCTTCCTGTCGTTAGGCGCCTTGGGAAACAAACATAATTAGGAAACTTGGAAAACTGCCACACATTCAAAGTGTTCCTCGGGGGAATAGCACTTTATGCCCGGCCCCTTAACGAAACACGTGTGGCAGTTTTCCTGTGTGGGGGTTTTCCGGCAACCCCATCACACTAGGTAAATAATGAAAGTATGTCCCCCCACCCCAACCCCCAACATTCAAACAGTATGTCAAATCGACTTATTAGTTAGCCTATGATGACAATCAAAACACCCATCTCGGACTTTTTTTCCTGGCCTTTTTTCCCTCGGACTTTATTTCCTCGGACTTTTTTTCCTAGACTTTTTTCCTGGACTTTTTTTCCGCGTTTATCAACAGTCTCGGACTTTTTTCCTCGGACTTTTTTACCGATTACCACGGAGAACTGGCCACAGGAGAAGTGCCCACCGGAGTATGGCCAATACATCGCAATTTCAGTGCCATAAATTTGTTCTAAATAAACAAATATCGGTTGGTTATATTTCCCACTACTTGAGCAACTATTGTTCACACATTTTTTTTGAATGTTTCATTTTTAATAAGAAATTTGGACATTTCCATGATTTTCGAGCAAAAGACAAAGCGGAGAACTGGCCACAAAATTTTAAGGGGCCGTATAAAATTACGTTTTTGACCGCTTCGTGGCCACTTCCCCATAGGTTGGTTATCTAAGTCACATAAAGTTTCCGTAATTTAATATTTTCTTAATTACGATATTCAACGTGATATTCTTTATAAAAAAATGTTTATAATCTATAACTCAAAAGAATTTCAGGGTTGTATAAACTACAGCAAATTCTTAGCGGGTATGTGCAGACGCAGGAAACTTCTTTGGGAGGGGGGGGAGAACTTAATACCAAAAATATAAAATATAAGGAATTTCTGGTCGGATCGGAAGCTTTTCGGCGTTTACAAACATAACTCAATAAATTTTCTACGGGCATGTGCTAAAGCAGGAAACCTTTGGGAAAGGGGGGGGTAATACCAAAAATTAAAATATAAGGAATTTCTGGTCTGATCGGGAGATTTACAGCGAGGGGGGGATGCCGAAAATATAAAATATTGAGAATTTCTGGTCCAATTGGAAGATTTTCCGCGCTTACAAATTACAGCTCAACAAATTCTTTAAATTCTATATTTTTTAAGCCTCCCCCCTAAAGACAGGTATCCTACGGTAGCAGATGCCGGCAGAAGTTTTGTTCAGTTGTAGTTCGTTAACGCTCAAAATATCCCGATTGGAACAGTAAATCTTTATATTTTATTTTTTCCGCAGTAACCCCCCTCCGGAGAGCTTTTTGCGTTAGCACATGCCCTCAGAGAATTAGTTGAGTTGTGTTTGTAAACGCTGAAAATCTCTGGATCAAACTGGAAATTCTTTATTCTTAATATTTTTGGTACTAACCTCCCACGCCCCCACGCCAAGAGGTTTCTTGCGTAAGCACATGTCCGTAGAGAATTTGTGGATCTGTAGTTTATAAACTCTGAAATTCCGTTGTTGAGTTGTAGATTATAAATTCTTTTTACAAAGAATTACGTTAAATAACGCAATTAAAGAAATACGAAATTACGGAAACTTTATGTGAGTCAGATAACCAACCTGTGGAGAAGTGGCCACGAAGCGATCAAAAACGTAATTTTTTTACTGCCCCTTAAAATTTTTATGGCCTGTTATCCTGATGGCCACTTCTCCGGGTGCCAGTTCACCGCTTTGTCTTTGGCCCGAAAATCATCGAAATGTTTAAATTTCTTATTGAAAATGAAATATTAAGAAAAAATGTTTTGTGAACAATAGTTGCTCAAGTAGTAGGAAATATAACCACACGATATTTGTTTATTCAGAATAAATTTTACGGCATTGAAATTGCGATGTGGCCAATTCTTCGGTGACCAGATCTCTGGTGGCCAGTTCTCTGTACTCGAACGAAATAAATAGCAGTTGATCAAATCTGATCTAACGAAGATGAAACGAACTGAACGTTTTTTTTTTTGGGGGGAAACTTCGATGATGGGGAGCTAACCCCGCGGCGGTCTGAAATTGAAATGTGGTCACTTCTGCGTACCTGATCTAGGTGCCTGAGTAAATAAAGCAAAAGTGTAACTCTTATACGATCCCTTAAGTTTTTCTTGTCTGTTTTCTGAATCCGAGTGAAGGGTTCCAGACAAATATATTGCAACAAAAAACAATGTTCCTAAAGGGATGAAGTGATAGGAAACCACAATGCATATATGCTTTACAGCCTAAGGAAGGACACATTTTCCATACATTAACCACTCCTTCCTTTATGATATTAACAAAACAGCTTTTTTGCAAAGTGCGAGTTCTTTTGGCTTAAAATTGGATACTCAAACTTTGTGTAAAAACCGCACCCCTTCACGTCACCCTAGATTTACTAAGGCTTTGCCTTGAGATTTACAGCCTCCTTTGCCTCAGTGAAAAGAATGCTGGAGATACATTTTGCCTGCGGCGCATAATTTAGTGGTGGGGAGAGAAGCGAGTGCGTTCCTTCAAACAATGGCGTCCTCTGGGAACAATTACATCGATATAAACAGCTGTTTTTCTATTTGGTCAACTGACATTTTACGGGTATCACACACATATCTCCCGCTTTTGACCCATCTGTTTTGCTTTCTCAGATCTGGTAATAATTTCTTCACGTAGACATAACCACTTCTCTAAAACATTTTAAGAAATGTTCTAAATAATGCTGGGGCAGAGTAGCAAATATAATTATTACAATTGCAGTTCGTTCGTCACCTGCATGCACATCATATATTTAAATCTCTCTTATAGTAAATTGAATGCTATTACTTTCGGTGGACAGAAAAGTTCCCCACCTTTTTCAGTCACGGACAGTGCACAAATTGCAGTTTACACAAAATTATCAAATGTAGGGGAGATTTCCGGCGCCACCATTTCCATTTTCACGCTGTTTAAAACAAGTTGCAGCCGTAAAAGGAGCACAAATATGTGGGGGAAATTTCCGGGGTCGATCGGCATTTTTTATTCCATCATATTCATGTTCGCAACGTTTACGTAACATGTCAAATGATTAATATTGTGAAATTACTCAGGCAGAATATATTAATTATTAAGTCTAACGTCTAGTTGTTTCTAAGAGTTTACATTCCGTCATTACCATGTTAATAAAATTTACATAATAAGTAATGTCAATTATAATATTGCGCTTTTATAGGCCTAGGTCTTTTTAACACTTTCTTCTTCGCCACTGCTGGAAGGGCTCCGAAAGCTTCTTTCACAAGTGTCTGTCTGAGCTATTCTCCTCCTTGTCATTCCAGCATGCTTTCGAATTTCATCCACCCATCTCCCACGGGGTCTTCTTCTGGGTCTTTTTATGTTCCTTGGTACCCAGTCTAATACATCAGTAGTCCATCGGCGGTCCATTTTTCCAGCAGTATGTCGTCTATTGCCATATCAGGGATTTTACTTTGATCAGGATGTCTTCAACTTTGGTTATCTCCCTGATTACAAGAGTTCCTCTTCTTATCCTTCGTAGTTATGCCAGTATAATTAACTTGACTTGATATGTAAACATTGCGAATATGACATCGATAGAATAAAACTGTTGAAAAGGCCTAGGCCTAAGGCCTCTGAATTAATATTCCGTGCTTATCTAAAAGCGTAATGCTATTAACTTTATTTGATGTGTAAACGCTGTCAATATTACATTGGTAGAATAAAAACGGTTAAAAAGGCCTAGGGCTTATGAATTAATATTTAGTGCCTAAGCAAAAGCGCAATGCTGTTGACCTGATTTGATACGTAAACGTTATGAAGTCGGCGGATTAAAAGCTGTTAAAAAGGCCAAGGTAATAGGGCCTATAAATTAATTAAGTAAAAGAAAAATATTACAAACTTGACATGTTACGTAAACATTTAGTGCCTAAGTACAAGTGCAGCGTTATTAAAAAATCCCACCTTAACGTCCTTTTCTGAACACAGCATGAGTCATGCTGTAACTCCGTTGTTTCGTCGAACACTGTAGTTTTAAGAATTGTACTAAATTACGGCAATTTATTTCTTCAAAGTAATGTAAAATCCTCGCATGGCGATCTTTATACCCTTCCCTCCCCCTTTCGGTTGAACTTTTGTGTTTTGTGGCCAGTTACTCTAAACTGGTATGAACCAGCGAAAAACTTCAGACAAACATAGGAGCTCCTTCCCGTCGTTGGGCGCCTCGAAAAACTGTCACACATAATTTGGAAACTTGGAAAACTGCCACACATTCAAAGTGTTCCTCGGAGGAACAGCAATTTGTGCTCGGCCCCTTAATGAAAAACGTGTGGCAGTTTTCCTGTGTGGCAGTTTTCCGGCAACCTCACCATACTAGGTAAAGAATGAAAGTATGTGCCCCCAACCCACCCCAACATTTAAACAGTATGTCAAATCGACTTATTAGAATGTCCATGATGACAATCAAAACGCCCATCTCTGACTTTTTTTCCTCGGGACTTTTTTCATGGACTTTTTTCCGCGTTTATCAACAGCCTCGGACTTTTTTCCTGGACATTATTTTCCTTGGACTTTTTTTCCTAGATTCATTATATGTACCAAAATCCAGGTGGTGGTACAATAAGCACTAATTTTAATAAGAATTTATCAACTCGGGCCCCGCATTTTCAAGGAGCACTAGAAGTATGCAGGATGCTTAAAAAATTGGCAGAGATCTGCAATTTTTTCTTTTTTTTTTTTTTTTTTTTTTGCAGATAGCGCAACGAAGGCTATAACAAACTGCCTTGTGAAAACAAAATTCTATTTCTTTCCGCTTTTTTAGGAAGACTCCGCAAAAAATATTGTCGTCCCCAGCCCATCCTCAAGTCTTTCGAAAGCATTACAGTTTTTTTTTTTGTGTGTACATTTGTAAATGGAAAAATTCTCATACATTAGAATTCTTTTGAATGGTGTTTGCATCATAGTATTTGCCCATTACATCGATATTATTTAAATAAGATGAACCCTGGAAGGGGGAGCTAAAGTAGAACTGAAGTGGTATTCATTTTTGATTTGAAATAAGTAAAGTGTGTAGAAACAGACAGATAGATAATGACACGAGACAGAAATGTGTGCCTCGTATCCTCGGCAATTTATTTCTTCAAATTAAAGTACAATTCTCGCTTGTCTTACATGGAACGTTTTCGCGAAATTCATTTGGAGTTCCCAATTCAGTTCTCAATATAGGACCAGAAACGGCAATCTTTATAGACACTCCCGCCCCCATTGAACTTTTGTAGCCAAGTTGCTGAAAGATGTGTGGCAGGGTTGTTGCCGGTAAATTGTTCCTGTGTGGCAGTTTACAGTGAACCGTTTGTTCAGAGGGTATTTCTTCCGAGGGTATTTTTTCCGGAGGCATTTTTTCCGCTTTTCAGTGTTCAGGGGTATTTTCTCCGGGGGTGTTTTTACCGTTTACCGTTAAGTACACCTGTACCCTTAATTTCAACCTTACACTGGTTCGTTCTTTTCCTTCGTAATATCGCTTCAGGTAGGGACACGCCAGCAATTTATCTCTAGCTGCTCATGTGCGTTTCGCAGTAACCATAGCCTGAAGGGTAATCGGTAAAAAAGTCCGAGAAAAAAAGTCCAGGAAAAAAAAAGTCCAAGTAAAAAAGTCCGAGGAAAAAAAGTCAAAGTAAAAAAGTCCCAGGAAAAAAGTCAGAGACTGTTGATAAACGCGGAAAAAAAGTCCAGGAAAAAAGTCTAGGAAAAAAGTCCGAGGAAATAAAGTCCGAGGGAAAAAAGGCCAGGAAA
The DNA here is from genome assembly GCA_039090855.1 of Macrothele yani. Lineage (NCBI taxonomy): Eukaryota > Metazoa > Arthropoda > Arachnida > Araneae > Macrothelidae > Macrothele > Macrothele yani. Next base: position 44,320,143 of record CM077005.1, on the reverse strand, counting down.
AAAAGTCCGAGAGGGGTGTTTTGATTGTCATCATGGGCTAACTAATAAGTCGATTTGACATACTGTTTGAATGTTGGGGGTTGGGGTGGGGGGACATACTTTCATTATTTACCTAGTGTGATGGGGTTGCCGGAAAACCGCCACACAGGAAAACTGCCACACGTGTTTCGTTAAGGGGCCGGACAGAAAGTGCTATTCCTCCGAGGAACACTTTGAATGTGTGGCAGTTTTCCAAGTTTCCTAATTATGTTTGTTTTCCAAGGCGCCTAACGACAGGAATTAGCTCCTTTGTTTGTCTGAATTTTCACGCCGGTTCATACCAGTTTAGGGTGACTGGCCACAAAAGTTCAACAGGAGGGGTGAGGGGGTATAAAGATCGCCGTACCTTCTTAAAATTACAGTGTTCGACGAAACAACAGAATTACACATGACTCATGCTGTGTTTAGAAAAGGACAATAAGGTGGAATTTTTTAATAACGCTGCTTGTGCTTAGGCACTAAATATTTACATAGCATGTCAAGTTTGCAATACTTTTCTTTTACTTAATTAATTCATAGGGCCTATACCTTGGCCTTTTTAACAGCTTTTAATCCGCCGACTTCATATTCATAATGTTTACGTATCAAATAAAATCAATAGCATTGCGCTTTTGCTTAGGCACTAAACATTAATTTATAGGTCCTAGGCCTAGGCCTTTTTAACAGTTTTTATTCTACCAATGTAATATTGACAGCGTTTACACGTCAAATCAAGTTAATAAAAATGCGCCTTTACTTAGGCACGAAATATTACTTCAAGAGCCTAGGCCCTTTTACTAGTTTTTTATTTAACCAATGTCATATTCACAACGTTTACACAGCAAATCAAGTTAATAATATTGGGCGTTTACTTAGGCACTAAATATCAATTCAGAGGCCCTAGGCCTAGGCCTGGTTAGTAGTTTTTATTCCACGAATGCCATATTCATAACGTTTACATATCAAATAAAGTTAATAATATTGCGCTTTTACTTAGGCACAAAATATTAATTTATAGGCCCTAGCTAGGCCTAGGCCTTTTTGACGGTTTTTTTATCCGTCGACTCCATATTCATAACGTTTATTTATCAACTTCAGTTAATAGCATTGCGCTTTTACTGAGGCACTAAGTATTAATTCATAGGCCCTAGGCCTAGGCCTCTTTAATAATTTTTATTCTACAGATGTCATATTCATAAAGTTTATGTACCAAGTCAGGTTAATAGCATTCGCTTTTACTTAGGCATTCAGTATTAATTACTAGGCATAGGGCCAATAAATGAATAAGTAGTGCCTAAGTAAAAGGGCAATATGGTTAACTTCAGTTCATACATAAACGTTATAAATATGATATCGTTAGAATAAAAACTGTTAAAAAGCCCTAAGCCAAGGGCCAATGAAACAGTATTTAGTGTTTAAGTAAAAGCGGACTATTATTAACTTGAGTTGATTTGTAAACGTTATGAATATGGCATCCGTAGAATAAAAACCACTAAAAAGGCCTAGGCCTAGGGCCTATAAATTAATATTTCGGGCCTAAGTAAACGACCAATATTATTAACTTGATTTGCTGTGTAAACGTTGTGAATATGACATTGGTTAAAAAACCTGGTAAAATGGCCTAGGCTCTCGAATTAATATTTCGTGCCTAAGTAAAGGTGCATTATTATTAACTTGATTTGACGTGCAAATGCTGTCAATATTACATTGGTAGTATAAAAACTGTTAAAAAGGCCTAGGCCTGGGACCTATAAATTAATGTTTAGTGCCTAAACAAAAACGCAATGCTATTGATTTTATTTGATACGTAAACGTTATGAATATGAAGTCGGTGGATTAAAAGCTGTTAAAAAGGCCAAGGCATAGGCCCTATGAATTCATTAAGTAAAAGAAAAGTATTGCAAACTTGACATGCTATGTAAATATTTAGAGCCTAAGCACAAGAAGCGTTATTAAAAAATTCCACCTTATTGTCCTTTTCTAAACACAGCATGAGTCATGTGTAATTCTGTTTCGTCGAACACTGTAGTTTTAAGAAATGTACGGCGATCTTTATACCCCCCCCCTCCTGTTGAACTTTTGTGGCCAGTCACCCTAAACTGGTATGAACCGGCTTGAAAATTCAAGCAAACAAAGTAGCTCCTTGGCGTCGTTAGGCGCTTTGGAAAACTAAAACATAATTAGGAAACTTGGAAAACTGCCACACATTCAAAGTGTTCCTCGGAGGAATAGCACTTTCTGTCCGGCCCCTTAACGAAACACGTGTGGCAGTTTTCCTGTGTGGCGGTTTTCCGGCAACCCCACCGCATTAGGTAAATAATGAAAGTATGCCCCCCCACCCCCAACATTCAAACAGTATGTCAAATCGACTTATTATTTAGCCCATGATGACAATCAAAACGCCCATCTCGGACTTTTTTTCCTGGCCTTTTTTTCCTCGGACTTTATTTCCTCGGACTTTTTTTCCTAGACTTTTTTTCCTGGACTTTTTTCCGCGTTTATCAACAGTCTCGGACTTTTTTTTCTCGGACTTTTTTTCTCGGACTTTTTACCTGGACTTTTTTTCCTGGACTTTTTTTCCTCGGACTTTTTTACCTAGATTCGTTCTCCGTACCCAGTTAAAAAGGCCAATTTATAGGGCCTATGAATAAATTAAGTTAAAGAAAAGAAATTACAAACCTGACATGTTATGTAAGTATTTTGTGCCTAAGTACAAGTGCAGCATTATTAAGAAATTCCACCTTATCGTCTTTTTCTGAACACAACATGAGTCATGCTGTAATTCCGTTGTTTCGTCGAACACTGTAGTTTTAAGAAATGTACTTAAATCATGAAAATTTCTTTTTTCAAAGTAAAGTAAAATTATCGCTTGGCTTACATATAATGGTTTATCAAAATGTGTTTGGAGTTTCCAATTCAATTCTCTACATATGCCAAAAAACGGCGATCTTTACATTCCCTCCCCTTCCCCTTGAACTTTTATGTCCAGTTACCTTAAACTGGTATGAACCGGCGTGAAAATTCAGACAGACAAATGAGCTCCTTCCGGTCATTAGGCCCCTTGGAAAACTGCCACACATTCAAAGTGTTCATCGGAGGAACAGTACTTTGTGCCCGGCTCCTTAATGTAAAACGTGTGGCAGTTTTCCTGTGTGGCGGTTTTCCGGCAACCCCACCATACTAGGTAAATAATGAAAGTATGTGCCCCCCACCCCCAACATTCAAACAGTATGTCCTCCCACCCCCTCCCCAACATTCAAACAGTATGTCAAATCGACTTATTAGCATGTCCATGATGACAATCAAAATGCCCATCTCCGACTTTTTTTCTTCGGACCTTTTTTCCTCGGACTTTTTTATCGATCACCACATATAATCTAAGAGTGAATCTGTATTTATGGAAATTAATGTTTAATGCGACGATTTGGCTCCTGGGACCAAAAAAAAAAAAAAAAAAGTCTTTAAAAGTAGCTGAATCTTTTATTCAAAACAACTATTATGACGGAATTAAAGAGTAGTTTTTGGAATGAATTTCATTAAAAGAGTAATCCGAAATATATGTTATTATGGTGCATAAGAATAAAAAAAAAATTAAAATGCACTTGAGAATTTAAATTTTTAATAAAGTGCAGTTACATCTTCCCTTGAAACATCAGCTCACACATGTTGGTATCTAGTATAATTTTCAACGTAATCTGATCAGAGAACACGGGAATCGTCGCAAATAGAGATGTCAAGGCAGATGTCAAGACAGATGTGATGACGGGGTCATCGCAACTAGAGTGTGTTTCGGATACGCGTATGGGGGTTAGCAGTAGCCTCCTGGGCAAAGAAAAGATCTGGCTTGTTACCAATGCGTCCTCTTATCTCTACACTGTTCCTCCCTTCCTCCCTGTTTGAAAAAGGGGACCCGATACAATAGCTGTAAGTGGCCACATCTTCGGATAGCGGCTTTGTCGGTTTAAGCCAGCAGGAGATTTTATTCGAAATCTCTAAGCCGGTGCGTTTGAAGTTTTGTTACCTAATGGCTGAACGACACCAATTACACAAACGGGCGGTAATGGTCCCCTTTATTCGGGAATGGAGCCATTACTAGGAGGAACAGGGATTTTCCTGTTCATTGGTGAAGTCTCACTCACTGTAAAATCGGTATATGGAGACATTTCGCGTTCCACTATTATTGCTCTCCCCTTGTTTCCTCTTTTTTTTTTTTTTTATTATCTGTTGTTACGGTCCTCCTTTTGTCGCTCCCTAGGATAAGAATTCCTATCAGCGTCGAATTACAGCTGGTGTTTGCTTTGCGGTAAAATGCTAAGCCGCTGGCAAATTACTTCGTCCGTGAAATACTTGCATTTCTGTGGGCGATTCCTGAAAGAGTGATAACTACAAAAGTGTTAAACAAAACCGAATTTTTGTTGCTTGATCAATATTTTGGAGGTTGTCTAAATGATATTAGTGCTTAACTCACGATTACAATATGCGTAGTATATTACAGCGTTGCAGACCTTAAAGTTCAGTCTTGATTGCGTTCCATAAATTTGGTAATCTGAGAAGTCCCCCACAGAGAAAGTCCCCCACATTGGAAAAGTTCCCTATAGGAAAAGTCCCCCATCTTTTTCAGTCAGGGACCGTGTACAAATTGCATTTGACACCGTTATCGAAGGTGGGAGAGATTTCCGGGGTCATCATTTCCACGGTGTTTAAAAAGAGATGCAGCCGAACAATGTGCACAAATATATGAAGGAAAAATTATGGGCTTGGCATTTCAAACATTTATCTCTGTTTATAGTAAGAAACTGTAATCTAAGTAGCTGGATGAGGTGGGGGAAATTTCCGGATTAGTATTTCGACTGCTACCGCAATTTTTAATGAAAAACAGTCTTGCAATCGGATGTAGGTAAAAATACCCCCGGGAAAAATGCCCCAGGAGAAAATACCCATGAAAACTGAAAAGTGATAAAAATACCCTCGGAGGAAATACCCCCAGAACAATGATGTGTGGCAGTGTTCCAGTGTGGCAATTTACCGGCAACCCCGTCACACATCTTTCAGCAACTTGGCCACAAAAGTTCAAGGTTCTGTACATAACCACGAATTTTCAGGCTATAAAGATTGCCATTTCTGGGCCTATATTGAGAACTGAATTAGGAACTCCAACTGAATTTCGAGAAAACGCTCCATGTAAGCCAAGCAAGAATTGCACTTTAATTGGAAGATATAAATTGCCGAGGAAGCGAGGTACATTTGGTTTGAAGGAGGGGGAGGCTGTACCCCCAACTTCCGTAATATTATATTCTGGGCCGCTGGAGTCTGTCAATGTATTCAGGATGTTCCCCTTGAAGCGTCCGCGAAGTCCGTTAGCTTTGGGGGAAGCTTTCTCCCAAAATGTTAAAATGGACGTAGAGCTGTAAACATTAGAACCATGCTTTATATAATGGTTCTGTACATAACCACGAATTTTCAGGAGGGTGGAGTGAATTCACCCTCCCACAAGTTTCTAAGGTCGCAGACAAGTGTTCAAGGTATGGGATTTGCTATAAATTTCTATGCTTTATGTTGTGTTTAGTGGCAGACTCTGCATGCCCTTCCCTCCCTTATTCTTCAGAAATTTAATTGGTGAAGTCTGTAAAAGGGATACGAGGTGCTTGGTTTAGAGGGCTCTACCCCCAGCTTCCGTAATTTCATATTCTGGACCTCTAGAGTCAGTCAGTGTATCCTCGATGTTATCCCTAAAGAGCTCTTAGAAACTGAGGGGGGGGTCACCCCACCCTCCTGAAAATTCGTGGTCGTGTACAGAATCATTATATAAAGCATAGTACTAATGTTTAAAGCTCTACGTCCATTTTTACATTTTGGGAAAGCCCCGCCCCCCAACGCTCACGGACCTTGCGGGCGCTTCAACGGGAACATCCTGGATACACTGACAAACTCCAGCGGCCCAAAATATAATATTACGGAAGTTGGGGGTAGAGCTCCCCAAACCAAGTGTGCATCGGATCCTCGGCAATTTATTTCTTCAAATTAAAGTACAATTATCGCATGGCTTACATGGAACATTTTCTCGAAATTCGGTTGGAGTTCCCAATTCAGTTCTCAATATAAGCCCAGAAATGACAATCTTTATAGCCTCCCCCCCCACCACCACTTGAACTCTTGTGGCCAAGTTGCTGAAAGATGTGTGGCAGAGTTGCCCGTAAATTGCCACACCGGAACACTGCCACACATCAGTGTTCCTGTGTTGGAGTTTACAGTGAACCGTTTGTTCTGGGGGTATTTTTACTGGTTTTCAGTTTTCAGGGGAAATATTTTCCCGGGGTATTTTTACCGTTTACCCTTGTAATCAGCAGACTGACAGGGTGGGGAAATTTCCGGTGTGTCATTTCTATTTTCATGCACTTTAAAACAACATTCAGCCCTACAAAATGCACACATACATAGGGGAAATTTCCGGGGTTAGCATTTCAAACCTTTATCGCAGTTTATAGTACTGCAAGTCGCTAGATGAGGTGGGGGAAATTTTTGGGTTAGTATTAAATTTTGCCCAAATTCATATTTCCTTATTATATACAATTTCTGCTCCATATCAATTGAAATACGCTTTGCTAGATGGTTTTCGCTTACATTCAAGCGCACGTTTGCCACCATCCATTCCCAGCAAAAACAGTCTTGCTGGCCCAGCACTATGTTGCCGCTGCCGAACCGTCAATAAAATGTCCGGGCGGCCAACAGAAGGGCCAGCAGTTCATGCCAACAGCTTGCCAACAGTTGGCACCCCATCAGTTGTCATATGCCACAACAGGGCCATCAGTGCGCCATCACAGGCAGTAGCTGCCACAAGTGGCCCTTCAGTGGCCCTGCAAGCACGTGCCAGAAACGATGGCTGGCCTAATGTGGTTCGCTAGTGTGTCGTTAGTGGCAGCCAGCAACCACGTGACGTAACTGGTGGCTTGCCGAATCTTGTCCGCCAATTTCCCAGTAGTAGCCATAATAATAAAAAATATTACCGCAGTTTCCCAAAGCTACAATTTCTTTTTCTACCCTTACGAAGCTTGTGCATTAACGAACTGCGCTGGGGAAATTTTCTCAGCATATCGGAAAACCACCAGCTTGTATCGGAGTAGATTTGAACCTGGGTCATTCGCGTGATAGCAAAGCTCTCCACCGACCGGACTAATTTGCGACGCTCAAGCGTATGCTTAAAGCTGTCTGTTTGGTATGCAATGTGTAATCGAATGCTTCCCACTTTCATTTTACAATATTGCGAGGTATTTTTCATAAAAGTCAGTTTCATATAATTGATAAATTAATTTTTTCAACGTAACGATAGTTTTTTTGTTTTTTTTACCTTGAGGGAAACCACTCATTTTCAAGGCGTGTACATACTTAGAGTCGCTTTCTAAAGTTTTGTACTGTCCTTGCCGTCTTGAAAAGAGATTGTTGAATTAAATATATATTTACCCGGGTTCATGTCACATTCTGTTACATTTTTAACGTTGTGTCTTTCCTTTCCGTTGTCCGAAGCTACATTTGTTTTAAAGAGTAAAATATATTTTATTTTACTTCTCGTTATGTTTAGAAGCGAATTCCTCCCAGTCTTGTGTATTCAACCCATGGATGAGTACACCACATAGCGTTGCTTTTTTTTTTCTTCCAAATAATTAATAAATTTTGTACGCGTATAATTTTTTTTTCCAACAAACGTTGTTTTAATGGTTTTCCAGGATATTTGTTTCAAGCTGTTTCAAATTTTTTCTTGTTATTCATCCACTTAATTCCATGAATTGTTATTCATGGGAATGGAGTGGGTGTATTTCATGGCTGTAATCTAGTATTTCACGGCTTAATCTGATATCTTCGTCGACGTAAAATTTCATTAGGAAATTAATTCGCCTCTCCACATATTGATTTTTTCTTAACATCCACTAAAACAACACGATGGCGATAGCGTCGTCTTTAACTAACTGGTACCATGAGAGACACAGCAAGTGTTGTTTCTGCGCATGCGCAGTCCCGATGCTTCCACCTGCTGTTGGGGTTTGTGTTGCCAGCAACGGGCCACTAGTGGCACTTGCTTGGAGGCCAACAATTAACGGCGATTCTGCAGGGCCATCAATGGCTCGTTAACTGATAGAGCTGCCACCAACGGACCACTACCGGGCCGTGAGCGGTAGATTTCAGCCAGCAGTGACTCATCACTGCCAGCTGGTGGCCAGCAGTTTCCCAGCACTTGTGCTTTTGCTGGATTATACACTGAAGAGCAATTGAATTAGAGGATACCTGTCTAGTAACGTGTAGCACCACCTTTCGCCCTGATGACGGCGGCGATTCGTCTCGGCATGGACTCGACAAGACACCGGAAGCGTTGGGAAGCCATACGGATTCACGACCCCTGAACAAGCTCCCATAGTTCACGAAGATTTGATGGAGGGGGTGAGAGCCTAGAACATCTCTCTCGATGGCATCCCAGATGTGCTCGATGGGATTGAGGTCAGGTGACCTAGCTGGCCAAGGAAGCGAGGTCACGTCAATGGAGTGTTCATCCAACCATTCGGATACAATTCGGGAGCGATGGCACGGTGCATTGTCGTGTTGCAGGATGAGGTCCCCAGTGGGATGTTGAAGACGCACAAACGGGAGCAAATGGTCGTCCAGGATATCCCGGTAACATTGACCTGTGAGGGATGATGTCACACGTACCAGGGGTCCCATTTTAGTCCACGTAAACAGTCCCCAGACGAGAATATCACTCCCACCAGCTTGAAGAGTACCCTACTGGCACGAAGGATCCATCGCTTCATGTGGTTTGCACCGTACTCGTATCCAGCCATCCGCATGTACCAACGTGAATCACGACTCATCAGTCCAGGCAACATTTTCCCACATGTCTAGGGTTCAGTGGCGATGTTTCCGCTCCCATGCTAATCTTTGCACCCTGTGATGTGCGGTCAGCAGCGGTACCCTCGTGGAATGATATCTTGTGAACCCCATAACGAGGAGATGGTTCTGGATGGTGTCACTGCTTACACGTTTTTATGCCACCAGCGTTAAATTGCCGAGTGATTTCTTGCACTGTGGCTCGTCTATCCGCTGTTACAATGCGAGCTAGCCGACGATGACCCCGCTCATCCACACGCTGTTGTCCACGGCAGTTGGCCCTTGCAGGGATGGCTTTACCGGATTCGATGTACTCACTGTGCACCCGTGACACAATGGCTCGTGAAAATCCCAGTGCCTGCACGACTTCCGAGATGGAGTAGCCCATTCGTCGGGCCCCGACAATTTTCCCGCGATCAAATGCGCTTAGATCCTTCGTCTTACCCATACCACGTCCGGCTCTTACTGATTCCCGTCGCATCACTCCTTATATTGTCGGATCACTGCATACGTCATGTCGTTTCCGTTTACAGAGCCGCCCACAGCGCCACATTTGCATAACGCCAGCTGTCTCTAATTCAATTGCTCTTCAGTGTAAATATAATGATAGAATCTTAAAAACGACCACTACGCTGAAAAGAGTTACCCATTTACGATGCAAAACACGCAGGTACTGTCATCGATGCCGCCGGGGATTTCTCCGCTCACGTGACTGAGTTGCGAAGCTCTCAGTCGCGTGAGCGCTTCACAACTCAGTCTCCTAGCTTCTATTTCCAGGTCTTAAACAACCCTTAGAAATAGGAAGCTAGGAGATTTGGGCTAGAGTGCTCGATAGGAAAGTGACACGGAAGCGAAGTAGAAACGGGGAGGAAGACGCCCTTATTTATTACCGTAAGGCCAGTACCCGGTGTCCGACGGCTTAACGTGCCCATCCGACGCACTGCCGATATTTAGTGGATCGAGCGTGCGTACCTACCTGGGATCGAACCCGAGGTCCTTTCCGTGGCAGTCCCGAACGTTGCCCACTAGGCCACCCGCGGCCCATAAGGGAGGTATACACACAGCAGGGACTTATATACCGTTGGTTTTCGACGTAAAAAAGTCACCCAAGCGCATGCTCAAAGAGTCTTAAAGGATTAAGATTAGTAACACTACTGCCTTGGTAATTTTGGGATGTCCTCGTCGTCAACTATGGTGTCTTGTAGTGTTCCTTCGGTCAGGGATTTCTACCGTTGTGGCACTAAATAAGGCGAATCCTCATTACAACATTTATCACCAAAGGCAGAGATGTACAAATTCTCGGCAGAAAGGTTTGAGGCCCTGATTTTTTGAATACCCCATATTGAAGCTTCATTTGCATTGGCGTATATGAGCATACGCGGCATATGTATTATGTTTGCAAGAACAAGCAGAAGGACTCTACTGTGGAATGGATCTATTGGTGCTTTTGGATATTCAACTTTTGCAAATGGTACGATTCAACATGTATTTATGCAATTAAGAGAGATGCGCGCTCAGAATATGCTATTTAGAGATATTCAAAGAAAAGAAGAAGAGAGGAGAGCGAGGTTAGCTGTTGAATGGTTTTTAAAGTAATATTTATGTTCATTTATTCTTATGTCCAAAGTACGTAAAGGTGATCCTATGTAAACTTGGGGTTTATCTGCTGGGTCGTAGCTTTCCAATGGTATAAACTATATACCAGATTTATTGATATCGTTAATCGAGTCCCGATTTTTTTCAATCATCGAAAACAGATATGAAGTGGTTTCACCGAAATCCAAATCATATTTTCTGCAAGCATTCCTTATAACTGGTGTGATGCTGGGTCTATAGTTCATAGTGCCGACAAGCACTATATTGGCAAAAGTCACCGGACACCTAAAAGATAAACACAACATAGCATTTATTGACATACATTAGTACGGTGTCGGTCCAACTTTGGCCTACACGTTTCTTCACGAGCTCCGTGTTTGAGTGCTTCACGTACGTGTTTTGTGTGTCCCATGATTGTTCTTCTGTGTGTGTGCCGAAGTTAAAGGTCTGCTTTCGTTTAAGATCCCTCACGACTTGGTGAGTGCTTATTTTCTTTCATTATCAGTGTTTTAATTTCTACACCGAGCTGGTCGTTTTTCTTCGTTAACTCTTGCCATTCATTATGGCATCTGCCGATGAGGGCGCTGTTCACGCCCGCATCGCTGCAGCTCATCTCGTCGCCTCTTCAACGACAGACGTAGCCTATCAATCATCTTCGCTTGCTAGTGGAGAGCATTTTAATTTTCCTCCTGTCATTTGCACGTCTTCTCCTGCTCAGGTCCCCGACTCTGCCATTGAGAACGTGGATGTGACGTTCCTGGCCTCTGTTGACGATGATGAATTCATGGACGTCTCTGATGGTGTGGCTAATCTGCTCTCTACAGTTTCTACTGCCTCTGCTTCCAGTACATTGTCTCATGTTGCGTCAGTGCCTTCCAGAGGAGGCTCTTCTGCACGCACGTATTCTGCGGCTGCCTCTGGTATTCCACCGACTTCCTCCTCGTCTCGTCTGCCCCTATGGATTCTTACTTTACTCTCAACGCTGACACCATCTTATTAGACATTACCGAGAGCTCTCCTGCTGGTCAACGTCTTTATTCGACCCTCGAGTTGGTGGTTTGTTTTGATGCGCTGCCCAACACTTCTTGGAAGCAGTACAGTTCTGCTCTCAAGAAGATGCTTCCTTCTGATGTTATCAACCCCCTCACCCGAAAGCCACGAACTGTGATTGTTTATTTTTCGAAGAAAGAATATGCCGAGCTTGTCTTGTCTCCGGGCCTATCAATTGGCGATCGTCATCTCTTAGCCGAATCCATCTCCCAGCGTCCTGTTCTGGTCTCTCTACATCCGGTACCCCCGGAGATCTCTGATGATATGCTGTGTGCTGCACTTAGTCGATGCGGCAGAGTAGTCGGCCCAGCGAAGACTTTCTCCTCTTCCCCCTCTGACCCCGATGATAAACATATCTGTGGCTTCCGTAGAAGTGCTCTCATCATCTTCCCGTCGGAAGAGCATCTCATAAAGTTTCCACGGTTCCACGATGTTCGTTACGGTAACGAGCGCCTCCTGATTGAACTCCTCACCTCTGCTCATTGCTCACGCTGCAATGCTTACGGCCATCAGCAGGCTCATTGCCCCATGCAGAGCCACTGACCCGTGGAACTCCAAGGGCAGTATTCTACCTCTTCCTCCGTTTCTGCTGCCATGCCTCCTCCTGCGCCTGCACCTCCTGGACCCAGTTCTGCCAAAAATCTAATTAAAGCCTTCGATCAACACACGTCTTCCGATGTTGCTTTCTCTACTCTGTCGGATTTTCCTCCGCTTGACCCCTCCTTGCCTTCTCGTGTTCTCTCTCTATCAGAGTACATCACGGCTGATCTTCAAGCTTCATTCACCATCGGCACTTTTGCTCCCGGCGATGTGGTGGACCTTTCCTCTGATTCCACATCTCGTGTCTTCGATCCACGGCAAACGTTGCTTTACTACCAGTACCGACGACCGGAGGAAAAAGAAGTCACCTTCTCCGACCGGCCGCCCACATCGTTCCACCCGTCTAGCAGACTCCAAGTCTCTTCTGTCACGTTCTAGTTGTTCCTCTTCAAAGTCCAAGAGTCATCTGCCGACATTTGAAGATTTCTCGACTCTGCTTACCAATGCCTCTCTTCCTTCAGAACCTGTCTCCCTTGAAGATCTTTACGAGTTTCTCACTCATAAAACAAATCGGAAGGCTTGTCTCATCTTTTTACAGCAGTTTGAAGCAGTTCTTCCCGAGGTCTTCGACCAAGCAACCGCCATCCTCAAATTCCTCCGGCATAATGCCAAGCAACCCGACCACGTCTTGTGGTGTCGTGGTATTATCAATCTCCTCTATACATGACAAAAAGCTGCCATAGCTACCCTTCATCCGACGTCGGACTTACCCGTTCAAGGTCGCCACTCTGAATTGTAGGGGCTTTGCTAACACCCCGCGCTAACGCTCTCGTCTGGATGATCTCTCGCCTCTTGGAGCCGACTTACTCCTTCTGCAAGAGACTAACTGCCACTCCTCGACACTATTTCATAGATGGCGCACTTGGAACTTCACCTTTCACTATGCTTTCTGTTACTCTGTGCACGGTGGTACAGCAGGAGCATCAGTCTGCCATCTCCGCATGCAGTGAAAGCTCCTTCTATGCTACGTGGTCACCAGTGACCCCGTGGTTCTCTGTTTCACCAAGTCCGTTACATCTCACGTTGACTTAAGACTGCATTAACTTTCTGATGTTCTTTCGCACTGCAGTGCTCCGCCTGTGATTATTTTGGTCTTCCTCAAGCATTGCTCTGTTTGCATCACGTTGTAAATGTGTCATTACTCATTCAATGTACATATCATCGCTTTTATCAGTTTGTATCATTCCTGTTTTTGTTTTTTTCTTTGAGACTATTCCATGCTGCTCGTCTCCTCTGTTTTGTTACGTTAAAGCAATTCTGAAACCACCTTTGGCCTTAATGCATGCACTGACCCTTCGAAGCTCAGTGGTTAAGTTTTGAGCTCCGTGATTTTCGTTACTACAAGGTGTCTATTGAGTGCTTTAGTTTCTGTGGTTGCGTGTATCTTCAAGTTGAAGGTCTGCACTTTGCTTTCGTGTATCTCCCAGGTGGGTGAGTGCCATATTTTTCATTTTTCACTGTTTTGTTTTTCAACCAAGCTGGTCTTTTTTCGTTAAAGTCTCGCCATTGCTTCGATGGCGGCAGTAGATACGGGTGACGCCCACATCCTTATCTTGGAAGATCAGCCAGCTCCCTCCTCTTCTTCTACTGCGGCAGCCCCTACTCAGCTTATTGAGGTGGATCCTGAGCGTCATTGCCACCTCTTTATCTCCAGCAATGGCTTCCGCCCTTCCCACCAAGTGCGGTGGTGTCAAGTCTCCAATCTACATCTCAGCAGAAGACGACGTATCAGTGATCAGCGATACTGAGCTTATAGCTTCCACTTCTCATCAACTTCCTGATCCGCCCCTATTGCTAGGGCCCGCTTCATCGACTTCTCGAACCATGTCTGCTCAAGCGTCCTATGCTTCTGCAACTTCTGGGGTCTTAACACCCCCGGTTTCATCTGCTATGCCTTTTACTGAATCCCATGTCACTGTTGACGGTTCCACCGCCACAATTGGCATTCCAGAAAATTCCCGAGCAGGTCACCTTTTTTCCTCCATTATGGAACGGTGCGTCTATTTTGATGCGCTTCCCGACACCAAGCTGTGGCAATATAGCCGTGCCCTCAAAACTATCTTACCAAAGGATGCTATACACTTTGTAGCTCGAAACCCCAGATCTGTCTTGGTCTATTTTAAGGATAAAGTGCATGCTGATCAGGTCCTAACGGAAGGTCTAACCATCAATGACGTGCATCTACTAGCACAACCGGTTGAGCCGCCCCAGTGGTGCAGTGGTCTAAGGCGCTGGCCTCTGATCATTCGTCCATAAGGGGTCCGGGTTTGAATCCCGGTGAGGCATGGATGTTGTGTTTGTCTTACGGCACTGGCTCTCTCCCTTCCCTGGAACCAGTGACCCTAAATTAGGGACGGGCGACTGCTTATAGCCCATTGAGTTGCTCACGGTGGTCGTTAAACCTCCAATCAAAAAAAAAAAAACCACCGGTTGCGCACCACCTGGTGCAGGTGACCTTCTACCCCGTGCCACCAGAAGCTTCCGACGCCGCACTCTACCCCTTGCTCAGCAAGTACGGCAGGGATGTTGGCTCCATAACAACTATCTCTGCGGCTCCCAGGGACCCTGAGAACAAATCAATTCGGGGCTTCCGCCGCACTGCTCGAGTCCTCTTTCCATCTGATGCTCTGCTGAAAGCGGTTCCGAATGTTTTACACGTCCGCTGTGGACAGCAACGCCGAAGAGTTGAGATAATCACTTCACAGTATTGCACTATCTGCCAGAGCGAAAGTCACATGAGGGCTCAGTGCCCACGTGTCCCCCTGCAAACAGCTCCACACACTACATCATATTCTACTTTGCCCACCAACACTCCACCGACTTCTTCCTTTTCGAGGAAATTCGCGGAATCAAGATCTTCCACAAGTCAGCCTACTGCCATTGGTCAACAAACGACTTTGATGCCTCCACCTCCTGTTGATCCTAAGAATTTTCCCAGACTTCCAAAATCAACTCACCCTAGTACATTTACAACTACTGCTGATGTGCATGTTGACTACTCCTCAGCTTTTACCGTTGGCTCCATGACACGAGTCACAGGTGATACTTCGGGTTCAGTCTCTCCAGACGATCATGGAGCTTTAGTGGTTTCTGGAAAACGCAGTGGTGCTTCTCGCCCCAAGACGAAGAAGTCAAAGACTCTGTCGTCCCGAAGATCATCTCGCTCTTCTATACCCGCTCATCCACTCACTCCGTCAGCTCTCGACGGCCGTTCTTAGAGTCGTCTCTACCCACTTCCTCTGAGACAGCATGTGGAGGTGCTTTTCCTTCACTGGATGAATTCACAACTTTTCTTGCTGAAAATGCTTTTCCTGCTGAGCCCCTGCCATGCGAGGACGTGCTGGAGTGCCTTTTAGGGTCCTCAAGCGCTTCTTCAGCACGCACTTTCATTCAGCAGTATGAAGCAGCTCTACCACAAGTGCTGGATCGATTGCACTCACTTGAAAACACTCTTCGGCGCACCGCAGACGAGGTCCCGCGGAGTGCGTGTTTCCTCCGTAGACTCCACTCCATCACTACAGCCAGTCAATTCCTTCTGCATCCCACACATTCTGGGTGGTGTCACTTAATTGTCGCGGTTTTGCGACACCTCTCGCGAATGTGCTGGTGCGAGAAGATCTTGCTCCGCTGAACGCCGATATATTACTCCTGAAGGAAACAAACTGTACTTTCACCACTCAATTTGATCAGAGGCATCAGTGGGATCATACTTTCCGTCACGCCTACAACCAACTGTTGCGTGGCAGCACGGCAGCTGGAGTTTATTCACGTTTTCGTGCAACTCTTTCTTCCTTCTCAGTGAAAAACAAATGTCGAGACGTATTGCAACGGGTCTCGTTCACCGTAGCAGCTGAAAAATTTCAAATTTTCAACATTTATGTTCCATGTACTCCTACCCACGTGCCAGAGCTGTTTACAAAACTTCGACGGGCTCTGTCCCGTATTTCCATCACTGACCGGGTACTTATCGGAGGTGATTACAATTGCACTCTACATCCCCTAACTGATCGCTCTTCTACTTCCAAAGAACACCGTACGGAAGTAGTACATCTACAATCTATCACTTCAGATTTCTCACTCGTAGATGTTCAGCGTCACTTGTCACCAACCCAGACTACACCGCGAGCCATTGATCCTCCAACAGCAAGATTGGATAGCTTTTATGATACTTCTCTTCTTCTACCAGCAATTTCGGATTCATGCTGTCAACCCACAGCATCCTCGGATCATTGCTCCATTGCCATAACAGTTCTTGCTACCTTAGCACAGCCACGTACAATCCGGCCCTGGACTTTTGACAACACTCTTTTAGATGACCCAGCCTTCAGCTCTTCGGTGCGCGTCTTTCTCGTGGATTGGCGTCCAAAGCTTCATTTTGCACCGTGCCCCCTCACCTTTTGGTTGGGAGTAAAACGTCACCTCATACTACTGGTACGAAATCTGTCATACTCGATCATGACACAACGGAGGATACGACTTGATCATACTAGGCAAATGCTTTCTTTGCTCAATCTTGCTGATCCCCTCTTTCAAGTCTACCAGGCAGAATTGCATTCACTTTTGGTGCCGCTTGCAAAACAAGCCCTCCAACGCCTTAAACTTCAACACCTGAAACCTGATGCTTGTTCGAACGAATCCCTTACATCACTTGAGTCAACTCGCCGAGCCTCTTCTGTTCTACAGCACCTGCGTCTTTCAACTGGAGTAGTATCATCCGAACCAGTTCCAATTTATTCTATGGTACGGAACTACTACATTTCAAAATTTTGTGAAACTCCTTCTCCCTCCCCTACGGCTTCTGCTCTTCTGTTCTCTTCTTTGCCTCAGGTCCCTTTTCATCTTTCAGCCAACCTCCTCCTTTCTCCCACTCTAACTGAACTCACTGACACTTTCTCGTCCCTTAACCCCAGGGTTTCACCTTTCCCGGACGGTTTCCCTGTTTCTTTCTACAGGGCTTTTCTTCCTGCCCTCCTTCCGTTTCTCCTCTGCGCTTTTTCAACGGCCATGCATCTTACGTCTCTTCCGAGGAGTTTCACGCTCGCACAAGTCGTATTATAACGAAGTAAATTTCTCCGTCATTTTCGGTCTACGCCGGGATTCGAACCCGAGGCCGCTTATTCCGGAACAAGTCGCTCTACCAACTGAGCTACGCAGACGATTATTCTGCTTCCTATCTGCCTTTATGTCGTGTGCGTCCTGCTGGCAGGTAGGTCACATCTCCCCCCCGAAAGAGGGCCGGGGGCATGGCCCACGGGTCAGCCGTGACCATGAATCGTTGCAGGCAGCCATCCACTGTAGAACGTGCACTTGAGAACTCCCAGTCAATCTGCTGTGTGGAATGCAACATCACACATTTTTATTTTTCGAAGCGCTGGAGAAGGAATTCTCTGATTTTTCCTGTCTCGCGGTGTGGAAATAACATCACACCAATGCGAGATTTTGAACGGCCGGGTCATCCGGATAGTTCGGGCGCCATTATAACGAAGTAAATTTCTCCGTCATTTTTGGTCTACGCCGGGATTCGAACCCGAGGCCGCTTATTCCGGAACAAGTCGCTCTACCAACTGAGCTACGCAGACGATTATTCTGTTTCCTATCTGCCTTTATGTCGTGTGCGTCCTGCTGGCAGGTACGTCACAGTATGAGTGATGACTTGGGCAATTGGCGTCCCATATCCGTCTTAAATACTGATTATAAACTCTATACTAAATTTCTCTCCCGCCGGCTTAACCCCATACTCCCTCATATTATCTCCACTAATCAAACCTATACTGTATCCGTCCGCACCATCTCCCATAACATTCAGCTTCTTAATGATCTAATTCACCTCGCCCGCTACCGCTCGGAACCCCTTGCTCTTCGTTCCCTCGATCAACGCTCAGCATTCGATAAGATTTCTCATGATTACCTTCTTGCAACATTACTAAATTTCGGCTTTCCTCCTTCCTTTGCTTCTCTTCTCACCTCCCTCTACCGGCACGCAGTTTTCCACGTCAAGCTGCTCAACCTTCTCACAGCTCCCATACCCTTTCGTCGCGGCGTGCGTCAAGGTTGCCCCTTATCCGGGCAGCTCTTTGCCCTCGCAATAGAACCTTTTTTACGCACAGTCCATCGATCCTTCTTTGATTCACTATCACCGGTGGTAGCCAGCACACGTTACCATGTTGCTACCTATGTTGCCTACGCCGATGATATTACATTCTGCATTCGGCAACAATCACAATTTCACGATCTCCGCAATCTCTACAATATCTACGCCTCATGTTCCGGAGCAGCGCTAAGCACAAGGAAAAGCACAGGCTTATGGACCGGATAGTGGTCTCACCGTACTGACTCTCCTTGGGGAGCAGAGTGGTCCAACACCTCTCAAAGATTCTTAGGAGTCCACCTTGGAAAACCAGCAGCTGCTTCACTCGTCACCTGGATGACTCTCCAGCCACGCCTGCATCGCTCGGTCGCAATCTGGCGGCGCGCACAATTCTGCACCACCGTTTTTCAATGAGCACGTCTAACGCACACTTACCTGCTTTCAATGTGCACGTATTCCTGGTTGGCTTCGAAGCAACCAGCACTACATCTTCTTGAACTCACCCGCTGTCAAACTCAGGTTATCTGGCCCGGCCATTATTGGGTCGGAGCACCTCAACTCAGCTTGTCTCCTTCCAACGGAGGCATTAGTCTATCCGACGTCAGATCCTATTACAAGGCTTATCGTGTGTCTACTTTTTTACGATCACTTGCGGCACCTTCTCCCTCTGCAGTTGCTGCTCGTGATGTCATAGTCTCTCCGCATAACCTACGCTTTACTCTCCTTTCATTCTTACTCATGGACCACTGTCCCCTTCTCACAGTTTTCCCTGCTGTCTACAAGGAGGCTATCTTTCTTCGTCCCCTCTCTCTTTCTCGCTCTCTCCCTGCCTCCACAAATGACCTACTTTCGGAACCTCTTTTTTTTTCTTCTCTGCTACACCCTCTCCATCTCCCATGCTTTGCTTTTCCTTCATGGCTCCGAGTTGGAGTCGTTACAGTCAGCGATCTTGTTAACACCGATCTTTCCTGGCTCCCTTTCTCTGCTCTACCCTCTGCTCTCCGTTTCAATGCCAATGCTCACTTTGTTCACAACTCTCTTATTTCTACTATAATCTCCCTGTTCCCTGGGCTTTCTACTCCCTCAAGTCTCATTTCTGTCCGCTCTGCCTCTCTCCCTCTCCCATTTTTTCTGTCGTCCAATGGCCCACCTCTTCCTCTTGTCTCTTTCTCAACAGCTGATCTCTACCGTCTTCTCTCTCGCTCTTCTGCACCTCTTCCCATTTCTGGCATTCCACTTTCTTCTACCTCTGCAGTGTGGTCCGCTGCTCTTTCCCCACTTTCAGCACCCCTTGAAGTCAATTCACATTGGCTTTTCTTACACAACCGCCTCCCTGTGCCGTACATTTTACATCGCATGACCATTTTATCTTCACCCTCCTGTCCGTATTGTGGTGAGGAGTCTGACGTCTAGCATGTCTTCATGTATTGAACAGTATTATTGCCAATGCTCCATCTCGCTTACACGCTAGCGAACGATCCTGTGAGTCCGTCCTCACCTTCAGCGCCTACCGAACACTACTTCTGAACTCTTCTCGCCCTATTCGCCTTCCGGCAGTCTGCTCCTACATCTTCGTGCTTGTAAAACATATAATTCACGTGTATCATCTTTAGCTTCCCACCGAAGCTTCTACTGACATAAATAAAGTCAATACTGCATTACTTTGTCATTTTCGTAATCGCCTGCTCTCCCGCCTTCGACAAGAACTTACCACTCCAGTAGCACGCTGCAGTGAACCGCAGTTCCAATCAACTTGGTCACCGGCAACCTCTTGATTTGCAGGGTCGCCCACAACGCTTCACCTTACGGTCGGAACTTTTTTTTCACCTATCTCCTGATAGATACAATATTTGGCATGCTGATTTGTTTTCAATTTCTGCATCACCAGAGACTATTTTTGTCTTACCCGACAAATTATTATACATAAATTGTATTCTCTCATCACTGTATTGAGCTTTGTGAATAGGTCGTTGCGTAAGCAACATCACAGCCTCTCCTTGACAAATGTCAACCTCGCCTTCTCGTGGTGCATCCTGTTCCCACTAAAGGGGCTCTGACGACCGCCAATAGCGGTATAACTATACCATCGGGATTTGAGGAAATGCTATCCCACACTCACCAACCCGCTTGGCCAGCGTAGTGAGTTATGGCCAAACCCCTCCAAAATGACTCCACAACTTAATTCTTGCCCCTCAGTCTCCGGCAGCTGGAATGTACCTGGCCAAGGCAGCGGCCAGTGCGACATGAAGGCAGAGGGTGCTAAGAATCCCCGGAGAACCAGACTAGGCTGCCATCTGATGCTGACCTTGGCTACGTATAATGGACGCTCCCTATCTTCTGATTCAAAGCTTCTTGAATTGGAAGAGGAACTACAAAAGGATCAAGTGGGACATCATCGGGCTAAGTAAGGTAAGGAAAAAAGGAGAAGATCTCAGTGGACATCTCTTCTACTATCGTGGGACAGATACTGGCAGAACTAGTGGTGTTGGATTTATAATAAAAGAGAAACTGAAGGATAAAGTTGTAGAAGTTGAAAGTTCCTCTGACACAGTTGCACGACTCGTTATCCAACTCTCGAGAAGATACCGGGCTCAGATAATTCAAACTTATGCACCTACCACAAGTCATCCTGAAGAAGAAATTGAAGAATTTTATGAGGAAATTCAGCATCTAAATAATAAAGGTAAGCAACATTTGAAGATAGTTATGGGAGCTTTCAATGCAAAAATAGGGCAACGGCAACAGAATGAAACTTCAGTAGGTAAATTCGGTCACGGCAACGGAAATCAGCGTGGAAATACTCTCTTTGAGTTTGCAGAGGCAGAAGGGTTTTTCATCTTGAACTCCTTTTTCAAGAAAAAGCCACACAGGAAATTGACATGGAGACATCCAAATGGAACAACAAGTGAAATTGATTTTATTATGTGTAACAAAAAAATTCGTCATAGAAGACTGCAGTGTGCCAAACAAGTTCAACACAGGTAGTGACCATAGACTGGTAAGATGCATCTCAACACTAAACTTGAACGTGGCAAGCTCATAAGAAAAACAAAATGTATTGACATAACCAACCTTAAAAAACACCATAATACCTTCAAGTTGGAACTGAAGAACGGATTCTCTGCTTTAGAAGGCCTAACATCGGAAGAAGTGGATATTTCTGAAGTTAACAGAAAAGTAACCAAAGCTCTTATGGAAACAGCAACAAAATTAGCTGGGTCTAAAAACAAGTTGCACGTGAACAAATTATAAGGAAAAACCAAAATGTTGATGCAAAAAAGAAGAGAGATGAGGACAACTAAAGAAGATGTGACTTCCAAAGTGGAATATATAGAGCTATGCAAGACAGTACGAAAAAGTATCACTGAAGACGTAAGGAAATTCAACTGTGAACTAGTGAGGAAAGCAATTGAAAACAACCAAAGTCTAAAGATAGCAAAGGGACATCTCAGTAAGGGAAGAAAACAGATTATGTCACTGAGAAAAGAAGATGGTTCTGTAACAAGAAATAGAGGCGAAATTTTGACAAGAGTGAAAGATTTCTACTCCAAATTATATGAAAGGGATGATACATGTACTCCAGACATCATGAAAGGTACCAGTACCAGAGTTCTTCCAGTCCTCCCAGCAGAAGTTGCACATGCAATCAAGAACATGAAGCGGGGAAAAGCTCCAGGAGAAGATAAAATTACTGCAGATATCATACAAGAAGCAAGTGGAGAAATCGAAACAGTACTGGCCCAAATTTTCACTCGATGCCTTAATGAAGGGAAGATTCCTGAGGATTGGAACGCTACAACGATCTTGCTACATAAAAAAGGTGACATTGAGGATCTCAGGAACTACAGACCTCTCAGCCTCCTATAAGTGGTTTATAAAATCTTCACTAAAGTTCTTTCACACCGCTTGAAAGTAACACTGGACATGGCTCAACCGAGAGAACAAGCTGGATTCAGGAGTGGCTACAGCACAATAGATCATATCCACGTACTGAGAGAACTAATTGAAACAGCGAGGGAATATGAACTTCCATTGTGCATGGCTTTTATCGATTATGAAAAAGCCTTTGATTCGGTGAAACCATCAGCAGTTACAATGGCTCTGAAATCCTGTGGTGTTGGAGATGCATACATTAATATTATTAATAACATCTATGAAAATGCAAGTGCAAAGATTCGGCTGTTTGAGAATACAGCACACATAAAATTTGGAAAGGGAGTGAGACAAGGTGACACCATATCTCCGAAGCTCTTTAATGCTACATTGGAAGGTGTCTTTCAGTCGCTGAGCTGGGAAAGCAAAGGAATAAAGATTAATGGAGATTATCTAACCCACCTTCGTTTTGCTGATGACGTAGTCATTTTTGCAACTACCCCATCAGAGCTGCAGAGTATGATCCAGAAACTTGCTGACAAGAGTAAAGAAGTGGGATTAAAAATGAAATTTCAGAAGACAAAAGTGATGTTCAATGCTTTTTCAAGAAATGAAGATTTATCGATTGATGGAGAAAAACTGGAGATAACAGACACGTACGTTTATCTTGGACAGCAGATATCAAGTGAGGGTCACATTGATGAAGAAAGTAATCGGCGTACAAAACTTGCCTGGAGAGCTTTTGGAAGAAACAGCATAATTTTCAAGAGCAATATGCCATTATGTCTTAAAAGAAAAGTGTTTGATCAATGCATCCTTCCAGTGCTTACGTATGGTGCAGAGACGTGGACCTTAACTAAAAGAGACATACAAAGGCTGCAGACAACTCAAAGCAGCATGGAGAGGTGCATGCTTGGTGTAACCAGGAGAGATAAGAAGAGGAACTCGTGGATCCGAAAAATGACAAGAGTGGAAGACATCATGATCAGATTTAAATCCCTGAAATGGCAATGGGCTGGACATACTGCCAGAAGGACAGACCATCGATGGACAGCAGAAATTTTAGATTGGATTCCAAGGGACAGGAAAAGACCCAGAAAAAGACCACATGGGAGATGGGTGGATGAAATTCGAAAGTATGCAGGAGTGACATGGAGGAGACTGGCACAAGACAGACCGTTGTGGAGGAAACTTGGGGAGACCTTCGTCCAGCAGTGGATTGATAATGGTTCACAATGATGATGATGATAATCAATTGTGTAAATTTGTGTTCTCCAATTCTCACTGTGATGAGTTGTGTCTTCTCTCTGTATTTTCAGAGATTATTTTTTTCCTTTGCATTCTCAGAAACATTATTGTACATAACTATTTTTCATATCACTGTTGCATTTAGCATGTAGTACGACGAGCCACATTTATTTGTAAATTTTTCATCATCTGCCTTTCGAACTTTTGATTTCATGTTTGTCTCCTTAGTCACCTGCAACTTTTTGGTTTGCAAGGTCGCCCACAACGATTCATCTTACGGTGGGAACTTTTCTTTCATCAATAATGTGTCAAATTTATGCTCTATAGTGCTCATCATGCTGGATTGATTCTACTCTCTGTATTACCAGAGATTCATATTGCCTCGCCAGATTTCTACTGTACTTAACTGTTGTCATATCAACGTTGCACCTGTAAATAACATAGCGCAAGCTGCATACATCTGTTAAATTCTTTCACCTGTCTTTTGCATCTTTGTCTGCAAGCTTGAATTCTGTATTATTCCTTGCATCAATATTGTGCAAAATAAACTTCTATAACGCTCTTCAAGCTGAATTGTTACTATTCTTTGCATTGTCAGAGACTTTTCTGCCTCACTAGACACTGTAGTGTGACCAACTGTTTTTACTATCATCAATGTACAGAACTGTGTAAATAAGCAGTGGCGTAAGCTACAAGCATCTGTAAATATTTTTTTTGTCATACATCATTTGAGATTATATATTCAAGCACATCTCCTGTATCTTTCTTCTAATAAATACTTTGTGAAAACTGACCCTTCCAGCCAGGATTTCGACCGGGTTTTGGAAAACAGCGATAGGTATGCGCTGGCATTCAGTACATAATGCTGCCGCTAACTGTTGCTTAGTAGTAGGCCTTGGTTCCAAACTTCTTATGCGGCGCTCGAATTCATCCAATAGGTGCTCTATGGGATTAACATCGGGGCTCTGTGCTGGCCAGTCCACACACGATACGGAATTATCATCAAACCACGCCGTAACAGTCCTTGCTTTATGGGACGTAAGTCGTGTCTGTTTTGAGCTCCGTGTTTCGCCGTCTACTGAGTGTGTTTTGTGTGCTCTGTTGTTTAACTTTTGTGCGTGCCTTCAAGACGAAGGTTGTATCTTTCATTTAAGACATCTCCCGAGTCGGTGAGTACTATTTTCAATTAGCTATCAGCACTTTATTTTCTCGACCAGTTGGTCGTTTTTTACTAAGTTAGGTCTCGCCATCGGCGATGGCGACTGCTGATAAGAGCAGCATTCCCGCTCTCGTCACAGCTGCTCCTACTACGTCGATCCTTATCTCTGACGGAGCAAACCAATCAGCGTCCGTCCTTGATGATAGGGAATATCGTCCTCCTCCTGATGCCTATTGCTCTTCTTCTTCTACGCTTCAACTCTCTGACTCCACCACCCCTCCTGGTGGTGAGGCTATGACGTTCGTTCCTGATGCTACCGATGACGTAATGGATATCTCTGAGGGCGTTGCTTCTCTGCCCTCGGTAGCCTTGCCCAGCGTTGTGTCAGCTCCTTCATCCAGCGCTGCACCTCTGCCTTCCAATGGAGGATTGCCTTCCCGCTCTTATTCTAGCGTTACCTCAGGTGCGTCCCTTCCGACGCAATCGACTCGCCTTCCCCTTGCAGATGCCCATGTCCAGATACATGGTGACTCACTTCAATTGGACGTGCCGCACTTCTCACCCGCTGCGCAGGAACTTCACTCCACCCGCGAGTTGGGAGTGTGCCTAGATGCTCTTCCGAATACACCGCTGAAAGTCTATTGTGATACGCTCCTTGCTTTTCTTCCAGCCGGAGCCATTACTCACCTCACCCGCCGGCCGCGGACGGTGATTGTTTATTTCACATCCAAAGAGCATGCAGACACGCTTCTAAACTTTGGTCTTGACCTGGGAGACCACCACCTGGAAGCTGAACCGATTTCCAGGCGCCCTGTTCAGGTCTCCTTGCATCCGGTGCCCCCGAAATCTCGGATGCGATGATATGTACTGCACTTAGTAAGTGTGGTAAGATTGTTGGTCCTGTTATCACACATTCAGCTGCGCCCAAGGATCCTGCAAATAAGAATGTTCGTAGTTTTCGCCGGAGTGTTCGACTCATCTTTCCATCAGAGGAGCATCTCCGTAAGTTCCCACGGATCCTAAACGTCCGATGTGGGCAGCTCTCCTACAGAATTGACATACTAACATCAGAACACTGTGCTAATTGCAAAGAACTTGGGCGTCAGCGTGCTCGATGCCCCAACAACCAGTATCCAGCTCCCACGGCTTCTACAGTGCCTACCGCCTCTAAGCAGCCTCCTGCTACATCTCGCTCTCGACCTGCACCGTCTTCAAATGTGCCAACTGCCCCAGGGCCGAGTTACACAAAAAGTATATCTACAGCCTCTCGTCCACGAGCGTCTTTTGATGCTGATCTCACCTCCCACCTTCAATTTCCAGTGCTCACCTCACCTATTACTCCTCATCCCGTGGCAACATCGGGAGACTTCGCCGCTGGTTTCCCACCAGTCTTCACTGTTGGTGTCTCCGAGTGTGACGGCGGTGCCGATAACTCCTCTGACTCTGCGTCAGCTTCCCGAGCATCGTCGCTCCCTGGAAAACGAATTTCTGGCACTCGTACAGGTACCCGACGTAAGAGGAAGAAGAAGAAGAAATCTTCCTCTGCGGATGGGCAACCGTTCCGTACTACCAAATCTTCAGGAGATATCTCTCCCTCTCCTGCGCCAACAGAAATTGAAAGGGACACTGATGATGATGGGTCTCCACCTTCGTTTGAGGTCTTTTCAAGTGTTCTCTCCAAATGTGGTGCTCTTTCAGAACCTCTCAATCTTGGAGATTACTATCAGTTTTGCACCCACACCACGAACCTGGAGTCGACGTATGACTACCTCCGAGAGCGCGAAGACATTCTTCCCGCGCTGCTCCAGCAAGCCGGATGCATTGCTAAGAACCTTCGTGGGTTTGTTCATGACCCCTGCACCACTCATGGACCCTTGGCTGCGTAAAGTTGTTGTAACCGTATTACAACAACTTTCAAGAGTTGTTGTAATACGGTTACAACAACTTTCAGGAGTTGTTGTAACCGTATTACAACAACTCCTGAAAGTTGCTCCGCGACTGCTCCAACCAACGACTGACCAGTCCATTCAAGGTCACGACCCTTAATTGCAGAGGGTTCGCTAGCCCCCTAGCGAATGCTCTTGTTATGGAAGACCTCTCGCCCCTCGCCTCGGGGCAGATCTGTTACTACTACAAGAAACAAACTGCCATTCCTCCACTCTGTTTACTCGCTGGTGTGGTAGCGATTATGTGTTCCATCATGCTTTCCGCTACTCATCTCATGGTGGACTTGCTATCGGAATACATCAACATTTCCGATCCACCCTCACTGCACTCTCAGTGCAGAACTTATGCCGAGATTTACTCCAGCAAGTCTCCTTCACAGTTGGCGGAGCTCGATTTCACATCTTTAATGTGTATATTCCATGCACCTCTATTCATTTATCCATCTTGTTCACCAAACTCCGTAAAGCTCTCTCGAAAGTCTCACCTTCGGATCGTGTGCTCTTGGGTGGAGACTTCAATTGCACCCTTGACCCGGCTCTGGATCGCTCTCCTTCGTCACGAGAGCGTCGGACGGATCTCGTCGCACTACTCCATGACCTTGTTGCTGATTTCTCCTTCACCGATGCTTATAGGCGCCTTCATCCACAAGAGACCTCACACACGTGGCGCTCGTCTGGGAGTCAGCTTCCATCAACTGCACGCTTGGATCGGGTTTACGTTTCCACACCGCTTCTTGCGTCTATTACCGAGTTGCAACATCAACCTACTGCTTCCTCAGACCACTGCACGGTCACCCTCACAGTGTTTGTTGCGGCGTCACTCCCTCGGACTGTTCGTCCGTGGACATTTGACTCCAATCTCCTCACTGATCCTGAATTTTGTGCCTCTGTCAGTTCTTTTCTCGCTGCTCGTCGCGCAGGGTTGCATTCCGCACCCTGTACCTTGACGTATTGGCTTCGTGTCAAGCATCAGCTCCTCTTACATATCAAGCAACTTTCCTTCACCATGAAGACTTCTAGTCAGATGCGCCTCGATCACGCCAGGCAGATGCTCACACTGATTGGGTTATCAGATCCGCTTTTTCCAGCATATCAGGCGGAGCTACAGGCTTTGCTGAAACCTCTTGCGCAGCAAGCACTTTTACGTCTGCGCATTAAACATCTCAATCCGTAGGAATGCACCTATGATTTTCTAACATCAATGGAATCTGCACGTAAGTCTTCTACCTCGCTTCGTCATCTTCGCCTCCTCTGGCGAAATCACATCCGATTCGGCAGCGATTTGCTCTCACGTTCGTCAGTTCCATACCACCAAGTTCAGTGAAACTCTTCCCCCTTCTCCCTCTGCTCTCCCCCATCTTCTCAATAACCTACCTCAAGTTCCGTCTCATCTTGCTCCCACCCTGTCTCTTGCACCCACATCCACGGAGGTGTCCGACACCTTCTCTTCCCTTAACCCCCATGCCGCTCCGGGTCCGGACGGCCTCTCTTTTCCTTTTTACCGTGCGTTCTTGCCTCTTTTGTTGCCTTTTCTCCTCTCCGCTTTTTCTGCTGCATTTAACTGCTCCCCCTTCCCGAGGAGTTTCACGGACGCACATGTGGTCCTATTTCCCAAGAAGGGTGACCCTCTTGACTTGGGAAATTGGCGCCCCATTTCTCTTCTCAGTCAAGATTATAAACTCTATACTAAGTTTCTTTCCCGTCGACTAAACTCTATCCTCCCTCACATCCTTGCTGACTCTCAAACCTATACTGTTCCTGGCCGTTCACTTTCCTCCAATGTTCAACTTCTTCGCGATCTCATTCATCTTGCCAAGACTCATTCTGAACCTCTTGCTCTCCTTTCCTTAGACCTGCGTTCCGCTTTCGATAATATCTCACACGCCTATTTAACACAAACCCTGCTACACTTTGGCTTTCCTCCACAATTTATCTCCGTTCTTCTCTCAATTTATCGGGACGCCGTTTTCCATGTCAAGACGGCATCTTTTCTCACAGCACATGTTCCCTTCAAGCGGGGAGTTCGTCAGGGCTGCCCGCTTTCTGGTCAACTGTTTGCGATTGCCGTCGAGCCTTTTCTACGCTCTCTGCAAACATCTCTTCTAGCACAACTTCCACCACCAGTTGCCAGCTCACGGCATCACTCAGTCATTTACTCTGCTTATGCAGATGACATCACCGTCTGCATTCGTAGCGACTCACAGTTCCAACTGCTTCGTCGTTTGTTCTCCGCATATGCTTCATGTTCTGCAGCTGAACTGAATACGTCTAAGAGCACTGGATTGTGGTGCGGGTCGTGGTCCAATCGCTTGGATGCTCCATGGGGGCCACATGGTCATCCACTACCCAACGCTTCCTGGGTGTGCACTTAGGCGCACCACAAGCTACATCCAGTGCAACTCGCTCGGAACTCCATCCTCGCCTCCTCCGCACAGCTGCATTCTGGTGTCGTGCGCAGTTCTGTACGTCCTACTACCAGCGTGCAAATCTCACCAGGACATACCTTCTGTCCATCTGCAAGCATTCTTGGATTGCATCTACGACCCCGCTTTTCTGTCTCCAGGAGGTTACACGCTGCCTTACTCGAGTAATGTGGGCGGGTCATCACTGGATTAACGTCCACAAGCTCTGTGCTCCTCCCTCCTATGGTGGTGCTGGCCTACCTGATGTCCCGCTGTGCTACAAAGCAAGCCGAGTGATCAACTTCATTCACCTTTTCACGGCTCCAGTGGCTTCCGCAGTTCAGGTACGTGACGTTCTTGCCTCCTTGCGTAACCCACATTTTTCCTTTCTTTCTTTAGTTCTCATGCATTGCTGTCCTTTCCACCCCTCCAAACTCCCACCTGCATATTCTGAAGCCCTCATTCACCTTCGCTCTCTCCCCCTCATTCGCTCCCCTCCCTCTTCAACTCTAGAGCTTCTTTCTGAACCCCTCTTCTTCAACTCCCTTGTTCATCCCCCCATCTCCCCTGTTTTTCATTCCCCTCTTGGCTCCGAGCAGGTGTAGTAACTGTACAAGACCTCACTAACTCGGATCTATCCTGGCGCCCTCTCTCTGGCCTCCCCCTGCTATTCTCTCGTCCCCATCCGCCCATTTGGTCTATGACTCTCTGCTAACTGCAGTTCTTTCACTTTTCCCTGATCTTGTCTCCCCCACCGGTCTCGTCTCTGTCTTTTCTGCCCCTCTTCCGCTGCCGTTTTTCCTCCGACTCACAAACTCGGTTCTTCCTCTCTCCTCTCTCTCCTCTAAATCTCTTTATCGTTTTCTAGTGCACCTTGCCACCCCTTCACCGCTTTCTATTCTGGAGGTTCCCCCTGCTTCTCTTCCTCTTGTCTGGGCCGCTGCCCGCTCACCCTTATCTGCCCCTCTTGAAATTAATACCCACTGGCTCTTTTTGCATAATCGCCTCCCTGTTCCGTATTTTCTCTTTCGCATGTCTCTTTTCTCCTCCCCTCTCTGCTCCTTCTGCGCACAGGAGGCAGACGTTTCTCACGTCTACCTTTACTGTCCCATCCTGATGCCTCTCCTCCACCAGGCTTTCCGCATTGCCAGTCGCTCTTGTTTTCAAGATCTTCCGTTCACTGCCTACAGACATCTTCTTCTGCGGGCTCATCCACCTACAACTCTTCCTTCAGTATGTGCCTATCTTTTCGTGCTGGTTAAACACGTTATTTACGTATAACTTCAACAACTCCACAGCATTTCCTCGCCGGTCTCTTTACACCAGGCCAGCGCAGCACTTTTGTGCCATTTTCAAGATCGATTGCTTTCTCGACTCCGCCTGGAGTACCAGTCGGCTTCTTCCAGTCGTCGAGAAGCCACCTTCTATGCTACCTGGGCGCCGGCCGCTCCATGGTTTGCGATTGATTCTGGACTGCTACACCTATCAGAACCCTAGGACATTCTACACCTCCTTTGCTGAGTTCCGTGGCACCCTGGTGCCCCTCCTCCACTCTACGACTCGTGCAATCCACACTACCGTTGAATTGTGAATGCTAATGCCCTCTCAGTGTTTTTTCATGCTTACTCGTGTACATTACTTACTTTCACCCCGCCTGTATTATGTTGCTTTGGTGCCCTCGTTAAATAACTTGCACAATTGTGCACGCTGTGTTTTTATCTCATGTATGTAATGTTTTACCTTCACGGCGGTGTTTGTGCTGTTCTTTTTCTAATTGTGTACTATTGTTTCGCCTGTGATATCCTGTAAATCATGCCCAGCCAATGTCATGTGACACGATGTGTTTCTCTTTGTCACTTCTGCAATTTTTTATTCAATAAGCTTTGCTTGCAGTATTTGTTATTCATCCCCATTGTCATTGCAGTGTATATACCATCATGTTTTTAACAGTTTTGTATTATTTCCCAGTGAGATGCCCAATACTGTACGTCTCCCTCTTATGTTTTTTTATGATAAATTAGAATAAAGCGATTTTGAAACCTTGCTTTATGGGACGTAAGTAGTGTCTGTTTTGAGCTCCGTGTTTCGCCGTCTACTGAGCGTGTTTTGTGTGCTCTGTCGTTTAACTTTTGTGCGTGCCTTCAAGACGAAGGTTGTATCTTTCATTTAAGACATCTCCCGAGTCGGTGAGTACTTTTTTCAATTAGCTATCAGCACTTTATTTTCTCGACCAGTTGGTCGTTTTTACTAAGTTAGGCCTCGCCATCGGCGATGGCGACTGCTGATAAGAGCAGAATTCCCGCTCTCGTCACAGCTTCTCCTACTACGTCGATCCTGATCTCTGACGGAGCAAACCAATCAGCGTCCGTCCTTGATGATAGGGAATATCGTCCTCCTCCTGATGCCTATTGCTCTTCTTCTTCTACGCTTCAACTCTCTGACTCCACCACCCCTCCTGGTGGTGAGGCTATGACGTTCGTTCCTGATGCTACCGATGACGTAATGGATATCTCTGAGGGCGTTGTTTCTCTGCCCTCGGTAGCCTTGCCCAGCGTTGTGTCAGCTCCTTCATCCAGCGCTGCACCTCTGCCTTCCAATGGAGGATTGCCTTCCCGCTCTTATTCTAGCGTTACCTCAGGTGCGTCCCTACCGACGCAATCGACTCGCCTTCCCCTTGCAGATGCCCATGTCCAGATACATGGTGACTCACTTCAATTGGACGTTCCGCACTTCTCACCCGCTGCGCAGGAACTTCACTCCACCCGCGAGTTGGGAGTGTGCCTAGATGCTCTTCCGAATACACCGCTGAAAGTCTATTGTGATACGCTCCTTGCTTTTCTTCCAGCCGGAGCCATTACTCACCTCACCCGCCGGCCGCGGACGGTGATTGTTTATTTCACATCCAAAGAGCATGCAGACACGCTTCTAAACTTTGGTCTTGACCTGGGAGACCACCACCTGGAAGCTGAACCGATTTCCAGGCGCCCTGTTCAGGTCTCCTTGCATCCGGTGCCCCCGAAATCTCGGATGCGATGATATGTACTGCACTTAGTAAGTGTGGTAAGATTGTTGGTCCTGTTATCACACATTCAGCTGCGCCCAAGGATCCTGCAAATAAGAATGTTCGTAGTTTTCGCCGGAGTGTTCGACTCATCTTTCCATCAGAGGAGCATCTCCGTAAGTTCCCACGGATCCTAAACGTCCGATGTGGGCAGCTCTCCTACAGAATTGACATGCTAACATCAGAACACTGTGCTAATTGCAAAGAACTTGGGCATCAGCGTGCTCGATGCCCCAACAACGAGTATCCAGCTCCCACGGTTTCTACAGTGCCCACCGCCTCTAAGCAGCCTCCTGCTACATCTCGGTCTCGACCTGCACCGTCTTCAAATGTGCCAACTGCCCCAGGGCCGAGTTACACAAAAAGTATATCTACAGCCTCTCGTCCACGAGCGTCTTTTGATGCTGATCTCACCTCCCACCTTCAATTTCCAGTGCTCGCCTCACCTATTACTCCTCATCCCGTGGCAACATCGGGAGACTTCGCCGCTGGTTTCCTACCAGTCTTCACTGTTGGTGTTTCCGAGTGTGACGGCGGTGCCGATAACTCCTCTGACTCTGCGTCAGCTTCCCGAGCATCGTCGCTCCCTGGAAAACGAATTTCTGGCACACGTACAGGTGCCCGACGTAAGAGGAAGAAGAAGAAGAAATCTTCCTCTGCGGATGGGCAACCGTTCCGTGCTACCAAATCTTCAGGAGATTTTTCTCCCTCTCCTGCGCCAACAGAAATTGAAAGGGACACTGATGATGATGGGTCTCCGCCTTCGTTTGAGGTCTTTTCAAGTGTACTCTCCAAATGTGGTGCTCCTTCAGAACCTCTCAATCTTGGAGATTACTATCAGTTTTGCACCCACACCACGAACCTGGAGTCGACGTATGACTACCTCCGAGAGCTCGAAGACATTCTTCCCGCGCTGCTCCTGCAAGCCGGATGCATTGCTAAGTACCTTCGTGGGTTTGTACATGATCCCCTGCACCACTCATGGACCCTTGGCTGCGTAAACCGATTACAACAACTCCTGAAAGTGTCTCCGCGACTCCTCCAGCCTACGACTGACCAGTCCATTCAAGGTCACGACCCTTAATTGCAGAGGGTTCGCTAGCCCCCTAGCGAATGCTCTTGTAATGGAAGACCTCTCGCCCCTCGCCTCTGGGCCGATCTGTTACTACTACAAGAAACAAACTGCCATTCCTCCACTCTGTTTACTCGCTGGTGTGGTAGCGATTATGTGTTCCATCATGCATTCCGCTACTCATCTCATGGTGGACTTGCTATCGGAATACATCAACATTTCCGATCCACCCTCACTGCACTCTCAGTGCAGAACTTATGCCGAGATTTACTCCAGCAAGTCTCCTTCACAGTTGGCGGAGCTCGATTTCACATCTTTAATGTGTATATTCCGTGCACCTCTATTCATTTATATATCTTGTTCACCAAACTCCGTCAAGCTCTCTCGAAAGTCTCGACTTCGGATCGTGTGCTCTTGGGTGGAGACTTCAATTGCACCCTTGACCCGGATCTGGATCGCTCTCCTTCGTTACAAGAGCGTCGGAAGGATCTCGTCGCACTACTCCATGACATTGTTGCTGATTTCTCCTTCACCGATGCTTATAGGCGCCTTCATCCACAAGAGACCTCACACACGTGGCGCTCGTCTGGGAGTCAGCTTCCATCAACTGCACGCTTGGATCGGGTTTACGTTTCCACACCGCTTCTTGCGTCTATTACCGAGTTACAACATCAACCTACTGCTTCCTCAGACCACTGCACGGTCACCCTCACAGTGTTTGTTGCGGCGTCACTCCCTCGGACTGTACGTCCGTGGACATTTGACTCCAATCTCCTCACTGATCCTGAATTTTGTGCCTCTGTCCGTTCTTTCCTAGCTGCTCGTCGCGCAGGGTTGCATTCCGCACCCTGTACCTTGACGTATTGGCTTCGTGTCAAGCATCAGCTCCTCTTACATATCAAGCAACTTTCCTTCACCATGAAGACTTCTAGTCAGATGCGCCTCGATCACGCCAGGCAGATGCTCGCACTGATTGGGTTATCAGATCCGCTTTTTCCAGCATATCAGGCGGAGCTCCAGGCTTTGCTGAAACCTCTTGCGCGGCAAGCACTTTACGTCTGCGCATTAAACATCTCAATCCGGAGGAATGCACCTATGATTTTCTAACATCAATGGAATCTGCACGTAAGTCTTCTACCTCTCTTCGTTATCTTCGCCTCCCCTCTGGCGAAATCACATCCGATTCGGCAGCGATTTGCCCTCACGTTCGTCAGTTCTATACCACCAAGTTCAGTGAAACTCTTCCCCTTCTCCCTCTGCTCTCCCCCATCTTCTCAATAACCTACCTCAAGTTCCGTCTCATCTTGCTCACACCCTGTCTCTTGCACCCACATCCACGGAGGTGTCCGACACCTTCTCTTCCCTTAACCCCCATGCCGCTCCGGGTCCGGACGGCCTCTCTTTTCCTTTTTACCGTGCGTTCTTGCCCCTTTTGCTGCCTTTTCTCCTCTCCGCTTTTTCTGCTGCATTTAACTGCTCCCCCTTCCCGAGGAGTTTCACGGACGCACATGTCCTATTTCCCAAGAAGGGTGACCCTCTTGACTTGGGAAATTGGCGCCCCATTTCTCTTCTCAATCAAGATTATAAACTTTATACTAAGCTTCTTTCCCGTCGACTAAACTCTATCCTCCCTCACATCCTTGCTGACTCTCAAACCTATACTATTCCTGGCCGTTCTCTTTCCTCCAATGTTCAACTTCTTCGCGATCTCATTCATCTTGCCAAGACTCATTCAGAACCTCTTGCTCTCCTTTCCTTAGACCTCCGTTCCGCTTTCGATAATATCTCACACGCCTATTTAACACAAACCCTGCTACACTTTGGCTTTCCTCCACAGTTTGTCTCTGTTCTTCTCTCCCTCTACCGGGACGCCGTTTTCCATGTCAAGACGGCATCTTTTCTCACAGCACATGCTCCCTTCAAGCGATGAGTTCGTCAGGGCTGCCCGCTTTCTGGTCAACTGTTTGCGATTGCCGTCGAGCCTTTTCTACGCTCTCTGCAAACATCTCTCCTAGCACAACTTCCACCACCAGTTGCCAGCTCACTGCATCACTCAGTCATTTACTTTGCTTATGCAGATGACATCACCGTCTGCATTCGTAGCGACTGACAGTTCCAACTGCTTCGTCGTTTGTTCTCCGCATATGCTTCATGTTCTGCAGCTGAATTGAATACATCTAAGAGCACTGGATTGTGGTGCGGGTAGTGGTCCAATCGCTTGGATGCTCCATGGGGGCCACATGGTCATCCACTACCCAACGCTTCCTGGGTGTGCACTTAGGCGCACCACAAGCTACATCCAGTGCAACTCGCACGGAACTCCATCCTCGCCTCCTCCGCACAGCTGCATTCTGGTGTCGTGCGCAGTTCTGTACGTCCTACTACCAGCGTGCAAATCTCACCAGGACATACCTTCTGTCCATCTGCAAGCATTCTTGGATTGCATCTACGACCCCGCTTTTCTGTCTCCAGGAGGTTACACGCTGCCTTACTCGAGTAACGTGGGCGGGTCATCACTGGATTAACGTCCACAAGCTCTGTGCTCCTCCCTCCTATTATGGTTCTGGCCTACCTGATGTCCCGCTGTGCTACAAAGCAAGCCGAGTGATCAACTTCATTCACCTTTTCACGGCTCCAGTGGCTTCCGCAGTTCAGGTACGTGACGTTCTTGCCTCCTTGCGTAACCCACATTTTTCCTTTCTTTCTTTAGTTCTCATGCATTGCTGTCCTTTCCACCCCTCCAAACTCCCACCTGCATATTCTGAAGCCCTCACTCACCTTCGCTCTCTCCCCCTCATACGCTCCCCTCCCTCTTCAACTCTAGAGCTTCTTTCTGAACCCCTCTTCTTCAACTCCCTTGTTCATCGCCCCATCTCCCCTGTTTTTCATTCCCCTCTTGTCTCCGAGCAGGTGTAGTAACCGTACAAGATCTCACTAACTCGGATCTATCCTGGCGCCCTTTCTCTGGCCTCCCCCTGCTATTCTCTCGTCCCCATCCGCCCATTTGGTCTATGACTCTCTGCTAACTTCACTTCTTTCGCTTTTCCCTGATCTTGTCTCCCCCACCGGTCTCGTCTCTGTCTTTTCTGCCCCTCTTCCGCTGCCGTTTTTCCTCCGACTCACAAACTCGGTTCTTCCTCTCTCCTCTCTCTCCTCTAAATCTCTTTATCGTTTTCTAGTGCACCTTGCCACCCTTCACCGCTTTCTATTCTGGAGGTTCCCCCTGCTTCTCTTCCTCTTGTCTGGGCCGCTGCCCGCTCACCCTTATCCGCCCCTCTTGAAATTAATACCCACTGGCTCTTTTTGCATAATCGCCTCCCTGTTCCGTATTTTCTCTTTCGCATGTCTCTTCTCTCCTCCCCTCTCTGCTCCTTCTGCGCACAGGAGGCATACATTTCTCACGTCTACCTTTACTGTCCCATCCTGATGCCTCTCCTCCACCAGGCTTTCCGGATTGCCAGTCACTCTTGTTCTCAAGATCTTCCGTTCACTGCCTACAGACATCTTCTTCTGCGGGCTCATCCACCTACGCCTCTTCCGTCAGTATGTGCCTATCTTTTCGTGCTGGTTAAACACGTTATTTACGTATACCTTCAACAACTCCGCAGCGTTTCCTCGCCGGTCTCTTTACACCAGGCCAGCGCTGCACTTTTGTGCCATTTTCAAAATCGATTGCTTTCTCGACTCCGCCTTTAGTACCAGTCGGCTTCTTCCAGTCGTCGAGAAGCCACCTTCTATGCTACCTGGGCGCCGGCCGCTCCATGGTTTGCGGTTGATTCTGGACTGCTACACCTATCAGTACCCTAGGACATTCTACACCTCCTTTGCTGAGTTCCGTGGCACCCTGGTGCCCCTCCTCCACTCTACGACTCGTGCAATCCACGCTACCGTTGAATTGTGAATGCTAATGTCATCTCAGTGTATTTTCATGCTTACTCGTGTACATTACTTACTGTCACCCCGCCTGTATTATGTTGCTTTGGTGCCCTCGTTAAATAACTTGCACAATTGTGCACGCTGTGTTTTTATCTCATGTATGTAATGTTTTACCTTCACGGCGGTGTTTGTGCTGTTCTTTTTCTAATTGTGTACTATTGTTTCGCCTGTG
The DNA here is from genome assembly GCA_039090855.1 of Macrothele yani. Taxonomy (NCBI): domain Eukaryota; kingdom Metazoa; phylum Arthropoda; class Arachnida; order Araneae; family Macrothelidae; genus Macrothele; species Macrothele yani. Next base: position 44,283,048 of record CM077005.1, on the reverse strand, counting down.
ATATCCTGTAAATCATGCCCAGCCAATGTCATGTGACACGATGTGTTTCTCTCTGTCACTTCTGCAATTTTTATGCAATAAGCTTTGCTTGCAGCATTTGTTATTCATCCCCATTGTCATTGCAGTGTATATACCATCATGTTTTAACAGTTTGTATTATTTCCCAGTGAAACTCCCAACACTGTACGTCTCCCTCTTATGTTTTCTTATGATGAATAATATTAAAGTGATTTTGAAACCTTGCTTTATGGATCGGTGCATTATCCTGCTGGTACCAACAAGGCTCGGTTCCATGATATTGCTACAGAGTTGGTGAGACATACTGTAATTGTCCAGAATATTGAGGTAGACGTTCTGGTTATTAGGTTTGTCCACGATAACCAATGGGCCGGAACCATACCACGAAAAACATCCCCACACGAGTACACTGCCAGCCCCAAACTTGACCGTACGAACAGTACACTGTGCTAAATAGCGATCACCCGGCTGCCGCCATACCCACAGACGGCCATCATACTGATGGATTGTGCATCTGGATTCATCAGTCCATAGGATCCGTTTCCATTGATCTACGGTCCACGATGAATGTTCTTTACACCATGCTAATTGACGAGTAGCATTCCAAATGAAGATGAAAGGCTTATGAGCAGCCGCACGACCACGGTAACCCATGGAATGAAGTTCTCTGCGAATGGTACGTGTACATACCGAGGTTCCAGCATTTTTACTCACCTGTACACTGAGCTCTTGTGCAGTACTCCGTCGATTTGCTGTAACGACTCTCCTGAGGCTTCGAGGTCATCTATCACTGATTTTCTTAGGTCTACCGGTACGTTTTGTTGCTTCAGGCACGCGTAATGTCTTTTACTTATTCAGTACATCCAAAACGGTTGACTTGGGTATGTTTAAACGCCTCGCGGTTTCTTTTATGGACAACCCTCTAATATAGCACCGAACAATAATTCCTTTCTCAAAGTCAGTTCTCTCCCGCCGCAACATTTCCACTGAAACTCACAGTGCGATATCATCGCGGTCAGCTGCAGGCTTTTTTATACCATTTACAGCTGTTCCGCGTATCTTAACAACGTAGCGGATCCGTTCATTTGCTTTTGAAGGAGTGTCCGGTTACTTTTGTCAATATAGTTTATTTGATGGATTGTCTCTCACCTTCCAAAGTTGTGAATTCCGAGCGTCTTACATTTTTAGTGATCTTATATACACATTTTGGGGGGGGGGCGGTGCATCGTTGCGATGTTTAATATTGTTCTGAACTCCGACTGTCGCAATCGTACCGTGGAAGAGTGTGTATATGCCCGACGAATCATGTGCTGTAAAACTGCTAATTTATGTTTTATTGGTCGTTCAGAGCGTATTGGAATAATAGTGGGAGAATAAGTTGATTTTTCGGTAAACAGAGAAGCTAATTTCTTGTGTTGTAGGGTTTTGTTGAAATAACATGCACAGTCGAGTCACATTATTATGACCACCACCTACTTTTTACATCAACAGCACGTTGCCAATGAAAGAAGGCACGTGACGTGAGCTGGCTTGGAGGGTATATAAGGTGTGCTGTAGGCAATCTGAAAACATATCACTCGTTGCTGTCATGGATAAAAGGAGCGTTTTATTAGAATTGGTTAAAGGATTACGGCTATCAAGCCAAGGGTGGCAGTGTTTCTGAAACAGGCAAGTTTCTGAAATGTTCGCGTGCTGCTGTGGTTAAAGTGTATCGTTATTGGAGAAATGGCACCATTGCGAAGAAGCGACGTGAAAACTGCAGCGCACCGCGTGACATCGATATGAGAGGTGAACGTCTCATTCGAAGGTGCGTGAGAACCGATCGACACGCTACAGTTGAGCAACTCACTAACCGAATAAACTAGGGGGCTACCGGAAGTGTGTCTAAAACGACGGTTCAGCGAACCCTGCTGCGTACGGGGCTCCGATGCAGACGGGCACCTATGTTAACGAAGATACATCGGCAGAAAAGACTTAAATTTGCACGGAAGTATCGGTATTGGACCTCCGCTGATTAGCTAAGGATTGCCTTCTCTGATGAGTGATGAGTCAAGTTTTCTGCTTCATCGAACGGATGGACGTTGGCGTATAGTGAGAGAAACCTTGGAGAACAAACATTCTTCAACTATTGCTGGCAGAACAGAAGCTGGTGGGAGCAGCGTTATGGTCTGGGGAATGTTTCCGTGGCATTCCCTGGGTCCACTCATACCTGTGGAAGACACTATGTACCGAAATCGTTATGAATCCATCCTTGCAGACTACGTACACCTTCCCTGGGGCGGAAGAGGTGTCACACAGCTAGAAATGTCCGAGAGTGGTTGGGAGAGCACGATGAAGATTTCAAAATACTTCCCTAGCCCCATAATTCCCCAGATTTAAACCCAATTGAGCATCTGTGGAACCACCTTGATCGTGTTGTTCGCTCTGTGGATTCTCCACCACGTACCCTCCAGCAGCTGTCAGATGCACTGCAGTCAGCATGGATCCCAATAGCTGTGAACAGCTTCCAGCACCTTATTAAGTCGCTCCCAGCCAGTCTAGCTGCTGTCCGCGCTGCACATAGCGGTTAGTCTGGATATTAGCTGGTGGTCACAATAATGTGACTCGACCCCGTGTATCTAAGAATGGTAGTTTGCCGTCCTGTTCGATGTCCATAGAAAATTGGATGGATGGGTATCTTGATAACATGATATCTACAAATTGTGTTAGACGTTCTCTTAAGTAAATCCAAAATACTAAAATGTCGTCAATATATCTGATATACAAGGCAGGTTTAAACTGGTAATTGTCAGAAATACTGTCTTCTGGGTTCTGCATTACAAGTTTAACCAGGGTTGCGGAGAGGAGAGAACCCATGGACGCTCCACCCTCCTGGCGGTATGTAATACCATTAAAACGGAAGTACTTTCGTTTGGGTACAAGTCGCAGCGCGGACAATACAGCCCCATTGGATTTTAGGTGGACAGAAATCCAATGCCTTAAGTCCACTCTCAATTATTTCCTGAGCTGCTGGAATAGGTACGTTTGGGTGCAAAGAAATGACGTCCAAGCTAACCATGATAAAAGGTACATTAGGTGTTTCAAAAGATCTTATTCTACTTAAGGCCTGGGTAGTGCTTGACAAGAAAACAGAGGGGGCTAGGAAAACAGAAAAGGCTTGTTTTAGTGGCCTCGATAAATTGGCAAATCCCGATACGAGTGGGCGAACTGGATAGCCCTCTTTATGCGCTTTAATTTTCCCAAATAATTTTGGCGTTCTTGGTCCATGGGGTGGGTGCATGCTAGATGATATACCCTCTGGAAGTTGGCCCTGATGTTTTTATTTGCCGAGGGCAGTAATGTTGCCTGCCGTGACTCTGAGGTTATGACAATGGGAATTTTTTTGTGATTGCTTCCTGTATTTTATCTTGATATTCATTTTTGTTTAAAATAATAATCTGCTGTGTTTTGTCTGCTCTTACAATTGCATTGTCATGTAGCAATTTCAGTTGTTTTTTTCTCTTCGCTTAATGGCAGGTGATCGAGTTGCCTAGGTTTGGTGTTTGAGCTCCTAATGACTCTGGCTACTTTATAACAAACGAATTCTTTGTCCTACGGTGGTAGGGTCTTAATTATGCTCTCCACTTGTGGTATTACTTTCAACTTGTCTATGAGATTGGTAGGTAACTGAATTTGTAGCCTTTATTTAAAGCATTAATTTGGGTATTGCTCAGTTGTGCACAGCTAAGATTCTAGAATGCTGCATTGTAAAGTTCTGTTGGCCGGAAGTCCTATCATTCTGTATACTCATTCTTCTGTCTCGGGCTTGTGCTACTAAGTTCCTCAGTTTATGTATATGTCTTGCCTGGGTTTGTTCAACTTCGTTGTGTATCTTAGATAGGTGAACGATTAGTAGCCTATCAAAGATGAAAGGATAGGCTAGGCAGGTCAGATGTCTGTATGCCGTACATAACCCTCGCTTGAGGCGGATCTCTGTTGACATTAGTTATGTTTCAGCTTTTGATAGAACCATTCGATCTCTTCAAGAGACTTCAAGTCGTTTTAACGACAGATATTTTGGTGTAACTCTCAATTGACGGCAATTTATCAAAAAGGTAAGATGAGTTCCCACTAGAGCCAGTCTGCCCCGCGTTTTGTAAAATATGTCCATTGCCAAGTCCACTTAAAACTGCGTAGTATAGTAAAAAGTTTTACGTACCATACGTTAGCAGTTCCAAGCACACATAATTAGTTGTCGTGCACAACTCGAATAATTTGACAATAATTGACACTGTCACTACACGATTTAAAATCCAATATAGCATGATCACATTAAAGGTTTATTGCGTGAAAATATACAAAGTCGAGTCACATTATTGTGACCACCTACTTTTGAGGTCAACAGCGCATTGCCAATGAAAGAAGGCACGTGTCGTCATCTGGCTTGGAGGGTATATAAGGTGTGCTGTAGGCATTCTGCAAACATATCACTCATTGCTGTCATGGATAAAAAGAGCGATTTATCAGATTTGCAAAAGGTTGATTATCGGCTTTCGGGCCAACGGTGGCAGTATTTCTGAAACAGCGCAGTTTGTGAACTGTTCGCGTGCTGCTGTGGTTAAACTGTATCGTTATTGGAGAAATGGTACCATTGCGAATAAGCGATGTGGAAACTGAGAAGCACCAAGTGCCATTGTTGTGAGAGGTAAACATGGGCTTCGAAGGTGCGTGAGGACCGATCGATACGCTAAAATGGAGCAACTCACTGACCGAATGAACCAGGGGCTACCGGAAGTGCGTCTAAAACGACAGTTCAGCGAACTCTGACGCGTATGGGGCTCCGATGCAGACGGATGGTCACTGTACCTATGCTAACGGAAATGAATCTGCAGAAAAGGCCTATATTTGCACGGCAGTATCGGAATTGGACCTCCGCTGGTTGGCAAAGGATTGCCTTCTCTGATGAGTCACATTTTCTTCTTCATCGAGCTGATGGACGTTGGCGTATAAGGCGAGAAACATCGGAGAACAAACACTTTTCAACCATTTCTGGAAGAACACAAGCTGGTAGGGGCAGCGTTATGGTGTGGTGAATGTCTTCGTGGCATTCACTGAGCCACTCACACCTGTGGAAGGCGCTGTGGGCCGAATTCGTTATGCCGCCCCGGTGGCGCAGTGGTCTAAGCGATGGCCTTTGATCGTTCGTCCGAAAGGGGTACGGGTTCTAATCCCGGTGAGGCATGGATGTTGTGTTTGTCTTACGGCACTGGCTCTCTCCCTTCTCTGGAACCAGTGACCCTAAATTAGGGACGGGCGACTGAGTTGCTCACGGTGGTCGTTAAACCTCCAATAAAAAAAAATCGTTATGGCTCTATCCTTGCAGGCCACGTATACCCATACATACTGATTGTCTTCCAAGGGGCGGATGGGAATGGAATCTTCCAGCACGACAATGCGACGTATCACATAGCTAGAAATGCCCGAGAGTGGTTGGAACACACGACACCGACGTATCAGGAAGTGTAACACGAGAATGACGTCACAAACGGAGGGAACTCATCTCTCTAATGTCATGGCCTAGTACTTTCTAGGCGTTCTTGAAAGGGCCACCGAAATTGTAGCTACGGACCTTATACCGACAAATTTTGGTAAATGGTGTAAAGTTTGGTAATTGATTGAAGCTCTTTTATTTGAAGTTTACTTTTGGTCACTGCCGTCCAGGTGGCGATAATAACTAGCATTGGCTTCTGATCATTCGAATGAGATGGGTCCGGGTTCCAATTCCGGCGAGGCATGAATGTTGTGTTTGCCTTAAGGCACTGGCTCTCTCCCTTTCCTGGAATCAGTGATCTTAAATTTAGCATGGACAACTGCTTATATCCCATTCAGTTGCTCACGACGGTCATGAAAGCCCCAATAAAAAAAAAAAATGGTCACTATGATCTTGTACAAACTTTTTAATCATGTGACTTCAGTTCATGTACTCTACGTTCATACTATTGTGATTTTGATACTGCCGTCACGTGCTTGAGCTGCCCAATCCGTGAAAGTCTCCTCTCCTGCTAACACTGCTTTGACGAAACGCAACGCAGCCACCTTGAATATTGACCGTGATTCTCTGTTTCCGCGAAGTGGTGTTGCTGATACGAGGCAACAGCCCGTTGTTGATAGTTCATGCCTGTTCTTGTATGATTTTAGTGACCGCTGCTGTCAGTGTAGCGTATTTTAGGTTGCTTCTGCTTATTCGCTTCATTGGTAATGTCTAGCCGCCCCGGTGGCGCAGTGGTCTAAGGCGTTGGCCTCTGATCATTCGTCCGTAAGGGGTCCGGGTTCGAATCCCGTTCAGGCATGGATGTTGTGTTTGTCTTACGGCACTGGCTCTCTCCCTTCCCTGGAACCAGTGACCCTAAATTAGGGACGGGTGACTGCTTATAGCCCATTGAGTTGCTCACGGTGGTCGTTAAACCTCCAATCAAAAAAAAAAAAAAATGTCTAAAAGTGTTTATTTATGCAGGAGCTCCAAGTCAAGAGCTACACAACTGTAAACAGCAAGTTGATAAGTGGCAGTTTGGTATTATCGTCAAATTTGTGCAAGTAAGTGATTCAGATTTCTTTACTTTAAAACTCATTAGAGAAAACTGACATCTTGAAAATGTTGAATACCAATGTTACTCAACAATGGCACTGCACATCATATGCAGTAGACGCAGTGATTCTTTACTGTTATATCACTTTGTTGGGGACATAATTGCGCAACAATATGACAGCATTGTTTACTGTGATTCTGAGGCTCCTATTGTTGGGAAACTATAAAAGAAATTTTGTATGACTTACACGAAACAGTACTTTTGTATATCGTAAGTTGTTTACAACTTTGAGTTCAGTTTTAAATCAGATTATATATAGAGGATTTTAGGAAGGGAGTGTCTGACTCCAGGTCTTGAACAACCCTTAGAAATAGGAAACTAGGGGATTTGGGCTGGAGTGCCCGATAGTAAAATGGCACGGAAGTGAGGTAGAAAGGGGGAGGAAGACGCCCTTATTTATTACCGGGGCCAGTAGGCTTAACGTGCCCATCCGACATATGGCGGATATTTAGTGGTTCGGGCGTGCGTACTTGCCTGGGATCGAACCCGTGGTCTTCTCCGCGGTAGCCACGAACGCTGACCACTAGGCCATCCGCGGCATCAACAGCTTTAAATATTGCTGACAAGTACTTACATACGTGTCGGTGGTTTGTTTACGTTCTACATCGTGACTTCCGTGTGCCACTACCCGATATGCCGCCCCGGTGGCGCAGTGGTCTAAGGCGTTGGCCTATGATCATTCGTCCGAAGGGGTCCGGGTTCGAATCCCGGTGAGGCATGGATGTTGTGTTTGTCTTACGGCACTGGCTCTCTCCCTTCCCTGGAACCAGTGACCCTAAATTAGGGACGGGCGACTGCTTATAGCCCATTGAGTTGCTCACGGTGGTCGTTAAACCTCCAATCAAAAAAAAAAAAAAAAAAAACTACCCGATATAAGTTGTTCCACAACGAAATGCAAAAGAATGCGTGCGTGTGGAATAATGAAACTTTCGGAAGGTCATATAGCGTTCTTCGTATCAATATGCAGTTGAACTGCTTTCTAAACTTGCTTGCGTTTGTTTAGGAGTTTGATTTTACAATTTCCGTAAAGCGGATAGCGTTAGCCAATGGCTTTCTTCGTTGGTTTGGATAGCCTTTACTGCGCTGTTTAATGAGTTGATAAATATAATTAAAACAACTGAATGGGAAAAAAATAAAAGGCAATTGTTACTTCAGATACCTGCACCTTTCGTTCACTTGCATTTTGATCGTTTCATTGGAATATATTTCTTTGTAAAATAACCTATGTAAGTTTCATACCGACGGTTTGTTATGTCTTCAGCTGTGTCGCCCTCTTCCCCCCCCCCCAGCTCAAACCACACTAACGAAAACGTCTTTTCTGAACTAAGAAAATATATCAAAATACCCCTGAATATAGATTACTGTAGTCATCTCTTAAATTTAATTTAAAAAATATTTTTAGTTAAAAGCGATTAATTTGAGAAGTCAGGCTGTGTAAAACAAATAAAAATACAATTTACATAAAAGGAATTGGTTAGGTAAAGCAGAATGTGCGTTAACAATAATAAAAATAATTATTTATTATAGCAATAATAGCGATACAAAGGTTTATTTTTGAAAATATTACTGCCTACCTGCCACCAACAAACATAACGTTAAAATGTTTCACTAAAAATAACAGCAAAATAACTTATAGGACACGTTTACTGAAAGGGGCCGTAATTCATTGCCAGCCTCGGGCCTCATCGTGGCATATTCCGACAGGGGAAGTTGAAAAGCAGTTCCCAAAATTTTGTGGTTTTACGACCTCATGAGCATGAAAGGCTGAAAAGTAATTTCATATTCTTCCTGGGTATAAAATATTTTTAACGTCGCTCCGGTGGACCAGTGGTCTAAGCGCTGGCTTAAGACCATCCGTCCGAGAAGGGTCCGGGTTCGAATCCCGGTCGGGCATGGATGTTGTTTGTCTTACGGCACTGGCTCTCTCCCTTTCCTGGAACCAGTGACCCTAAATTAGGGACGGGCGACTGCTTATAGCCCATTGAGTTGCTCACGGTGGTCGTTAAACCTTCAATCAAAAAAAAATTAAACTATAATTCTGAGGAATCGTGCGTGAAGATGACAAAATATTTGTGTCTACGTTCCAGAGCAGATATGAGAAATAGCAGCCCGATAATCTGTTGTGACAGAAGGATTTCTACTGCTGAAAAATATCTTTCTTTTTTCCCTTAAAAAATATCTTCTTTTTTCCAATAAAAATATACTTTTGACAAATTTTTTCTTCTGTCATATTGAAATCTTGCAAAATGGACTTCTACTTTTTAGAAGAAAACCGGTTATATTTCTAAACCGTCTTTTTTTTTTTTTTTTTTTTTTTGACTGCTCATACAAATCTTGTAAGTTGAAATGCTAGGTACGATGTTTTTTTTTTTTTTTTTTTTTTGACTGCTCATACAAATCTTGTAAGTTGAAATGCTAGGTACGATGAAAGTACAATTCTGTGTTTGGTGAAATGGTGGCTGGAGGTTGGAGGAAGAGATTCAGAATGATTATAATGTGGACATCCAAGAGTTGACATCTGCGCTAGTCGATGTTGCGAAAAAATCAATGGTTTGGTACTCTTACCGAGAAGTTGTTCGAGAGTTTCAAAAACATTAAGACAGTCAGCAAATATTTCTGCATACTCTACATCGAAAAAGTGCATTTGCTTTCATATTCTACCATAATTTTCACTGGAAAATTGTGAATCAACCCTTGTTAAGAGAAGTCTCTATTAACCCCCCTCCCTGCCGAACAAATAAAACGTTGAAATTTGTACAATGGAACCTTCTTTCAATTTACCTTTGCAAGCTAGTATTCCTTTACTTGCCAGACAATTCTGGGCTTATCTTCCGAAGGTAATTTAAAAATTAAAAGACAGAAAATTATCTACGAGGGAAAAGAGTTTTACTGAGGATCTAATAATCATTTCAAAAATAAGCTACGCAGGACAACACAATTTCTTCTGTGCATATTCTATCATGGAATGTGACATTGCAGGTTGATAGGGTCCATGTAATAAATCTACGTAGGTAAATAAAAAAAAAATGGTCCATTCGAAAATTACGCTGTGACCGCAACGGATAGAAGCTGACGTAATGCAACAAGATCGCAATGGCTTATGAGTACTAACACCCACAGCGCAGCGCACTGCCGTTAGTCTAGTTGAAGCCAAGGTTTGTAACGTTCGGTTCACCTTCAGCTATGCAAGCCACTTCTAATTCTTCGTCTGCGACTCTTACTATCGACCACTGTGAAAGATTCTGCTATGTTTTCTTAAGTGTGAAATCTCAACCTCTAACTTCAACCACAATCCGTAACCTTAAGGCTCTAGTTACAAATTCATCACACGCAAGCAAAGTGTCTGGCTCTTCTTCGATCTCAGCTTTTTAAATTCTGGTACTCCTCTGCAAACCAACTCCTTGGGTATTATTCGTATTAGCGATGTCCTTCTTAAGTTCTGAGATGATTCAATTTACGGTCAGCAACTTTCTGGCAAACTGAAACCTGGCTTTTTTCCTGCTCTCGCAGATACCCACATTGGTTTCTATACTACTGGACTGCAGAAAGCATTGTGACGTATATTCTAATTTAACTTTCATTTTTAGTTCCTTTTCCTATGTAAATTTGAGTTTGTTCTCCTTTACAAACTTAAAGTTATGTCTTTTCCCTCAAACGAGAATGAGGTTGGCAACACACTGAGGTCGGAACAAGAGTCACGTATGTGTGGCGGCAATGCAGCGGTTGTTTAAAAGGGAAATTTTTGAATGTGAATGCTAATTCTCCGTTTTGATATGCGAATGCTTAATTATCGTTAAAGTATTGTTGAAGGCTATGTGTTCTAATTTAATGAAAGTGTTGTCGTACTTAAATATTATGGTGGATATTAACTCACGTGCCAGTGTTGTGTTTCATAGTTAATGATCATCGTGAATATTAACCCACGTTTAGTTGATGTTACAGTGCTGAAGTGAACAGCAATAAAGGATTAGCTGTAAGTAAAACCTCTTGAACTTTATTTGAGTGACTTGCATTTCACTGTAGGTGAAGTTTTGATTTATGTAGTGTTCTGGTAAGTCTGTTATACACAAACGCTACACCATCTATTTCAATTACAGACGTGTCTTGTTATCAAAAGGCTGTTTTTTATTCAACAACCCAGGACATAGTCGACACTAGTTTAGCAAATGGGATAGACGTCAGGTAATCTCACATAAACCCTATTCCTCGAGAACAGTGCCCATTGATAGCAACATTATCTCGAATACCTCCCAAGGTTCCTGATGAACTGCTTGTGCATCTGCTATCAACATTGGGTAAGTTGTGGATACAACCAAACGTTTGCCTGCTGCTCCTGGGAGTTCCACTTTCTCAGCTTCAGACGATAATATCGTGCCATCTTCCCATCCGATACAGCACTTCAGAGCAGTCCAACAACTCTCTACTCTGACTCCCACAAATACACATGTAATGCTTTCGTAGGTTTTCAATGTTTTGGATGTAAGGCTCAGGCGGACGTCGTTTCAGCCTGCCCCCACCGTCAGACATCTGCCATACCCCGTTACTCCTTCCACTATTGCTTAACCTACCATTTCAAATTCAGTATTCATCTCAAAAGACATCTGTTGAACACGTACTGCCAGCTAATACCATCACTGCTATTCCCTTATTTACACCTACGTAAAAATGACTCAAATAACTATCCCTCCTGTTTTATACTAGATATCTGTTCCATCTGAAACCACTGTTACCCCCGATAAATTTGACCTCCCGCAAGAAGAATCCGTTCTTCAAGACGATGCTTCTCAACACATTATGACTTCAGTGATGACAGATCCTCTGATGTATCTCTCAAAGAAGTCTTAGCAGCTCACCAATCTGGGAAGTGTGCAGCAAGAAAAGCTAAATTCTCAACTCCAAAAACCCCGAACTCACAAACTCCCCTCCTTCCCTCCCGAGTTGTCTTCCGAGAGGGAGCTCCCTTCATCCCCTTCACAAACTTAAGATCCATACGTCTGCTGTTGAGATGCTGCCAGCTGATCCTCTGACTTTCACTGTACCGTTGTCGCTACTTTCGTCCCTGAGACATCTAGTGTACGATCACCTCTTTCTCTTTCAGAAGCAACAGAGATGATCCCTGCTACACAGGCTATTTCTAAGCCTCTTTCCCGATAACTACCTGATCCAACTGCTTCTACCACCACGTACAAGGTTCAAAACGCTCCCGATCTATTTACGTCAAAGTCCATTTTTTAATTTCTCAACTATAGGATGCTGCTCAACTTCTTTTTTATGCCTTTTCCGATAATCACAGTCGCAACCATTACCGACGGCTCCTTACATATTCTGACAATCTTGACACCACAGAAGGCGAGGTGGGTTTGCTTCGTAATCCAATTCCAACCCTTAACACCGGGACGTTCAACTGCAGGGGATTTGCCCCAAGTTTTGACAAACTCCCTTGCATTTGAGAACGTCGCGCCACATTGCATCGATATTCTTGCTATTCAAGAAACTTACTGTTATTCATCTGCTTCTCTCTCCACAGCTCGCAAAGGCGGTCTTACACCTTTGTCACAATTTTGGGTCTGTTACTCAATCTGCTATCGCTGTCGTCTTCCATTGTCGTATTTGCCCGAACCTCTCTCAATTTTCTTCTACTGAATTGTTCCCCGGCAAGTTGCGTGTTTGGAGGCCTTGGCTGAATCAAGACAGTCTATAACAGTGTTTCCCAAGCGCCGGTCGGCGAGGTTTTTTCTGCCGGTCTGCGAGAAACAGTGAATTTACACTGCTCGACAGTGAAATTGCCCCACCCAGAAAGAGGTGTGCTACAAACATTAAAATCGCAGGGCGGGTGCGCCCACTCGAGATATGCAGATGATGTTAAACAGGAGCCGATGACTTCATACGTTTGTGAGGGACGATAATGTGTGGTCGCTGGTGGAAGTGTCGCGAACGTTTCAGATTTGTTGTTTGTGCTGCGAAACTGTTCAGCGAAGCCCGAAAATGCCAGGTACATGCCGTCGGCAGGTTTATCGCCATTTGGACGCGTTTCATGAGACGTGGAATTGTAGGCTTGTGTGTAGCCGTCTGGTCTATACGTCGTATCGCTGCTCATGTGCAATGGGATGCACGAACTGTTGGACGCTATTGGCGCCTGTGGCTCCAGGAAGGTTCGTACGCATGCGTCGGAGCAGCAATGGTAGAGTCCGACAGACGTCAGCACGCCTGGACCGGCCGTCTCTTCGACACCCTCGTTCGTCACCGGAAAGCACCGCAGCCGATATTCGACATGCCGTGTCATCGGCCATGGACATCGCTTTAATGACCCGAACTGAAAACGAAGGTTACACGTGGAAAACGTGCGCAGTAGGCAACCGTTACGTCGACAGCCACTGACGGAGACCATCGCAGCGCTTGTCTGGTTTGGTGTTGAAGTCATGCAGACTGGGATCACGAATGGGCCGTTGTCATCAACAGCGATGAATCCCGTTTCTGTTTAAATCCTGACGATCGACGGATTCTTATCTAGCGAAACCCTGATGAGCGGACGGATCCCGGTTTCGTTCGCGACCCGCCACACCGCTCGTCAGACAAGCATTATGGTGTGGCCTGCTATTACCCATGACATCAGGTACCTCCTGTCCGCATCACGGGCACGCTGTCAGCTGCACGACACGTGAGCGAGGTTCTGCAGCCCATTTTGATACCGTTCCTGAATGGCTTACAGAACTCCCATTTTCCAGCAAGATCGCCCGATTTATCCCCAGTCGAAAACCTGTGGGACTACACTTGACGTCGTCTTCAATCGAATCGGCCTGCGCACGATCTGTATGAATTATGGGAGCAAGTCAGCCATACGGGGTGTTCCATGCCTCGGGATGATATCCATCGACTGTATGACTCATCTGTATGACCCATGCCCCAGACGATATCCATCGACTGTATGACTCATCTGTATGACCCATGCCCCAGACGATATCCATCGACTGTATGACTCATCTGTATGACCCATGCCCCAGACGATATCCATCGACTGTATGCTGTTTAGGTGCTATCAAATAAAGGAAAACGTTTAGTAGTACACACCGAGGAGCCATTACATTATGACCACCCCCAGCCTAAAGAAATGAGCGCGCCTGGAGACCGAGCGGTGGTGCAAGTGAAGTTCACAGAGCAGTATATATATACAACCGAGGACAGGCTTTCAGTTAGTGGAGTTTTCGGAGTAAGAATGGGAAAAGCTGTCGATTTATCGAAGTTTGATAAAGGAAAAAATGTGATGACACGGTGCCTCGGAACTATGATCTCGGAAACAGCGCTGTTTGTGGATTTTTCACGTGCCGCTGTAGTGATTACGTATCAAAAGTGGTGCACAGATGGCCAAACGACGAACCGTCGTCCACAGCTCCATTGATGCCAGAGAGAGGGGAGCGAAGACTGTCGCGCATTGTTCACAGCGACAGCAGGGCCACAGTGCGATAAATCACCCGCACAGTGGGGATCAAGGCATTGTGTCACAGCACGCAGTTCATCGCAGTCTTCTGCGCATGGGCATGCGTAGCCGAAGACCAAGCCAGGTCCCCATGCTCACTGCATGTCAACGTCAACAGCGCATGAAATTGGTCCCAAATAATAAAGATTTAGACCGTGGATGATTGGAAGAAAGTGGCCTGGTCTGACGAATAAAGATTCCTGGTGCATCACGTAGACGGCAGAGAACCTATACGCCGATTTTTCTGTTGGGAAGAAACAGGGCGGCGGTGTTGTGCTGTGGTCGATGTTTTCTTGGGACACATTAGGCCCCATTATCCCAATAACAATCCCTGACAGTTGTCAGGTATCTCTGAATATCGTTGCGGACCAAGTTCACCTATTCATGGCAACTGTGTCCTCTGCTGGTGATGATGGCCATTACCACCAGATAACGCGTCATGCCACACTGCCAGAATCGTGAAAGAGTGGTTCGAGGAACATGCTGGTGACTTTCTATTAATTCCCTGAGCTCCAAATTCACCTGACATGAACCCAATCGAACATTTGTGGTTTGACTTGAAAAAAGCGGGTTCGCGTTAAATCACCCCCTCCCGAAATGTACGTGGACTGGGGGACCTGCTGTTGACATTATGTTACCAGATACCTCAGGATACCTATCGCCACATCATCGAATCGATGCCTCACCGAGAGACAGCTGTTTTGCTTGCTAAAAAGGGTCTTTCTTTTTTCTTATGGAAGGGTTAACGACCACCATGAGCAACTCAATGGGCTATAAGCGGTCGCCCGTCCCTAATTTAGGGTCACTGGTTCCAGGAAAGCGAGAGAGCCAGTACCGTAAGACAAACACAACATCCATGCCTCACCGGGATTCGAACCCGGACCCTTCACGGACGAATGATCATAAGCCAGAGCTTAGACACTTGCGCCACCGGGGCGGCCTAAAAAGGGTCCAACAGCCTATTAGGAAGTTGGTCATGATGTAATGGGTCATCGGTGCATATACACTTACGGACAATAAAATTTACGCTCCACGAAGGAAGCATCGGATTGAACTGAAATTTTATGGACGTAATGATACACATGAGCTAGGGTGGTGGGATATGCATGGAATGCTGTACTATGCATAGGGACATTCACTTGTTGCCTGATAAATGGCAAAAAGTCATTGAATGCTAACGGCCAATATTTCGTTGAATAAATATGTACCGGTTTCCTGATTGTTCCTGTCTCCTTTCTCCTTAAACCGGCGGAAACTTTTGCATACCCCTAATATATAATATCAGGGCAGAATATTCGAGGTTTGCTAGTTGTGAAGCGCACACCAGCATTCAAATAAATGTATTTTAAAGAGATCCTTATTATTAGCTACGCAAAAATATTCCGTACGCAGATTTGTTGAAGTAATCTTTTATCATTTTGTTAGGAAAGTTTTGTAAGGATCACAATAGAACCTCAACCCCTACTGTTCTCGAAAAGACAATCGTAGATTTTAACACTTTTTTACTTTCTCACTCTCTGAACTTTCCATCCATGTTATGGAGTTTTACTTAAGCTTAAAGCAAATACTTCATTGAGAATTTTTTTCTCTCAGTTTTCGGGTGTGTTGTTTACGGACTGCATTTTTCGTCTAACGACTTCATTAAAATATTAGATTTATTTTCTAGAGACCTCAACGAAATTTTGCTACGGGCCCCATTATGAAAAATCGCCCCGGCTTCACGAAAGTTCATCTGGCCCTGCCCACGTGTTAGGCATATACTCTGAGTGGCCACTTTATTATGATCACCCCCTCAGTACTTCGTTGGGCCACCTTTTGCCTTTAATACTGCGTCGATTCTTCGTGGCATGGACTCCACGAGATGTTGATAGGTGGTTTGTGGAATCTGAGACCATGCTTGATGAATAGGATTGTGAGATTGCAGGATTGTGGATCTTTTTTTTTTTTTTCGATTGGAGGTTTAACGACCACCGTGAGCAACTCAATGGCTATAAGCAGTCGCCCGTCGCTAATTTAGGGTCACTGGTTCCAGGGAAGGGAGAGAGCCAGTGCCGTAAGACAAACACAACATCCATGCCTCACCGGGATTCGAACCCGGACCCCGTTCGGACGAATGATCAGAGGCCATCGCCTAGACCACTGCGCCACCGGGGCGGCGATTGTGGATCTGATGGCTCGTTCAACTTCATCCCACAAATTCTCAATGGGGTTGAGACCTGGAGATTGTGGGGGCCACCTAAGCAAAGTAAACTCACCGGCATGTTCCTGAAACCAATCCTGTACAATACGAGCACTCTGGCAGGACGCATTATCTTGTTGAAAGTAGCCATCGCCATTGGGATAAACCATCCACTTGACAGGATGCACTTGGTCCGCAACGATGTTTAGATATGATGTGCCAGTCAGACGTTAATCAACACGAATTAAGGGGCCCAAAGCATGCCAAGGCAAACATTCCCCAAACCATAACGTTGCCTCCACCAGTTTGAAGGGTTGTAGCAATGCATTTGGGGTCCATGCTTTCGTGCTGTTTCCGCCAAATTCTCACTTGGCGATATGCATGATGCAACTGAAAACGTGATTAATCGGACCACATAATTTGTTTCCAATTATCAACTGTCCAATCCTTGTGCTCCTGTGTGAACTGGAGACGTTTTCTCTTGTAAACTGTACACAGCAAAGGTGTTCGAACATGCCTTCGGCTGCCATATCCCATCCGATGCAGTGTACGGCGAACAATGCGTGCAGAGATCATTTCAGGGGATCCTTGATTAAGATGGTCTGTAATTTGCTGCACTGTTGCCTTTCTGTTGTCTGTTACCAGTCTGGACACTCTCCGTTCCGCCCGAGAAGTCACTAGTCGATGACTACTACACGTTGCACGTAGAAACCCAGTTTTTTGGCTGACAGTCCAGTCTTTAAACACTTTAACAACAGCTGCTCTGGAATATTTCACGAATGCGGCGGGTTTCGGTGATACTTTCATGCCCTTTTGTGAAAATATATCGGCACTCAATTACTTAAATTTTTAATTCCATATATGACTAGGTTTTATAGGTGTTTTAAAAATTAAAATGCTTTGGAACCTACAGGTATTTTTCGTAAAACCAAAACTATTGCACTTACTGTGTGTAACACAAATGTACACTTTGTAATTGAAATAGCTGCCGTAATTTTACATCAACAGAAAGCACTACAAAACAGTTACGCCAAAGTTGAATATATCATGCAAAATTTTATTCTTTTAGAAAATTAAGGCCAGGCTCTTTGAAATGCTTCACGATCACGTCCACAAAACACATAACTTTTCATGTGACAATGTCTAATCATCTTCTCCGATTTATACGAAAATACAGAAAATAAGTAACAATTAAGAATTGTGGCACACAAAAAATACTTAAATACAAAAGACACTTAGCATAGTGCTACAAGATTTTGCGCATAGTACTAAAAAAATTTCATAGGTCTCGACTTCTCCCCGTCAATAACACCTTTAGTTCATTATATTCTAAAGCATGCGTAATTACGTGCAAACAATTGTAATACATATAACACCTTATCATCATTGGTAACAGCTTTTCATTCATTGAACTGATATTTCTTGTTAATGTGCATGTATAGGAATTTCTGTTTCTCCGAAAAGGGGCTTCAGGTCCTCTGAAATAACGGCTTTCCCGTCATCCAATTTTTATAAATTTTAACCGCGGGAAAAGCGATAACCAAAAATAACTTTTCTTTTAAATACTTCTTTCAAATTTGCCGTAAAAAATTGCTGGTGATTTCTTTATTCATATGAAGCTTTTGCAAAAGATTCTGTAAAATGTTCTTTATGAAGTTGGAGGCTCTCAGCCGTGAGTCCCCCCCCCCCCCTTCACTGAAATGTAGGGGTTGTGGAGGCTATCAGCACGCGCCTGCAGAATTTCAATTTTAATCAGATACAAGGCATTTTTTTACAAGGTATTTTTGCGCCGTCTCTTCAGCTGCGCCCAGGGCAGTCGCCCCGCCAGCATCGTTCTAGTTATGCCCATGAGCAGGAGCATCTAATAAAATGCCAATTTCAGTTACTGTATACAGTGGCGTAGGAACGCTTTTGATTTAGGGGGTACAAGCTCATGAACCTTACATCTCAAGGATTAAGCCATCACATGAGAGAGAGAGAGAGTAGACTTACCATTAGCCTTGAGCACAAGCAAATGTTTCCCTAAATGTTGATCTTCCTGTTCCTGGACACATATCTTCCCTCCAGAAAAACCAATATTACTATCATTCAGGTTGTCGTTCTCATTATTAAAATATGCTTTCTTTGGGTTATTAAAAGTAAAAAATCCACAATAGTTCTTTTAGCCATTATTAGCAACTTCGAATCGATATCAAAACTCAACAACCATTACTACAGACTAGACGGGGCCGCCCCGGTGGCGCAGTGGTCTAAGCGATGGCCTCTGATCATTCGTCCGAACGGGGTCCGGGTTCGAATCCCGGTGAGGCATGGATGTTGTTTGTCTTACGGCACTGGTTCTCTCCCTTCCCTGGAACCACTGACCCTAAATTAGGGACGGGCGACTGCTTATAGCCCATTGAGTTGCTCATGGTGGTCGTCAAACCTCCAATCACACACAGACTAGACGGAGTACTCCAAGAGGTTGGTTAGTTAAGCTACATGCGAATAATGCGCGTCTTCCCGAGGGACTTGGACACTGAAATACAGAGGAGCTACGGCTCTTCTGTGGAAATTGAGCCAAAGGCGAAAAAGGGTATCGATGAAGAAAGACGCCGCACAGTTCGACACTCCGTTTCAACCCATCGCAATGTCATTAGCTGTAGTTGAGTGACAGGTGTCATAATATCGGCGCCTTTCGAATTCTGCTCAAGCTGGCAGTCGTTTGAACTCGTTTCCCTGCAGAACTAATTTGCTGGAGTTTCCCAGATGGTTGGCCAGTTTTTGGTGGATGAAAAGCCTCCCACTACAAGCTTCGGTTATAAAACAAACAAACAGATGACCCGTGATATTTCTTTGAGAATGAAAAAAAAAAAAAAGATGAACCGTGATATTTCTTTGAGAATGAAAAAAAAAAAAAAGATGAACCGTGATATTTCTTTGAAAAAAAAAAAAGAGAATACAAAAAAAAAAAAAAAAAACCAGATGACCCGTGATGTTTCTTTGAGAATGAAAAAAAAAAAAAGATGAACCGTGATATTTCTATGAAAAAAAAAAAGAGAATACAAAAAAAAAAAAAAAACCAGATGACCCGTGATGTTTCTTTGAGAATGAAAAAAAAAAAAAAAAAGATGAACCGTGATATTTCTTTGAAAAAAAAAAAAGAGAATACAAAAAAAAAAAAAAAACCAGATGACCCGTGATGTTTCTTTGAGAATGAAAAAAAAAAAAAAAAAAAAGATGAACCGTGATATTTCTTTGAGAATGAAAAAAAAAAAAAAGATGAACCGTGATATTTCTTTGAAAAAAAAAAGAGAATACAAAAAAAAAAAAAAACCAGATGACCCGTGATGTTTCTTTGAGAATGAAAAAAAAAAAAAAAAAAAAGATGAACCGTGATATTTCTTTGAGAATGAAAAAAAAAAAAAAGATGAACCGTGATATTTCTTTGAAAAAAAAAAAAAAGAATACAAAAAAAAAAAAAAAAAACCAGATGACCCGTGATGTTTCTTTGAGAATGAAAAAAAAAAAAAAAAGATGAACCGTGATATTTCTTTGAAAAAAAAAAGGGAATACAAAAAAAAAAAAAAAAAAAAACCAGATGACCCGTGATGTTTCTTTGAAAAAAAAGATTAAAAAAATAATAATAAGTAGCATATAAATTGTACTAAATTTTACAGTTCACTCTTTATGAATGATTGGTTTGTGTTTGCTCATATCTGGGGGGGGGTACATTGTACCCTGTAACCCCTAACCCCGTTCCCACACCACTGATTGTATACAATAAATACTTAATAACCTCTCTCCCAGAGCTTGATGTAGTCATTACACATTGGCCGATAGATGGCAGCACGTCAGCGCTTACTTTGCACCACTCAACCTAAGGTCGCAGTGGTAACAACTAAGGGTCATCAAGATTGGAACAACTACATGCAGGGCGTGATCTAGCTCTTCCGCAGCTTCAGAGGAGACTTTTGCTCTTTTGGGTCCCTAGGCGTTAAAAGGTTCAGGGGCCCCCTCACCCTTCTTATCCCTTCAGAAATTTTCATTCGTCAGATTAACAAAAAAAAGGGGGGAAGTCAAGAAAAGGTTTTTTTACACTATTTTAAAATGCGATCGCTTCCTATTATTATAACGTTCTGTAAGAAAGAGTGCTAGTGTAATAATTTTGTCTATCCGTGCACATCGAACTTTTTGATTTCAGAGATGTTTCAAAAATTATTTTTGCGGCTAATAGGAAATCAATGGATATTAAGTTTGACAATTTTAATATCCCATATGCTTCATGCTCTGCAGTTATCATAAACAGAATTTTGAGGGTAATAGGAAATCAAGTCAATCAACTGATGTTAGGTTTGGCCCTTTAAATACCCGTATCCCATTTATACCTGCGCTGCAGTTAGCAGAAGCATACAAATTAAATGCAAAAGATTCGGTTTGAAAATGGAAAAGTAGGAACTGCAGGTTTTTGAGTAAGAGTAGGCTATCATTGAAACTTTTTATTGCTTTTTCAAAAGCTAGTTTTAAATCGATTTAAGGAATAGAAAAGGCGAGAGAGTACTTGATAATTATCAGTATTAAACCAAGGGAGCTGAAAGTAATGAGAAAATGTTGTTGCAATACAATATAAATTACTTTTAACACTATTAAATAAGAAAGTGTGATATTCTCAAATTTCTTTATTTTTGCAGCCTAAATATTAACTCTTTTGGTTTAAGATGGTTTAGCGGGATTAGGGCCGAGAAAGAACTTGATTGTCCTAAGAAGAGTTATCCTGAGAAGAATATTTTTCTTCATTGATTATCCTACCACGAAGAAGGAAACTATTAACAGCAAACACGCCCGATCATCAGGAAAGTTTATACAAGTACTGCTCATCGCAACTCAGGAAGGTTCCAACACGTGTGTTGGAACCTTCCCACCTTCTTCCCGAGTTGCGATGAGCAGTACTTGTATAAACTTTCCTGATGATCGGGCGTGTTTGCTGTTAAGTACCATGAAACCTTGGCTGGAAGTACCATGAAAGCAATTTATAGCACAGCAGGCCACTTAAGAATTCGCCTTAAACAATGAAAAGCGTGGGAAGCGTGAATACCTTCTTTACCAACCACTAAAAGCAACTCAAAAATTTTTTAACCGTTCCTTTCAAAATAAGTACATTGATAAGAACTCGAAAATTCGGAATATCAGCAACAGGAAGAAAAAATATGGTATTATTAATATGAGAAAGTAAAATATCAATTGACAAAACAAAGTAGTCGCTTTAAGGATTGATTTGCTTCGGTCCGTGAAAACCAAAGCTGAAAATCCAATTATATGTTTTCGGAGCTCCTCAAACAGCGAGGCCCTAGGCGCGCGCCTAGTGCGCCTAGCCGGAAATCCGACGCTGCGCAGCTTTTGGGAAAAATATTTTTTGCCACCCTTTCCATTTAATTATAAATAATGATTTAATTTATCTTAAAATATAATTTTTAACAGTGGTCAGTGAGTCTAAATTTTTGTAGGTATTTGTCGAACAACAAAATATTTTTGTTTTATAAAACAATTAATGTTCATAAAAAAACACAGCGAGAAAACAAAATAAAAATATATTTAAAAAATGAATAAAACAACAACATTAACACAAAATGACAAACTACATTACAAAAGTTTTAAAAACATTTTCAACTTTAAAAGAATCCTCTAACTTTTTTCTCGGCAAACTCTTTTATAAATTTATCACATAACTCGTGTTCTATACCAATCATAGCCAATCCACTTAGTCTGTTTTGTGTCATGGTGGGCCTAAAGTAATTTTTAAATATTTTTAATTTGGAAAAACTTCTTTCGCCATTAGTAACTGTCGCAGCACGACATGATAGAAACAATACGCAACAAAACTCCATTCCAATGGTTTGTTTCTGAACTGGTGATCCTCTGAGACTCTGCGTCTATTGTTTGCGATGATTTAAGCCTGCGCGTCAGTTCAAACCAGCATTGTTTAGCTTCTACGTGGCTTCTTGACGTTTCATAAAATTTTAACATATCACCTACATGTTTCCAATTATTGTAGCCATATTTAGACAGAAGGGGTGTAGTTACGTTAAAAATTTTGCAACAAAAACAATAGACAGCATCCTTTGTAGAAGAACGAATAAACCAATCCCTCACAACTTGTTTGCCATCATTAAGTTTTCTCTTGTAGTTCCTTGAAGTAAACCTGTGACCTTTATCATCCTGCGGAAATTCATACTCGTACGGAGGACTTGGAGGACTTTTATTTACTAAAAATATTCTTCCTGCATCTCCTAATCTATCGTGTTAGGTTGCTAGATCGGAAGCCAGAATTGTGCTCAACTTTGTTGTCTCTGTTTCGCTAGCATCTTCTGAAGATGAAAATAATGGACTATTTGTTTGTACTGCTGTTGTAGATGCTGTAGCACTTGCAGTAGCATCTGCACCTGTAGTAGCACCTGTTGTAATAGAGTTACAATTTTGTGTACGTTCAAAATGCTGTTCAAGCGCAGCTAAATCAGGTTCATGTGCTGGTGGCCCTGGACGTTTATCAAGTGTCTCTGACTGTGAGGAACAAATACCTTTCTTAAAGAAGGAATGTAATGTCCTCTCTTCCTTTGACGTTCTGAGTCTTTCTCGGGCTTTCTTTTTTTATACTGGTACCCCGACAAACGTTTACGTGCCCATCAGACATTCTGTAAAAAAAAAAAAAAAAAAAAAAAAAATTGGGGTATAGTGACAAACTTAGAATAAGAATGAATACTTTTGTAGAACATCAAAAATCTATCGGTAAAAAAATAAAAAAACAAAAAAAAAGATGTAGCTAAAAAATGTTTTATGAATTTACCATCCAGTTTTATTCATATACAAATATTCAAATGAAGACGCTTTGGTGCAGAGATAGAGAAAGGAATGATTTAGCAGTTTTATCTTTATCAGCTCATTTAACAGTTTTATCCGATGACAGTTAGGATAACGCGAACAAGTGTTCATAGAGTAAAAGCACAATTGCACAAGCAGTTCTGCACCTGGTTTTACTATTTCACAACACCACTTTCCAAACCGATTGGCAATGTTGCCAGATCACCACCTATAAATCCTCCTGAATTATTAGAAGTGTTGCCAGTTCACCACCCAGATACGTATATCGCTAAAAACCCAAAAGTTATTACCAAACTTCAGAAGAAAAAGAATCCCCTAAAGAAATTTCAATTTTATACCAACTTTTCTTACCGCTTTTCCTAAAAGTTTTACCTTTTTATTGGTTTTTATTGATTTTAATTTTCTCTTTCTACCAATTTTGCCGCTCTGGGCGGTTGCCTTGCTTCCGCCCCCTAGATTGGGCCCTGACTAAGGGTCACCGCCAAACACACACGTTTGGCGGTGAACGTACGTTACTTGGTGGTGACCCGTAGTTGTTTCGACCAGTGTAAGGGCATTTGTCGCACCTTGAACGAGAATATATATTTTTTAAATTCTTATTTTTACATCAAATAAATATTTTTAGCAACATCATTTTCTGTTTCCCGTACATTAAGTTTTCATCAGACAAAAGTGTTTCATATAAAACTGAAGGGGAAAGAAAATCTGTAAAATCTAGTTCAGATGACGCTGCTGCGAATAATCCAAGAAGTCAGCTTCTTCTCTGTCAATTTACACAAAAGTCGTCTTTACCGGTAAAATATTTTTTGTCATGTACGATGATAAACATATTACAGCTTCCCCCATGGACTGGGGAAATTGTGATATCATTGTCAACCATTATCAATCCACTGCTAGATGAAGGCCTAAGTTTCTTCCACAACTCTCTCTCTTGAGCTTGTCTCCTCCATGTTACCCCGACATGCTTTCGAATTTCATCCATTCATCCCCCATGTGGTCTTCTGGGTCTCTTCTGGTCCCACACTCACCAACCCGCTTGGCATGGTGAGTTATGGCCAAACCCCCACACTCAAAGAACTGTACTTTTTTTATTTATTTGTTACAAACTTTTTAACAATGTCCGAATCGTCTAAGTCTAGAATAATAATATTAACAACGTTTCGCACAATAAAATGTTTATTTAATAAACATTTTATTGTGCGAAACGTTATTATTATTCTATCTTAACACCACAAGCTTAGTAGTCATAAATTATATATGTCTAAGTCTGTAGCAATTTTGTGTTCAATAATAACGATACTTATATTTGAAAGTTGTTCCTGTTTCATATTTAATCAACTTTTCATGATTTTAAGTTTGGAAAACGATCTTTCTCCGTAAGCCACTGTTACAGACAGTAAAAATTTGAAAACAGGGTTTTCTGCATCTTATTACCTCTATCAGTTCTATGGAATAGACAGAAGCCACTGTAATTTTAAAGACCATTTTTGGATTTCAAGCTTAACAGTAAGAAAAAGAATATTTATTTTTAAGCAGTGTAAAAATTCACGAAATCAAAAATTTTTTTCGTTTAACTTAACTTGGGACACATGTCCGCCACATTCCAATCGTATTTTGCTCCAGGCATCATCTTAAATATTCTTAAAGCTACTGAATTGTTTGGCAAACATACTCGTATTAATGATTCATTTGAAAACACGTTTTCTAAAGCACTTTATGGGTTCACGTGATGCTTAACGCAAGTCCAAAGAATTTCAATTTAGTCACACAAATCTGAAGCAATTATATCATATTCTTTTTGGGCGATACCTGACAATTTTATTTGTAAATCCATAGAATATTTTATTTTTATATCTCTGCTTAGTGTCAATAACGAATAAAAGAAATTTAAAAATTGAGAAGTCTCGCTATGTGTGTTCAGGAGTTCGAACCGTTCTTATCGTTGAATCAAAAAATTGGAAAGTTATTTTTTCTTATTTCTTTTTGGCACATCAATATCACATCCGTATTTTGGTACCAAAAATTCCTTTTTTCTTTTGCGTTTTAGTACGTCTTTCGTAAAAAAAAGATCGTGCTTACGTATGCTATCGGTTTGTCAGTCCGTCCGCCTGTAGAAACCATGTCTCTGCAACTATTAGTCCGATTTGAAAAATTCTTTTTTTTTTTTTGCGTTGCGAAGCTTGAAATATGCGAATGATGACCCTTTATTTCGTTTTTTTTTTACGATGCACAATTTCACTGCTAGAAGGCGTAAATGCAGATGATGTTGAATTCAAAACACATTTTTATTCCATATATTTGCTTCTAAACATCAGATTGAAAAAATTATTTTATCTTTCGATTCTATTTATACGTTTTCCCCTATACCTCTTCTCCTAAAACTAAGAGTTCAAAAAAGAATTTCTCCAGAGGATACAGCTTCTGATGGAAAATCTTTTGCATATGATTTCTAATTTTTGGTAAAGAATACTTTGGTCACCAGGAGGCGTAAGTATTAATTTTTGCCATAAAATCTGAGCTTCTAAAATATCGATTGAAAAAATTCTTTCGTGGACCGATGCCACTCACGTCGATAAACCTTTTTGGAATATTTTCTGCTTAAAATACTGGATGGTTTCTCTGCCAGGGTACGTGATGTATATCTGGTTTTTGTTAATATCCTGCTTCTAATTATTCGATTTGAAAAATTCTTTCTTTATTGGACAGAGTTTCCAGTGTGACATACTTTCCAAATAATTTCAAAATTTTCAAGTATTTCATAGAATTTCCACTAGGGGGCGTAAAGGTAAATTGCGTTTTCCCCGATATCTCTGCTTCTGAAACGCCTATTTGAAAAATTCTTTCTGCACCGGATACAGATCTTGATGGGAAATCCTTTGCATATAACTTCTAATTTTGGTAAAAAAGTTTGGCCACCAGGGGCCGTAAGTCTTAATTTCCACTTCTGATTCATTTGCAGCAAAATTTGAGCTACTAAAATCTCGATTGAAAAAAATTCGTTTGTGGACCTATGCCACTCGGTAAACGGTAAAAATACCCCCGGGAAAAAATACCCCCGGAGAAAATACTCCCGAAAACTGAAAAGCGGAAAAAATGCCCCCGGAAAAAATACCCCCGGAAGAAATACCCCCAGAACAAACGGTTCACTGTAAACTACCACACAGGAACACTGACGTGTGGCAGTGTTCCGGTGTGGCAATTTACCGGCAACCCTGCCACACATCTTACAGCAACTTGGCTACAAAAGTTCAAAGGGGAGGGGTGGGGCTATAAAGATTTCAGTTATCAATGTAGGCCCAGAAACGGCATTGGGAAACGAATGTCGCGAAAACTTTTTCCATGCAAGCCAAGCGGGAATTGTACTTTAATTTGAAGCAATAAATTGCCGAGGATCCGAGGTACACTGGGGGTGGGGGGGGGACTGAACCCAAGGGGAACAGCCTGGTTACACTGACAGACTCCAGCGTCCCAGAATCCAATATTACGGAAGTTGGGGGTTCAGTCCCCCCACCCCCAGTGTACCTCGGATCCTCGGCAATTTATTTCTTCAAATTAAAGTACAATTCTCGCTTGGCTTGCATGGAAAAAGTTTTCGCGAAATTCGTTCCCCAATTCGGTTATCAATGTAGGCCCAGAAACGGCAATCTTTATAGCCCCCCCCCCCCCTTTGAATATTTGTGGTCAAGTTGCTGAAAGATGTGTGGCAGGGTTGCCGGTAAATTGCCACACCGGAACACTGCCACACATCAGTGTTCCTGTGTGGCTGTTTACAGTGAACCGTTTGTTCTGGGGGTATTTCTTCCGGGGGTATTTTTTCCGCTTTTCAATTTTCGGGGGTATTTTCTCCGGGGGTATTTTTTTCCTGGGGGTGTTTTTACCTACATCCATGCCACTCACGTCGAAAAACCTTTTTGGAACATTTTCTTAAAATATTGCATGGTTTCTACGCCAGGTGGCGTAGATGTATGCCTTATTTTTGTCAATATCTCTACTTCTAAGAGACCGATTTGAAAAATTCTTTCTTTGTTAGATTGGTTTCTGATGCGAAATGTTTTTCAGATAAGTTCAAAATTTTCAAGTAAATCATAGACTATGGGGTGCAAAGGTAAATTGCGTTTTCTGTGTTATCTTTGCCTCTAAAACTCTTCCCCGCACGGGGATAACTGGTTTTCCAGTTATTTGGGGAGCGGCGCCCCCACGGCCCGAGCTGACCTTGTGACGGAACATCTTTCTTTTTCGTATTGTACGATTACATCACCGAAGGGACAGCTGTTCATCCAGCTGCTGGGGGATGGCGTCCCCACGGCCCGAGCCGACATGTACTAGATGTGAATTTTCACATTTTTTATGTTTTTTGTTTTTTCACTTGACACGCTCCCGCCTCAGTTGTAGGTTGCTGAGGTTGTGATTATGCGCAGCTCAGGATTTTAGTTTCTCGTTTTCTTTCCTGTCTTCTCCATTTCATGTTTCTTTCTTTGTTTTTCCGAGCTGGTTAGCTAGACCTGCCTGCACGTTTGCCGTGTGCGGTGACCCGTAAGGTGGAAAAGGGGATGCTGGAGGCTGAGGTTTCTGGAGGCCTGGGTGTTGTTGTCGCCAGTTGCCAACACTCCTCTTTGCCCCCTGCTTCACCCTAAACGGGCGGCTGGGAACTAACCCACTCCTAGTCAATGAGGTCTGTGGCCGAGTGGAGCCCAGACCTCTAACGGCTTGTCGTCTCGTACGACAGGGTGAGTCTGGGGATAGGGTGGGCATGCCAAAGGGGTGTTCCCCAGGCATGGGAAAGTCTGGGTGCTCGCCGAGCGCATGTCTGCCCTATCAACTTGCTATATCCGCTTGCTATCCCTAGAGTCGTGTCCTGCGTCCACTTGGGCTTGCGGACCTCCGGTTCTCCCTTGTTGGGCTCGATTGTGGGTGGGGAAGTTGGCGGATGAATCCTTTAAAATTTTCATGGCTCTCAATGAAATTTCCCATGAACCCAAAACTAAAAGAGGTATGGAGGAAGGTTCAGGTCCTTCCGCCAAAAAATTTGTCGCAGATGTTTCCAATGCTAGATTCTTTTTGTGCACTCATTGGACCCTTCAAAGCCTTTGAGTGCCAAAAGTCCATTTTGGATCCACAAAGCACTGCAATCAATTGCAAGCTCTCCTAAGAGCGTCAAGAAGCTCCAGTCTGGAGATCTTCTTGTTGAGATGTCTACTGTGGCCTACAGCTCCACACTTATCAACACCAGCATGCTGCTCGAGACGCCTGTCAAAATAACACCACACGGTTACCTAAATTCATCTCGAGGTGTTGTCTCCTCTCGGGATCTTATTGATTGCTCTGAGGATGAACTTCTCGAAGAACTGAGGAGCCAACATGTTACGGGTGTGCGACGCATTTCTTTTAGGAGGAATGGGCAGTTTGTCCCATCCTGGAACATTATCTTGACTTTCAACTGCCCTTCCCTGCCTACATCCATCAAGGCAGGGTATCTCCACCTCGAGGTACGCCCGTACATTCCCAACCCGTTGAGATGTTTTAGGTGCCAGTCGTACGGCCACTCTCAGCAGTCATGTAGGAGTTCTCCTAGGTGTGGACGCTGTGGTGCCACAGAGCATCTCCTCTCAGAATGTGTGGCCGAGGCCGAGTTTTGTGTGAACTGCAAGGGTTCACACCCAGCATCAGCCAAAGATTGTCCCAAGTGGAAGGATGAGAAGGAAATCCAAAGGCTCAAAACGGTGGAAAATATTTCCTATCCTGAGGCCAGAAGAAGAGTGGTTCCCGTTACATCTGATCGGCGATCATACGCTTCAGTGGTGGTTGCCAAATCTACGGTTGCCATTCAGACCGACGTTCAGATCTCCCATAAATGTCCATTCAATATGGAGGAAATCATCGCAGCGGACTGGAGGCACTCCAGTCGCGAGCTAGGGGTCTGAAAGCGGCACCCGCCACTTCACCGAAGCAGACTCACTCCAACACCAGCAAGGGAACTCAGGCCACTTCTTCTGGCAAAAACGCCAACACTAACACCAACACCAAGGTCAAGGATAAGAAGAGCATTTCTTCTCCTTCAAAGTCTCAGCCAAACACTCAACGGCGAGCAAATCCCGCTAAGACACTTGGGACAAAGCATTCACCAATCTTGACCCCTGGTCACACACCACCAACTCTGGGGGAACGCTCACCAGAGGAAATGGAGGCTGACCAAGTTTAACCATTTCCTTTTTCATTTCATTTTTGCCCATGGGTTCAATAATTCAGTGGAACTGCCGAGGTTTTCGCACCAGTTTTGATGACGTGAAACATCTGCTTCATTTGTACTCTCCGGTGTGCCTTTGTCTTCAGGAGACAAAGCTTAAACCATCGGACCTGCTTTCAGTTCGAGGCTACAGTGCATTTCGGACAGACCACTCGTCTGGAAATATAGCCTGTGGGGGTGTCGCTATTCTCGTCCCTCACAGGGTTCCGGTATCTTCCGTCGCGGTTTCCACAACTGTGCAGGCCGTGGCGGTTCGTATTTCTATGCCTGTGCCTCTTACTGTTTGCAGTGTTTATCTACCACCGGATGAGGATGTTAGCGTCTCTGTTCTGGAGAGCTTGATTGATCAGCTGCCCTCACCCTTCCTTCTTTTGGGTGACTTTAATGCTCATCATCCTTTGTGGGGTAGTGTCAGCGTCAGCGCTAGAGGTCGTCGCATAGAGTCTCTTCTGTGCTCGGCCTCTGTGTGCCTTTTAAACACCGGTGCTGACACTTACTTCCATGAGCCGACAAGATCTTTCAGTGCGATCGATTTGACCTTGGGTTCACCATCGATCATTGCTGACTGGTCGTGGACGGTGTGTAAGGATCTCCACAGGAGCGACCACTTCCCAATCGTCCTCTGGCACCATGCAAACGTGCCATATTCTGCCTCCCGCCCACCTCGATGGAGGATGGTTTGTGCCAAATGGGAGGTCTTCACATCGTCCGCGGTGATATCTTCTGAAATGGTGACCCAAGAGTCAATCGTCGCAGCTGTACTTAAAGTCACAACTTTTATTCTTCAGGCAGCTGATCTTTCAATTCGTAAAACATCTACGAAGCTCCCCAGAATTCCGAAACCTTGGTGGAACCCTAAATGCGCAGCGGCTAGGAGAGCTCAACACAAGGCCTGGTCTACTTTTCGGCGTTATCCAACCGAGGCTAATCTCGTTGCTTTTAAACGTGCTAAATCCTATGCTCGGTTGTCGCGTCGACGTAGCAAGAGGGAGTCTTGGATCCAGTATGTATCATCTCTTACCTCACGTGCCAATTCGAAAACTGTGTGGGAAAGGATTCGTAAGATCCGGGGTACCTACAGTTCACACCAGATTGCCATTCTCGAGAGTAACGGCTGCACATATGCTGACGTCGGGGAGATTGCAGATTGTTTGGGGGAGGCGTTTGCCTCCGTTTCGAGTGATCTGGCGTATCCGGCCTCCTTTCATAGGATTCAATCCTCCGCGGAACGCCAGAGAATCTCTTTTGCGCCGTATACCGCCACTGGTTATAACTCCCCCTTCAGCATGTGTGAACTTCGGGTGGCTCTGCATCGGTCCGGGGCTACTTCTGTCGGTCCCGATGACATCCACTACGACATGCTCCGTCATCTCTCCCAGTCGTCTCTCGAGAACCTTTTAATCTTATACAACCGCATCTGGTTAGAACACAGTTTCCCGGAGTCTTGGCGAAAGGCTTTTGTTCTACCTTTTCCGAAGCCTGGCAAGGATCCTAAGTCTCCCTCTAGTTATCGCCCAATTGCTCTCACTAGCTGTCTGTGTAAAGTTCTCGAACGCATGGTTAACTCACGATTAATTCATTTTTTAGAACATCATCAATTACTTTCACCATCACAAAGCGGTTTTCGGCGTCATCGTTCACCTCACGATCATCTCCTACACCTTGAGACATCTGTGCGCGAGGCGTTCGTGCGTAGGCAGCACCTGGTTTCTGTATTCTTTGACATCGAGAAAGCCTATGATCGTGCGTGGCGGCACGGGATTATCCGTGACCTCCACGCATGCGGATTGCGAGGGAATCTTCCGACCTTTATTGTAAATTTTCTTCGCAATCGGGTGTTCCAGGTGCGCCTGGGTACGACGCTATCTGCAACATTCCATCAAGAACAAGGTGTTCCTCAAGGTTGCATTTTATCTGTCACATTGTTCATCCTTCGCATTAATTGTCTCCTCACAAATCTTCCTCCTGCGGTTTCGGCTGCTGTGTATGTCGATGACTTGCACATCTTCTGCTCGTCATCGAGCATGCGTTTCATTGAAAGGCAGTTGCAGTCTAGTATTAATCAGATTTTTAAAGCGGCGAATAGCAATGGTTTCGTTCTTTCTCCCGACAAGACAGCGTGTGTTCATTTCTGCCGGAGGCGTGGCCTCCATCCTGACCCCGAGCTGTATTTGGACCGTGCAGCCATTCCAGTTTTGCCGGAGACCAAGTTCCTTGGACTGACCGTCGACCGTGCGCTTACGTTCCGTGTGCACGTTCGGCGGCTCAAGATTTCCTGTCTGCGTGCTCTTTCTATTCTAAAAATCCTTTCGAGGGTTTCGTGGGGCGCAGACAGGATCTCTTTGTTTCGCATTTACCACTCCTTAATTCGGTCGAAACTGGATTACGGCTGTATCGTGTATGGCTCGGCTCGTCCTTCCGTTCTCCGGCCTTTGGACGCTGTTCATCATCAGGCGCTGCGTCTTTGCACGGGAGCATTTCGAACATCTCCGATTCCCAGCCTTTACGCTGATGCGAACGAACCATCGCTTGAATTACGCCGTCTGCAGCTGTCTGTCCACTTTTACTTAAAACTTCGGTCTCTTCCAGACCATCCTTTGTACGGTGCAGTTTTCCATCCTCAGCATGCTCGTTTATTTGCGAACCGGCCCTCGTGCGTTCCAACCTTCGGTCTTCGTATGGCGGCCGTAGCTCGTGATGCAGGGCTCGACTTGTCGCTTGTTGCAGCGACCAGGGGCTTTGGGGATCCTCCATGGCACCCACTTGGTGTCATGGTTGATACCACCTTTACGTCTTTCGGCAAATCCTCAACCCCTGCGTCAGTGTACCAGCAGCTCTTTGCTGAGCACCGTGCCCTCAAAACTGAATACACTCCCATTTTCACTGATGGCTCCTAGATGCATGGAGTCGTTGGATCCGCAGCTGTCTGTGTTGATGACGTGTCAGTAGCGCGGATCCCAGCTGAGGCCACGGTGTTTTCGGTGGAGATGCATGCTGTGTATCTTGCATTTCTTCATGTTCAGTCGAGTTCTCATCATAGTGCTATGGTCTATACGGATTCCTTAAGTGTCCTGCAGTCTTTGTCATCGTTGGACTATTGTAATCATCCTTTTCTTTTGAACGTACGAGGGCTTCTTCGTTCCTTGCTCGAGGCCGGTGTCCAGATTCAATTCGTCTGGATTTCTGGGCATGTTGGAATCTCGGGTAACGAGTGTGCTGATGCGGCCGCTAGATCTGCTTCCTCTTTGGTCGTCACACCCTTGCCACTCTTTCATCGCGATTTTCGATTTCTTGTTCGTGATCATATCAAACGAACGTGGCAGGGTCTGTGGGACCAACAGGTGGAAAATAAACTGCATCGTATAAAACCTATTCTCGAAATCTGGAACTCCTCATCTCGTCGGAACCGCAGGGAGGAAGTGGTGCTTGCGCGTCTCCGCAATGGGCATTGTCGTTTCACTCACCGCTTTTTGCTGTGTGGCGACACTGCGCCGATGTGTGAGACGTGCAACTGC
This sequence comes from Macrothele yani, assembly GCA_039090855.1. Classification (NCBI taxonomy): domain Eukaryota; kingdom Metazoa; phylum Arthropoda; class Arachnida; order Araneae; family Macrothelidae; genus Macrothele; species Macrothele yani. The sequence goes on along the minus strand of CM077005.1, from coordinate 44,250,137 downwards.
CGACTCACCGTCACTCATCTTTTGTGTACCTGTGTTCGTTTTCGTGATGTACGTTTTCATTTCTTTCATTCTCATTTGTTGAACGAGGACGCCGCTACACTGCAGCGGCTCCTCAATGACCACTGCAATACTGTTGTTGTTTTTCCATTTTTTAAACAAATTGATTATTTTAAACGTATCTAGATTTTAGCCCTATCATCATACTCATTTTTCAGTTTTACTGAATCAGCTAGATTTTAATCTTTGTATCATGTTTTTAGTACTGTTTGTTTCATTATCTTTTTTAGCCCTTTCATCGTTCTCATTCTTCAGTTTTATTTGATCAGCCATATTTTAAGCTTCATCGCACGTTTTTAATACTGTTTGTTTGTCTGTCTGTCTTGTAGTTTTTACCGTATTCATTTCCATCTTTCACTTTTACCGCTTCATCCTGTTTTTAGCCTTGTGTACTTATTTTATTGATTTTGTTCTCTTTTGATGTCTTTTGTTTGGCGCTCTTTGGCCAACCATGGCCCTTGCGCCAATAAAATCAATGAACCAACCCACCAACCAACCAACATCTAAAACTCAGATTTGAAATTTTTTTCTGTATTGCATACAGCTTTTGATGGAAAATGTTTTTCATATACTTTCTAATATTTGGTAAAGAATGGTTTGACCATCAGGGGGCATAAGCGTTAATTTCTGCTTCTGGTGTATTTGCAGCAAAATCTGAGCTCCTGAATACTCGATTAAACATCTTTTTCTTGGACCCATACCGCTCACATCGAGAAACCATTTGAGAATACTTTCTTCCTAAAATAATGCATGGCTTTCCCGATAAAGGGCGTAGATGCATATCTTATCTTTGTCCATATCTCTGCTTTTTTTTTTTTTTTTTATTGTAGGTTTAACGACCACTGTGAGCAACTCAATGGGCTATAAGTAGTCGTCCGTCCCTAATTTAGGGTCACTGGTTCCAGGGAAGGGAGAGACCCAGTGCCGTAAGACAAACACAACATCCGCGCCTCACCGAGATTCGAACCCGGACCCCTTTCGGACGAATGATCAAAAGACATCGCTTAGACCACTGCGCCACCGGGGCTGCTATCTCTGCTTCGAAGAGTCGGATTTGAAAAAAAATCTTTCTTTGTTGGATAGCGCGTCCGCTGCGAAATGTTTCTCATGTAAATTTAAAACTTTCTTAACTCACAAGTCTGCAACCAGAGGGCGTAAGCTCACGATTCTGTTTACAGCAATATCTGCTGGATTAAAAACCCGATTGAAAAACTTCTTTCTTCTGTACGATGCTATTGTTTTCCATACCGGTTCCATTGATTTCGAATAGCTTTGGTAAATTTAATTTGCTTCAGAACGGATTCAAATGACGTGCTCAGTACAACCGTAAATTCGGTGTCATCTTTCTTGCTTTTTTTTTTTTTTTTTTTTTTTTTGGGTGGTCTTACCAATTCAACAGTTGGGAATTCTGTTTCACAATCTATGTCCTCGGCAATAGTTTTATCTTCAGCTAGCATGTCTTTGAAACCTAGACGTGTTCTCATTCTTTTAAACCGCCATTTACTTGTTTTAACATTTCTATTACGGTTGGTATAACTATAATAGATTTCGGCATTAATTTGCTACTAATATTGATTTTTGAAGAGTGTACCAAATCTTTCTGGAACAAATAAACTTGCATGATTTTTTTTTCGTTTTCATCTTTTTACTAAGAAAGATTGGTTAAATTTCGTGTATCACTGTCTCTAAAATATTCGTTAAGGCGCTAATGTAATGTATCGTGGATTACATCTAAATTGTACCCCAGTCCTCCTTTCCCTTATTGCATCGGTCCTATTTTCCCACTTTATTCCAGAGCACAGTTTTATGGTCAACACTGGAAGCTCTTTCTTTAAAATTTGCTAACGGTAAGGTAATTCAGAAAAGAAAGCATATTCCTGAACAATGCTGAAAATATTCCCAATTTCTAGAGAAATGTTTTCGTCAGTATTTACGATCAAATTTAAAGTATGAGCAGCTCGAAGTACATAAAACGCACAAAGGTTTAGGTCAAAAAGTTATGTCTTTTTTAAGTCCATTGTGTTTTTCCTTCATGTTGACCCCACTCTCATAGCGCTGACTACGCATATCATGAATGCTGAAATCTTCAAGATTAAAAATAAAAAAAATACAAAAAAAATTGTTAATCCTTTGTCCACGGTACCCGTTACTGAACAAAACAATAAAAAATATTCTCTGATTTCAAGTCGTTTTCTATTGAATTATATAATGAAATACTTTATTTAAAAAAATTATAAACGTGCCACGTAGCATTAGGATTTCTCAGGGTAAAACGTTTTCTTATCTTCTCCCACGTCACTAATATTAATTTATCAACCGTTAAATTTGACTACGGCGTCCCGAGTATCTGGAGCCTGATTACTTCGCACCCGTTGAACCTCCGGTTGGCGCGTCCCTGGTTCCGACGACACTTTTTTACCCAGTTTGTAGGTATTCTTTTCCTGTAAGACATGGAACAGGAAGAGGGTTTTTTCATGAAATTGCTAGAGACGAGGACACGTGCATTTCGTGGTGTGAGTGAATGGCAAGGATTACTTCTGACGTCAGAGGCGTAGTCAGGAGAGGGGTCCCTTGAGGGGGGATTGAGTAGGAATTTAAAGCGATATATACATATATACACCCTCACGGACAATTAAATTTGCGCATCTGGAAGAAAACATGCTACAACCGCGAAACGTTGCGAATAGCTAGAGTGCGTGCTGGTAAAGTTGTGACGTACCTGCTAGCAGGACGCACACGACATAAAGGCAGATAGGAATCAGAATAAACGTCTGCGTAGCTCAGTTGGTAGAGCGACTTGTTCCGGAATAAGCGGCCTCGGGTTCAAATCCCGGCGTAGACCAAAAATGACGGAGAAATTTACTTCGTTATAGAGTACAGAGTCACAAGAATGCCGGGTAGACGCCAGAGACATTGATTTACGCAACTTACGGACTTTTAGAGAGGCCTGATCATCGGGCTGAAAACCGCAGGGTGATCGGCGTGCCGTATAGCCCGTCACGTGGATTGTTCTGACCATACCGTCCGACTGTGTTGGGAGCAGTGGACACGTGACGGCACTGCCACACGGCAGAGCTGCTCCGGACGGACCAGGAGGTTGGTTGGTTGGTTAATTGATGTTAATGGCGCAAGGGCCATATTTGGCCAAAGAGCGCCAAACAAAAGACATCAAAACAAAACAAAATCAATAAAAAACGTACACAAGGTTAAAAACAGGCTGATGTGGTAAAAATGAAATATGATAGTGAACAAGTTAAAAGCTAGATAAGTTTAAAAAAGTCAATATTATGTAAAAACGAAAACACTGCTGTCATGTCGCAGGCTTCGCCAATAATGGTTTGCAGCGTAGCTGCGCCTTCGTCCAACAGATGAGAGTGAAAATGACGAAAACGATGATCACAAAACCGAACACAAGTACACAAAACATGAAGGACAGTGAGACGACAGTCGCACGCCTCACACACCGGGACACTCTCGCCCCACAGCAAAAAGCGGTGAGTAAAACGACAGTGCCCAATGCGGAGACGTGCAAGAACAACTTCCTCACGACGGAAGAGAGAATCTACGGATCGTGCGCCAGACACGAACGGATCCCACGAGGACCCGGTCCACTATACAGGCAGATGTAACGGCTCTTGTGTGCCCACGAACCATTTCCCGACGCCTCCCGGAATCATATATGCGATCCCAGCGCCCCTTACGTGTGCTGCCATTAACACCGGAACATCGCCGGCTCCGTGTGCAGTGATGCCAGGACACAGCGACGTAGAACGCCACAGACTGGCGACGTGTGGTGTTTAGCGATGAGTGCCGCTTCGTTTTGCGGACAGATGATCATCGTGTACGGGTGTGGAGGGCCTCGGGTCAACGGCACGATCCCAACCTGGCTATCGAGTGCCACATCTCCCCCACTGCAAGCATTATGGTCTGGGGAGCCAGTGCCTACGATAGCCGATCAGCTCTAGTAGTGGTACGTGGATCATTGACGGGCCAGCAGTATGTGGATGAGATCTTACGGCCCCATGTGCGCTCATTCCTAGCCGGGATTCTGGGTACGCTATACCAGCTGGATAATGAATAATGACGGCCCGCACACTGTTCGGGTTTCCCAGGACTGCCTACGTCATGTCCATACACTTTCATATCCTGCCCGCTCCCCGGACATGTCCCCTATCGAGCATGTGGGGGACCAGTTGAAACGCCGGCTGCGCACTATCCGGGATTTGGGGCACACCGTCCAACATGTATGGACCAGTCTGCCGCAGGACAACATCAGGCGTCTGTTCACCTCCATGCTGGACCGTTTTGCAACATTTATCGCCGCACGAGAAGGTGCGACGCGCTATTGGAGATGACCGGACTGCGTGCCACAGATTCCTCTGTAATTATCCTGCAGCTCTGTTTTTACCATCGTGTGTATCATTCGTCTGTATCACTACGTCCATAAAATCTCGGTTCAATCCCATGCTTCCTTCTTGGTGAGCAAATTTCATTATCCGTGAGTGTATATATATATATATATATATATATATATATATCATCATCATCATTGTCAACCATTATCAATCCACTTCTGGACGAAGGTCTCCCCAAGTTTCCTCCACAACGGTCTGTCTTGTGCCAGTCTCCTCCATGTCACTCCCGCATACTTTAGAATTTCATCCACCCAACTTCCATGTGGTCTTCTTCTGTGTCTTTTCCTGTCCCTTGGAATCCAATCTAAAATTTCGGCTGTCCATCGATGGTCTGTTCTTCTGGCAGTATGTCCAGCCCATTGCCATTTCAGGGATTCAACTCTGATCATGATGTCTTCCACTCTTGTCATTTTTCGGATCCACGTGTTCGTCTTCTTATCTCTCCTGGTTACACCAAGCATGCACCTCTCCATGCTGCTTTGAGTTGTCTGCAGCCTTTGTATGTCTTTTTTAGCTAAGGTCCACGTCTCTGCACCATACGTAAGCACTGGAAGGATGCATTGATCAAACATTTTTCTTTTAAGACATAATGGCATATTGCTCTTGAAAATTATGCTGTTTCTTCCAAAAGCTCTCCAGGCAAGTTTTGTACGCCGATTAATTTCTTCACCAATGTGACCCTCACTTGATATCTGCTGTCCAAGATAAACGTACGTGTCTGTTATCTCCAGCTTTTCTCCATCAATCGATAAATCTTCATTTCTTGTAAAAGCATTGTACATCACTTTTGTCTTCTGAAAGTTCATTTTTAATCCCACTTCTTTACTCTTGTCAGCAAGTTTCTGGATCATACTCTGTAGCTCTGATGGGGTAGTTGTAAAAATGACTGTCATCAGCAAAACGAAGGTGGGTTAGATAATCTCCATTAATCTTTATCCCTTTGTTTTCCCAGTTCAGTGATAGAAAGACATTTTCCAATGTGGCATTAAAGAGCTTTGGAGATATGGTGTCACCTTGTCTCACCCCTTTTCCAATTTTTATGTGTGTTGTATTTTCAAACAGCCGAATCTTTGCATTTTCATTTTCATAGATGTTATTAATAATATTAATGTATGCATCTTCAATACCGCAGGATTTCAGAGCCATTGCAACTGCTGATGGTTTCACCGAATCAAAGGCTTTTTCATAATCGATAAAAGCCATGCACAATGGAAGTTCATATTCCCTCGCTCTTTCAATTAGTTCTCTCAGTACGTGGATATGATCTATTGTGCTGTAGCCACTCCTGAATCCAGCTTGTTCTCTCGGTTGAGCCATGTCCAGTGTCACCTTCAAGCGGTGTGAAAGAACTTTAGTGAAGATTTTATAAACCACTGATAGGAGGCTGATAGGTCTGTAGTTCCTGATATCCTCAATGTCACCTTTTTTATGTAGCAAGATCATTGTAGCGTTGTTCCAATCCTCAGGAAGTTTCCCTTCATTAAGGCATCGAGTGAAAATTTGGGCGAGTACTGTTTCGATTTCTCCACTTGCTTCTTGTATGATGTCTACAGTAATTCGATCTTCTCCTGGAGTTTTTCCCCGCTTCATGTTCTTGATTGCATGTGCAACTTCTGCTGGAAGGACTGGAAGAACTCTGGTACTGGTACCTTTCATGATGTCTGGAGTGCATGTATCATCCCTTTCATATAATTTGGAGTAGAAATCTTTCACTCTTGTCAAAATTTCGCCTCTATTTCTTGTTACAGAACCATCTTCTTTTCTCAGTGCCATAATCTGTTTTTTCCCCTTACTGAGATGTCCCTTTGCTATCTTTAGGCTATGGTTGTTTTCAATTGCTTTCCTTACCAGTTCACAGTTGAATTTCCTTACGTCTTCAGTGATACTTTTTCGTACTGTCTTGCATAGCTCTATATATTCCACTTTATAAGTCACATCTTCTTTAGTTGTCCTCATCACTCTTCTTTTTTGCATCAACATTTTGGTTTTTCCTGATAATTTGTTCACTTGCAATTTGTTCTTAGACCCAGCTAATTTTGTTGCTGTTTCCATAAGAGCTTTGGTTACTTTTCTGTTAACTTCAGAAATATCCACTTCTTCCGATGTTAGGCCTTCTAAAGCAGAGAATCTGTTCTTCAGTTCCAATTTGAAGGTATTATGGTGTTTTTTAAGGTTGGTTATGTCAATACATTTTGTTAGTCTTATGAGCTTGCTACGTTCGAGTTTAGTGTTGAGGTGCATATATATATATATATCATCATCATCAACCATTATCAATCCACTGCTGGACGAAGGTCTCCCCAAGTTTCCTCCACAACGGTCTGTCTTGTGCCAGTCTCCTCCATGTCGCTCCCACATACTTTCGAATTTCATCCACCCATCTCCCATGTGGTCTTCTTCTGGGTCTTTTCCTGTCCCTTGGAATCCAATCTAAAATTTCTGCTGTCCATCGATGGTCTGTCCTTCTGGCAGTATGTCCAGCCCATTGCCATTTCAGGGATTTAACTCTGAAAATGATGTCTTCCACTCTTGTCATTTTTCGGATCCACGAGTTCCTCTTCTTATCTCTCCTGGTTACACCAAGCATGATGCATCCATATATATATATATGCATATAAACAGTGCTTTTTATCTAAAATACTCTCTTGCTTCCTATACTTCCAATGGAAAAACTTCTGTACACCTTTTCTTCACAATTAATGCGTTCCCAAGGATAAAAATTTGAACATTGATTAAAATAGCTTAATTTTATATCTTGGAATACTTAATATTTTCTAAAACATAACCATAATTATGCAATCCAACATTTGTTTGTCTACTGACGTCATCAAAGTACAGGCCGCGCCATCTTTTTCTGGTTTCAACACCACCAAAGGAAAAGTGATTGATATTTAATATAATTATGGTTATGTTTTAGAAAATATTAAGTATTCCAAGTTATAATATGAAGTTATTTTAATCAATGTTCAAATTTTCATCCTTGGAAACACACTAATTGTGAAGGAAATGTGGGCAAAAGTTTTTCCATTGGAAGTATAGGAAGCAAAATTACTTGACGTACACTTTAAGCAGCTCCATTGTTTTCACCAATGCAATGTAAACGATAAAATTAATAAAGATATTAACTAATATTCATAATAAATTTAACTTATTTAATAATAATACTAATAAATACACCAGACATAAGTCATTGAAAATCGGAAAGTCTGGATAATTGACATCGCAATTCCTGGAGTCATTGAAAATCGGAAAGTCTGGATAATTGACATCGCAATTCCTCGATAAAACAAGAACTAGAAAAAATGATGAAATACAGAGACCTGGCAATACAAGTTACCCGATTATGGACTAAACACACAGAAGTAGTCTCCATTGTCATCGAAACACTTGTAAGAATTTCAAAAACTTGTACGAGTCATTTAAAAAAATTGTAGCTTTCTGAAATACCATCCACAGAACTGCAAAAACAGCTTCACTTGGGGCGTCATATACAGGGTGTCCGATGATTATTGGACACATTACAAAATTATATAAAACAAAACATTAAGCAGATAGAAAGGAACTGACTGTACTAACTTCCTATGTAATTACACAAGTTAATAAATTTCGGTGTGAGATCCCTTGGTTGCTCGTAGTACATCCAAGCGATACTCGATTCCATGCCATGTATTGGCAAGCATCTGAGGAGTTATGGAATGAACAGTAGCTGTGATACGCTGCTTCAGTTCCTGAAAATCAGTACAAGGCGTCTGATAGGCACGATCATTCACATAACCCCACATGAAATAATCCAATGGAGTTAGATCCGGAGAGCGAGGAGGCCACGGAATGGGACCACAACGTCCAATCCATCATCTGTTGGGGAAATGCTCATTTAGGCACTTACGTACACACGTTGACCAATGCGGAGGCGCGCCGTCTTGTTGGAAAATGACATCATATCTGTTGATCTGGGGTATAGCAAAATTTTCTAGCATATCCAAGAAAATGTCACCATTTATGTTTTTTTCGCAGAAGAAGTAAAGGCCAATCACTTCTCCTTTTGATAGGGCGCACCACACATTAACTTTTGGAGAATCACGTTTCAGTTCAATAGCAGCATGAGGCGGTTCACTGCCCCATATCCTACAGTTGTGACGATTCACAATACCTGATACATGAAATGTGGATTCATCACTAAAAATTACAGTACTGAGAAAGTTTTCTTCGTTTTCCACTCGATTCAGCATATCCACAGCGAAATCGTATCGCGAAGTGTGATAATATACATGCATCTTTTGCACTATTTGAATTTTATAAGCATGAAACTTTAATTTCTTGTGCAAGATATCGTGAACTGTCGATTTCGGAATGTACAGTTCTCTGCTTGCTTTACGAACGGGATTTATTGAGGCTTCGTCGGAAACTTTCATTAACTTGGCCAACCGTCTCACCGCTGACGCTAAGACTACCGGCTCCTCCACGATGCTCCACATTGCCTGTTTCTTTAAACTGTTACATCCACCGCTTAACTGAATTCGTTGACTGAGGATTACAACAACCATACTCTAAACGGCACCGTCTTTTAACTTTAACGACATACTTTAATTCCGCAAGCCATAACTCACACATCGCCTTCTGCTGTACAGATGACATGAATACTGATTTCGCATTTCTCATACATTCATCAGGCGGCATCTAACGCCATCTATCGGATTCTGGAAATAATACTGCGAAACAAAAATATAGAAACCGTGTTAGTAATATGTGACATAGAAAAACAGAAAATGCTCATAGATTTTTTTATTGGACATAATTTTGTAATGTGTCCAATAATTCTCGGACGCTGTGTATATTACGCTGATTATTGACTGATAGCTAGACCTCTGGTTGAAACTCGTTTCAACTCAACACCAGTCAATGATACTTTTGTTGATTTTGTTTGTCGTAGGCTGTGTTTCGTATATTTCGAACAAAAGATAACAAGAACAACAAATTTGAGTAATTTATATCAAAGCAGATTCCAAAAAGCCGTCAACGCATTGTTACTGCCATTTTTAAGTGTCTGTGTCTTGCTCTTAATGTCATTTGCTTAATGCCTACTTTTCAGAAACCAGGAATTTAGGTAATCTAAAGGTCAAAACACACGTAGAGAAGGACCGAATAGCTTAATGAAATTCAGTGAACGTACAGTCTTCAGGTGTATTGATGACCTTGTTGTTCCCGTACATTTGGGACCCGGCTCCATACAATGGCTCTCATTTGTTGGAGGGCAGTGGAAAATCATGTACAGTGGATCCCACTTAAGAAGTTCCCGCTTAAAGAAGTTTTCCCGCTTTAGAAGTTTTCATCGCTTCGTCCCAACGTAAACTTCTTAAGCGGGATCCACTGTAAAATTACAACATTGCAATATATACAGCAGTCGGACAGAATGATGCGAACACATAGGAAAAGATGGTTTTACGTACCTAATAGGGTGTGGCACCACCTTTGGTATTCAAAACCTCCTGAATTCTCCTTAGAATTGACGTATAAGAACTGACCACCGGAGAACTGGCCACAAAAATTTTAAGGGGCCGTATAAAAATTGCGTTCTGGGCTGCTCCGTGGCCCCAGAACGCAAGATTGGTTATCTGACACACATAAAATGTCCATATTTTCTTATTTACGATATTTTTCTATAAACTATAACTAAACAAATTATCTGCGAGTATGAGCAAACCTAGGAAACTTGTCCGGGGGGGGGGCTTTAAAACCTAAAATATTAATTATAAAGAATTTCTGGGCCGATCGGGAGATTTTCAGCCATTACAAGCTACAAGTCATCGAATTGTCTGAGGGCATTTGCTGCCTCAGGAAACATGTCGGCGAGGGGGGGGGCGTTAATACCAAATGTGTTAAATACGAAACATTTCTCGTCCGATCGGGAGATTTTTGGCATTCACAAGCTACAACTGGACACAATATTTGAGGGTATGTGCCTACTCAGCAAACCTGTGTATGTGGGGGCGGGGAGATACCAAAAGTGTAAAATATGGACAATTTCAATTTCGTCCGATCGGGAGAATCTCAGCATTTAGCAGCTACAACTCGACACATTATATGAAGGCATGTGCCTACTCAGGAAACCTGGAGGGGGGGGGGTTGTAGCTTGTAAATGCTGAAAATTTTCGGATCGGACGAGAAATTCTTCATATTTTACAGTTTTGGTATAACCCCTCCGCCCGACAGGTTTCCAGAGTACGCACATACGCTCAGATAATATGTCGAGTTGTAACTTGTAAATGCTGAAAATCTTCCGGTCTGACGAGTAATTCTTCATATCTTACACTTGTGGTAATACCCCCCCCCTCGAAGGGTTTGCAGAGTAGGCACATGCTCTCAGATAATGTGTCGAGTTGTACGTAGCTTGTAAATGCAGAAAATTTCCGGATCGGACGAGAAATTTTTCATATTTTACAGTTTTGTTAATCCCCCCCCCCCGACAGTATGCTGAGTAGGCACATGCGCTGAGATAATGTGTCGAGTTGTAGCTTTTAAATGATGAAACTCTCTCGATCGGACCAGAAATACTTTATATTTTACACTTTTAAGCCCCCCCCCCCGACAAGTTTCCTGAGTCAGCTCATGCGCTCAGATAATTTGCAGACTTGTAGTTTGAAAACTCTGAAATCTTCTGTTGAAATGTAAGTCATAAACATTTTTTCTAAAAAATTACATTAATTATCGCGATTAAGAAATGACGAAATTACGGAAACTTTATATGACTCAGATAACCAATCTGTTGGGGTTGTGGGCATGAAGCGGTCAAAACGCAATTTTTATACGACCCCTTAAAATTTTTGTGGCCAGTTCTCCGGTGGCCACTTCTCCAAAACTGTAAAATTTGAAAAATCTATCGTCTGATTGGGAGATTTCAGCATTTACAAGCTACAATTCCACAGATTATTTGATGGCACGCGCCTACTCAGCAAACCTGTCGTCGGGGGGGGGGGGGGGGGGTATATGATAAATGTAAAACATAAAGAATTCTCGTTCCGACCGGGAGATTTTCAGCATTTACAAACTACAACTCGAGATATTATCTCAGGGCATGAAACTACTGAGCAAACCTGTCGAGGGGGGTGGGGAACTCCAAAAGTGTAAAATATGAACAATTTCTCGTCCGATCGGAAGATTTTCAGCATTTATAAGCTACAACTCGTCAAATTTTCTGACGGTATGTGCCTACTCAGTATACTGTGTGTGTGTGTGTGGGAGGGGTAATGCAAAAAGTGTAAAATATGAACAATTTCTCGTCCGATCGGGAGATTCTCAGCATTCATATTTTACACTTTTGACCCCCCCCCCCAACCTATCGGACGGGTTTGCTGAGTAGGCACATGCGCTCAGAACAGAAAATTTGTCGAGTTGCATGCAGCTTTTAAATACAGAAAATATCCCGATCGGACGAGAAATTGTTCATATTTTACACTTTTGGTATAATTGGTATACCCCCCCACACACACACACACGCAGGCTTGCTGTTTGCTGAGTAGGCACATACCCTCAGATATGTGTCGATTTGTAACTTGTAAATGCTGAGAATCTCCCGATCAGACCAGTAATTTTTCATATTTTACACTTTTGGTATTTACCCCCCCCCCCCCCATCGCCGACAGGTTTCCAGAGAGTGCACATGCGCTGAGAATATTTGTCAAGTTGCAGCTTGTAAATGCTGAAGATCTCCCGATCGGAAGAGAAATGAGAAATCCTTGATATTTTACGCTTTTGGTATTGCCTCCTCCCCCCTCCCGACTAGATAATTCGATGACTTGTAGCTTGTAAACTCTGAAAATCTCTCGATCGGACCAGAAATTCTTTAAATTTCATATTTTAGGTTTTAAGCCCCCCCACCACCACCACACACACCCGACAAGTTTCCTGGGTTTGCTCATACTCGCAGAGAATTTTTTAGTTATGGTTTATAGAAACATATCGTAAATAAGAAAATACGAAATTACGGACATTTTATGTGTGTCAGATAACCAATCTCGGGGAGACTGAGCAGCCCAGAACGCAATTTTTATACGGCCCCTTAAAATTTGTGTGGCCAGTTCTCCGCTTAGGCTTAGCTCCGAAAATCATAGAAATGTCTAAATTTCTTGCCGAAAATGAAATATATAAAAAAAAAATATGAACAGAAGTTGCTCAAGTAGAGGGGAATATAGCCACACGAAATTTGTTTATGCAGAACAATTTTATGGCACTGAAATTGCAATGTGTCCAGTTCTCCGGTGGCCAGTTCTCCGTACCCGATTGAGTTGCTCACGCTGGTCGTTAAACCTGCAATAAAAAAAAAAAAAAGACTGTCGTGTCCTTTTCTCATAAAAAATCTATTACTACATGATACGGAAATTTCAAAAAAAAAAAAAAAAAAAAAAGTTAAGATGACATCGAATTTTTGGGTGTATTGAGCACGTTTTTTGAATCCGTTGTGACGCGAATTAATTTTTCAAAGCTGTTCAAAGTCAATAGAAACGGTATGAAAAACCATAGTATCTGACCGAAGGAAGACGTTTTTCAATCGGGGTTTTAATCCCGCAGATACTGCTGTAAACAGAATCGTGAACTTACGCCCTCCAGCGGCTCACTTGTTCTTTATGAAAAATTCGAAATATATGAGAAACATTTCGCAGCGGAAATGCTCTCCAACAAAGAAAGAATTTTTCAAATCGGAGTTTTAAAAGCAGAAATGTCGAAGAGAACGCAATTTACCTTAACTCCCACTAGCGGAAAGTCTATGGATAACTTGAAAAGGTGACTATACCTAAAATACTCGACATAAATGGAATCGAAAGGCAAAGGAATTTTTTTCAATATGATGTTTAGAAGCAAATATATGGAATAAAATGTATTTTGAATTCGATATCATCTGCATTTACGCGCTCTCGCAGCGAAATTGTGCATCGTAGAAAAAAAAAAGACGAAATGAAGGGTCATCATTCGGATATTTCAAGCTTTCCAATGCAAAAAGAATTTTTCAAATCGGACAAATAGTTTCAGAGATATGGTGTCCATAGACGGACGGACGGACAAACCGATAACATGAGCACGAACTTTTTTACAAAAGACGTGCTAAAAGGCAGTTTTCTTTCCAGGAAAGTTTGTCTAAAAAATAGGAATAGAGGGTGAATAGTATTTGTACTTTGCAGGGGAATTAAAAATAATACCAATAAGGGCCATGGACAATTCAACTTCCTGTTGCGACATATTACCTTTCCAACTTCTCATGCAAAATATTACCATTTGCGTCACTGTGCCTGCGCATTTCTATGGTTCTTGACTTCTCAAAGTGTGGATATGGCGGTCAAAAATTCAATTTAAAGGAATCGGGACTGCATTTCAAATTTCTAAACTAAAATAAACTAAAATTTCGATTAAATATTCGTTCTCCCTGAAAGCCATTATAACGAGACTTGAGTTCATATATGAATCATAAACGGAATATCAGCTAATCAGTCCTCATAGTTATCGTTGAATATCAGTTGGTCACTAATATCAGTCGTAAGTGAAGTATTAAATTAACCAAAAATATTCCTCTTTATTATGCAGATCTGTTTTTTCCGGGTACGGAGAACTGGACACATTGCAATTTCAGTGCCATAAATTGTTCTGCATAAACAAATTTCGTGTGGCTATATTCCCCACTACTTCAGCAACTATTGTTCATAATTTTTTTTTAATATTTCATTTTCAGTAAGAAATTTAGACATTTCCATGATTTTCGGAGCTAAGACTAAGCGGAGAACTGGCCACAAAAATTTTAAGGGGCCGTATAAAAATTGCGTTCTGGGCTACTCTGTGGCTGCGTCTCCCCGAGATTGGTTATCTGACGCACATAAAATGCCCGTAATTTCGTATTTTCTTTTTTACGATATTTTTCTATAAACTATAACTAAACAAGTTCTCTGCGAGTATGAGCAAACCCAGGAAACTTGTCGGGGGATAATATAAAATATTTCATATTTTAAAATATTTCATATTTTAAAACCTAAAATAAATATAAAGAATTTCTGGTCCGATCGGCAGGTTTTTGGCATTTACAACTCGGCACATTATTTGAGGGTATGTGCCTACTCAGCAAACCTGTGTGTGTGTGGTGGTGGTGGTGGGGGGGCATACCAAAAGTGTAAAATATGAACAATTTCGTCCAATCGGGAGGTCTCAGCATTTGGCAGCTACAACTCGACACATTATCTGAAGTCATGTGCCTACTCAGGAAACCTGTCGAGGGGGGGGGGGCGCTGTTTGTAAATGCTGAAAATCTTCGGATCGAACGAGAAATTCTTCATATCTTACAGTTTTGGTATTCACCCCCCTCCCCCAACAGGTTACCAGAGTAGGCACATACGCTCAGATATTATGTCGAGTTGTAACTTATAAATGCTGCAAATCTCCCGATCGGACGAGAAATTCTTCATATCTTACACTTTTGGTATTACCCCCCCCCCCCCCCCGACGGATTTGCAGAGGAGGCACATGCCCTCATGTTATGTGTCGAGTTGTACGTAGCTTGTAAAGGCTGAAAATCTCCGGATCGGACGAGAAATTTTTCATATTTTACAGTTTTGGCATACCCCCCTCCCCCGACAGTATGTTGAGTAGGCACATGCCGTCAGAAAATTTGCCGAGTTGTAGCTTATAAATGCTGAAAATCTTCCGATCGGACGAGAAATTTTTCATATGTTACACTTTTGGTATTACCCCCCTCCCCCCGACAAATTTCCTGAGTCAGCACATGCGCAGATAATTTGAAGACTTGTAGTTTGAAAACCCTGAAATCTGTTGAAATGTAGATCATAAACATTTTTTATAAAAAAATTACATTAATTGTCGCAATTAAGAAAAGACGAAATTACGGAAACTTTATGACTCAGATAACCAACCTCTGGGGGTCGTGGGCATGAAGCTGTCAAAAACGCAATTTTCATACGACCCCTTAAAATTTTTGTGGCCAGTTCTCCGGTGGCCAGTTCGGCGAGTGGCCATTTCTCCGGGTGTCCAGTTCTCCGGTGGCCAGTTCTTCTACAACCCCCTACGGTACCTACTTTCAGTCACTCTCTGATCGTTTCTCTCCCGCGCTCGGGAAAAAACCTTATTACTCAGCCAGCCTAAAACATCGAGCTCGAAAAACCCTGCTCGTGGTCCTTTCATGCGACCACCGGGCCGCGGGTTGCCTAGTGGGCAACGTTCGTGACTGCCATGGAGAAGACCTCAGGTTCGATCCCAGGCAGGTACGAACGCTCGATCCACTAAATATCCGTCGTGCGTCGGATGGGCACGTTAAGCCGGCGGACCCCGGGTACTGGCCCCCGGTAATAAATAAGGGCGTCTTCCTCCCCCTTTCTACATCGCTTCCGTGTCACTTTCCTATCGGGCACCCTAGCCCAAATCTCCTAGCTTCCTATTTCTAAGGGCTGTTTAAGACCTGGGGTCAGACACTCCCTTCCTAAATTCCTCTACATATGATGATCATCATCATGCGACCGCCCTTTCCTCTTCCTCACTGCTGACTGCCCCCCCCTAGGAAATAACAGTTTGCTCCAACCTATACCATAGTATCGCCGACGGATTAAAGGCGACATAATATTCCAAAACCCAAAGCTGACTTTAATCGCTTCCCGCGTCACTTTCAGAGTTGGAAACGGGTCAAAAATTTTGGACTCGGACCCGGCCGTTACATAACTGGACTCGACCTAGACAAATCTGCTTTGAACTATGAATTTGAATATATCGCAATCATCATCAATCCACTGCTGGATGAAGGTCTCCCCAAGTTCCTTTCACAGAGGTCTGTCTTGAGCTAGTCTCCTCCATGTGACCCTCTCATGCTTTTGAATTTCATCCATTCATCTCCAATGTGGCCTTCTTCTGGTTCTTTTCCGGTCCCTTCGAATCCAGTCTAAAATATGAGTTGTCCATCGGTGGTCCGTCCTTCTGGCAACATATCCAGCCCTTTGTGATTTAAGGGATTTTGCTCTGATCACGATGTCTTCCACTTTTGTCATTTTCCTTATCCACGAGTTCCTCTTGTCTTTCCTGGTTACACCAAGCATGCATCTCTCCATGGCTTTTTCAGTTGTCTGTAGTTTTTGTATGTCTGTTTTAATTAAGGTCCATGTCTCTGCACCATACGTAGGCACTGGAAAGATGCATTGATCAAACACTTTTCTTGTAAGACATAATGGCATATTGCTCTTAAAAATTGTACTGTTTCTTTGAAAAGCTCGCCTACCAAGTTTTATACATCGATTAATTTCTTCATCAATGTGACCCTTGCTTGATATCTGCTGTCCAAGGTAAATGTAGGTATCTGTTATCTCCAGCTTTCTCCCATCCATCGATAAATCTTCGTTTCTTGTAAAAACATTGTACTTCAGCTTTATCTTCTGAAAGTTTATTTTTAATCCCATTTCTTTACCCTTCTCAGCAAGTTCCTGGATTATACTTTGCAGCATTGAAGTATTATTTCAGACCTCTGAAGGGTTCTTCGAAATCTTTTTTTTTTTCAAAAATAAAACTGAAATAAAATGGGGTCGAAATTGAGTCAAGAACACCTTGACCCGACCAGTTTGACCTGCAAGAAACTGTCGACCCTGCGACCCGTTTCCATCTTTGGTCCCTTTCGGAAACTCTTTATCAGAGACAGCGAAAGGTGCTAATTGCACTTCATCAACCCGAGGTGAGGCTACAATGCACAAAGCCATGTCTTCAAATGGCGCTCTTCATTGTGACATCTTTGGAGACGAAACCCGAGAATGCGACTGACGTCACAGGTGCTAATTTGCGTAAGGATATGCATGATTCGGCTGTCTACGTTGCACTCGCGTTTTCCATGTTTCTGCAAGATATCACACGATTGGCTTGCATAATGTCGCCAAAATCACATACTCCCCTAATTATTTTGAGCAGTATAATTTATCCAACAATAAAGAACTTGCAATTCCACCACCATCAAACAAATTTTCTTTCAGCCACTCGTTTTTCAAAATTTGAAGTTTTTTTTTTTTTTTTTTTTTTTTTTACGTTTTGGCTTGGAAAAATTATTTGCTAGTGAAGTAAAGTAACAAAAGGAGCAAAAAAAAAAAAAGAAAAACTTGTGAATGTATTACTGGAAAGCGTTAGTTTATAGTGTAACACCGAGCCCCCCCCCAGATGACAGTTCACCCCCCAACCCCCTGGGTCTGGGTCTTAGCTACGGTCCTGCGGAGTGCGGACCAAATAACATTTCTGAAGACAGAGGCTTATTTACATGGGCGACCAAGGGGCCTTGGTCTCCCCGAAAGTGTTTCATTTTTGTTTTATGTTTTTGGTTTAAATGATACTTACATTAGAAAAAAAAATGCTTTAGTTTAACAAAAATTCGTCAACTTACATTACAAAAAAAAATGCTTTAATTTTTTCAATTTTTCATTAACTTTTATTTTGTTCTGGTGGATTTTTCAAAAAGGAACTTCCATTTTTGTCGTCACGACCCTACTCTCTCTCGTCTGCCCGAAAAAATTTCGATACACGCCTCTGCTTGAAGGTCCTCCTTACCGAAACAGTAACGTAAAGAGATCACTCACTACACATCTCACATGCTTTCATCTTTCACAGTGGCTAAGAGATGGCAGCACGTTAGCACTCAGTTTTCCAATGGGCGGAGTGGGAAGCATGTTCATAAAAGCTGCAAAGTGACCCATTGGATAGTGCTCAACGTTCCTTGATTGGCTCACGTCAGGAACGTAATTAAAGGGGGCATGGGGGACAAAGGGGCCTTGGCCCCCTACGAAAGTACTTCATTTCTTTGTTAAAATGCGACTTACGTTAGAAAAAATGCTTTTATTTAATAAAGATGCGCCAACTTACAATAAAAAATAGTGCTTTAATTTTTTCTTCTGGTTTTCGTAAACTTTTAATTTATTGATGGATTTCAAAAACTTCTATTTTCGGTCGGCCGCACCGAAATTTTTTTTTTTTTTTTACATACGCCCCTGACTCACGCAACCACCTGACACGCTGTGTGGGAGAAAGGAACGGGAAGAAACAACTGCGACTGCCGAAAGAAGTTTTTCCGTATTAAAAAGAATCAAGATATATCTTATGTCCTTGTAAACATAGCAGAATAAAATCTTAAAGCAAGCCTTTATTTGCATGTGGCGCCATCTGCTGACAAAATTAAAGTTAAAATTTACATTCCTGTAAATGTCAGTTGTATTGCGTTAATTGCTGGTGTCACAGCCTATTAAAAATAGTGCGGCTGTTGTTAAAGTGGGGGGGGGGGAACGATGGAAAATGGAATGTATCTAAATTAAGTAGTTGTGAACAAGAATGGAAGAAAGTGAAACAACGAAAAGCTAAGGGAATCTGCACGTGAGCAGAGGTAGTTACAGAGAAGGGGGTGGTGGCGGAAAGGAAACCACCTTCCCGATAGTAACGACAAATCTTTAGGGTTGGAGGGGGGGTCTTTGAAGGGGCTTAGCCTTGCTAAGGCTCAGCATGTACAGAGACGTAACTAGGCATTTCTGCGCCCAGAGCAAAGCACAGAATATTGCGCTCCCATCTATCTTAAATTAAGTATATGTATTACTAATTTAATAGCGTGCACACACACACGCACATGTACATTGCTCGACAAAGCAAAATTAACGTCACACCCCACTGTACCAATCTACAGGATAGGAGCAATCGAACTATGACTGTTTTCATGGCCTCAGACTTAGGCGGTTCAGAACCACATCAAACAAGTGGCGTAGCCAGAAATTTCTTAGGGGGAGGGGTCATAAGTTTGGTTCATTGGTGAAAGCCTTGTAAATACATATATATCGCTTTCAATTCGTGCTCAGTCTCCCCTCAAGCGGGAGGAGGGGGGGGGTCAAACCTCGAACCCCTCTCTCCTCTGGCTACGCCACTGCATCAAATAGACCAAATATATCTGGAAGACGAGGTTCATCGCAAAAATGTTGTCCCTAATTTAGGGCCACTGGTTCCAGGGAAGGGAGAGAGCCAATGCCGTAAGACAAACACAGTATCCATGCCTTACCGGGATTCGAACTTGTACCCCTTCCGGACGAAGGATGTACCCTTTCCGGACGAAGAAGCCATCGCATCGCTTAGACCACTGCACCACCGGGGCGGCAGAGAATCTTCAACAATGTTAACGACATCCTTATCTTGCACTAATTTTCCTTTTGTTCCAGATCTCAAACAGCGTCTTCATTTTTGAATGACAGCAACTATTTTCCCTGGACATTTTGAGGAAGAAATGGGAATTTTAAGTTGCGAAGGCTACCAACATATTACGAGTCCGTATAAGCAAATTCTGTAAATGGACAAATGACAAAGTATGGCGATTAAAACTTTATCAGAAATTGGTGCGAAGTTTCAATTCCAATTTTAATCAGATTGTAAGCACTGATTTTTGCGCCCTGTTTAGCTGGGCCCGGAGCAGCCGCCCCGCATGTCCCGCCATCGTTACGCCTCTGCCACGTATTCATGTGAATGTACTGAGAAGAAAAAGATGGCATCTCTGATTTTGTGGATTCCAGAACTTCACCACTGAGAAGATAACATTTACGCATCAAGCTGGCTGTACCAGATGTTTGCATTGTACTTACTCTACTGATTTCGCATCATTCCCAATCAGTGCCGCATGTATAGGCAAGTACAGTGGTGAAAGAAGGCGGGAACGGCGTTATCTTAAGAAATTGGTATGGGAAACGACGTTCCCCCAAATTTTATATTTGTCAACAAAAGTGCATAGAAATTTGCGGGGAAAAAAAGTTAAAACAAACAAACAAATGTGGTGCTGAAGCATACAAAGTAAATTAGGTCTCGCTTTTTTTTTATATCTATGAATTCTATTCGTAATAGGTTCAAGATTTTTATGTTTGAAAATTTTCTCTCTGATTTTGCAGTTTACAGAGCTTTTGAACCAATATTCGTTTTTTGCAGTTTACAGAGCTTTTGAACCAATGTTCGTTTTTGCAGTTTACAGAGCTTTTGAACCAATATTCGTTTTTGCAGTTTACAGAGCTTTTGAACCAATATTCGTTTTTGCAGTTTACAGAGCTTTTGAACCAATATTCGTTTTTGCAGTTTACAGAGCTTTTGAACCAATATTCGTTTTTGCAGTTTACAGAGCTTTTGAACCAATATTCGTTTTTGCAGTTTACAGAGCTTTTGAACCAATATTCGTTTTTGCAGTTTACAGAGCTTTTGAACCAATATTTTGTTTTTCGGACTCTTAGCTAAAGACCAGGTGCTACATAATGCGTAGGCTGGGGTGGGCTTCAGTCAGCCCAACTTTTCTCTGAGCTCACCCTTTAGCCCCTTCCCTCCAAGTATTTAAGCAGTTGAAATATATGGTGGAAGCAACTATCTAAGATTCTACGGAGCTTGGATAATAGTATGTGAATTTCTCAAATTCACTGAAATTTTGTTATATAGAGCCTTTGCACCGACGTCATTTTTGACGTCCCGGTTACTTCCGGGTGGTTAAGAGAAAGTTCGGCTGCTAAAGTTCCCATAGGAGTAACATGGGGAAGCGATTTCTGGACCCTCTGTCACTCGATTGTTTGAAGTTTTAAAAATGGTTAACGATTGTGTGGAGTATATGTGCTTCTCAAAGTACGAGTAAGGTATGGTGGAATTTCCTTTTATCGCTTTCCAACGGCAGAAAATCGCCTGATTATGGGGGAGATAGCCGTAAATCGGAAGGCATGGTCGCCCAGGCCGTATGACAGGATCTGCAGTAAACACTTCATTTCAGGTTTCGTAAATCTGCATATTTTACTACGTTAATAGTCGAATTTATATCGGTACATTTTCTTGCTCACTCTTATATATTATTTTAAAGTTTTTACGTAAATCCTAGTTATTCTGTTTAAAATGCGCTGAATACATGACGGATTAATTTTGCTGTCGGATCGGAAATTGCTAAGCTTTCGTGAACTTTCAAGATTTTGTACCGTTACTGATTTCTAAATACTGAAACAGATGCCTTTTTTTCCGAACCGAAATTTAAGGATACATCCACATAGATTTGAGAGTGCTGTCATACATCGTGTCGTCCGTTTTTCCGGATCTGTTTGGGGGGGGGGGGTAAAAAGATAGTCCGTTTTTTTATCATCATCATCATCATCATCATCATTGTCAACCATTATCAATCCACTGCTGGACGAAGGTCTCCCCAAGTTTCCTCCACAACGGTCTGTCTTGTGCCAGTCTCCTCCATGTCACTCCCGCATACTTTCGAATTTCATCCACCCATCTCCCATGTGGTCTTCTTCTGGGTCTTTTCCTGTCCCTTGGAATCCAATCTAAAATTTCGGCTGTCCATCGATGGTCTGTTCTTCTGGCAGAATGTCCAGCCCATTGCCATTTCAGGGATTTAACTCTGATCATGATGTCTTCCACTCTTGTCATTTTTCGGATCCATGTGTTCCTCTTCTTATCTCTCCTGGTTACACCAAGCATGCACCTCTCCATGCTTTTTTGAGTTGTCTGCAGCCTTTGTATGTCTCTTTTAGCTAAGGTCCACGTCTCTGCACCATACGTAAGCACTGGAAGGATGCATTGATCAAACATTTTTCTTTTAAGACATAATGGCATATTGCTCTTGAAAATTATGCTGTTTCTTCCAAAAGCTCTCCAGGCAAGTTTTGTACGCCGATTAATTTCTTCACCAATGTGACCCTCACTTGATATCTGCTGTCCAAGATAAACGTACGTGTCTGTTATCTCCAGCTTTTCTCCATCAATCGATAAATCTTCATTTCTTGTAAAAGCATTGTACATCACTTTTGTCTTCTGAAAGTTCATTTGTAATCCCACTTCTTTACTCTTGTCAGCAAGTTCCTGGATCATACTCTGTAGCTCTGATGGGGTAGTTGCAAAAATGACTGTCATCAGCAAAACGAAGGTGGGTTAGATAATCTCCATTAACCTTTATCCCTTTGTTTTCCCAGTTCAGTGATTGAAAGACATTTTCCAATGTGGCATTAAAGAGCTTCGGAGATATGGTGTCACCTTGTCTCACTCCTTTTCCAATTTTTATGTGTGTTGTATTTTCAAACAGCCGAATCTTTGCACTTGCATTTTCATAGATGTTATTAATAATATTAATGTATGCATCTTCAATACCGCAGGATTTCAGAGCCATTGTAACTGCTGATGGTTTCACCGAATCAAAGGCTTTTTCATAATCGATAAAAGCCATGCACAATGGAAGTTCATATTCCCTCGCTCTTTCAATTAGTTCTCTCAGTACGTGGATATGATCTATTGTGCTGTAGCCACTCCTGAATCCAGCTTGTTCTCTCGGTTGAGCCATGTCCAGTGTCACCTTCAAGCGGTGTGAAAGAACTTTAGTGAAGATTTTATAAACCACTGATAGGAGGCTGATAGGTCTGTAGTTCCTGAGATCCTCAATGTCACCTTTTTTATGTAGCAAGATCATTGTAGCGTTGTTCCAATCCTCAGGAATTTTCCCTTCATTAAGGCATCGAGTGAAAATTTGGGCGAGTATTGTTTCGATTTCTCCACTTTCTTCTTGTATGATGTCTACAGTAATTCCATCATCTCCTGGAGCTTTTCCTCGCTTCATGTTCTTGATTGCATGTGCAACTTCTGCTGGAAGGACTGGAAGAACTCTGGTACTGGTACCTTTCATGATGTCTGGAGTACATGTATCATCCCTTTCATATAATTTGGAGTAGAAATCTTTCACTCTTGTCAAAATTTCGCCTCTATTTCTTGTTACAGAACCATCTTCTTTTCTCAGTGCTATAATCTGTTTTTTCCCCTTACTGAGATGTCCCTTTTCTATCTTTAGGCTTTAGTTGTTTTCAATTGCTTTCCTTACTAGTTCACAGTTGAATTTCCTTACGTCTTCAGTGATACTTTTTCGTACTGTCTTGCATAGCTCTATATATTCCACTTTGGAAGTCACGTCTTCTTTAGTTGTCCTCATCTCTCTTCTTTTTTGCATCAACATTTTGGTTTTTCCTGATAATTTGTTCACGTGCAACTTGTTTTTAGACCCAGCTAATTTTGTTGCTGTTTCCATAAGAGCTTTGGTTACTTTTCTGTTAACTTCAGAAATATCCACTTCTTCCGATGTTAGGCCTTCTAAAGCAGAGAATCTGTTCTTCAGTTCCAATTTGAAGGTATTATGGTGTTTTTTAAGGTTGGTTATGTCAATACATTTTGTTTGTCTTATGAGCTTGCTACGTTCGAGTTTAGTGTTGAGGTGCATCTTACATCTCACCAATCTATGGTCACTGCCTGTGTTGAACTTGTTTAGCACACTGCAGTCTTCTATGACGAATTTTTTGTTACACATAATAAAATCAATTTCACTTGTCGTCCCATTTGGATGTCTCCATGTCCATTTCCTGTGTGGCTTTTTCTTGAAAAAGGAGTTCAAGATGAAAAACCCTTCTGCCTCTGCAAACTCAACGAGAGTATTTCCACGCTGGTTTCTGTTGCCGTGACCGAATTTACCTACTGAAGTTTCATTCTGTTGCCATTGCTCTATTTTTGCATTGAAATCTCCCATAATTATCTTCAAGTGCTGCTTACCTTTATTATTTAGATCACGAATTTCCTCATAAAATTCTTCAATTTCTTCTTCAGCATGACTTGTGGTGGGTGCATAAGTTTGAATAATCTGAGCCTGGTATCTTTTCGAGAGTTGGATAACGAGTCGTGCAGCTCTGTCAGAGGAACTTTCAACTTCTACAACTTTATCCTTCAGTTTCTTGTTTATTATAAATCCAACACCACTAGTTCTGCCAGTATCTGTCCCACGATAGTAGAAGAGATGTTCACTTTTCAGTTCAATGAGATCTCCTTTTCTCCTTACCTCACTTAGCCCGACGATGTCCCACTTGATCCTTTGTAGTTCCTCTTCCAATTCAAGAAGCCTTGAATCAGAAGATAGGGAGCGTCCGTTGTACGTAGCCAAGGTCAGATAAGTCGGTATTTTCTTTTTTTAATTGCAATACACGCTGGAGCCAGTCAGAAATGTAACAACTTACCTTAGACCGGATAAAAAAAATTTCGTTTTCAATCTTCAGAATTAATACATTTCTAACAGACCCATTGGTAAAATATTTATATGCATCAAGGCTTTTATAAGCTTTTAGAGCTTTTCCAGTATAACACGAAAAACTGCCTATTAATTAGTTATAAATATCACGATAGTTCGGATCAGGAAGGTCCGTAGCAACACAAACTTCTAGACGATAAAAATATCTTTCAGGTATGTCATATGGAACTTCTATGCCATTATTTTTAAGCTTTTCTTCGTAACGTTGCTTTTTCACCACATTAAGATGGCAAACTTTGTCAGAAAGAACAGTTTTTTAACTCTATTTACAGCGGCAGCAGCCATTGAAAAGCATCAACTCGGGTACTTTCTAACCACCCGGAAGTCTGGCAGATAGATTTGTGACGTCACGTGGAATATAAAAAATGAATTCCATAAAATGAATTCTTTGTTAAATTTAGTGTTTATACTTATGGGAAATGGAGAGAGTCCTCTGAACGGATTTCTAAGGGAGTAGTAGAAATACACCATTTTTGAAATTATAATTTAAAACGGAGAGAGAGAGAGAGATTCCTTATCAAGTTACAAACTAAAATTCATAAACAGCCTTATGAAAGAAAAAAAAACCTAAATAAGCTAAAATTGTGAAGAAATAGTAATTTGCCATAGAGATTAGTATCAATGGTTTTCTTACCACATACATTGAATAAATACTACGTACAGTATTCATTTGAAAACATTTTTTTTACTAGGAATAACATTACCAGCTTCAGTTTCAAGGGAATGTTTTCCCAAACTTTCTGTCAAACACTTGAAAATGTATGCCCCCTCCCCTTCATGCCTTGCCGCCCTTGGGTTATTAACCCACCCTGTTCATTAACCCAACAGGTTGGGTAATTAACCCACCCTGTTCATTAACCCACCCTGTTCCGAGCGGCTGGCGTTGCCACTGCTAGACTCGCAGATGATGTTCACATTCGATTGTTTTGATTTCATATCGTCCCGTATGTTATCCCACTAAACGGGATCTTGAAGTAGTAACAGTGCTGCAGGCCAGGTTTAGAAATCCGAAATCAAATTCATTCATAGTGACAATTCGTTACAAAGCAGCTGAACAAGGCCGCACTGATTTCCGGGGAAGACTGTGTTTTCTAATTGTCTAAAATGGTGTCTAACAGCAGCTGTTTCTTTGGTAACTTAAACTTTGAAAGGAACACCCTCTGAGGTTTTCCTTTTTAAGTTTGAGTTACCGGGGTATGAAGTTCTTGTCGTTTTGAGGCCGCAGTATGTCGATGAACTGAATAATTACTATGCACAATATGTAGGAAAATTGTTAGTGAATTCCAACTGTTTTTCAGCTACGCAATTAGAAAAAACGAAACTCTTTCAGCTGACGCGTAACCTGCGCTTTGTGATATAGACATTTTTAGGTGAATTTCAAATTTATTAGGCTTTATTTTTTATTCATTAAAATTATTATTGTGAATATACATGGTCGAGTCACATTATTGTAACCACCAGCTAATATCCAGAATAACCGTCGCAGCGCGGACAGCAGCTAGACCGGCTGGGATTGACTCAATAAGGTACTAGAAGGTGTTCACAGGCATGTGGAGCCATGCTGACTGCAGTGCATCTGGCAGCTGCTGGAGGGTGCGTGGTGGAGGATTCCTAGAGTCGGCAACACGATCGAGGTGGTCCCACAGATGCTCAATTGGGTTTAAGTCTGGGGAATTAGGGGGCCAAGGAAGTACTTTGAAGTCTTTATCGTGCTCTTCCAACCACTCTCGGACATTTCTAGCTGTGTGACACGTCGCATTGTCGTTCTGGAAGATCCCATCCGCCCCAGGGAAGACAATCTACATGTATGGGTGTACGTGGTCTGCAAGGATGGATTCATAACGAATTCGGTCGATAGTGCCTTCCACAGGTATGCGTAGACCTAGGGAATGACACGAAAACATTCCCCAGACCATAGCACAGCCCCCACCAGTTTGTGTTCTGCCAGCAATAATTGAAGAGTACTTGTTCTCCGATGTTTCTCGCCATATGCTTCAATGTCCATCCGTTTGATGAAGCAGAAAACGTGACTCATTGGAAAAGGCAATCCTTTGCCAATCAGCGGAGGTCCAATTCCGATACTGCCGTGAAAATGTAAGCCTTTTCTGCCGATGCACCTTCGTTAGCATAGGTGCAGTGACCATCCGTGTGCATCGGAGCCTCATACGCAGCAGAGTTCGCCGAACTGTCATTTTAAACACACTTCAGGTAGCCCCGTGGTTCAATCGGCCACTGAGTTGCTCCACTGTAGCGTATCCGCAGTGGTGCCATTTCTCCAATCACGACACACTTTAACCACAGCAGCACGCGAACAGTTAACCAACTGCGCTGTTTCAGAAATACTGTTACCCTTGGCCCGAAAGCCGATAATCAGCCCTTTTTGCAAATCAGATAAATCGCTTCTTTTATCCATGAAAGCAACGAGTGATATGTTTTCAGAATGCCTGCAACACACCTTATATACCCTCCAAGTCAGCTCACGACACGTGCCTTTCTTCATTGGCTACGCGCTGTTGACGTCAAAAGTAGGAGGCGGTCAAAAAAATGTGACTCGAATGTGCATATAACAAGACTTTCAGAGCTGCAGATTATGAACCAGTGTAACATCGCAGACACTCGATCACAACACAAAACATTTATTTCTTTACACAAAAACATAAACTGGAATACACTCCGCGGTACAAACTGAACTTGTTGTCTTAGCCAAAGCTCGGCATGTCCTACTCCTTCAATATCTCTCACGCAACTCACCACATCACTCACCACACGCTCAAGTCATTAAATGTCAATGTATCATTCCGCACTTTTGTGCGTGGAAGTCGTACTTTACAACCCCTACTCACTCCAGAGGAACTTTTTCCAGTGGTAAAAAGTTCTTGTCATTTTACAATACAATAATCATAGTTCACATAATGAGTCATAATCCATTTACAAAGAGAAATATATGAGTTAATTTAACAATCATCTTTACGTGTTTTCCAACAATTTCTATGTATTATATACCACCCCCCCCCCCCCAAAAAAAAAAAATGTTTTCACTAGCAGACACATAGCATGATAAAGGTGGATCATCTAAAGTTGGAACTTTGCTCAGTCCATCTGCATTTTTGTGCATAGTTCCCGATCGACGAATTATAACAAAATCATATGCTTGTAAAGCAAGGGCCCATCTCATCAGACGAGCATTTGAACTTGCGTTGGTGCGTAACCAAACGAGAGGGTTATGATCAGTTTGTATGAGGAAAATTTTGACCATCCAGGTAGTATTTCAGTTTCTGTACCGCAAATATAATGGCGGCACATTCTTTTTCACTGGTACTGTATGTCTTCTCTGCTGTCGAAAGTTTTCTGCTTAGATAGAGTACAGGATGTTCAGCGCCATCTTCTTGTTCTTGCGAGAGGACGACTCCCATTCCTTGATCTGAAGCATCAGTTTGTAGAATAAATCTACGTTCATAGTCAGAGGCATACAGAACAGGAAAACTAGATAAAGATTTTTTAGTTCCACAAAAGCTTTCTCACATTGTTCTGACCACATAATTTCCTCTTTACCCTTCAAGATGTCTGTCAAGGGAGCTGCTATCGAAGAAAACATTGGAATATATCTGCTGTAATATCCCGCCAGGCCTAAGAAAGATCTTATTTGAGTCTTGTTCTTTGGCGTAGGAAAATTTTGTATGGCCTGAACCTTTCGTTCCGCTGGTTTTCGATATCCTTGTCCAACAATATGACCCAAATACAATACGTGATCTTGAGCAAACTTACATTTGGAAGGTTTTATGGTCAAGGAAGCCCTCTGCAACCTCTGTAGCACTTCTTCAAGATGTATCAAATGATCCCCCCAGTTTTCGGAAAAAATGGCAACATCATCTAGATATGGTACGGCAAACTCTTCGCAGCCTCTCAAAAGTTCCGACATCATTTTGCTAAAGAAATAAGGTGCATTCTTAAGGCCAAATGGCATCTTTAAGGGCCAATACGTTCCCAAAGTAGTCACAAACGCTGCCAATCATTGAGCTCTAGCACTTAATGGAATTTGCCAGTACCCTTTTGTTAAATCTAATACTGTAATATACTTCGCTCCAGAAACCTTTTCGACTCTTTCTTCTATGTTGGGCAATGGATAGAACTGGGTCCTTGTCACTTCATTTAATCGCCTGTAGTCAATACATGGGCGTGGATCTCTTCCGGGTACTTCTACCAAAATCATGGGTGATGTATAGTCTGATTCACCAACTTCTATAATCTTGCACTGCAGCATTTTATCTATCTCGGCTTTAAGAATATTTATCTGCCTGGGCGACATTCTATAAGGCTTAACTCTTACAATAGCATTACTAGCTAGCTCGATATCATGTTCGACCAAATGAGTCTTCCCTGGAATATTAGAAAACATTTTCAAGTAATGGCATAATAGTTTTTTCAGTTCCTGAATTTGTTGGCCACTTAGGCGCTCTCGAAGTTTACTGTTCTCCTAGATATCAGAGGTTAAATATATTGGGAGTTTTTTGCGGAAATTTAATCTCTAAATCCATTTCACCATTTTCACAAACGGGCAATAAGTTCACAAATTCTGGTCGTTTATGGTATGGTTTCAGCATGTTAATGTGATATACTTGATGCTTTACATTTTTGCCTTCAAAGCTTACTACATAATTAGTCTCTGAAATTTTTTTCTCAATTTTCCCTGGTCCTTTCCACTGTTCCGCTAACTTATTTGGCCTGCAGGTAACAAAAACCAATACTAAATCTCCTTCTTGAAATTCACGTTTTACCGCATTTCTGTCATACCAATATTTTCTTTTCAATTGAGCCACTTCCATATTTTTAATGGCAAGTTCTTGACATCTTTTCATCCTATTTATTAACTCAAATACATATTCAGTGACATAGATTTCTTCTTCAGGATGACCCATCCATTTTTCATACAATAGTGTCATTGGCGTCCTCAAATTTTTTCCATGCACCAATTCAGCAGGCGTAAACCCTGTGCTTTCATGTGTCACAGTTCTCAAAGCAAACAGCGCCGCCGGTAACTGTTTCACCCAATCCGGAGCAGACTCAAGACATAAAACTCTCAACATCCTTTTAATAGTTCGATGGAATCGTTCTACCGGATTACTTTGGGGATGATATACAGAACTATGAGTAACTTTTATTCCAAACCGCTCCAGAAATTCTAGTGTCAAAATGCTTACAAAACTGGCTCCTTGATCAGTTTGAATTTCTTTCGGAAATCCCATGCGGCTAAAAATGTGTAACAAAGCGTCAACTACCGACTTGGATCCTATGTCTGGTACTGCATCTGGATATTTGGACGACAAACACATAGCTGTAATTATGTATCTATTTCCGCTTGAAGTCTCTGGCAAAGGCCCACAGGCATCAACGTTGATCTTTGTAATAATTTCAGGAATAATTGGAACTATTTTCAAAGGTGCTTTCTTTTTGTCCCCAGCTTTTCCAGCACGTTGGCATGAATCACAAGATTTTACAAATTCTTCAATGTCTTTATAACAGTTAGGCCAATAAAAATACTTCGCTAGTCTGTCTTTGGTTTTTGTCACTCCTAAATGCCCCGAAGTTCCCTCATGACACATGTTTTTTATTTGTTCTCCATATTGTTCTGGAACAACAATAAGATCTCCCTCTTCGCCAATCCTGTTGATCTTCTTCTTCACCAACATCCCATTTCTTAGTACAGCATAACCATTTGCCTTTTTAAAATCTGTTTTCTCTATTTCTTTGAGAATTTTTCTCAATTCCAAACTTTGCCGTTGATCTTTCATGAAACTTTTTGAATCCATTTTTACCAAATCTAACATGGCTTTATCTTCATCATGCCTCAATGGCAGAATTTCTTCTTCTAATTCATCTGATTCTTCGGAACCCACAGCCTCTCCTTCAAGGGCTTGTTTTTCTTTCTTCCCTGAATCATTCTTTACTGAATTTCTCTCTTCGTTGTTTTGTTTCTGTTTTTCTTGATACCGAGTAATCACAACATTTACCTGTTCTGAATTAAGTGGCCACTCCATATCAATTTTTTTAACAAAGCGGCAGTCTTATTTCCAAGTAAATATCTACCTTGATCTAGCGACTTCCTAATCACTGCAGCCTTAGTTACAATATGACCTAATTCACATTCTAGTTCAACTTCTGCCAATGGTAAACAAACCTTTTGTTCATTCAGAAGATGCTGTACCCACACATGTTCTCCAGTAAACTCACCTGGCGACACATACTCTTGACAAATGATATCAACTGATGAACCTGTATCCTGGAGAATAGGCATGGTAACTCCATTTATTTTTCCTTCAAAGGTATAGGGTGCCAAGAGATCCCCTTCAGTTTCCTCTCTGATTCTATTTACGCTTCCTGAGTTCTGTGATTTTAGCTTAGGACACTGAGGTCGAATGTGATCAGAAGATGCACACTCGTAACATTGAATCTTCCGTCTGCGATCATACTTTTATTCATTCTGAGATACATTCCGTTTTGACCACCCTTGTCCTACATCTGGCTTAACATAATTTTTGTTATAAAATCCATTTTTCATAAAATTTCCCCGATCATAGTTATCTCTAGTTTTTTTCTCACTGCCTTGCATTTTCTTTGAAGCACACAATTCATTCGACGAATTTTTCTTGGTTCCTCCTCTTGCACTTTCATAATTGTCCACCATATCAGCCAAATCTGAAGGTGAGACACTATTTGACCATTTATCAATAAAATGCTCCCTTATTTCTATAGGCACTCTCCGCTTCAATTGATCTGTGATCTTTAATTTTTTTAGTCCTTGAAAATCGCCTATTTTAAGTCCTGAAATCCATTCATGAAAATAATTTTCTAACTCGAAGGCGCAATCTCTCCAGGTCTTCTCTTGTGTACGCATGTGTTGTACAAATTTTAATCTAAATTTCTCTGGACTTGACTTATATCTTTTAAGAAGTAACCTTTTAACATATTCATAGTTTTTAGCATCTTCCACATTTTCTCTGGCAATCAATTGTGATATTTCGTAGGGCAAAAGTCCTATCAAATTCGTGGCCCAATCTTCCCTTTTTATTTCTGCTTGTTGTGCCTACCTTTCAAATAAAACTAAGTAAATACTTATCACTGTCTTTTGGGTCAAATGTTTTCATCAAATGACGAAGTTCTAATCTCGGTTTATGAGAATTTCCATTTTGCTCCAAACTACCTCCCAGCGGCTGACGTCAAGCTTCTATTCTGAGTTTTTCAAGCTCAAATTCCATTTGTCTTTCTGTTTGTCTACGTTTTTCAAGCTCCAATTCCATTTGTCTTTCTGTTTCTCTACGCTCTTTTATACCTGCCAAAAGTTCTTTCACGAAATCCTCTTCATAACCTTCAAAGTTGACAATTTTATTTTTTAATTCCAGAATTTTGAGATTTGGCTTAACTTCTATACCCAATTCTTCCGCCAACTGCATAAGTTCTTCTTTTCGAGCTCTTCCTAAGAAAGCCATTTCAACAAGCTCTACGTGTACCCAATGTTTATTTATTATCGTATATGTGTATACCTTCACAGAAATTGTTTACAACAATATTCTACATTTACCTATACTCTAGGCTCAAACAGTTGTTCTGAATGTACTATTTCTTGACAGAAATTATTTCCTTCTATTATCGTATATGTGTATACGTTCACAGAAATTGTTTACAACAAAATTCTACATTTACCTATACTCTAGCCTCAAACAGTTGATCTGAATGTACTATTTCTTGACAGAAATTGTTTCCTTCTATATTTAATTCCGTGCCCGGAAACTTCTAAAAAACTTGCTTTAATATTTCATTCCTTTGGATAATTCTCTAAGAACAGCAACAAAAACAGTACTTACATAAACATCTAACGTGGTGTAAATCCGATACGGAACCTTTTTTTTTTTTCTCAAAGTTTTTTTTTTAACCAAGATTTTGGGGCCCTTTCAATTTGAGGGCCCTAGGCATGTGCCTTGCGTGCCTAGGCGTAAATCAGGCCCTGGGCAAGAGGCTGTCATGCTCCCCTTCCCGGCATAACGGATTACGCCACACCTTCTTCCATTGTAAAGAGACAGTGATTGGCTGCACTCTACACTCTTATATTGGAACAGGTTGCATCGTTATTAATAGTAAATTAAGACATTAATTCGCCAATAATATGGTGTTCTGTTTATTTGTGGAAATTAAAATTGTCATTTTCATGTGTTTCAACGTGAAGTTCGGATTTTAGCTTTTCTCACTACTACTTACACTACCAGCTTACCACTTTTTTCACTGCCAGCTTACCACTTTTTTCACTACCAGCTTACCACTTGTCCCATCTGTCTTGCGCCGACAATGCGACGGCGATGAAAGCCGCTCAGGTCACCACGTTTACCCATGTTCGTCGATTGCGATACCCTGTTTATCGCCTGCGTTCGGTTTGGGTTTGTTCCACTCTGTGCGGGGAACAAACCCAAACCGAACGCAGGGGATAAGTAACGATTTGTCCACTGAGTGTACACGCACACTTCTCCGATTTAGAGAAATGTGTGGTAATATTTCCATTTCGATCCTGCTGGACTTCCATATAAAAGCAAAAACGACATCTTTCGTTCATTTTTTCCCCACGGTTTTGTTTTCCTCCAAAATATCTGGTATTTCAAATTTCCTACCAGTATCGACAAACTCTAAATTCATAAGGTTTATTGATTTGTGCGTAGGCTGCACGAGGCAAAAGTCTTTGACTTTATCCGTCAAGGCATATAACCAAAAGCACGACGTCTGATAATAACCAGACTGATGTCGCAAGAAGGCAACCTTTTATGAGATGCAAAATGCTATATTGAGAAGAACTGAGTTCGCCAGCGTACCACTCTCACCCGCAATACAAAAATGAAATATTGGAGCGTGGATTCCGATGTAGTAAGCGAATGCTCAAAGATAGAAGAATATTCTTTCCTATATTGCATCCTCAAAATATACATCATAAAAAGGGGGCGGGCGATTTAATATGCAACATGTGTACAGGGAATGACCAAGATGTGACTACGTGAATAATTCTTCAAAATAACACGATTTAAGAGCGCAGTAAAATGAGAAATAACAAGCATTGCCAAAATTACTCTTTGCTATTTCTCTACAATGTACAAATTTAGAAAGTTCAAGGTCTTAGTGGTTTCTTTAAAAATGAAACATAATTTTTCTGTCACAATTACAATGCATACACATACATGGTAATCTGTCTGAAGTGAAACCTCATGCAAATATTCTGATAAAGGGTTAAATATGCAAATTTGGGACGCTCTCCTATGGCCCAGGAATTTTTTACCAAATCCAAGAACATCAAGCGTTCTGTCGGACTAGAAAACACTTGCGTCGTTGTACATCCCGACCAAACCGAATACTAATCGAAAACTAAATTCGACCCGAGCCCTAAGAAATTTTGTTAGAAACCGCGATATTTTGTACCTTTTTTTCTTGTTACGAATCCAGTGAAGTGATTATGTGGTCACAGAGACATTCCTCGGCGAATACATAATCTTTATTTTACCTGAATTAATATTATGAACGCAGCAAGAGCAGTTTTTGATTTTTTTGCCGTGATGTGCCTACCTAAGTACCACGTGTGAGGAGGAAAGAACCCAAGATACTACTCACTCGACTGAAGGAGTCCGCCCCCCTTTTTTTATTCTAATATAGATTAATAAGATCTATAAATATGATCTTTATATACAGGGGTTGGACAGAATAATGTGAACACCACGCTCAGACACGTGACTTTTAATGCAGCTGCGTACATCGCAATACGCAAAGATACCCACCACTTTTTGGTTGCAATAGCTTTGTTTAGAACCTCAAGGTCTTGTTTAAGCGAGCGCATTTAAACCGTCTTGTGAAATTTCTTTCAGGGTGACGACGAAATGAGCGACCAAACGGACTTCATTGTTGGTGGCAGGCTAGTTGGTGCCTCCGCGACAACAGTCGCCCGTGTAGTGGATGGGAGAGGGAGGGGGGGTATCGAGAGCTACTCTGTCTA
Organism: Macrothele yani; assembly: GCA_039090855.1. Lineage (NCBI taxonomy): Eukaryota > Metazoa > Arthropoda > Arachnida > Araneae > Macrothelidae > Macrothele > Macrothele yani. Next base: position 44,215,531 of record CM077005.1, on the reverse strand, counting down.
GCGTCATGACAGCATACCGTGTTCGTGGTGAAACATCGTCTGCGAAACACAAGTGGGGCCGGAACACGACCCTGACTGATAGAGACAAGAGAGCATTAAAGAGAATTGTAACCTGTAATAGGAATACTACGGCACAGAGACTTAGTGCGGAGCTCAATCTCCATCTCTAGATCCCACTGTAAACCAAAACAGTGCGCAGGGAACTACATAAACGAGATATTCATGGCAGAGCTACTATTGCAAAACCTCTGATGACCCAGGTGAATGCACAACGTCGACGGCAGTGGTGCCAGGAGCATACAACATGGACTACTGATGTATGGAAGCTTGTAATGTGGTCGGATGAGTCCACATTCACACTATTCCCCACCGAAGGACGTGTTTACGTGTGGAGAACACCGTAATAAGCGTACAACCCAGACTGTCTGCTCCCAACAGTGAAGCATGGTGGTGGTTCTGTCATGCTCTGGGCGGTCATATAACGGTTTTCAACAATTTCCCTGATCACCTTGAAAAGACGGATGACTAGCAGTGCGTATGAAACCATTTTGGCCAGCCAAGTCCATCCATTGGCTCAGGTATTATTTCCTGTAGGGGATGCCATCTATCAAGGTGATAACGCCCCAATTCACAGAGATTGGAATGTCCAATCATGGTCTGAGGAACATGAGGAGGAACTTTTACACCTTCTTTGGGCTCCCCAATCATCAGACATCGAGCCACTGTGACATCGAGCCAATCACCATCATCGAGACATCGAGTCACTGTGGTCTGTATTGGGAAAACAGGGTAGGATCCCGTTAGCTTCCTCCATCATCTCTCGAGGAACTGGAGCAGTTTCTGCACGAAGAATGGTGTAACATCCCACTAATTGTGTGTGACCGTTCCAAGGAGGGCTCAGGCGGTTTTGAATGCCAAAGATGGTCTCACGTCTTATTAGGTACGTAAAAGCTTCTTTTCCTGGGTGTTCACGTTATTGTGCCCACGCCTTGTATATCTATAGATATAGATCTATTGATATATATCATCATCATTGTCAACCATTATCAATCCACTGCTGGACGAAGGTCTCCCCAAGTTTCCTCCACAACGGTCTGCCTTGTGCCAGTCTCCTCCATGTCACTCCTGCATACTTTCGAATTTCATCCACCCATCTCCCATGTGGTCTTCTTCTGGGTCTTTTCCTGTCCCTTGGAATCCAATATAAAATTTCGGCTGTCCATCGATGATCTGTCCTTCTGGCAGTATGTCTAGCCCATTGCCATTTCAGGGATTTAACTCTGATCATGATGACTTCCACTCTTATCATTTTTCGGATCCACGAGTTCCTCTTCTTATCTCTCCTGGTTACACCAAGTATGCACCTCTCCATGCTGCTTTGAGTTGTCTGCAGCCTTTGTATGTCTCTTTTAGTTAAGGCCCACGTCTCTGCACCATACGTAAGCACTGGAAGGATGCATTGATCAGACACTTTTATTTTAAGACATAATGGCATATTGCTCTTGAAAATTATGCTGTTTCTTCCAAAAGCTCTCCAGGCAAGTTTTGTACGCCGATTAATTTCTTCACCAATGTGACCCTCACTTGATATCTTCTGTCCCAGATAAACATACGTGTCTGTTATCTCCAGCTTTTCTCCATCAATCGATAAATCTTAATTTCTTGTAAAAGCATTGAACATCACTTTTGTCTTCTGAAAGTTCATTTTTAATCCCACTTCTTTACCCTTGTCAGCAAGTTCCTGGATCATACTCTGCAGCTCTGATGGGGTAGTTGCAAAAATGACTACGTCATCAGCAAAACGAAGGTGGGTTAGATAATCTCCATTAATCTTTATCCCTTTGTTTTCCCAGCTCAGCGACTGAAAAACACCCTCCAATGTGGCATTAAAGAGCTTCGGAGATATGGCGTCACCTTGTCTCACTCCGTTTTCAATTTTTACGTGTGTTGTATTTTCAAACAGCCGAATCTTTGCACTTGCATTTTCATAGATGTTATTAATAATATTAATGTATGCATCTTCAATACCGCAGATTTTCAGAGCCATTGTAACTGCTGATGGTTTCACCGAATCAAAGGCTTTTTCATAATCGATAAAAGCCATGCACAATGGAAGTTCATATTCCCTCGCTCTTTCAATTAGTTCTCTCAGTACGTGGATATGATCTATTGTGCTGTAGCCACTCCTTTGAATGCAGCTTGTTCTCTCGGTTGAGCCATGTCCAGTGTCACCTTCAAGCGGTGTGAAAGAACTTTAGTGAAGATTTTATAAACTACTGATAGGAGGCTGATAGGTCTGTAGTTTCAGAGATCCTCAATGTCACCTTTCTTATGTAGCAGGATAATTGTAGCGGTGTTCCAATCCTCAGGAATCTTTCCTTCATTAAGGCATCGAGTGAAAATTTGGGCGAGTACTGTTTCGATTTCTCCACTTGCTTCTTGTATGATGTCTGCAGTAATTCCATCTTCTTCTGGAACTTTTCCCCGCTTCATGTTCTTGATTGCATGTGCAACTTCTGCTGGAAGGACTGGAGGAACTCTGATACTGGTATCTTTCATGATGTCTGGAGTGCATGTATCATCCCTTTCATATAATTTGGAGTAGAAATCTTTCACTCTTGTCAAAATTTCGCCTCTATTTCTTGTTACAGAACCATCTTCTTTTCTCAGTGCCATAATCTGTTTTCTTCCCTTACCGAGATGTCCCTTTGCTATCTTTAGGCTTTGGTTGTTTTCAATTGCTTTCCTCACTAGTTCACCTTTGAATTTTCTTACGTCTTCAGTGATACGTTTTCTTACTGTCTTGTATAGCTCTATATATTCCACTTTGGAAGTCACATCTTCTTTAGTTGTCCTCATCTCTCTTCTTTTTGCATCAACATTTTCGTTTTTCCTGATAATTTGTTTACATGCAACTTGTTCTTAGACCCAGCTAATTTTGTTGCTGTTTCCATAAGAGCTTTGGTTACTTTTCTGTTAACTTCAGAGATGTCCACTTCTTCCGATGTTAGGCCTTCTAAAGCTGAGAACCTGTTCTTCAGTTCCAACTTGAAGGTATTATGGTGTTTTTTAAGGTTGGTTATGTCAATAGATTTTGTTTGTCTTATGAGCTTGCCACGTTCAAGTTTAGTGTTGAGGTGCATCTTACATCTCACCAATCTATGGTCACTACCTGTGTTGAACTTGTTTAGCACACTGCAGTCTTCTATGACGAATTTTTTGTTACACATAATAAAATCAATTTCACTTGTCGTCCCATTTGGATGTCTCCATGTCCATTTCCTGTGTGGCTTTTTCTTGAAAAAGGAGTTCAAGATGAAAAACCCTTCTGCCTCTGCAAACTCAACGAGAGTATTTCCACGCTGGTTTCTGTTGCCGTGACCGAATTTACGTACTGAAGTTTCATTCTGTTGCCGTTGCCCTATTTTTGCATTGAAATCTCCCATAATTATTTTCAAGTGCTGCTTACCTTTATTATTTAGATGACAAATTTTCTCATAAAATTCTTCAATTTCTTCTTCAGGATGACTTGTGGTGGGTGCATAAGTTTGAATAATCTGTGCCTGGTATCTTTTCGAGAGTTGGATAACAAGTCGTGCAGCTCTGTCAGAGGAACTTTCAACTTCTACAACTTTATCCTTCAGTTTCTTGTTTATTATAAATCCAACACCACTAGTTCTGCCAGTATCTGTCCCACGATAGTAGAAGAGATGTCCACTTTTCAGTTCGATGAGATCTTCTCCTTTTCTCATTACCTCACTTAGCCCCACGATGTCCCACTTGATCCTTTGTAGTTCCTCTTCCAATTCAAGAAGCCTTGAATCAGAAGATAGGGAGCGTCCATTATACGTAGCCAAGGTCAGCATCAGATGGCAGCCTAGTCCGGTCCTCCGGGGATTCTTAACACCCTCTGCCTTCATGTCACACTGGCCGCTGCCTTGGCCAGGTACATTCCAGCTGCCGGAGACTGAGGGCCAAGATTTAAGTTGTGGAATCATTTTGGAGGGGTTTGGCCATAACTCACCACGCTGGCCAAGCGGGTTGGTGAGTGTGGGATAGCATTTCCTCTAATCCCTATGGTATAGTTATACCGCTATTGGCGGTCGTCAGAGCCCATTTAGTGGGAACAGGATGCATCACGAGAAGGCGGGGTTGACATTTGTCAAGGAGAGGCTGTGATGTTACGCATCACCTGACCTTACATCCCATATATATATATATTTAATCTATAGCACTTTATTTCTTATTTTTCATATCTGTTATTATCGCACTCTTGTTAAAGGAAAGCGTACTAGCTAGGGAAGCTCTTGTGCTTAAACGAAAGCATAGTAGCTAGGGAAGCTCTTGCGCTAAACGAAAGCGTACTAGCTAGGGATTGGATCTCAAAAGGAAAATTATTGATGTAACCAAAGGAATAATGGTTAGGATAAAGGAGTTCCGTATATACTCGAATCTAACGCGCACCTTTTCCCTCCAAAATCGAACCTGTTTATCCGGGTGCGCGTTAGAATCTGTGACAAATTCCTACATCGGGAGTCTCGCAAATGCCTGACTGTCTAGGATGTCGTCGTTGCGGCGCCCCAGCGGATGGAATTTCCTCTGAGTGTCTGGCTGTTGCTATGGCAACCGAAAATCTCCAACTTTCCCCATTCATCTACAATCGTTGAGAAGCTTCGACGAAAGATATAGAATACTGACAGTCGCTTGCCTCATAGTATTGTTCTCTGAAAGAAACACTGCATTTTGTTTCTTGAACGTGGAGTATACTGTCCAGCGATGTATTCTAAACGGCAGCATTATTCAGCAAAGTTTAAACTGAAGGTGGTTGCCTATGCAGAGAGAAATGGCAATCGCGCTTCTTTTAGGGATTATGGAGTTTCTGAAGTGAATGTAAGGCGTTGGAGGAAGCAAAAGGAAAAGCTGAATAAGTGCTCCAAAACAAGAAAGAAGTTCTAGGGACCTAAGACGGGTGGATTTCCCGAGATTGACGATCGTCTAGATAATTTCGTGAAGCAGCAGCGTGCATCAGGTTTTACTGTTACTGTAGAAATTCTTCAGGGAAAAGCACGAGAAATTTATCGTGAACTTGGATCTAGTGTAAAGCTCACTGCTTCAAAAGGATGGATTTGCCGTTTTATGAAAAGAAAAGGATTTTCTCTGAGGCGGCGTACTTCAATATGTCAGAGAATGCCATCTGACTTTGAAGAAAAGCTATACAGTTTTCTAAAGTACGTCATATCAGTAAGAAAACAAGGGCACCATGTTTTAAGCCAGATTAGGAATGCTGACCAAACCATTGTATTTTGATATGCCATCAAATTACACTGTAGAAAGTATTGGTGCAAAGCAAGTTAAAGTGCTAACAACAGGAAACGAGAAGCTCCGAATGACGGTTATGCTTTCCATTACCGCTGATGGGAACAAGCTACCACCGTATGTTATTTTCAAGAGAAAAACATTTCTGAATAAAGAGACTTTTCCTCAGAAAATTCATGTCAGAGTTCAAGAAAATGGCTGGATGACCGAAGAACTGGTAAAGGACTGGCTTCAAAAAGTGTGGTTTCGACGACCAGGAGCGGGGGGCGACTGCGGTCCATGCTTGTATTGGGTTCATTCAAGGGGCATGTAACCAACTCGGTGAAAAAACAGGATTGTTGAAAACAGAACTGATCTAGTTGTTGCACCTGGAAGAATGACTTCCCAACTTCAGCCCCTTGATGTCTGCATAAATAGGCCTTTTAAATTAAGCAGCAATTCGATCACGCTATAATGCGTGGCTTACATCAGGAGACACAGAACTGACAAAAACTGGATGTGTTTTAAAAACTTCACTCTATGTAGTAGCACGGTGGATTGTAGATACCTGGGAGTTCATTCCTAATGACTTCGTTAAGCGGTCTTTTCTGAAGTACGGCATTTTCAATGCGATAGATGGCACTGAAGACGATGCCATCTTCGAACAAATCCAGCAGTGAAACCACAGCTGAGAGCAGCCATGAAGATTCGTGCACGGAGATATCTGACGATGTAGATGGAGAGATGTCTGTGAGCAATGCATAATTTGGAATAATGTTGAATTTAAATAAATTCAAGAATTGCCAAAATTTCGTAAGTTTCTTTTTTTTTTTTCAAGTTTTCTGGCGTCTTAGTATACGAGTATTAAGAAACAATGCGCGTTTTCGTAGCTGAGAAGTAAGGTGCGCCTTAGATTCGAGTAAATACCGTAGTTCGTTTTAAAATCCAATAAATCCATTGTTTAGGGTGTCATTTCTTGTATCACAGTCCCAGTTAAACCTTAGTGTAATTCACACTGCAGAGCAATTGAATTAGAGACAGCTGGCGTTATGCAAATGTGGCGTTGTTGGCGGACCTGTTAACGGAAACGACATGACGTTTGCAGCGATCCAACAATATAAGGAGTGATGCGACGGGAATCAGTAAGAGTTGGACGCAGTATGGCTAAGACGAAGGATCTAAGCGCATTTGATCGTGGGCGAATTGTTGGGGCCCGACGAATGGGTCACTCCATCTCAGTAGTCGTGTAGGCACTGGGATTTTCGTGAGCCACTGTGTCACGAGTTCACCGTGAGTACATCGAATCCGGTAAAACTATCCCTGCAAGGGCCAACTGCCGTGGACAACAGCGTGTGTATGAGCGGGGTCATCGTCGGCTAGCTCGCATTGTAACAGCAAATACACGGGCCACAGTGCAAGAAATCACTCGGCAATTTAACGCTGGTGCACAAAATTGTGTAAGAAGCCACACCATCCAGAACCATCTCCTCGCTATGGGGTACAGAAGCCATCGTCCCACGAGGGTACCGCTGCTGACCGCACATCACAGGGAATAAAGATTAGCATGGGCGCGGGAACATCGCCACTGGACCCTAGACATGTGGAAAAATGGTGCCTGGACTGATGAGTCGAGATTCACGTTGGTACATGCGGATGGCAAGATACGAGTACGGTGCAAACCACATGAAACGATGGATCCTTCTTGCCAGCAGGGTACTCTTCGAGCTGGTGGGGGTGGCATTCTCGTTTGGGGACTGTTTACGTGGACTGAAATGGGACCCCTGGTGCGTGTGACATCGTCCAGCACAGGTCAACGTTAACGGGATATCCTGGACGACCATTTGCTACAATGCACCGTGCCATCGCTCCCGAATTGCATCCGAATGGTTGGATGAGCACTTCACCGACGTGACGTCACTTCCTTGGCCAGCTAGGTCACTTGACCTCAATCTCATCGAGCTCATCTGGGATGCCATCGAGAGAGATGTTCGAGGCTCTGATCCCCCTCCGTCATATCTTCGTGAACTGTGGGAGCTTGTTCAGGGGTCGTGGATCCGTATGGCTTCCCAACGCTTACGGTGTCTTTTCGTGTCTATGCCGATACGAATCGCCGCCGTCATCAGGGCGAAAGGTGGTGCTAAACGTTACTAGACAGGCATCTCTAGTTGAATTGCTCTTTAGTGTACATTATGTATATAAGAAAAAATAAGGTAAAAAAAAACAGGGAAAGTGTGCAGAATCCTGAGGATAAATGTTAGACCAACACAAGAGTGATTGCAGGAAACCAGCAGTTCAAACGTTTGCAAACGCTGCACGATTTAAAATTCCGAGTGGGTGTGGAGAACGCCAGCCAGGAATGTAGACCTCACAAAGTAACACCAATAGTGAAGTCTAGGCATGTCGTACGGCGGCAGAGTGACCTAATAGCAAGGGCTTCTGATGACTTTTCGTAATCCATAGAGGAGATTTTTAAACTTTACGTCAGTGCTGTTTATACTCTTTGTGAAAACACAAATTTGCCGGGAATCAATTTCGCGCCTCCTCGCTCTGGAACCAGTTGTTCTAACCGACTAAACTACACCGGAATGTACGGCTGCAGATTCATTGTCTTCACTGTAAAAATTAAGTGCTGTGAATTCACGGAAAATTTCTGAAAATAACGTGCAGCAAAGTTACCGATAAGTGTCAGTCTTTTTCAGAAATTTCCGTTTTGAAATGTGCATGTTTATTTTAACTTCCGTATTTTAACAGATTTCTCGTAGTCAGAAATTCCGTTTATTTCAGAAAAAATCCAATTCAGATTTTTCCGTATGTAAACTTAAATTCCGCAGATTTGAAGATCCGGCATTTTCAGTCCTCACCCCCAGATAATCCTTCCGCTATAGTCAGTATCGAACCCATTTCTTTCAGGTTGGTTCAAGAGGTAACGCAAGCCTTTAACCATTGAGTCACAACCTTTGGAAAGTTGAATCATGTAAATCGTGCCGCCCCGGTGGCGCAGTATAGTCTAAGCGATGGCCTCTGATCATTCGGCCGAAAGGGGTCCGGGTTCGAATCCCGGAGAGGCATGGATGCTGTGTTTGTCTTACGGCACTAGTCTCCTTTCCCTGGAGTTAGTGATCCTAAATTAGGGACTGGCGACTGCTTATAGTCCATTGAGTTGCTCACGGTAGTTGTTAAACCTTCCAATCAAAAAAAAAAAAATGTACATCGTAAAACAAATTGCGGGACGATGAATTATTTTTTTATTTTGTCATTAATGCGAGTGATTTAGTCATTTTATTTTCTGTTGGAGCTTATTAATTTTCTGAATAGGTTCTTAATATTTTTTTTTTTTTTCTGTAGGAGGACTTTCAAAAGTTAAGCATTTTTCATCGTGATTTTTCGAAGCAACAAAATGCTTTGCAGTTTGATTTTTTAAACTGACAATGACTTTCAGCTTTCTTTAAAAAAGGTAAAATCTACTTTTTCATAGTATTGTTTCACACACACACACACACACACACACACACACACACACACACACACACACACACTCCTTAATATAAAATATGCTATTTTTAACTATAATAGCTTTTGTCTTGAGTTGTCCGAAGACTGGTAATTAGACATCGTACAATCATATGTACAATAAATTAAGTACCCGGTTACTTACAGTAACACAATATATAATAAGTATCTTGTGCACCAAATAGGGGAAAGGAGAAGAAATATCCCGTGCCACAATAAACAAAAAACCATGCGATATGGTATCCACAATATCCGATCTCGCTACGGAACTTCAAAATTCGACAGACGACTGAAATTTAAAAGCTAATCAAACCTCCAGTATTCTCACAAATCGCTTTTATCACCGGTAATTTCTCGTCGTACGGATACCGAAAAAGTGAGAACGGAATTTTTCTGTTAATATACAAAAATAATTGCGGAAAGGTTTTTGAAAATTCAGAATTTCCCATTAACACATTTCTAAAACATTAATTTACCGTCAATATAAGAAAGAAACTGCGGAAAGATGTCTGAAAATTGAGAATTTTTCGTTAACACACCTCTAAAATGGTAATTTACCGTCAATATAAGAAAGAAACTACGGAAACATTTCTGAAAATTTCGAATTTTCCCGTGGTAAGAAAATTCCATGAAATTCAAGTTTCTTTCTGTCATTTCACGGAAAAGGTTGTACCAGAAGTATGCTTAGTTAATTCACGAAAAAATGACAAAGTCGCTCGTAAATTTCGGAAATTTGTTTACAGTGTTGCCACGTACTTTACCTCTGTAGTACGTCATACCTTCCGACTGCGAGTTAGTCAATTTCCTGGAACCACTGGCAAATAAGCGCCTAAAATTTTCTTTCTTTCCCAAAACACAAATGTTCTCATAGTTCTTCATGTTTTACGGAAGCTACTGAAAAATAATTCCTTTTCAGCTCTCGTCTCAGCAGTACCGACCATAAGCCTGTTAATAAGGATAAGCGCTTTCTTCTCGTCATTTATTCTCTGCTCCGTGACCTACAGAATGACAGTGAAACTTTAGTCCCCGTGAAACGGACATCGAATTACTGGACAGAAACAAGTGGCTCAAACGTCTCTCTCCTTTCTTAGATTCGTCACCACTGTTAAGGTCGTTTTAGCAGGTAATTCCATAGGAAAAATTAGAGCCTCCCTAAAAGATCACTTTGAATAAAAAAAAAGCTGAGAGGAAAGCAGTGCTTTCCGATGCCCAGGTACACTCGTTCCAGCCGCGTTCTGTCCACTTTTTAGACAGCGAATATATATTCATTGTCATAAAAATCCGCGCACAAGAAAAAACCGTACGATTAACGCGAAACTCGGCGAATAGCTATTATAGCCCATTGATTTGCTCACGATGGTCGTTAAATCCCCAATAAAAAAAAAAGAAATAGCTACTGGGCGTGCAGACATGCAAGTGATTAAAGTTTTGTGATTGACAGCTCCCATAAGCCCCAAGGATTGCGATTGCAGCGCAATCGCAATCCTTGGGGGTTATAAGGCGCTGTGCAGGGGACCCCACATTCGCGCCGAAGTGCGAATGTGGGGTCCATTCGCGCCGAGTCAGGTGAGATCCCTGAGCGATAGACATATCGTTAAGGGATCTCACCTGACTCTTAGCCACCGTAGAGGTGCGTACGGAGCACATCTACGGTTTTTAAAGTTTCTTGATTGACGAGTGATTAAAGTTTCCGGAGCCGCGTTTCAGGAGCCGCCGTAGATGTGCGTACGGACAACTGACTGAGTTTGAACGAGGCCTTATCGTCGGAATGAGGGAGGCAGGCGCGCCGAATCGGCCGCTATTTGGGCCGGTCGGACAGTACGGTGCGATCGTGTTGGGAGCAATGGACGCGGTAAGGCACCCAGATACGGCGGGCTGGCTCTGGACGACACATACACTAGAGCTGAGACTGACTGAGCCCGAGCCTGAAAGCACGAACAGAGTCCGGGCACGAATCGGGCTCGGGCGTGCTCGGTCTCTTAGAGAGAGGGAGAGCGAAAAATGCTTTTTTACATTTAAATGTGATTTTATATGATTTAGCAAATGAGACACTTTATAGTCGGTAAAGGGAATTCTTCGGCAACTGGTTCTGGTTGGGGGCGGGCATTCGAGATGGTTATACTAATTCCATAGGCCGCGCATTAGTGTGTTTCTGCAGAGAAGAAAAAGCTTTTTCAAGAACTATAAATATTGGATAGTTGATAGCATGCCGACGATAATTTACCCCGCTATCACCAAGCAGTAGCTTCCTGCTAATTATATTTAGCAACGTATATATTGCAGCAGATTATGGTGAAATAATGTTAGCATTATTCGAGCAAGAAGCGCTTCAGGTGGAAACGAACGGTCAAAGAAAATCGTCCATTTACACTGTAAAAATAGATAGAGGTCACTTTCTCACTCCTCACTTTGAGAAATATATTGGTTAATTAAAGGAGGAGGAAAGAAGGGAAGTGTGGAAAAGGAGTTGTTTTTTGTTAATGGTTGAACAGGTTAGCCAGTTTTCAGGCTCGTTCGGGCCCGGGCTCTATCTTGCAACATAAAATTCAGGCTCGGGTGGGCTCGGGCTGATATACCACGGCCTTGTACGGGCTTGGGCTGATATTCCACGGCCTTGTACGGGCTCGGAAAATTAAGCCCGAACTCAGCTCTACCAGACACACCACCAGCAGAGAGGACCATGGGATCGTGAGAGCGGCACGCACAGATGCAACGTCGTCCTTGTCCAATATCCACAGACATGTGGTGGCTGTAAAAGGGTCTCCTGTGTCCGCCAGAACCATTTCCAGACGCCTGGCAGAAGCGAATCTGCACTCTCGACGGCCCTTACGTTTTCTACCATTAACAACTGATCATCGTCGGCGTCGATGGCAGTGACGTCAGCAGCGAGCAATGTGGAATGCTACGGACTGGTGACGTATATTGCTTAGCAATGAATACCGCTTCTGCATGGGAACGGATGACCACCGTGTCAGATGTAGAAGACCGCAGCTGAGCGCTACAATCTCAACCTCACTGTGCAGCGGCACACGTCCCGAAATGCAGCGTGATGGTCTGGGAAGCCATCGCGTATGACAGCCGGAATTCCCTCGCAGTGATTCGAGGGACGTTGACAGCCCAGCGCTACGTACAGCAAATCCTGAGGCTAGATGTGGTGCCATTACTTGCGGGTCAGCCCGGAGCCATTTACTAAAAAGATAACGCCCGTCAGCACACGGCTCGGGTTTCCCTGGACTGTCTACTTCATGCTTCGACGCTTCCGTGGCCTGCCAGATCGCATGATCTCTCGCACACCGAAGCACGTGTGGGACCAGATGGGACGCCAGCTTTCTCCATGTCCCAGTGTTCGCGTCAGTTGCCAGAAGTGTGAGCTAATCTGTTCCAGGATAACATACAGCGTTTCTCTGACTCCATGGCTGACCACATCACCGCATATATCCGAGCACGAGGCTGTCCGACTCGGTAATAACGCTGACCGGAATGTGTACCGTATATCCGCGGGAAATCGTCCTGCTGCTGCGATATTGTAATCACTTCTGTCCTTGGTATGTACTGTCTCACTATTAAAATCTCATTTCAATCCGACGCCTCCTTCTTGGTGCGCATAATTTTATGACAATGAGTGTATTCGTTCCGATTTAAGCCCATTTTGGTAACACCTAGTTAGTTTATTCCAGCTGGTTAAAAGTCTAATGCCCAAGGCAGACATGACCATATAAGGTCATAAATTCTACATTCTCACTTGCAATTTGGTTTTGACGAGGAATATTGGTCCTGACATAAAATGATGTTACTAAATTAGCAGAGTAAGCGATTACTTTTATGTGGTTGTAGCAATAACGAGTACACGCCAATTACCTTAAAGTCGAAAACGGCAATGAACTTACGTGCCACTGTTAGTACGTCTCAGAAGTAACTCAGTGTAAAGCAGACTTCAGCAATTTTTTTTGGTTTAAGATTTCTTAGCACGATAACGAGCTGACTCGGAGATGCAGGGGTTGTGAACAAATGAAGACAAGTTAGTAAAATCATGCGACGCATTGCTTATGATGCGCTTTCCAACATACCAGAAATTATTACTCAAATTATGTGGATAATGGCTGTGGAATAAATCTCGTTCTTGTGTCCTGACCTTTGACCCCATTTCGATGATATTCAACAGAACCGGTTCACTATACCTCCGGAACAACATGACAAAGTTTTGTCGCAATCCAAGCATTTTAGGTAAGTTATGATGCACAAGGGCAATGGAATGGATCCCACTCCAGTGTCCTGATCTTTGACCCCATTTCGCCCATTTTCAATAGGGTTCGTCCCCAGTGGCTCCCTACCACATACTAAAATTTCATCGAAATCGAACCATTTTTACGCAAGTTATGACGCACAAGGGCAGTGGAATATATCCCGCTCTTTTTCCCTGCCTGACATTTCACCCCATTTCGTCTATTTTCAATAGGGTTTGTGCCCAGGTGGTTCCCTAACACATACTAAAATTTCATTGAAATCGAACCATATTTACACATGTTGTGATGCATAAAGGCAATGGAATGGATCCCGCTTTTATGTCCTGACCTTTGACCCCATTTCGCCCATTTTAAATAGGATTCGTCCCCATGTGGTTCCTTACCACATACTAAAATTTCATCGAAATCGAACCATTTGTACGCAAGTTATGACGCATAAGGGCAATGGAATAAATCCCGCTCTTATGCCCCGCCTGACCTTTGACCTCATTTCCAATAGGGTTCTTGCCCAGGTGGTTCCCTACCACATACTAAAATTTCATCGAAATCAAACAATTTTTACGCAAGTAATGACGCATAAGAGTGATGGAATGGATCCCGCTCCTACATCCTGACCTTTGACCCTGCTTCGCCCATTTTCAATAGGGTTCCTCCTAAGGTGGTCCCCTACCACATACTAAAATTTCGTCGAAATCGAACCATTCACGTGAGTTATCGCGCGGACGGACGGACGGACAAAGCTGGAGCATATACGCTTCTTCAACCTACGGTTGGAAAGCGTAAAAAACGATGTTCGTACTCTGGACTGGCCTACCGAAACACCTAATCTGAATCCCATTGCGCATTTCACGGGCTGTTTAATAGTAATCAGGTTAGGCGTTTCGGGAGGCCGGTGCAAAGTACGAACATCGTTTTCTGCATGTTATCACAGCCCTTGCATTTTCATTCAGCTGATTATCGTGCTAAAAAAATATGAAACCAGGTTGTGCCATATTAGAGCATCGGTTATTTTTTTTTCGTTCAAACCATGTGCTTGCAGTATAACTTTCAATTACCTTTTATCATTTTAATTTTGTCGAAAACTTTCTTAGAAATACCATTGCTTTTGTGCAGATCAATTTCTAAAGTGCACTTTTATTTTGCAAAGTTACGCTATCATACAGTATAAAAAATGTTCGTACTTTGGCCTGCCGAAACAGCGAATCTGAATACTATCGAACACCTCGTGAGAAGTTCAACGGGATTCAGATTAGTTCTTTTTCAAACCATGTGTTTGTACTGGAGGAACGGAAACAACATCCAAATGCTCTTTATCGTCATTTTATGGAAAACGTTCCTAGAAAGAAGACTGCTTTTGTGCAGAGCAATTCTTAAAATGCCGTTTTAATTTACAAAGTAACTCTACGATGCAAATATTTCTTGCGGGATGTTGTTCAGTTCCCCTTTCGGGAACACCTTAAGTGTTCGGCGGACAGTTTTTCCGTTTTTGGAACATATACAAATTAACTGCGCTCTTACTCAGAACTACTGTGAACTCAAACATTTTCAGAGAACAAGTGGGTTGTGTATAATGAATTACGTCACGAGTTATGGCTCTTTGCGTTCCTGTAAACTCATTAAAAAAATAGCTCTAAGTGAACAAAGCGAATATCACGAGAGACAATAAACGCAAATTGTATAAGGTAGATATTTAAATTACTTAACCGCGTTTCTTACTTAAGGTTACGATAGCAGCTAAATTTATCTCTTCTTTCGCATGAAATACTTGGAAGAAGCTTTCAGTTTTGCGAAGTTATTACATCGTACGGAAAAGAGATTTGAAGAAAAAAAATCGGGGTAAGAGGTTTATGGTGGAATAACTTAATTAATCATAAGATAGAAAGCCGCTTCGAAACTATAAGGTTTTGTTTCCTCTTAGCATGCGTACTCACGTTTTTATGGGAAAGCATTTTAATCTTATAGAATAAAAATGAAAGAAAAATCAGAAAAGTACAGGTCTTAATGAAAAAAAGGAAAACAATTCTTTTGCGTCTCATGCAGGAAGAAATATCATTTTTGACATTTAGCAGCATGCATAGGAGAGGCTAGAGGAATGGTTTTGGATAAATGGATTTTTATGGTCCAAGCAACAGGAAACAAAGAAAGACTGTCAAGCTTTGGAAAAAATGTCTGCTAATGGTTGAATACTACTTACGGAAAGTGCGAACTAATGACGCCCCTCTCACCCCCCTTCCAAAAAAAAATTAGACAAATCTAAAGAACGAAATATTGTGCACAAAGCTCTAGGGGTAGTTTGACGTCTAGATAAAGAGGTCCTTAACGTTTGCTGCAAATGCATCAGAAGCGTAAATTAAGCCTTACGCCCCCTAGCGACCAAACCACTTTAACCTAGAAATTAAAAATTATATGAAAAGGATTTCCCGTCAGGAGCAGTGTCCGGATGAAAAGGATTTCCCGTCAGGAGCAGTGTCCGGTGCAGAAAGAATTTTTCAGATCGGATTTTTACAATAGAAACAGAGATATCGGGTAAAACGCAATTTACCTGTGTGCCCCCTAGCGGAAAGTCTGTTTTGCTTGAAAATTTTGATATTATATGGAAAGCATGTCACACCAATAACTCAATCCAATAAAGACAGAATTTGTGAAATCTGACCATAAGAAGCAAAGATATTGACAAAAATAAAATATACCTCAACGCCCCCTGGAGGAAAAACCACGCAATATTTTAAGAAGAATATATTCCGAAAAGGTTTGTCGACGTAAGTGGTGTCGGTCCACGAACGAATTTTTTCAATCGAGATTTTAGCTCAGAATTTTTGGCAAATACAACAGAAGCAAAAATTAACACTTACGCCCCCTGGTGGCCAAAGTATTCTTTACCAAAAATTAAATATTATATGCAAAAGAGTTTCCACCAGGAGCTGTATCCCCTGAAGAAAAACAAAATTGAAATCGGGGGAAAGGTAATTCCATTTTACGTCCCCTTGCGGAAAATCTACGCGTAACTTGAAAATGTAACTATATCTAAAATATTCTTCGACATAAATGGAATCGAAAGATAAAATAATTTTTTCAATCTGATGTTTAGAAGCAAATATGTGGAATTAAACGTATTTTTGAATTCAACATCACCTCCATTTACGCCTTCAAACGGCGAAATTATACACTGAAGAGCAATTGAATTAGAGACAGCTGGCGTTACGCAAATGTGGCGCTGTGGGCGGCCCTGTAAACGGAAACGACATGACGTATGCAGCGATCTGACAATATAAGGAATGATGCGACGGGAATCAGTAGCAGTAGGACGCAGTATGATTTTTTTGAAGGTTTAACGACCACCGTGAGCAACTCAATGGGCTATAAGCAGTCGCCCGTCCCTAATTTAGGGTCACTGGTTCCAGGGAAGGGAGAGAGCCAGTGCCGTAAGACAAACACAACATCCATGCCTGACCGGGATTCGAACCCGGACCCCTTACGGACGAATGATCAGAGACCAGCGCCTTAGACCACTGCGCCACCGGGGCGGCGGACGCAGTATGGGTAAGGCGAAGGATCTAAGCGCATTTGATCGTGGGCAAATTGTCGGAGCCCAACGAATGGGTCACTCCATCTCGGAAGTCGTGCAGGCACTGGGAGTTTCACGAGCCACTGTGTCACGGGTGCACCGTGAGTGCATCGAATCCGGTAAAACCATCCCTGCAAGGGCCAATTTTCGTGGACAACAGCGTGTGGATCAGCGGGGTCATCGTCGGCTAGCTAGCATTGTAACAGCGGATAGACGGGCCACAGTGCAAGAAATCACTCGGCAATTTAACGCTGGTGCACAAAAACGTGTAAGCAGCCACACCATCCAGAACTATCTCCTCGCTATGGGGTACAGAAGCCATCGTCCCACGAGGGAAGCGCTGCTGACCGCACTTCACAGGATGCAAAGATTAGCATGGGCGCGGGAACATCGCCACTGGAGCCTAGACATGTGGAAAAATGGTGCCTGGACTGATGAGTCGAGATTCACGTTGGTACATGCGGATGGCAGGATACCAGTACGGCGCAAACCACATGAAGCGATGGATCCTTCTTGCCAGCAGGGTACTCTTCAAGCTAGTGGGGGTGGCATTCTCGTCTGGAGACTGTTTACGTGGACTAAAAGGGGACCCCTGGTACGTGTGACATCGTCCCTCACAGGTCAACGTTACCGGGATATCCTGGGCGACCATTTGCTTTCGTTTGTGCGTCTTCAACATCCCACTGGAGACCTCATCCTGCAACAAGACAATGCAGCTCCTGAATTGTATCCGAATGGTTGGATGAACACTCCACCGACGTGACCTCGCTTCCTTGGCCAGCTAGGTCACCTGACCTCAATCCCATCGAGCACATGTGGGATGCTATCGAGAGAGATGTTCGACCCTCCATCAAATATTCGTGAACTGTGGGAGCTTGTTCAGGGGTCGTGGATCCGTGTGGCTTCCCAACTCTTCCGGTGACTTGTCGAGTCTATGTCAAGACGAATCGTCATCAGGGCGAAAGGTGGTGCTACACGTTACTAGACAGGTATCTCTAATTCAATTGCTCTTCAGTGTATATAATAAAAAAGAAAGAAAAGAAAACGAAATGAGCGATCATCATTCGCACATTTGAAGCTTCCCAATGCGAAAAGAATGTTTTCAAATCGGGCTAATAGTTGCAGAGATATGGTATCTACAGACGGACGGAAAATTTACAGAGAGTGGACCACCAGTTACAAACCATGGTTTGAGTGCAAGGCGCGTGGTCGTCAACGGCTACTAGGCGCTCAATCTGAGCACTAGACGGTCAATCTGCAAGGCGCGTGGTCGTCAACGGCTACTAGACGCTCAATCTGAGCACTAGACGGTCAATCTGCAAGGCGCGTGGTCGTCAACGGCTACTAGACGCTCAATCTGAGCACTAGACGGTCAATCTGCAAGGCGCGTGGTCGTCAACGGCTACTAGGCGCTCAATCTGAGCACTAGACGGTCAATCTGCAAGGCGCGTGGTCGTCAACGGCTACTAGGCGCTCAATCTGAGCACTAGACGGTCAATCTGCAAGGCGCGTGGTCGTCAACGGCTACTAGGCGCTCAATCTGAGCACTAGACGGTCAACCTGCAAGGCGCGTGGTCGTCAACGGCTACCAGACGCTCAATCTGAGCACTAGACGGTCAATCTGCAAGGCGCGTGGTCGTCAACGGCTACCAGACGCTCAATCTGAGCACTAGACGGTCAATCTGCAAGGCGCGTGGTCGTCAACGGCTACTAGGCGCTCAATCTGAGCACTAGACGGATCAATCTGCAAGGCGCGTGGTCGTCAACGGCTACTAGACGCTCAATCTGAGCACTAGACGATCAATCTGCAAGGCGCGTGGTCGTCAACGCCTACTAGGCGCTCAATCTGAGCACTAGACGGTCAATCTGCAAGGCGCGTGGTCGTCAACGGCTACTAGACGCTCAATCTGAGCACTAGACGGTCAATCTGCAAGGCGCGTGGTCGTCAACGGCTACTAGACGCTCAATCTGAGCACTAGACGGTCAATCTGCAAGGCGCGTGGTCGTCAACGGCTACTAGGCGCTCAATCTGAGCACTAGACGGTCAACCTGCAAGGCGCGTGGTCGTCAACGGCTACCAGACGCTCAATCTGAGCACTAGACGGTCAATCTGCAAGGCGCGTGGTCGTCAACGGCTACCAGACGCTCAATCTGAGCACTAGACGGTCAACCTGCAAGGCGCGTGGTCGTCAACGGCTACTAGGCGCTCAATCTGAGCACTAGACGGTCAATCTGCAAGGCGCGTGGTCGTCAACGGCTACTAGACGCTCAATCTGAGCACTAGACGGTCAATCTGCAAGGCGCGTGGTCGTCAACGGCTACTAGGCGCTCAATCTGAGCACTAGACGGTCAATCTGCAAGGCGCGTGGTCGTCAACGGCTACTAGACGCTCAATCTGAGCACTAGACGGTCAATCTGCAAGGCGCGTGGTCGTCAACGGCTACTAGGCGCTCAATCTGAGCACTAGACGGTCAATCTGCAAGGCGCGTGGTCGTCAACGGCTACCAGACGCTCAATCTGAGCACTAGACGGTCAATCTGCAAGGCGCGTGGTCGTCAACGGCTACCAGACGCTCAATCTGAGCACTAGACGGTCAATCTGCAAGGCGCGTGGTCGTCAACGGCTACCAGACGCTCAATCTGAGCACTAGACGGTCAATCTGCAAGGCGCGTGGTCGTCAACGGCTACTAGGCGCTCAATCTGAGCACTAGACGGTCAATCTGCAAGGCGCGTGGTCGTCAACGGCTACTAGACGCTCAATCTGAGCACTAGACGGTCAATCTGCAAGGCGCGTGGTCGTCAACGGCTACTAGGCGCTCAATCTGAGCACTAGACGGTCAATCTGCAAGGCGCGTGGTCGTCAACGGCTACTGGACGCTCAATCTGAGCACTAGACGGTCAATCTGCAAGGCGCGTGGTCGTCAACGGCTACTAGACGCCCAATCTGAGCACTAGACGGTCAATCTGCAAGGCGCGTGGTCGTCAACGGCTACTAGGCGCTCAATCTGAGCACTAGACGGTCAATCTGCAAGGCGCGTGGTCGTCAACGGCTACCAGACGCTCAATCTGAGCACTAGACGGTCAATCTGCAAGGCGCGTGGTCGTCAACGGCTACCAGACGCTCAATCTGAGCACTAGACGGTCAATCTGCAAGGCGCGTGGTCGTCAACGGCTACTAGGCGCTCAATCTGCAAGGCGCGTGGTCGTCAACGGCTACTAGACGCTCAATCTGAGCACTAGACGGTCAATCTGCAAGGCGCGTGGTCGTCAACGGCTACTAGGCGCTCAATCTGAGCACTAGACGGTCAATCTGCAAGGCGCGTGGTCGTCAACGGCTACTAGACGCTCAATCTGAGCACTAGACGGTCAATCTGCAAGGCGCGTGGTCGTCAACGGCTACTAGACGCTCAATCTGAGCACTAGACGGTCAATCTGCAAGGCGCGTGGTCGTCAACGGCTACTAGGCGCTCAATCTGAGCACTAGACGGTCAACCTGCAAGGCGCGTGGTCGTCAACGGCTACCAGACGCTCAATCTGAGCACTAGACGGTCAATCTGCAAGGCGCGTGGTCGTCAACGGCTACCAGACGCTCAATCTGAGCACTAGACGGTCAATCTGCAAGGCGCGTGGTCGTCAACGGCTACTAGGCGCTCAATCTGAGCACTAGACGATCAATCTGCAAGGCGCGTGGTCGTCAACGCCTACTAGACGATCAATCTGCAAGGCGCGTGGTCGTCAACGCCTACTAGGCGCTCAATCTGAGCACTAGACGGTCAATCTGCAAGGCGCGTGGTCGTCAACGGCTACTAGACGCTCAATCTGAGCACTAGACGGTCAATCTGCAAGGCGCGTGGTCGTCAACGGCTACTAGGCGCTCAATCTGAGCACTAGACGGTCAATCTGCAAGGCGCGTGGTCGTCAACGGCTACTAGACGCTCAATCTGAGCACTAGACGGTCAATCTGCAAGGCGCGTGGTCGTCAACGGCTACTAGACGCCCAATCTGAGCACTAGACGGTCAATCTGCAAGGCGCGTGGTCGTCAACGGCTACTAGGCGCTCAATCTGAGCACTAGACGGTCAATCTGCAAGGCGCGTGGTCGTCAACGGCTACCAGACGCTCAATCTGAGCACTAGACGGTCAATCTGCAAGGCGCGTGGTCGTCAACGGCTACCAGACGCTCAATCTGAGCACTAGACGGTCAATCTGCAAGGCGCGTGGTCGTCAACGGCTACTAGACGCTCAATCTGAGCACTAGACGGTCAATCTGCAAGGCGCGTGGTCGTCAACGGCTACTAGGCGCTCAATCTGAGCACTAGACGGTCAATCTGCAAGGCGCGTGGTCGTCAACGGCTACTAGACGCTCAATCTGAGCACTAGACGGTCAATCTGCAAGGCGCGTGGTCGTCAACGGCTACTAGGCGCTCAATCTGAGCACTAGACGGTCAATCTGCAAGGCGCGTGGTCGTCAACGGCTACTAGACGCTCAATCTGAGCACTAGACGGTCAATCTGCAAGGCGCGTGGTCGTCAACGGCTACTAGACGCTCAATCTGAGCACTAGACGGTCAATCTGCAAGGCGCGTGGTCGTCAACGGCTACTAGGCGCTCAATCTGAGCACTAGACGGTCAACCTGCAAGGCGCGTGGTCGTCAACGGCTACCAGACGCTCAATCTGAGCACTAGACGGTCAATCTGCAAGGCGCGTGGTCGTCAACGGCTACCAGACGCTCAATCTGAGCACTAGACGGTCAATCTGCAAGGCGCGTGGTCGTCAACGGCTACTAGGCGCTCAATCTGAGCACTAGACGATCAATCTGCAAGGCGCGTGGTCGTCAACGGCTACTAGACGCTCAATCTGAGCACTAGACGATCAATCTGCAAGGCGCGTGGTCGTCAACGCCTACTAGGCGCTCAATCTGAGCACTAGACGGTCAATCTGCAAGGCGCGTGGTCGTCAACGGCTACTAGACGCTCAATCTGAGCACTAGACGGTCAATCTGCAAGGCGCGTGGTCGTCAACGGCTACTAGGCGCTCAATCTGAGCACTAGACGGTCAATCTGCAAGGCGCGTGGTCGTCAACGGCTACCAGACGCTCAATCTGAGCACTAGACGGTCAACCTGCAAGGCGCGTGGTCGTCAACGGCTACTAGGCGCTCAATCTGAGCACTAGACGGTCAATCTGCAAGGCGCGTGGTCGTCAACGGCTACTAGACGCTCAATCTGAGCACTAGACGGTCAATCTGCAAGGCGCGTGGTCGTCAACGGCTACTAGGCGCTCAATCTGAGCACTAGACGGTCAATCTGCAAGGCGCGTGGTCGTCAACGGCTTCTAGACGCTCAATCTGAGCACTAGACGGTCAATCTGCAAGGCGCGTGGTCGTCAACGGCTACTAGACGCTCAATCTGAGCACTAGACGGTCAATCTGCAAGGCGCGTGGTCGTCAACGGCTACTAGGCGCTCAATCTGAGCACTAGACGGTCAATCTGCAAGGCGCGTGGTCGTCAACGGCTACCAGACGCTCAATCTGAGCACTAGACGGTCAATCTGCAAGGCGCGTGGTCGTCAACGGCTACCAGACGCTCAATCTGAGCACTAGACGGTCAATCTGCAAGGCGCGTGGTCGTCAACGGCTACCAGACGCTCAATCTGAGCACTAGACGGTCAATCTGCAAGGCGCGTGGTCGTCAACGGCTACTAGGCGCTCAATCTGAGCACTAGACGGTCAATCTGCAAGGCGCGTGGTCGTCAACGGCTACCAGACGCTCAATCTGAGCACTAGACGGTCAATCTGCAAGGCGCGTGGTCGTCAACGGCTACCAGACGCTCAATCTGAGCACTAGACGGTCAATCTGCAAGGCGCGTGGTCGTCAACGGCTACCAGACGCTCAATCTGAGCAGAGAGTATAGGCAGACTTCCTCAGTCCAACAGACGAGCAATACTTCGTCAGATTACAGATAACCTGAATCATGGTCCAAGTCCAATGGCCCTTCATAAAGCAGACCGGCCTGTCCGTAAGCCACTGCTATCTGCAGCGAACAAGAAGAAACGTCTCTAGTTCTCTCAGGAACACAGGAATTGAACAATAAATTAGTGTAAAAGGGTAATGTGGTCCGACAAAACACGGTTTTCAACAACATCACGGAGATGGAAAGGTAAAGAACAGGAAACAGCAGCGAGAAAGCATGAACCCATGTTGCATCGTAACTATTCTTCAACCGCGCGCGGGCAGCCAGTAGCGTACCGAAAAAACTTGGGGGGGCCTCTACAAAAAATATTTTTGAGGCCCTTTTGTGAAAATCTATTAGCTTTCAATTATCGAAAATTTTAAATTCCATATTATTAACCCGGTTCTATGGGTTTTTTAATAATTCAAATTCTGTGGAACCCATAGGTATTTTTCGTAAAACCAAAATTTTTTGTCGCAAAAACACAAGTGTGTAAGTTATAATTAAAATTATAGTCTTAGTTTTATATCATTACGTAGTACTACAAAAAAGACTTGTAATAGTACAACACTAGGCCCAAGTTAATCATATCATGCAGATTTTATTCTTTTAGAGAACTAAGGCCATCCTCTTAAAATGTCTCACGATCTTACACACAAAACAACTAACTGCAGTGTGACAATGTCTAATGACCTTATCCAATTTATACGAAAATACGAACCATAAGCAAACGTAAGCAAAACGTAAATGACAATTAGGAATTATGTAATTTGGAAAATATAAAAATACATTAAAATATTTTAATTATTTTATGTATAAATTACACGTTTCAAATAATGTCAAACTACACTGCTGGCCACCCAAAAGGCAACACCAAGAAGGACACGAGATAGCAAAGCCATATTTACTGGACACATAACAACAGATACAAAGATGAAACGATTGAGCTTACAGGCCCGTGCGACTTGCGGATCACGCAGACATCATTAGTTCGTGTGGCCCCCATGGCTGGCAATAACGGCCGCTACACCGAACGAAAGAGGCTTTGGATGTGGGCTTGGGGTATGTCGGTCCAGGCTGCTTCCACACGTTGCCACAGTTCATCAGGCGTAGCCACAGGTGGTGCTTGCTGGGCCACTCGGTTGCCGATCAGCGACTAGACGTGTTGGATGGGCGACATATCGGGAGAACAGGCGGACCACGGCAGCAGTGACACATGGTGGGCAGTGAAGAATTGTTGCACGATGCGTGCCACGTGCAGGGGCGCATTGTCCTTTTGAAACGTAGCCACTGGTAGGTCCTGCAGGTAAGGGAGGACTAGAGGCTCCAAAACGTCGGAGATGTAGCGGTGGCTGTTGAGTGTACCGGCGATGCGTACCAGAAGGGTGCGGGTGTCATATCCAATTGCGCCCTAAACCATAACGCCAGGCGACGGACCGGTATGGCGATGCATAATGCAGGCGTCATACAGTCTCTCGCCGCGGTGCCGCCACACGCGGATCCTACCCTCGAGGTGTTGTTGCAGGCAGAAGCAGGATTCGTCGGAGAAGACAATGTCGTGCCATTCCGTAGTCCAGGTGCGGCGTTCAACGGCCCACTGCCGCCGCATTCGCCGGTGGTGTAACGTCAATGCTAATCGGAGCAATGGGCGCCGTGCGACAAGTCACCGCTCCTGTAGACGACATCGAACGGTACGTGCTGACACAGGTTGTTGCACAACACACCCTAATTCCTGCGCTAACGTTCGTGATGTGTCGGTGCGTGCCGTCAATGCCCGCCGCAACAACATGCCGGTCCTCTCGGTCGGTAGTGTGCCGCGGCTACGGCAATCGCTCGGTCCGTCCGTTCCTCCTGCACCCACCGAATCCATACTCACCTCACTAGCTGGATGTCGTTCCACACGGGCGCCGATGTCTCGGTACGATAAACCGCTGTCGCGATAATCCACTATTCGTCTTCTGTCGAACTCCGAAACGTGCTGGAATGACTGCCGTATTCTGCGACGAGGCATCAGGAAGCTTTCCACGCACAGGTCCGGCAGCACAACACACTTTTACTACTTACACCCCGCCTTCTGTGCACCCTTCTTATAGTGCTTCTCGGTGGCGTGCCGGGCGCACATGATTTGCATATGCCCTGCAATGCCAATCATTTGCATGTCCTCTCGCGGGCTATGCATGCTGCGATTTTCTGGCCAATCGGATGCTTCCTTCTTGGTGTTGCATATTGGGTGGCCATCAGTGTATTTTGCGAATAGTAAATTTTTTTTCTCTTGACTCTGTTATAAAAAAATGACACAGGTTTCCGTTTCTTGACTCCCCGAATAACACCTGTCAGTTCATTATATTCTAAATGATGCGTATTGATGTGAAAACACATGTAATACATGGCATCTTATACTCACTGGTATAAAAATTACATTCACTGAACTGATATTTCTTTCACATAGATGTATAAAGAGCAGTGGCGTATCTCCCCCCGCCCCCCTGTTTTTAAAAATTGCGAAGTTTGTTTTTTAATTAATAGAAGTAAATTTTTTTCTAAATTTTAGGTACATACTATTGCTAACATGATACCAAATAATTATGAGGATTAGGATTTGAACACTTATTTGTACATGAACTTCATTCTTCTTTCCTTTTGTGTGAACTTGAGTGTTACGTTTTCACAAAAATCTTTCTTCCGAGCACTTTTTCATATTTAAAAATAATGCTTTTCTCTATTGACAAACCAGCCAAGTTGCTCGAATGTGCATGTCCTTGTGTGGCTCTAAGATATATCTTGATTCTTTTTAATACGGAAAAACTTCTTTCGGCAGTTGCAGTTGTTGATAAACAGTTTAATATTGATCTGCTAATTTGTACACCTCAATAAACACTATGTCCAATTATTGAACTTTATGTAGCAAGTAATGTCTCTTACTGATTTGTTTTGTATTCATCAAGGGAATTAAACACCTGCAGTTCATTTTTTAATCGAGCTGTATCAAAATTTGAAGCATAGAGTTCTTTAAGCTCTGATAGTAGATGTTCAGGGAAGCTTTCACAAAATTTATCAAAATAGTTCGAATCCAACAAAGCCACGAATTTAAGATATAATATCACAGATTTGAATTCATTGACACTTCACACAGACTGAAGCAACTCTCGCTGGAAACATGAAGGAACTGAGGTAGTTCCACAGTATTTGTCATTTTCTTGTAGGACTTCCGTCCACAGTGAGTAGAGTTTAGGTTCCAGCCACATACAGCGAGATCGCCTTTTGGACAGGACACAGAAACGGAAGGAATGAGAGCAAGTCTAGCGACTTTGACAGAACAGTTTGTAGTGAGCTTAGAGTACAGTAGATGGTGCCACCGTACAAGTACGATGTTGCACACAGAGGGGTGAGAGAATTTAAGGGGGGGGGCGGCATAGGAAAGAATACTCATTTAACCAGTGGGTCCAGCCTGGGGGCCGTCACTTAACGTGCTCGTCCGATGCACGGCGGATATTCAGCGATTGTTAGTAAATCATACCATCTCTGAAAGATCAGCCCAAGTTCGAACCTGAGGACCTAGCATTGATAGACTCGCTAACCACTAAGCCAGCCGCGGCTAACTGAGGTAGTCCGAAGTTTTCTTCTTTTTTATGAGCGAACCCTTGCTCAAAGCAATGGTCCACTCACGTCCGTAGCTTATTCATGTTGTCATGGAAACGCTAGCAAGAGATATTGTAGATAGTATTGAAGCTCTTCGCATCAGAACAGCGAAGTCTCTCGAAGACTTGTTTGCGTTACGTTGATCATCGCTCGCCAGACTGATTCTCATAATCGAAAGAAGCGAATCCGCTCGTGTTATTTCGCACCGAAAGCATTGACAGATCTTAATACCGTTGATAATTGACTTTTGTTTGTGTATATTTAATTAACTCGTATTTGTGCATTCTCTGGGCTTCGCAGCTAGCCTAGCTAGCCTCGAATATACGCCACTGATAAGGACTATTGTATGGCTGTGAAGAGGTGACTCCAGTTGTCTAGAATAGCTACTTTTCTGTCATCCAGGTTTTATAAACTAAATCCGCGAAAATGATTTTAAAATGTTTACGGACTTATTTAATGAAAAAAAAAAATATACAAAAATTCGCTTTCTTTAATACTTCAAAGCTCCTGTAAAAAATCCTGGCTATTTCCTTAACCAGGTCATGCGCAATTTCCGGGAAACAAAATTGTAAAGCATTTTTCCAGAGGTTGGAAGCCCTCTTAGCCGTGAGGCTCCTCGCGACGCGAGGGTTGCGGGAGCTATCATTACACCCCTGGGGGCAGCGTTATGGTCTGGGTCATGTTATTGGGTGAACGTTTAGGCTTTGATTCGTGTGGAGCAATTTCTTACCGCTCAAATTTATTAAAACATCGTTACAGATCAAGTCCACCCAGTTGTGTTGATGGTTTATCTCAATGGAGATGGATACTTCCAGCAGTACAATGCTCCACGTCTTAGTAATCACAATGTACGCGAATAGTTTGAGGAGCAACCCGGAGACTTTTGCCTGCTGCAGTCGTCTCCTCAATCACCGGATCTTAATCAGATGGAGCATTTGTGGGCTGAAGTTAAAAAGGGCATCAGACCTGGATACGCTATACCATCAAATCTTGAAGCAATTCATGGCTAATATACCTCAAGGCGTTTATCGACATTTAATAGAGTCCATACCAAGACTAATTCAAGCAATATTAATGACAAATGGCGGCGCAAAAGGGCGCTAATATAATAATCTGGCCACTCAGTGAATATTGTAAAATATAATGTGCTTGAATAAATAAGTTTGACTTCAGGAAAAAGCAGTTTCCTGAATTCCGATGCTTACAAAATCAATGCGTTTCGTGTTTCAGATAAGTTGCATAGAAATCATCGTTCGATTATACTGTATGACCACACTTAAATATTTATGTCTCCACCGAAGAGAAGGAATTAGTTCAGTAAAAATGCGTAAATATCTTGAAAAGCGTGATACATGTAAAATATCTTTAGAAGTACACAGTAGAATCTCACTTATACGTTTTTCTCATTTATGCGTGAAATGTCGCCTGTTCCAAAATTATATTAATTATATAAATTTATGCGTTAAATTGTGGTGATGTGGTTTAGAAATCCAAACCACACGCGTTCGGTTTGCCAAACTCCCCCCCCCTTAGCGTGATTTCCATTTTCATGATCCCAGCGTTTTTCGTTCATTCTATTTCCTTCCATCTACCTGCTTTTATATGACTCACCCTACGGAATACGCGTGCTCCTCCTGATCAACGATTGGCCATATCAGATGGCACTTGCAGTAGACACCTATTCTTGCTTGACGTTGTCACAGCGGACAATTTCCTTGAGACTTTCCTTTGCATTCGCTTTCTTGCATACGATCTCGTAAAGCCTTGTCTTTAAAAGACAAAATGGAGATTCTAAACAAAACTCCTGAATCATACGGTGACAAAAACGACTTTAGCTGCAATATTAAGAATTATAGTTTCGATTCTTACAACGATAATTTACAAACATATAATAAAGGACAATGCAACGCCTTTAGGTTCAACTGCATCGATAAAATTACGTGATTTTTTTCTATTGGAGCTTATTCTACGCCGTAAGTTGCAACAGAATCAAGTGCAATCATCTAGTAACGGTAACATGCTTCGTTTCGTTTACGCGTTTTTCTCAATTATATGTTAATTTTAATAGGTCCCTTAAAAACGTATAAACAAGGTTCCACTGTGCTGAGATTGGTTCTCTTTATCTTTCTCAGGAATTATTTTCTGCTCTTGTAGGCGCATTTCTTTTATAGCATTCAGGTGTTAGCTAATGTCAAATAACAGTTTAATGGTACGTAGGTGTGCAATTTCGAAATGCTTCTCGGAATCGGCAGTAACAAGGTGGGAACATATTCATATGATTAGAATGTATCGCATTATGTGAAAGCCATCATATTTCCCTGAGTTAATCATGTCTCATGCATATGTTAAAATCAACAGAATCCATAGCTTCTCTCCTCGTGAAAAATCGTTGGATAAGTACTACAAACACTCTCAACAACAGAACATTCATCCGTTCAATTTGTCAGATTCTCTTCACCGAAGAGAAGGAATGAATTTCCTGCTTCATTAGTCTGTCTCGGAGTACATGGCATTATTTCGGTGTGTTCTTTGCGGTCTATTCTCAACGGATTTTCTTAAGTGGTAGCAAAACAAGTCATCTTTTATTTTCTCTGTTGCCTCAATTTAAAAGCAGTCTGTTTATTGATCGTTTATTTGGCGATGCTTCCATCCCCCTCTCCTTTTCCCTTCCTCTTCTTAAACTAAAGAAAGTTAAACAGATTACCTTCATGTGCTCGGGCACAAATAAAAGAAATCGCCAGGCGTGGATTTTCCCCATATGATGGATGATAGTCCACGAAAGCAAGCAAGAAAATGTCAAAGACGAAAGAAACGTTCCTGTCACAAGCAATCTCTTGATCACGAAGAAAAAAAAAAAGAAGAAAAAGAATGATAACGATACAGCAAAAGCGCTCTTTCTCTGAGATTCGTTAGATTCAAGACTTGAAAACTAGCATTACAGTTATAAAGTTTCTACGAATAATCATTACTTCTGACATGAGTTGCGAAGGAATGATGCTTCTTCCCGTAATTAATGCGACAATTTTCCTCACTTTTACTCAAAGACTGATGTGCATTTTATTCTTGCTATGAATTAATCTCTCGTACAATATTACATTTCTTTGAATCGCATTTATATTAGGATTGCATTTTATTTGTTGTGCCGGATTCACCCCCCCTTACATCGTAAACAAAGATTCGAATTCTAAAATCACCTTGGTTTTCCAAAGCTTTGTATTTTCCTTATGAAAACTATTCTAAAACTTTGTAATTTCCTTATCAAAACAATTCTTCAACAATAGTAAATAAATACGTATTTATTATTGTTATAAGAACTGTGCTTTGAAAATACAAAACCATGTATTTTCCTTATCCAAACAATTCTATAACTTTGTATTTTCCTAATCAAAATAATTATATAACTTTATATTTTCTTGATCAAAATAATTCTATAACTTTGTATTTTCCTGATCAAAAAATTATATAACTTTGTATTTTCCTTATCAAAACAATTCTATAATTTTGTATTTTCCTTATCAAAATAATTATATAACTTTATATTTTCCTGATCAAAACAATTCTATAACTTTGTATTTTCCTCATCAAAACAATTCTATAACGTTGTATTTTCCTTATCAAACAATTCCATAACTTTCTATTTTCCTCATCAAAACAATTGTATAACTTTGTATTCTCCTTATCAAAGCAATTCTAAAATTTTGTATTTTCCTTATAAAAACAATTCCACAACTTTGTAGTTTCCTTATCAAAACAATTCCACAACTTTGTATTTTCCTTATCATCACTTCTATAAATTTGTATTTTCCTTATCAAAACAATTCTATAATAAGGGACGCCGCCTCGGTGGTGCAGTGATCGAAGCGATAGCTTCTGATCATTCGTTCGAGATTGGCCCGTGGACACGGACCCGACAGTCACATAATTGGACCCGACCCGGACGTCACATAACACGACCCAACATGATTCTGGGGTTTGCAAAATTTCAAGCACCTTACAGTATATCAGGTATGCTGATCACGGATATCACATCCGTTTTCCTCTGTCACTCACAGATTTTTTACAATTTCCCATGTTATTTTTGTATGACATAAATGAAAAATATTATGAAGTAATCTGTTATTTTTTTATTCTAAAAATTTTAATTTTCTAGCTAAAGCAGATTGCGGAAGTTGGAAAATGATACAATAGATGGATAAATTTTAATTGGAAAGTGATGCAATAGATAGCGCCTCTATATCAATGAATGAAACATTGTGTGTTTTTGCTATTTTGAACACTGTGTTTCAAGCAATAAGACCGAAGTGCATTTCGCTCATTTTAACTTTTGTGTTGTTCGTTATTACTGCGTTATGGCGTCAAGAGGCTGTGTTAATAGTCCTGATTCATTTTGTTATATATGTGGTAGTTTTGTGGCGAAAAAAGGCAACGCAAAATAACGGATTTTGTCAAAAAGGCGTATCAGGCTTATTTCTGTATAAAGCTTGGAGACCAGGACAAGAAATAGGCGCCACATCAAGTGAGTCACGAGGAATGTTATTTTTGCTTAAATACACCAGTAAAGGGCTGCAATTGCAAAAACATAAATAATATTGTCTGCCCAATGACTCCATGTGCAATAAGACCTGTACCTCATGGTCCTGATTTCACTGTTCCATCACCTCCTACCATGATTAGATTTTTCATCAGCTTCAGAAGTTGAGTTAAATTGCAAGTGAAACTGAGGACTTGTACAGCAATCCTGAAACTATTTAGTAGTGAACTACAGAAGTTTACGCAAAATGAATTAAATGACTTTGTACGGGATTTAATGTGCCCAAGGAAAGTGAACAACTTTTAGGATCAAGACTCAAAAACCAAAATCTACTTGTTCTAGGAACAACTTTTTCATGGAAACAGAGAAAAGGAATTTGTTGAACATTTCGCCCAAGAAGAATCGCTTGTATTTTGCAGAGACATTCCTGGACTTATAGTGCATTTGTCTTCTACTGTTCATGACCCAACACAGTGGAGATTGTTCATTGATTCTAGCAAGAGAAGCTTAAAAGGAGTTATTTTGCATAATGGCAACATTTCCCCCTCAATACCAGTTGCTCATTCAGTACATCTGAAGGAACCTTATGAAAATCTTGACGTTTTCCTTAATAAAATAAGATATCAGGAATACAACTGGCAAATTTGAGGAGATTTTAAAATTCTGATCATGGTATTAGGGCAGTAAAGTAGCTACGCAAAAAAGTCACGTTTCATCTGTGAATGGGGCAGTAGAGCTTATAAGCAACATTGGATAAAAAGAAAAAAATTAGCCTAAAAGAGAACTTGATTCCAGGATCAAAGAACGTTCTCCACCCAAACCTTGTGGATCCGGAAAAAGTTATTTTACCACCCTTGCATACTAAATTAGGATTGATGAAACAGTTTGTAAAGGCTCTGGGCAAAAATTTATTAGAGGCAAAAACCAAGGAAGGAGTATTAATTCAAACACTCGACGTGGATCGGGAGCACCAAACAGAAAAAATCGCTCTTTCCACGTTAATAAATGAGTCATGGAAAAAATTTCCATCGGCCACCACCGGGAATCGAACCCAGGGTCTTCCACTTACGCGCCGGACTTACTACCACTGCACCACAGCGGCCTCGAATTCCTCCAGACTCGCATACAACTAATTGCCAAGCCACTTGGTAGGTTGCTTCTTGGAGCCCCGCACAATGCTGGGGATTCACCAAAGATGGAAAGCAGCAACTGAACAAATAACTAGGAGGCGAATGGATAATTAATTCAAACACTCAACTTGGGTCAGGAACACCAAACAGAAATCATAGCTCTTTCCACGTTAATAAGTGAGTCTCGGAACAATTCTCATCGGCCGCCACCGGTTCAGTGGTAGCACGTACGGTGCGTAACTGGAAGACCCTGGGTTCGATTCCCTGTGGCGGCCGATGAGAATTTTTCCGTGACTCACTTATTAACGTGGAAAGAGCGATGATTTCTGTTTGGCAAAGAAGGAGTGTTTTGTTGGCCCAGATAACTAAAGATAAAACTTTTGAGGAAAAAATGACTACAGCAGAAAAAGAAGCATGGGTTAGTTTCAGAAAGATCATTCAAAATTTTCTAGGGAATTACAGAGACATCGTAGCAACTATGCTAGAAAAATTTAAGAACCTGGGTTGCAACATGAGCTTGAAAATTCATTTTCTGCATTCTCACCTTGACTATTTTCCCAAAAATCTTGGCGCTGTGAGTGAAGAGCAAGGTGAGAGATTTCACTAAGATATAAAATGTATGGCAAAACAATATCAAGGACGATGGAATGTAAATATGATGGCGGATTCTGCTAGGTTTGAAGAGAGATTCTGCTTCTGAAATTACACCGTATAAGAAAAGCCGTAAACGTTCGTTTGACGGAAAAGGAAAATGTTTTTGTAAGAACACATTAATTTCGATTAATTTTGTTTTTTATTCTTTTTTCTCATTAACTATTTTTTATCATCACACAAGTGATTTTCATTTAGATTGCATCAATATGAATGGGTCGTGGATTGTATGGTTTTTTAAGAAAATGAAACAAATTCTATAAATTACTGATAAACAATATATATATTTGAAATCAGCATAGAAAAATGACTAAATCACTTGAAGTAATGCAAATAATGAATATGCTGTATATACACTGCTGGCCACCCAAAATGCAACACCAAGAAGGACACGAGATAGCAAAGCTAGATTTACTGGACGCATAACAACAGAGACAAAGATGAAACGATTGAGCTTACAGGCCCGTGCGCCTTGTGGAACACGCAGACATCAATAGTTCGTGTGGCCCCCCATGGCTGGCAATAACGGCCGCTACACGCCGCAGCATCGAACGAAAGAGGCTTTGGATGTGGGCTTGGGGTATGTCGGTCCAGGCTGCTTCCACACGTTGCCACAGTTCATCAGGCGTAGCCGCGGGTGGTGCTTGCCGGGGCACTCGGTTGACGGTCAGCGACCAGACGTGTTCGATGGGCGACACATCGGGAGAATAGGCGGAGAACATCGTGCAACGTGCGGGCGCGCATTGTCCTGTAGAAACGTGGCCGCTGGCAGGTCCTGCAGGTAAGGGAGGACTACAGGCTCCAAAACGTCGGAGATGCAGCAGTGGCTGTTGAGTGTACCGGCGATGCGTATCAGTGGGGTGCGGGTGTCATATCTAATTGCGCCTCAAACCATAACGACAGGCGACGGACCGGTGCGGCGATGCATAATGCAGGCGTCATACAGTCTCTCGCCGCGGTGCCGCCACACGCGGATCCGACTATCGTGGTGTTTCAGGCAGAAGCGGGATTCGTCGGAGAAGACAATGTCGTGCCATTCCGTAATCCAGGTGCGGCGTTCAACGGCCCACTGTAGCCGCACTCGCCGGTGGTGTAACGTCAACGGTAATCGGAACAATGGGCGCCGTCCGACAAGTCCCCGCTCCTGCATACGACGTCGAACGGTACGTGCTGAAACAGGTTGTTGCGCAACACACCCTAATTCCTTCGCTAACGTTCGTGATGTGGCGGTGCGAGCCGTCAATGCCCGCCGCACAACATGCCGGTCCTCTCGTTCGGTGGCGTGCCGCGTTTGCGGCAATCGCTCACGTCGGTCTGTCCGTCCCTCCTGCACCCACCGAATCTATACTCGCCTCACTGTGGCTGGATGTCGTCCCACACGGGCGCCGATGTCTTGGTACGATAAACGGCTGTCGCGATGAGCCACTATTCGTCCTCTGACGAACTCGGAAACGTGCTGGAATGACTGCCGTATTCTGAGACGAGGCATCAGGAAGCTTCCCACGCACAGGTCCGTCAGCACAACACCCTTCCACTACTTACACCCCGCCGTCTGTGCACCCTTCTTATAGTGCTTCCCGGTGGCGTGCCGGACGCACATATTGCCTTGCAATGCTAATCGTTTGCATGTCCTCCCTCGGGCTACGCATGCTGCAAATTTCAGGCCAATGGGTTGCTTCCTTCTTGGTGTTGTATTTTGGGTGGCCAGCATTGTATTATATACAGCATATTCATGATTTTGTTTTCACGATTGTAAAAAATCCTTACGTGACAAAGGAAAATAAATGTTATGTTTGAAATCAGCATAGCAAAATTAATCTAAATCACTTGAAGTTATGTAAACCTCAGTCGAAAAGTTAATTTTTGTAGGGCAGTTAATTGGACCAGACCCGGAAAAATCTGCTTTGAACTATAAATTCCAATACATCATCATCATCAATGCCAATCACTATCAAACCACAGCTGGACGAAAGTCTCCCCGAGTTTCTTTAACAACAGAATGTCTTGGTCCGGTCTCCTCCATCCACACATCTCCTACGTTTTCTACTTCTGGGTCTTTTCTTGTCCTTTGGAATTCAGTCTAAAATTTCGGTTGTTCATCGGTAGTTCGTTCAGCTGGCAATATGTTCAGCCCATTGTCATTTCAAGGATTTTACTCTGATCATGAGGTCTTACACTTTTATCATTTTCCTTATCCACAAGTTTCTCTTTTTACCTTTCCTGGTTACACCAAACACGCATTTCTCCATGCTTCTTTCAGTTGTCTGCAGTCTTCGTATGTATTTAAACACTGGCAGGATGCATTGATTAAACACTTTTCTTTTAAGACATAATGGCACATTGCTCTTAAAAATTGTACTGTTTCTTCCAAAAACTCTCCAACCAAGTTTTTCTACGCTAATTAATTTCTTCATCAATGTGACCCTCGCTTGATATTTGCTGCCCAAGGTAAATGTAGGAACCGGTTATCTCCAGCTTTTAAAATTCAAGCGATAAATCTTCGTTCCTTGCAAAAGCATTGTACTTCAGTTTTGTCATCTGAAATTTCATTTAAAATCCCATTACTTTACCTTTCTCAGAAAGCTTCTGGATCATACTCTTCAATTCTGAAGTATTATTTCAAAGACATTTGAAGGGTTCTTTGAAATATTTTTTAACTTTTCAAAAATAAAACGGAAATAAAACCGGATCAAAATCGGGTCAGGATCACCTTGACCTGACCCGTTTGACCCGCAAGCAATTGTAGTCCCAGTGACCCGTTGACCCATGACCCGTTTTCATCTTTGATACCAGTGAGGCATGGATGTTGTATTTGTATTACGGCAGTGACCCTAAATAATGGACGGGAGACTGCTTTTAGCCCATTGAGTTGATCACGGTGGACATTAAACCCCCAGTCGAATATATATATATATATTATATATATATATATATTATATATATATATATATATATATATATATATATTAGTGACTGGAAATTCTGTTCTTAAATAACAGGGGTACAAAAGATGCATCAGAAAAAGAAAGGAAAAGTAAAAATCCTGGTGGGCGACTGGTCAGAGACGATCAAGTTCTGGCTAACTGTCAGAGTTCACGATGAAGCATGGGAGTCTTACGTCCAAATAATTGTGTGATTTAAGCAGAAAATCATATCGCCCTGTAGGCAAAACACATTGAAGAGAACAACTATGATCCAGGTTCGCGGTACGTATATGAATATTTTCAATCACGATTTTTAAACAGCACTGCAGGAATAAATTAAAAAAAAAAAAAAGTAAGTGTAAAGATTGAAATTTACAAAACATCAGATATAAATCGACAAGCCATTATATTATGTCCACCTCCAGCCTAGAGAAATGAGCGCGCCTGGAGACCGAACGGTGGCGCAGGTGAAGTTCACGGAGCAGTATATATATCAAAATGCGAAAAGCTGCCGAATTATCGGAGTTTGGTAAAGGACAAGTTGCGATTGCACGGCGCCTCGGAACTACGATTTCAGAAACTGCGCGGCTTGTGGGTTGTTCACGTGCCGCTGTACTGACTACGTATCAAAAGTGGCGCGCAGATGGCCAAACGACGAACCGTCGTCCAGTCGTGTGTCGTCCGTAGCTGATGCCAGAGGGGATTGGAGACTGTCGCGCATTGTTCACAGCGACCGCAGAGCCACAGTGCGACAAATCACCCGCAGCTCTACAACAGTGGTGATCAGGGCGATGTGTCACATCACACAGTTCATCGCAGCCTTATGCTCATGGGCCTGCGTAGCCGAAGACCCAGCCGGGTCTCCATGCTCACTGCACGTCATCGCCAATAATGCATGAAATGGGCCCAATATCATCAAGATTGGACCGTGGATGATTGATTGGAAGGAAGTAGCGTGGTCTGACGAATCAAGATTCCTGGTGCATCACGTAGACGGACGAGCGTGGATACGCCGATTACCAACGGAGGCACCTGGATGCACTCTTGGGCGGAAACAGGACGGCAGCGGCTGTTTTATGTTGTAGGCAATATGTTTTTTTGGGACACTTTAGACACCATTATCGCAATAGTACAACCCCTGACAGCTGTCAGGTGATGGCCATTACCAACAGGATAATGCGCCATGACACACTGCCGGAATCGTCAAAGAATGGTTCGAGGAACATGTTGGCGACTTTCTGTCAATGCCCTGGCCTCCAAATTCACCTGACATGAACCCAATTGAACATTTGTGTTTCGACTTGGAAAAGCGGGCACGAATCACCATCACCCAGAAATGTACGGTAACTGGAGGACTTGCTGTTTAGATTATGGTACCAGATACCGCAGGATACCTATCGCCGCCTCATCGAATCTATGCCTCTCCGAGTGGTCGCTGTTTTCCTGACCAAAGATGTTCCTACAACTTTCTAATGGCTCATCAGTGTAAGTGTTGAAATGGATATCCCGGCGCAAAAAAGGAACAAACCCAAACCGAAACCAGGCGATCAATAGGCGGACAACAGGGCTCCCCAACAGTGCATCGCAATTGATGAAAATAGATAAACGTGGTTATCTGAGCGACTTTGATCGTGAATTCACTGTCGGCGCAAGACAGATGAGTCATTCTATCGCCCAAGTAGTAAGAAACCAAGGGTTCCGGTACGGTTAACCGTATCAAGGGTGTGCCATGAGTATACCATCGACGGACGTACCAGCGCTCATATAGCAAGCGGTGGCGGACCACACGTCACTGATGATCGCGGTCGATGTAGGTTTTCCAAGCTCTTACACACAGACCGCTTAGCAAACGGCGGCGCAAATCACATTCAGGTTGAATATCGGACGCCCAAGCAGCGTCAGCGCGCTACATACCCTGGGTTATGGGAACCAACGTCCTACTCGCGTGCCACAGTTGACTGCTCTCATCGCTTGGCCTGGTGCCTGGATCTGGATCTCTGTGGAGAGGGCGCCGCATCGTGTGGTCACATGAATCCCGTTTTCAACTGTACTGAGTTGACAGGAAGGTGCGGGTGTGGCGTCGTCAGCATAAGGCCGTGGCCACGTTGTGCCGGATCGACTCTTTTCAAGGTGGTGGAGGCTCTGTAATGGATTGGGGAGCCTTCTCATGAGACACATTAGATCCTTTATTGTATCTGAAGAGGTTCTTAAGCGCTGCGCGCTACCAGCATGCGCTGTTTAATCACCAACACACTTTCATGGCCTTCGCGCATCCTGCGGTTTGTTGGTTTGTTAGTTTTTATGGCGCAAGGGCCATGTCTGGCCAAAGAGCGCCGCGCATCCTGCGGCCAATAGTCTGTTTCGGCATAACAATGCGCCGCCTCTCAGGGCCGCAACCACCGAGGCATGGCTCAAGGACTATATTCATCTGAGTCTGGAGACATCTAGTGGCTCCCAAAGTCCTCCGATTTGAACTCTGTGGAAGCTCTCTGGGATGCCGTAGAGCGGAACATCAGGTGCATGGATCCTGGACCGACGCCTCGAGAGGAGTTGTGGACAATACCGCGACAAGTATGGCAGGTATTACTCCCGGCATCTGATGGTGATGCTTCAGTGTGTGCAAGCTATTATACCTGCTAGAGGTTATACCTGCTGTAATACGAGTTCGGACCAAATTATTCACGAAATAGCCATACAAATAATTATTCATGAAATAGCCATGAAATATAACGAACTAAATTTCTCCGCCATTTTTGAAATAATTA
Organism: Macrothele yani; assembly: GCA_039090855.1. Classification (NCBI taxonomy): domain Eukaryota; kingdom Metazoa; phylum Arthropoda; class Arachnida; order Araneae; family Macrothelidae; genus Macrothele; species Macrothele yani. Next base: position 44,177,328 of record CM077005.1, on the reverse strand, counting down.
TTCATGAAATAATTATTCATTTTTGAAATAATTATTCATGAAATAATTAAATAATTATTCATGAAATAAGCAAATAATATTATATATATATAATGACTGAATAACATAACATGATTAGATAAATAATCAATAATAATATAAAGAAAAGATAAATAATCAATAATAATATAATTTGTTTTGAACCAATGAATGCAGAAAAGATAAATAAGATAAATAATATTTTGTAATAAAAATAAGATAATATATTTCTCGTCGTGGAAAATAATAATTGCTAGAAAAGATAAATAATCAATAATAATATAATTATTCATGAAATAGCCATTTAACACATCGCCTGGCTGCAGGTGTTAAACCTGCAGCCAGGCGTTAATACGTGTTCGGACCTTCGGTAAGAGTCAGGTGTTATACCTGCTACAATACGAGGACAGTTCATAAAGTAAGAGCAAATTGAATATTTTGAGATACACAACTCAATGAGAGATACAAATGATATTTAATTTTTCTACATAATCACCCACCTTTTCAATACATTTCTCACACCGTTGCACCAACTTATTTAATCCATCAGAATTTTTTTTTATTGGTTGTGCCTTCAGCCAGGAATGCACGCTTCATTGACCTCCTTATTACTCCCAAATCTTCGTCCTCTCAAAGCTTCCTTCAGGGGGTCCAAATACACGATAATCAGAGGGAGCAAGATCAGGGCTGCATGGTAGATACTGTAAGATCTGAAATCTCAATCTCCGAATGGTGTCAAGAGTTGCAGCGGCCGTGTGATGGCGCTCATTATCATGAAGAAGAACGCCTTCAGTCCTCTAAGACGGCTCCGTATTGCTGGCTTTCAGCTCCTCCTCTAACAATACGCTGTATCGGGCACTATTTACTGTTTCCCCACTTTTTCTGATAGTGCTCTTAAACTGGTCCATTCATATCCCAGAAGTGAGTGAACAGGACCTTTCCGGCGGAGGGTTGGGACTTGAACTTCTTGACTGGAGAAGATGTGTTTAGCCAGTCTGAAGACTGCCTTTTGCTTTCGGGCTCATATTGGTGCACTCAGATTTTGTCCCCTGTGATGATACGTGCCAGGAAGTCGTATCCTTTTTCGTTATACCGCGCCAAAAAGGCTGTGGATGTCCGCACACGAATCATCTTGTGCTCATCAGTCAGCGTCCTAGGCACCCACCGTGCACACAACTTACGCTATTTGAGAACCTCCGTGACAATGGTGTGAGCAAATCCGATACTGACATCCAATTCCCTGGCCAGAACTTCTAAAGAAATGCGCCTCTTTTTTTACGAATGATGACGTCAGCGCGTTCCACCTTCTCATTAATAACGGCCGTGTTGGGACGACCGGAGCGTTGCTCATCACGGATGAATGTTTGCTCATTTTTAAACGCATCAACCCACTCGTACACTCTTATTTAGCCAATGCAGGCATCTTCATACTGTTACAACATTCTATGAATTCTACACCCTCGGACCACAAAAACCTGATGATTGCCCACTGTTCCTCTACGGTACAAATAGCTAAGGTCGTCGCCGTTTCGTTTATGCTGCCCTTCCGCTTAAGCACACTACGCCATCTATTGGGCGGTGTCAGCACCTTCTCTAAGAATGAATCTTCCCTGCGCGAGAGTTTGAAATCTCTGGGATATTCGTTTCATGAAATACTGTCAATTTGCTTTTCGTTTTTTGAACGACCTACGTATATACAGTGTGCATAGGAAAGTCCCTTTAGGCTGGAATAACTTACGAACGGAGACAGGTACAGTTATGCAAGTGAGATAACGGTATAGTAAAGCGACTACGCCCGATCCAATGCAACCAATAGCAGCGCCCCTGGTGGCAAAATGCGGAAGTTAATCATTGCAAATCGAAAACGAAAAGGGAGAGATCCAAATTTCCATTTACACAGTTGTAGAACATCAATTAATTAGTACAAAACGACATTTGTTTCATACGGATAAGATAAATTGTCGCCAGAATACCCTAAAATGTCCGAAATCGATGCGTGACCTTTTGTGAGAACGTTTGAAGGGAACAGGTATAGGTATGAGTACATACACACAATTTATTGCATAAATGCGTACTTATGTCAATACCGTTTGATGACGTCAATAAAACAAAAAAAAAAAAAACTGGCGCACAGTGATAAAAAGTTAATGTCAAGTATGTTCGAAGAGTTCTGGGGTTTTTTTGGGGATTGGAGCTTTAACGACCACCGTCAGCAACTCAATGGGCTATAAGCAGTCGCCCGTCCCTAATTTAGGGTCACTGGTTCCAGGGAAGGGAGAGAGCCAGTGCCGTAAGACAAACACAACATCCATGCCTCACCGGGATTGGAACCCGGATCCCGTTCGGACGAATTATTAGAGGCCATCGCTTAGACCACTGCGCCACCGGACTCACATTTACAATGCCGTAAATGTGAGTAAGTGACTCACATTTACGGCATTGTATGCTTTTGCGAATTTCCTGAAGGAAACAACGCAACTACATCAGTAAGCAACATAAACGGTGAATGTGGGGAAATGTCAGAGGTGGTTTTTGAAGTTCTGAAGTGGTAATTTACAGGATGCTTCAAAATCAGGTAGACCTCCACATGTCGATGACAAATGTCTTCGAGCTATAGCTGAGAAATATCCGCAGCAGACACCGGATGAAATAGCAGAAACATCAGGCGTAACTAGGGTAACAACTCTCCGTCACTTTGCAAGCAATCGGAAAGGCAAACAAGGCTGGAATATGGGTTCCTCATGCACTTAGTTAGGACAATAAACAACGTTTGATTGTCCATTTGTTCAGCACTTCTGTCTAAACAAGAAAATGAGCCTTTTTTAGACAGGATAATTACGGGTGATGAAAAGTGGGTATCACACGAAAACAGCAATGGTTATCACCAGCTGCAACTCCTAAAACAACAGGAAAACATAACATTCATGGAAAAACTGTTTTACTGGGCATTTGTTGGGGATGAAGCGGTTTAATTCATTATGAGCTCCTAATACCTGGTGAAACTATTGACTCAGATGTTTACTGTGATCAACTTACTAGTCTTCGTGCACAAATTTTACTCAAGCAGCATGCAACAGCCAACAAGTCCATCTCCAAATTAATGTGCGCACACACACTTCATGGAGAACGCGACAAAAAATTTGGTTGGGAGGAGCTACCTCATCCACTTTACAGCCCAGATATGGCACCTTGCGATAACCATTTGTTTCGATCGATGCAACATTACGTAGCTGGTAAACATTTCAAAATATTTGATGATACCAAAAATGGTAGCGAACAGCATTTGGAGTATTAGGGGCCGGGGATTTACAAAGAAGGTATCGATAACTTGGTTTCAAGATGAGGGAAAGTAATAGACAATGATGGTGATGTTACTTCAAAGTTCCACTAAAAGAAGCGACATTCCTTTTTGTAATGATCTAACACAAATAACACTCATAAAAACAGAAAACAAAAACAAAACACTAAATGGCACTCTAGGAACACAGGGATCTTAAAGAAAAACTGCAAATGACGCAACTTCGAGTAAGTTTGATCTGCGCAAATAGGATATTCTCTTTCTCCAGAAGACCAAATGAACAACTGATCGCAGACAAGTTTGTACATTGATGTAGAGCAGTTAAATTGTACAGCTTTGTGAAAATATGAGACAAATTATTATTCAGTCAATGTCTAAAAATGTTTCTCGAAGCGGAAGAATTTTTTTTTAATATATTTCACTACAAAAAAAGTACAAGATTAAAAAAGGAAACAAAGCCATAGCGGCAGGATACAACCTAAAAGAATCGGGCATCATAATTAAAAGTTAATCCTTGGAGTATGGAACATATATATGGTTTGGGACAATCGAACTTTCCGGTATATTATTATTTTGGCATTGGAATCTCACAATAAACACGTCCTACATGTACTTTTCCCAATCCTTCAGTCAATATCTTCCAGACCCGCGTCGCCATTTATGAAGATGGAAGTATCTGGCCAATGAACAGGTTGCCGTTCCGGTGAGTGAATCGGTTCCAGCTTCTGCCATCTGGATGGGGGCCATACGATGTGAGAGGCTTTAGCCGTTAGAAGACCCATGGACACCTAAAATAAACAAAAAAAATTAAAAGCTTCGATAGAATTGGAGACACAAAGATTACTATGCGAAATTTGATCGTGCATTGTTGTAAACGAGATAGTATAAATCTGAAAGACATATACATAGTAGTCTGACTGGGAAACGGGTAAAAAGCCTTTAATTAACAAGAATGAGTCAAAATACCACTTCCTAGCATGTTTTCTTTTGATACCAGTATGTAACAACACTGCCAAGTCAAATAAATTAAAAAAAAATTAATGATGCAACCATTCAATTTTAAGCACAGCAGCAGCAAATTTCAGTGTACGCAAAAAATCTTCTGTACACTTCTTTATTTAACGCGCCCCTTAGGCTTTGAGTATACACTACTGGTTGCAAATTCATTGTTTTTCCAAGAGCTATTTTAGACATCTTGGGTTGGTAAATTTTGTTTTTTACACAAGATAAATATTTCAAAGGATTGACTGTTTTAACTACTTACAGTTTAATTTCCTTAATGATATGCTTCAATTCATGTTCACGGTTGTATCAACATAATATGACCACCCCCGGAATTACAGTGTACCAGCCCAGTCGAGTCACAAAGTGCACATGACAAGGTCGACCACACGGAGGTATAAGCAGCCGGCCAGGACAGATGAGCCATAGTGCGTCACGTGAACACAACTGGTAGAGGTAGTGATTTGACAGACGTACAAAAAGGAGTGATCATCGGCTACCGCGCCATCTCAAAAACAGCAGACTTCGTGGGCTGTCAGCAAGGTGCTGTAGTAAGGGTGTACCAAGAATGGACCGCTGGCACACCAAGTACCTCCCGACGTCATAACTGTGAAGCCCCAAAGGCCATCGACCCCAGAGGAGAACGTCGTCTCCGTCGACTGGTAAAGGGTAAACGACGCGCAACAGTGCAGCAATTGACCACGCAAAGTAACGCTGGGGCACCCAGGTATGTGTCCCCGTTAATAGTAGAGCGAATTCGGCTTCGCATGGGACGCTGCGTCAAGGCGCCCATGTTAACCCAGGTCCATCGGCAACGACGCCTGCAGTTCGCATGGGACTACCGTCATTGGACAGTGGAAGAGTGGAGAAAGGTTGCCTTCTCCGACGAATCGAGGTTTCTACTCCACAGAAATGACGGGCGGTGGCGGATATGACGTCAGACCCACGAGAACCAACAACCGGACACGCTTGTCGGTCAAGTGCGCATGTCTGGGGATGTTTTCTTGGTATGATCTGGGACAGATGGTACCACTGGATGGGACCCAGACCACATACATCCCTTCATGTTGGACGTTTATCCTGGTAGTGATGGTGTCTTCCAACAGGAAATGCGCCGTGCCATGGAGCTGCGCGACTGGTTCCAGAAACACGAACAGCAATGCCTCCGTTCACACGTGGACGGAGAAATCGTCTGACCTCAATCCCATAGAGCACTGGTGGGACTATTTGGATCGACAGGTTCGAAGTGCCGACCCACAACCATGTCATCTCCGGGACTTCCGTGCTCTGCTGCAGTCCGAATGGGCATGTGTGCTTCGGGAAAAGGTATATAAGTAAGAATTGATTGAGCATTTTCCTTTTAAGATATAATGCTACATTGCTTTTGAAAACTGCACTGTTCCTTCCAAATGGACTGCAGCTAGGCATTCTAAACCAATTATTATTTTTTCTTCTTCAGTGTGGCCTCGCTTGATGTCTGCTATCCATGGTAGATATACGAATCTCTTTCTTCTAAATCTTCAGCAATTTTATTTTCTGACACGACAGGGGTTAAACAAAATAATGTGACCACTATGATTATAGAAGTTAATGCTATTCGTGTAGGCAAGATTGAAAAAACAACATACGTTGCAATTATCTTTTGTGTACCCTTTCTTTGTGTATATCCTTTTTTCTGTTGTGGTGAGTCAACGACCACAGTCAGCAACTCGATGGCCTTATAAAGCAGTCACCCGGTCCTAATTTAGGGCCACTGGCTCCAGGGAAGGGAGAAAGCCGATGCCGTAAGACAAGCTAAACATCCATGACTCACCGGAATCAGAAGAATGGTCAGGTATATTCCCCGGTTGTATGCAAGTTGTGTTCAACAGAAGTTCGTACTAGCGTTCGGTGAAATGGGGGAGCTGTCAAACTTCGAAACAGGATAAGTCGTGGGAGCCTATTTAGCCGGCGCGTCGGTAACCATAACAGCCAAATTATTTGAAGTTTCAAAAGCAACAGTCTCCATGGTAATGACTGAGTACACAAAAGCAAGGCAAGTCTTCAGCGAAGAATATTAGTGGGAGAAAACAGAGATTGAATGAGAGGGATCGTCGAACGCTAACAAGGATTCTGTCCAAACACGGAACTACTGCAGCAAAAGTGACAATAGTAGTCAATAGGAGCTGCAATTGATAAAACTTTAATCCAATTAACCAACGCTATAATGCGAAAAAGATAATGTCATGAGCATAAAATATGGACAGCTGGTGACTACAAAGTGTGATATGGTTCGATGAATCCTCATGTGCCGCCCCGGTGGCGCAGTGGTCTAAGGCGCTGGCCTCTGATCATTCGTCCGTAAGGGGTCCGGGTTCGAATCCCGGTCAGGCATGGATGTTGTGTTTGTCTTACGGCACTGGCTCTCTCCCTTCCCTGGAACCAGTGACCCTAAATTATGGACGAGCGACTGCTTATAGCCCATTGAGTTGCTCACGGTGGTCGTTAAACCTCCAACCAAAAAAAAAAAAAAAAAAAAAGAATCCTCATGTACATTATTCTCAACAGTAGGTCGGGTTTATGGATGGAAAACCTCCAAGAAAGCGTACAATTCGGAATGTCTGGTCCCCCACTGTCAAACATGGGTGCGGATAGGTGATGATTTGGGCAGCCATATCTTGCTATTTGGCTAGTGCCTTAATTCATTACCCTACATTGATGGAGTTACTGCCAGGGAGTACTTGGACATTCTAGGTGATCCTATGGTCCAAATGTTGTTTCCGAACAATGATGCCATTTTTGAAGAAGATAAACACAGCCAGAACAATTCAGTCTCAGTTTGAGGAGTGCTAAGATGAACTTCAACATCTGCCTTGGTACCTGATTTGAATATTATAGAAACAACAAGGTGGGCAGTTTTGGAGAGCAGATTCCTTCCTCCAACATCTCTGAAGCAGCTGTATTATGTTTTGATCGACGAATGGTACAACATTGCACTGGAGACTATTAAAAAGCTGTAGGAATCTATTACAAGAAGGTTGGAAGCTGTATTAATGGCAAATAGTGGTTAAACGTCTCTGAAGCAATTGGCTGATGTTCTGATTGACGAATGGTACAACATTCCACTGGTCACTATTAAAAAGCTGTACGAATCTATTCCATGAAGGTTGGAAGCTGTATTAATGGCAAATGGTGGTCCAACATCTTTGAAGCAATTGGCTGATGTTCTGATCGACGAATGGTACAACATTCCAATGGAGGTTATTCAAAAGCTGTAGGAATCTATTGCAAGAAGGTTGGAAGCTGTATTAATGGCAAATAGTGATCCAACATCTCTGAAGCAATTGGCTGATGCTCTGATCGACGAATGGTACAACATTCCACTGAAGACTATTCAAAAGTTGTATAAATCTACTCCAAGAAGGTTGGAAGCTGTATTAACCCCTTAAGTGGACGATTTCTCTGAATCAAATGCTGTCCAATATTTTCTGCGCTTCAGAAACAGAAAAGTTTTCATAGGGCAGTGTTTTACTAAAGACACGGCAAAGAAACTCCTTACTCCCTTCCGGCTCTTTATTCCCTGCTCTGTGAACCAAGGCAAAATGTGGAATGGCTACTTCCCTGACATGGACATCATATATTCGTTGGTCGCTATTGTTACAGTAGGTAATCAGACGGGAAGGGTTAGCAGCTAATCAGACAGAAAAGATTACTTTCAGCTTGTGATCAGACCGGAAGGATTAGTGTCACTCAATCTTTTATATAACCACTTAATAAGAAAGCTAAGGGAAAAAACAACCCTTTCTGATGTGCAGGTACACTCTTACCAACCGGTTAAAGGGTTACAGGCAAATAGCGGTCCAATTCTTTATTAATAAAGATTATTTCTCAGGTATTCACATATTTTTTTGTCCAATACCTGGACGTGTGTGCATTTGTTAAAACAATGGAATATTCAGTGGCGTCATACACTTTCTCGAATGATAATTTGTTTCCTGGAACACACGAGCGCTTTACAAACATTCCTTTCTAAGCAAGTATAAGCGCCTTCTTTCCTGTCCTTCTACGTTCCTCAATAAAAACATGTCTTTTGATTTCAGACGTGATCAGCGTCTAAACGGAAAGCGCAAAATTTGTGTACGGTGGTATAAATCTTACGTGTCAACAATGAATTCTATCACCGAATTAAACTTCCCTGCTCTCTCTTTTTTTTTTTTCCGAAGACGCGCACAAGTTCAGAGTGAATCGAAGGCAACTGGAGGATTTTTCTTTCTAACAGTGTCTCCTGCAATTACGATTAATGAACAGAAGCGTTCTTTCTGCAGACGGAGGTCTTGTTTTGACAGGACAGCGATCTTTAGAAATGGTGTTGAAGAGAGAACAAACAGATCCCGATCAACAATGAACTAACTCTCTTGTGTCTTGGCAGTGATTAAAGAGGGCGAATTCCTCATAGCGAAATCAAATTTAAAGACTTCGCTGATAAATCTGATTTCACAATCCGGAATTCGCTTCTGCATTTTTAAAGTCTTAATGAATTATTTGAACTTTCTTGTTGAAGTTGTTGCGAAACTATTTGCCCTGCGCAATCCATTATACCTGTCACCGCGTTTACAGATTTTCATGAAGAGATAAATTATGTTAATGAAGAAATATGGTAATTAACCAACTTCAGCAGAAAATTCCAGGAGGTAGACAATATACATTGAGTGGTCATATTATTATGATAACTTAGTACGTTGCTGGACCACTTTTTACCCTGAATACCGCTTCAATTAGTCTTAGTATGAACTCTATTAAATGTTGGTAAGCGGCTTGTGGTATTTTAGCCCAAATGCGATGAACTGCATCTTCTAGCTCTTGAGAATTTTATAGTAGCGGATCCAGCTGTCTGATGCCTCTTTCGAGTTCATCCCACAAATACTCCATTGGATTGAGATCCGGTAATTGAGGACACCAATGTAGCACGAAAAAGTCATCGTGATGTTTTTCAAATCATTGGCGTACAATGTGATCACTACGACATGGAGTATTGTACTGATGGAAGTATCAATCTTCATTGGGATAAACCATCAACATACAGCTGTGGCCAAAAGTCCTGCACCAGTAGACCGAAAGTCAATTTTTCATGTTTGAAGTCAACTTATGCAGCGTAATGGTAAAGCCAGGAATACATATTATACATCATTTTAAAGGAAATGTTATGCTGAATTCAAATATTTTTATAGAATGTTATTACCAGTAATAAAAGGGAAGTTACAAAAAAAAAAGTACAGCGTCTATTCATAAAAGGCAAAAAATAGTGGAATTTGTGAAATTAGTGTACAATGTGTTTAACGTAAAATTACTGTACAGTGCATTATTGAAACTTGCAGGACACTTGAAATAACTTACCAAAAAGCAAATTACGCTTTAATATTTAATTGGATAACCACAGCTTTTTAGTACCAAAGTGCACCTTCTAGGCATTGAACTAATGAGCTTCTCTAGTTGTCCATTGGTGATCACACGATGCCATACGGCACTTACAGACTCAATTTATGTTGTTTTATACGTGGGTCCTTGTTGACGGATCTTTTGTTTCAATCTCACCCACAGATTCTCTATGGGATTAAGATCCGGTGACTGTGCCGGCCACTGAAGTTTTCTTATAACTTTTCGATTACACCACTAGTCAACCAACTTTGACCGATGACATGGCGCGTTATCGTTATGAAAGATAAAATTCCGCAAACCCATGTCTTGTGCAGATCGTAGCAGTTTGGACTCCAAAATATCCACCTATTTCGATCCATTCAATGTGTCATCAACAATGTGCAGACGGCCAACACCAATGGCTGAAATACAGGACCATGACATCACCAAATGCGGGTGCTTGATTGTTATCTGAGTGCAGCATGCTTTATATCTTTCACCAGCCCGACTATGTACATAATTATTTCCATTATTAGCGGAAATAGTAACAGTTGTTTCATCATTGAAAATAACATTTTTCCATTCATCACCAGTCCAATTCTTGTGTGCCTTGGCCCAAGCAATTCTTTTGAGCCGTTGTTGTTCAGTAAGGAAAGGTTTTCGTGCAGCTTTTTGGGCAGTCAATCCATTTTCTTGTAGCCTACGACGAACTGTACGTGCAGATGCAATAATGCCTAAATCATTCTCCCACTCATTTCTTAAATCAGTGACTGTTTTAAACTTCGGTTTTAAGGAACTACGAATCAACATGGGATCACCACGTTCAGTAGACAGCATTGGTCGACCTGTTCTTTTTCTGTTTCCCACACATCCAGTTTCTGCAACTCTTTTAATGGTGCGCAAGACAGTGGAATGATCACAGCCACATGTAACAGCAATTTTATTACTACTGAATCCGAGTTCATGCAAAGTAACAATTTCTGCCCTAGTTTGAAGAGGCAGGAACAAGTTTCGCGTCTTTGACATTCCGAAATTCAAATATTACCAGGAATTCCGCATAAACTTCCGTCAACTGACTACAAGCAGCTGCGTCCTAAGTCGGCAGACGATTCTACATCCTTTTATAATTCACTAGCGGACGTCGGAGAAAGCTATAGTGGATTAGAGGGGGGGGGCGAACGCTTTTTTAGAACTGGATTTGTGTTTCCTCACTTGCAACTTCACTTCTATTACTGGTAATAACATTCTGTAAAAATATTTGAATTCAGCATAAAATTTCCTTTAAAATGATGTGTAATATGTATTCCTGACTTTACCATTACGCTGTACAAAGTTGACTTGAAACATCAAAACTTGACTTTCGGTCTACGTGTGCAGGACTTTTGGCCACGATTGTAATTGGATGGATTTGGTTGGAAACGATATTTAAATAGCTTCTGGCGTTTCTCCAAACGAATCAAAGGGCCCAAATACTCCCATGAAAACATGTCCCAGATCATTACGTTGCCTCCGCCAGGTTGAAGAGTAGTGACGATGTACGATGGGTCCATGTTTTCGTGCTGCTGCCTGCATATCCTCATCGTTCCATCTGCAAGTTGTAGTTGTAAATGTGATCCGTCGGACCAAATTGGCCTTTTTCACTCATTTACTGTCAAATTTTTGTGTTCCTGAGCGAAATAGAGGAGTTTCTGTTTGTTCGCTGTAGACGGCAATGGCTTACGACAAGGCCGTCTGCTTCTGTAGCCCATACGATGAAATGTGCGGGGTACTGTGCGTTGAGAAGCCATCGGACTTGGTCCCTGATTCAGATTATCTGTAATGTGACGAAGTGTTGTCCGTCTGTTGGACTGCGCAAGACTGTTACTCTCTTCTCAGCTCGAGCATCCAGTAGCCATTGACGACCACATGCCTTGCGCTCAGATCTGTTTTTAGCACGTCTTTGGTAAAAAAAGATCGCGCTTATGTTATCAGTCCGTCCCCACGATATCTCTGCCATTATAAGTCCGTTTTGAAAAATTCTTTTTGCATTGCGAAGCCTGAAATATGCGACTGATGATCCTTTATTTCGTTTTTTTTTTTACGATAGACAGTTTAGCCGCTAGAGAGCGTAAATGCGGATGATGTCGAATTCAAAAGTACTTTTTATTCCACATACTTACTTCTACATATCCGATTGAAAAAATTCTTTTATCTTTCGATTCCATTTATGACGAAGAATAATTTAGATATAGTTACTTTTTCAAATTACGCATAGATTTTCCGCTAGGGGGCGTAAAATTAAATTAAATTTCATTTTCCGCGATAACTCTTCTTCTAAAACTCCGATTTGAATTTTTTTTTCTTCAGCGGATACACCACGTAATGGAAAATCTTTTGGATATAATTTCTAATTTTTGGTAAATAATACTTTAGCCACCAGGGGCGTAAGTGTTAATTTTTGCCTCTGATGTATTTGCCATACAATCAGAGCTTCTAAAATATCGTTTGAAAAAATTCTTCCGTGGACTGATGCCACTCACATCGATAAACATTTTCGGAATATTTTCTTAAAATATTCCACAGTTTCTCCGCCAGGGGGCGTAGATGTATATTTTATTTTTGTCAATATCTCTACTTTTTGGAGTCCGATTTTAAAAATTCCTTCTTTGTTGGATAGTTTTTACAGTGTGACATGTTTTCCATATAATTTCAAAATTTTCAAGTAATTCATAGACTTTCCGCTAGGGGGCGTAGAGGTAAATTGCATTTCCCCCATATCTCTGCTTCTAAATCTCCGATTTGAAAAAAATATTTCTGCACCCGATACAGCTCCGGATGGGAAATCGTTTGCACATAATTGCTAATTTTGGTAAAAAAAATCGTTTGGCCACCAGGGGGCGTAAATCTTAATTTCCGCTTCTGATGTATTTGCGGCAAAATAAGAGCTTCTAAATTCTCGAATGAAAAAAAAAAAAAAAAATCGTCGTTTGTAGACCGATAGTCATGTCGACAAACTTTTAGAAACATTTTCTTCTTAAAATAATGCATGGTTTCTACGCCAGGGAGCGTAGATGTGTATCTTACTTTTGTCAATATCTCTACTTCTAGGAGTCCGATTTGAAAAATTCCTTCTTTGTTCGACAGTGTTTCCGATGCGAAATGTATTTTACAAAATTCAAAATTTTCAAGTAAATCATAGACTTTCCGCTAGGGGACACAAAAGTAAATTGCGTTTTCTGCGTTATTTCTGCTTCTAAAACTCCGATTTGAAAAATTCTTCCTGTATCGCATACAAAACCTGGTGGAAAATATTTGTCACATAATTTCTAATGTTCGGTAAAGAATGATTTGGCCACCACGGGGCATAAGTGTTCATTTCTGGTTCTGATGTTATTTGTAGGAAAATCTGGGCCCCTGAAAACTCCACTAATTTTTTTTTCTTGGACCGATAGTTCTCATATGGAAAAACCTTTTGAGAATACTTTCTTCCTAAATTAATGCTTGGTTTTCCCACCAGAGGACGTAAAGTCACATCTTATTGTTGTCGATATCTCTGTTTCTAAGAGTATGATTTGAAAAATTATTTCTATGTTGGAGAGCGTTTCCGGTGCGAAATGTTTCTCATATAAATTCATGTTTTTCTTAACGCACAAGTCTGCAACCAGAGGGCGTAAGCTCACGATTCCGTTTACAGCAATATCTGAGGGATTAAAAACCGGATTGAAAAACTTCTTTCTTCCGTCAGATATTATTATTTACCATACCGGTTCCATTGACTTTCAATAGCTTTGATAAATTTAATTTGCAGCAGAACTGATTTAAAAGACGTGCTTATTACACCCGAAAATTTGGTGTGATCTTTTTTTTTTTGACTGCTGCTCCACTGTCCCTGTACAGCTCAAAACGTTTCAGTGGAGCAGCTGGGATATTTATCAATAATGTTACAATCTCTCATTTTCGTTACACTTTCAGAGATATCTTACAATTACGTTTCAGCAATATCTATTTTGGAACATAACTTTTTGTACATTACGGTTTCGTTAAAAATAGCGTTCACCGATACTACTGTTTTATAGCTTCCATTGTACATAATTGCTACCTTGATATTACAATGCGGCGATATTTAAGATTTTTAGTTTGGCAACGGCGTGGATGCGCATGCGCATCTATGCCATTTCGCCGAAGCACTCTCGTAGTCGTATTTCCATGTGCTGCTGGGATATTCTTTGTTGATACTGATGTCGTATTCGAGTTAGCTAGTTAGTTGATTTAATACATTTTTTTTGTGATTCAAGATCATCTGAAAGTAAGTAATTGTTTTGATTATTATAATTTTTAAATTCTAAAAATAATTTTATAAAATCTAATTAGATGGCAGTGTTGTTGGATTACTACACTGAAGAGCAACTGAATTAAGAGACAGCTGGGGCGCAGTGGTTTAAGCGATGGCCTCTGATCACTCGTCCAAAAGGGGTCCGGGTTCGAATCCCGGTTAGGCATGGATGTTGTGTTTGTCTTACGGCACTGGCTCTCTCCCTTCCCTGGAATCAGTGACCCTAAATTAGGACGGGCGACTGCTTATAGCCCATTGAAATGCTCACGGTGGTCGTTAAACCTACAATCAAAAAAAGAAAAGAGACAGCTGGCGTTATGCAAATGTGGCGCTGTGGGCTGCCCTGTAAACGGAAACGACGTGACGTATGCAGCGATCCGACAATATAAGGAGTGATGTGACGGGAATCAGTAAGAGTCGGACGCAGTATGGGTAAGACGAAGGATCTAAGCGCATTTGATCATGGGCAAATTGTCGGGGCCCGACGAATGGGTCACTCCATCTCGGAAGTCGTGCAGGCACTGGGATTTTTACGAGCCACTGCGTCACGGGTGCACTGTGAGTACATCGAATCCGGTAAAACCATCCCTGCAAGGGCCAACTGCCGTGGACAACAGCGTGTGGGTGAGCGGAGTCATCGTCGGCCAGCTCGCATTGTAACAGCGGATAGACGGGCCACAGTGCAAGAAATCACTCAGCAATTTAACGCTGGTGCACAAAAACGTGTAAGTAGCCACACCATCCAGAACCATCTCCTTGCTAAGGGGTACAGAAGCCATCGTCCCACGAGGGTACCGCTGCTGACCGCACATCACAGGGTGCAAAGATTAGCATGGGCGCGGTAACATCGCCACTGGACCCTAGACATGTGGGAAAATGTTGCCTGGACTGATGAGTCGAGATTCACGTTGGTACATGCGGATGGCAGGATACGAGTACGGCGCAAAACACATGATGCGATGGATCCTTCTTGCCAGCAGGGTACTCTTCAAGCTGGTGGGGGTGACATTCTCGTCTGGGGACTGTTTACTTGGACTGATATGGGACACCTGGTACGTGTGACATCGTCCCTTACAGATCAACGTTATCGGGATATCCTGGACGACTATTTGCTTCCGTTTGTGCGTCTTCAACATCCCACTGGGGGACCTCATCCTGCAACAAGACAATGCACCGTGCCATCGTTTTCGAATTGCATCCGAATGGTTGGATGAACACTCCATTGACGTCACCTCGCTTTCTTGGCCAGCTAGGTAACCTGACCTCAATCCCATGTTGAAGGCTCTGACTCCCCTCCATCAAATCTTCGTGAACTGTGGGAGCTTGTTCAGGGGTCGTAGATCCGTATGGCTTCCCAACGCTTCCGGTGTCTTATCGAGTCGATGAAGAGACGAATCGCCGCCGTCATCAGGGCGAAAGGTGGTGCTACACGTTACTAGACAGGTATCTCTAATTCAAATGCTCTCCAGTGTATACAAGCCCAGCATGTTTTTTGTTTTTTTTTTTACTTGAAGCTGAGAAATTTCATATTGGTAGGTATTTAGAGAAATGGGGAATTTGATTTTCTTTCTTTTTTTCGCTGAAATAGTCTATTCCACATGTACAATGGCGGAAAGTGAAAAAAGAACACCAAGAAGGAATTGGCGGACGATCTTGAAATTTAGATATGTTAATGGGGTCGAGTTTACACAAGTGTGATGTTAATTTCGGGACCAACCGGTGAGCGCTTACGCCACAGCACGGCATAATATGCAAATTATCGTCGGTAGTATTTAAGGAGTACGGCGAAGTGAATGTAATCAGTCGTCGGCGTACAGACACGTGCGAAGAGCCTGAATAAGCTGCAATACCTGGACATGGAAGACGTGTACGATTTCAGCAGTTATCGGACTTTGAGCGAGGTCGTCTGGTCGGACTCCGAGAGGCCGGGTGGTCGTATCGTAGTAGTATCTGTGGTGGTACGATGGTGGCGTAGATGGTCCGAGGAACATTCCCACACGAGAAGACGTGGAACAGGGAGTCACAGACGGACTGATGAGCGGACCGATCGACGCATACGAAGAGCGGCGTTGTCAAGCAGAACATCCACTGCGACGCACAGCTGAGCTGCTGTTGCACCTGAGGTGACTGTGCGAACAATCCGCAACCGTCTACTGGATGCAGGACTACGTGCACGTGTGCCTCTGGCATGTGTACCTCTGACTGTAGCCCACCGTCAGGAACGGCTGCAGTGGTGTCGCCAACGTCTGCACTGGAGAACGCAATGGCGATCTGTCGTGTTCAGCGATGAAAGCAGATTCATCTTGGGAGCCTCCGATTGCCGTATCCGCAGATGCACAGGGGAGCGTCTCCACCCTTCTTGCATCCGCCAGCGACACACAGGGCCTACACCTGGTGTGGGGAGCGATCAGCTATCCCTCCCGTACACAACTAGTGTTTTTACCGGGTACGTTAAACAGCACATCCTACATCAACAACATCATTCAGCCCGTTGTTGTGCCATTTGTAAGGTCGGTCCATCGTGGTGTTTTCGAGCAAGATAACGCACGCCCACACATGGCACGTGCAACGCAACATGCACTTCAGGGTGTGAGACAACTTCCATGGCCTGCACGTTCACCGAATTTGTCCCCCATTGAGCTCGTGTGGGATTTTATGGGACAACGACTTATCCGGTCTCCACGGCTAGCCACGACCATCCCCGATTTACGCGTCCAGGTTGAGGATGCTTGGAACTCAATACCCCAAACTTACATCCAACATCTGTACGACAGACTCCATGCCAGAATTGCACAGTGTGACGCAGTTCATGGCGGTTCAACCTCGTACTAACCATGTTACATGGAAATGTTTTTTTTCAGTTTACCAGCAAATACAGCTGTATTTTGCCATAATGTTTTGATCACGTTATCCTCTGTATTCCGTTATTATGCTGTATAAATTTCGTTGGTATCAGACGTCTCCTTCTTGGTGTTCTTTTTTCACTTTCCGCCAGTGTAGCCTATAATAGAAATTCGACACCTTCATTTGGGACCGATTTTTATTTCTTTTGTTATCAATATATAAACGCCGCCACTGTTCCCAATGGACAGCGGACTGCGTTGAACCTGTGAAAACGTAAACAACTCGTAATACGACTGTTGTTGCTTTTGAAACAGCTGTCGAGCGTATTACTTTTTTCTGTGATTTTACAAAGTATATTAGAACTATGATGTTCAACTTAGTAAATAAGTAACAGTAATATGATGATGTCACAAATATCTTTTAAATACGTAACAGTAATGTAACGAGGTTACAAATATCTTTCAAACACGTAACAGTAGCAAGAAGTTGGTATACAAATTTTGAAGATTACAATCCGATTTGTATTATATGGCGTAAACCCGTATTTCTTTCATGATGAAGTTGGTATGTTGAAGTTACAAAGACCTTTCACTGTAACATTTGAGGACATTTTGACGTAACCGTAAGGTTTCAGAAACATTATTGTTACATTGCGCAACGTATCTGAAAAGTCTCAATGTTTCAGTGCTACGTACTTGTAACATATACGAAATATTCTGTGCTGTGTGGGTCTGTAAACTTTAAAAACTACTGCCCTCGAACATTTCACAAGTGCAGCCATTTTGCTAATGCTCGCACTAATGCTTCAAACACCCACGACCATTCTACGTTCAAAGTCTGTCAGATCGCTTATTGAAGAATATCAACAGATTAAATTACATTCGCTATAAGTAGGTGACATGGAATAATTTGGTATATAAAGGTTTCATCGTCAGCTTCGTGACAGATGGATAATGATGATGGTAGTAGTTGCCAAATCCGTAAAGTCGAGCATTATTTCTTTTTTAAAATTGACTTGCATATTAACATTATGAAGAAAGGGGAATCGGAATTGTAGTTCTTGGAGCTGAAAAAAATTTCCAAACATTCCTGATGACGTAACGTAAAACTGACGAACGGGCATTCGTTTAAAAAAAGAAATAATGTATACAACTTTATGGATCTGGCAACCACTACCATCGTTATCATCTATCTGCAACAAGGCTGACGATGACTGAAGTTATCAGTCGAAAGCTCCCTTAAATGAAATTTTATTTAACTTAAGCGTGTTTTAAAGTTTTTATACTTATCCATTAGAGTTCTTACAAGGGAAAAAAGCCAGGTAGGCTCTGTTCTGAATGAGCCGTCAGTTTGAAACGTAGGACTAGGACTTGCAGATCGGAGAGTTGATGTGAGCTGGTCGAGTATGGTTTTAAAGCGTTTATTTAATTTGCTATAGCCAACACAGGTCTATGATATTGTTACACGGCACTAGCCGTGTTCCTGCCGAGTCGGCCGGTCACGGTGCTTGGAACCTGTCGTACAATTTAGTTGGCCGCGGCACCAGGTGAGAATCTCAGGTGCACCGCTGCACTCAAAGATTCACACCAGAACATAAAAAATGAAAAGTTGAAGGATGACCCGAAGCATAAGGCTTGGGTGAATCCACCGTGTGAACAAAAATAACAACAACAATAAAAAAATAAAATAAACTGAAAAGCGATACTTTGGGATCAGAGAGTTGTGATGAGGTTCACCCGCAATCACCAATTCGTGACTGAGTGCAGTGGTCCGGATCTTACTTTGGTACATTCAATCCCCAACCAGCCAGAACAACACTCACTTTCGCAAATAACACATGATTCACAAATGCACAACACAACATTTAATTATGTTCTGTGAGATTTAAACAGTTATGGCGCTCTCTGGACGCATAGACAATTGCCCCTCTTATGTGGGCAGCACACAGTATCACACTTTACTGTCGGACGACGCAAGCCGACTGAGTCCCCACCGGACGATCTGATCAAGAGATACTATCGTTAACACACTAAATAGAGCGGCAGGTGATATTCATATACAATTGCTTAGAGAATGAAAAATAAAATAATATATATGCAAACGATCACAATAAAAATAACACTCGCGACACAAAATACATAAGCACGTTAATTTGCGGTATACGATTATAGGTACGAAATACTGCCAAAGTTGATTAACTAAATCTAAGCATGCACATGCAAAACCCTGCCCCGCTGACGTTGGCCCTGAACCAGAGTTAAAAGAAACTGTCCGTCAAAGCGGAATTTGTGGCCACACCCTCTCCCTTATTCTTGTAATAAAAAAAAATCAGGAAATGGGCCCTGAAAGAAATCGAAGGGTGTATGTGCATGTACGTTCTCTGAGGTTCAGTCACTCAGCATTGCTGCATCTTTGTCTATGAAGCTTTGGGTGTTGGGATGGCAGATGTGCGAAGAAAAATAGGAAATATTCATCTACTTACAGTTTCGTGACTTTGCTGTGCAAATCCAGTGTGCATCACATAATAAAACACGACAAAAACACACACACACAAACACTTGCACCATGTGGCAGCACCGATGAATTAACACTTCACTTTGATGCTCGATGTAAGTGAAGCACACAACGTGATCTAAAGCGCACAATGAAAATGGTGATATCACGCCGCACTTTGTTGCAATGATTAGAGTGCACACTGATCTACTCTCGTGACGATTTGAAGGTGGCGGTGAAACAAAATAGCCCCTCTCCTATCTGCTGTCGCGGGTTACGAGACTGATTTTCTGTATTCTTGGGAAATGATTTCTGTTGTCGTGAAGAAATGATTCTGACCGTCAGCTGCTTGGAGAGTGGAACCCCCTCACTTCCGCTGCTGCAATAGTAGATTCCATCCGTCGCTGCCTTCTGTCCTTCTTGACCGTTCATTCCAAATTCAGTCAGTTCCTTTCCGTTAGCATAGCATCTACCCTGCCTGAGTACGCAGTTCAAATATGCCCCTCACAGGTTTTGTTTCCATTTTTCTAACGAGTTGTGACCGCCAGCCCTGAGATTAGTTTTCTCGGCCGAGCGAAATAAGTCGTGCTTTTTCTTTGAGCGTATATCAGCAACTGCCAACCGAAAACGACGCTCGAATTCACTCCCCTTTCTTCTATGACTCTGTACTCTTAATTGCCCATTGCCCCTTGCAGACGTCGAAGTATCGTTCTTGCTGACAGAGTTGTGTGTCTGCTGAGGGTCTCTTGGCCCACCCACTGAAATAAACATACGGACCACAGCGTTAAGCTACAAGCGGAAAGAAGAAGAAAAAAAAAAGAAAAGTGAAAAACCACTTCGGACATTGCTGCTTCCACCCGCATTCGAAAACACATTTTCCCTCGTTCGCTTTTCACCCCTCGAAGACCCATGAGATAGAAATTTTTATGTTTCACTTCAGGGCTATGTGTGAGGTCTAGCAATTCAAAATGGCAAAATATTACGTTTCTTGCCTTCAAGAGCCTAGGAGCGACTTCCTAATTATCCCGCAATTTTGTTAATCAATTTAGAGAATAGCCGAAAGAAAAAACAACGTAAATGAGAAATAAAAAAAAAAAAAAAGCTGTGAACTGTAAAAGAACTTGTGAGCCTGCCGAACTGTGATTCGCCTCATACAATAGGCGACATGGCGGACAAATTTTAGAGTTTTCTTCAGGTTTTAGGATGGGGGGGGGGGGGGGGGGTCCACTGTAACAATATGAAAAGTAACTTGCATAATTTTTACAAATAATGCTGGGTACATTGCGAACACAAAGCAGAGCTCGAGATGGCCCGGGTGCGGGTTCGATCGGTGCGTTGGATTTTTGTTTGGCGGCGGCGGCTGCTTTCAGGCGTTCTCGATACTCTAGTTCGTTGGGCTGCAGTCTTCTTGGGGCTTCTTACATTCCTCATTACTTGTTCTTGCCTTTCGTTTTGATTTTCTCCTCTTTCGATTGCATTCATTCCGCGGCATTGTCAAAAATTTTAACCTGTTCACACGAAAATAATTTTAAAAAATTCAGTTTAAACCACTGCGATATGTTCTTTATATATTTAAATAGATCGTGACGAGAGCTTTAAAACAGTACCACGCACAGTCTTTTGGCACTCACGGTTGTCCCGATAAATCGCGATTTTGTCAAAAATGTTCACCGGTTCAGAAGAAAACAATTTCTTAAATGCTCAGTTCAAACCACTGCGAAATGTTCTTCGTATATTTGAATAGATCTCGTCGAGAGCTTTAAAACGATACCACGCATAATCGTGTTGCGCTCACGGTTGCCGAGATAGGCTGAGTCAAACGCGGCTGCACACCCAAAAATTTTGCATCATCTCTCCAACGCACAGGCAGCGATGGGAGAGGTCTCCATCCTGTTTATCAATATGCTAAAACGATAAGTGTGCGGCACGAAATTTTGACAAGAGTGAAAGATTTCTACTCCAAATTATATGAAAGGGATGATACATGTACTCCAGACATCATGAAAGGTACCAGAGTTCTTCCAGTCCTCCCAGCAGAAGTTGCACATGCAATCAAGAACATGAAGCGGGGGAAAGCTCCAGGAGAAGATGGAATTACTATAGACATCATACAAGAAGCAAGTGGAGAAATTGAAACAGTACTCGCCCAAATTTTCACTCGATGCCTTAATGAAGGGAAGATTCCTGAGGATTGGAACAATGCTACAATGATCCTGCTACATAAAAAAGGTGACATTGAGGATCTCAGGAACTACAGACCTATCAGCCTCCTATCAGTGGTTTATAAAATCTTCACTAAAGTTCTTTCACACCGCTTGAAGGTAACACTGGACATGGCTCAACCGAGAGAACAAGCTGGATTCAGGAGTGGCTACAGCACAATAGATCATATCCACATACTGAGAGAACTAATTGAAAGAGCGAGGGAATATGAACTTCCATTGTGCATGGCTTTTATCGATTATGAAAAAGCCTTTGATTCGGTGAAACCATCAGCAGTTACCACGGCTCTGAAATCCTGCGGTATTGAAGATGCATACATTAATATTATTAATAACATCTATGAAAATGCAAGTGCAAAGATTCGGCTGTTTGAAAATACAACACACATAAAAATTGGAAAGGGAGTGAGACAAGGTGACACCATATCTCCGAAGCTCTTTAATGCCACATTGGAAAATGTCTTTCAATCACTGAACTGGGAAAACAAAGGGATAAAGATTAATGGAGATTATCTAACCCACCTTCGTTTTGCTGATGACGTAGTCATTTTTGCAACTACCCCATCAGAGCTGCAGAGTATGATCCAGGAACTTGCTGACAAGAGTAAAGAAGTGGGATTAAAAATGAACTTTCAGAAGACAAAAGTGATGTTCAATGCTTTTACAAGAAATGAAGATTTATCGATTGATGGAGAAAAACTGGAGATAACAGATACGTATGTTTATCTTGGACAGCAGATATCAAGTGAGGGTCACATTGATGAAGAGATTAATCGGCGTACAAAACTTGCCTGGAGAGCTTTTGGAAGAAACAGCATAGTTTTCAAGAGCAATATGCCATTATGTCTTAAAAGAAAAGTGTTTGATCAATGCATCCTTCCAGTGCTTACGTATGGTGCAGAGACGTGGACCTTGGCTGAAAGAGGCATACAAAGGCTGCGGACAACTCAAAGAAGCATGGAGAGGTGCATGCTTGGTATAACCAGGAGAGATAAGAAGAGGAACTCGTGGATCCGAAAAATGACGAGAGTGGAAGACATCATGATCAGAGTTAAATCCCTGAAATGGCAATGGGCTGGACATACTGCCAGAAGGACAGACCATAGATGGACAGCCGAAATTTTAGATTGGATTCCAAGGGACAGGAAAAGACCCAGAAAAAGACCATATGGGAGATGGGTGGATGAAATTCGTAAATATGCGGGAGTGACATGGAGGAGACTGGCACAAGACAGACCGTTGTGGAGGAAACTTGGGGAGACCTTCGTCCAGCAGTGGATTGATAATGGTTGACAATGATGATGATGATGAATGATTTCAATTGTGACCTATTTTTGTCACAGGCTGTCGGCCGTAGGTCGCCCCCATACTATCCGCGGAGTTAGACGTAGTCCAACGTAAATAAAAAGTTTTTGGCTTTTTTTCAGTCTTCAAGGAGTATTTTAATCTGAAACAACTATTGTCGGATTATTATTATGGATTGTGCGCAGTGATAGTTATAATATAAAATATTACGACGAGATTAAATGCTCGAAAATAGCATACAGGTTTTGTTTCGGCATCGCCTGTCCGCGGAAATTTCCCCAACGATTTGTCGGTCCGCGACTGCAAAAAGGTTGAGAACCACTGATTTATATACCCCAATTACATGACAAATTATGGTATTTTTTAAATATTTCTTCTGTTTTTTAATCTGCACTAGTTTAGACGTGCAAATAATGGAATTACAAATACTCGTTTAAGTTTGCGAAGAATTTCGACACAAGAACAGACCTTTGACTTTTCCCAAGTTTTCAAGCTAACGATATGCATACGAATTTCCGCGACCAAGTTCCGCTAAACTTTATTATAAAATAGTGGTAATAACAACGTAGTGTCAACTTAAGCTACTTTTAATCACCAACCGGCGTTTTCTCTAGAATGCATAATGAACTGCTTTCGCACGCGGCAGAACCCCTTTAGAATGTTTCCCGCATATAGCAAGGAAAAGCAAACATTGTCGAAGACAAAGAAACAAGTTAACATCAAGTGTGACGCTGCGCCATTTCTCAGAGCACTGTTAACCAAGCAACGAAAGCACGAAAAAGAATTTCTAATTAAGAAACTAATTTCATTATAAAGTACCAGGATTCTCATTTTTACACGAGAGAGAGAGAGAGAGAGAGAGAGAGAGAGAAAGAGAATCTTTTACCATGCGTTTAATCAAACACAGTATTCTCACCTGAAAGTGATTCATATCCCTTTTCTTGAGTCCTTTCACAGGATCTTTTCTGAATGCCCTCAATGTAAACTAACACCGAAGGGTTTCATTCGGTGTTATACGCTCGGGAGAAAAATTTGCGCGATCTGAACTCTGCGAAAGATCACACAGTTGCACTAATGAGTTAATCCCAACGGAGGAGAAATTCAGAATTCAAAAGGACGTAAATCAAACATTCACTTAAACTACAAAACGCTGGAGCATCTGTTTAATGAGAGAGAGAGAGAACTTTTCACGTATTTACTTCGCAACTAAATGACGTAGCTACAAAAGTGTTTCACGTGAAGAGCGTTCGCTTGACTACATTTGGAAATTCACGCTGCTGGATATTTAATGTCCATAGCGTGTGCTTTGAGCATTTAGCCAGTAACTACGACTTTCAAAAGTTTTATCGATAAAGCTACATGCTTTAGAATTTGTTCTTTTGAAATAAAGTCAACAAAAAGTGCCGTTCGCAGGAGGAGAGCAAACTGCACTGCACAAAAGAATTAAATTCATTAAGATAAGCTTCACAAGTGTTTCGTTTTTTTGTTAACAAATTAGAATATAATGTATTAAGTCGTGCAGTTGGCAAGCAATTTGGGAATTATCACATCGTGCCACATGAATTGTGATAAACACATTTGAAACGTTAGGCCGGTAAAACACTGCTTACTTCGACGGTGCTTCCAAGGGGAATGCGCTGCAACAGAGCCAAATCCATGCTATTTTTACTATGAGTCTAAACTTGGGCAACGTGCATCGGAGGCATTTAGCAACGTCAATGTAGCATCAGGAGAAAGGACCGTCAGCGAACACAGGACGTAACCGTTGGTTTGCTAAATTCCGGTCCGGCGATATAAGCCAGGAAACTGAACCATGCGGTAGACCAGAAGGATGAAAATGAACCATGCGGTAGACCAGAAGGAGCTATCGACGATGCCTTGACTGAATCAAGACCGTCTAGAACAGTGTTTCCCAAGCGCCGGCCCGCGAGGTTTTTTTCTGCCGGTCTGCGAGAAACGAGTGAATTTACACTACTCGACAGCAAAATTGCCCCACCCAGAAGGAGGTGTGCTACAAACATGACGATGTACCCACTCGAGATATGCAAATGATGTTAAGCCGGAGCCGATGACGTCACACATTCGTGAGATAAAGGCGCTAGCAGCAACAGGGATGGTAATATGTAATCGCTGGTGTAAGTGTCGCGGAACTTTCAGATTTGTTGTTTGTGCTGGCAAACTGTTCAGCGAAGGCCATTTGGATGCATTTCACAGAGGAACAATTATAGGCGTGTGTGAAGCGGGCTGGTCTATACGTCGCACCTCAGCGCATGTGCAACGGGATGCACACATGTTGGACGCTGTTGGCGCCAGTGGCTACAGTGAGGTTCGTAAGTGCGTCGGTGGTGGAGTCCGACAGACGTCAGCACGCCTGGACCGGCGGATTGTTCGGCAAGCTAGTTCGCCACCAGAAAGCACTGCAGCCGACATTCGACGTCATTCGCCATGGACGGCGCCATAACGACCCGAACTTTAAACCGAAGTTTACATGTGGCAAACCTGCGCAGTAGGCAACAGTTGCGTCGACTGCCAATGAAGGTGAGACATCGCAGCAATCGTCTTGCTTGCTGCCGAAGTCAAGCGAGCCGCCCCGGTGGCGCAGTGGTCTAAGGCGTTGGCCTCTGATCATTCGTCCGTAAGGGGTCCGGGTTCGAATCCCGGTCAGACATGGATGTTGTGTTTGTCTTACGGCACTGGCTCTCTCCCTTCCCTGGAACCAGTGACCCTAAATTAGGGACGGGCGACTGCTTATAGCCCATTGAGTTGCTCACGGTGGTCGTTAAACCTCCAATTAAAAAAAAAAAAAAAAAAAAAGAAGTCAAGCGAACTGGGGTCACGAATGGACCACTGTTTCTGTCTGGGTGCTGACGATCACTGGTGACTCCCGTTTCTGGCTGGGTGCTGACGATCGACGGATCAGTCCAGCGACATCCTGGTGAGCGGACGGATTCCAGCTTTGTTTGGGACCACCACACCACCCCTCATGCAGCATCAAAATATCGGGGCGCTACTGAGCATGACAGCAGGTCATCTCTTGTCCGCAATCACGCGCACACTGACAGCTGCACGATACGTAAGCGAGGTTCTACAGCCCATTTTGATACCGTTCCTGAGTGGCGTACAACACCCCATTTTCCAGCAAGATAACGACCGTGTACACACCTCTCGGGTCTCCAGACAATGTTTGCAACTTGTTCAAACACTGCCATGGCCACCAAAATCGCCTGATTTATCCCCAATCGAAAACCCGTGGGACCACATTGAACGTCGTCCAGTGGCGTAACCAGAAATTTCTTAAAGAGGAGTGGGTGTGGGTCCACGGATTTAGTTCATTGGTTAAAGCCACATATACATCGCTTTAAATTCGTACTCAATCCCCCATCAAGGGGGATCTGGACACGAGGACCTCCGGCTACGCCACTGACGTCGAGTTCCATTCCTTAGGACGATATCCGTGGACTGTTTGACTCATTATCACGCCGTATTGAGTTACTGAGGTATACCCATTGCGCTGCATTATCTCATCTGATAAGCAGTGTACGTGGCTGAAAGTAATATCAAGGTAAACCCTTATGTATTCCTATTCGCATACTCATTTTCACCCCTCTATCCGCACTACTTTTGGGTGGGGCAATTTCAAAGTCGAGCAGTGTATTCCCCCCCCTTTGAATCGAAATGGTGCCAAAGTAAGAAGAAATGTAGATCTAAATTATTTTGAACACCTGTCGTGGAAGAATGAAGGAAGCGTAAGAATCGCTGATCTCTTCACATAAGATCTGAACTCCTGCACGCTAACTCACCAGGAGAAGGAAAGCGCTGATGAACTTTCTTCTCGTGCCAGTCTGGTATCGATATTCAGATCCAAATCTCTGACTCAGTTTTGGGGTGTTACGGAGAAAGAATATCTAAGTCTCAGCGAGAAAGCTCTGAAATTATTGGTAACTTTTTCGACAACGTATTTATTGCGAGAAAACCTTTTCAGCCTTTTCTGCAATCAAAACAAAGCACAGGAACATAATGGACATTAATGCTGCGCCTTGCAAAAAGGATGCTGGAACCACGGCTTGAGATTATTGCGACGCAGCAGCAACAGACGTCGCATTGACCCCAGAGAATATTATATTAACGGTAAGGAGAATATTGTGATATAGTGACTACAGATTGCACTTATTAATCACTAAAGAATATTAATAGATGAAATGATATTTGCTGTAAGTAGGCGACATAGAGTAATCTGCTATAAAAATTATGGACTGCTTGCAGTCATCATTACAATATACACTGAAGAGCAATTGAATTAGAGATACCTGTCTAGTAAAGTGTAGCACCACCTTTCACCCAGATGACGGCGGCGATTCGTCTCGGCATGGACTCGACAAGACACCGGAAGCGTTGGGAAGCCATACAGATCCACGACCCCTGAACAAGCTCCCACAGTTCACGAAGATTTAATGGAGGTGTGTCAGAGCCTCGAACATCTCTCTCGATGGCATCCCAGATGCGCTCTATGGGATTGAGGTCAGGTGACCTAGCTGGCCAAGGAAGCGAGGTCACGTCGGTGGAGTGTTCATCCAACCATTCGGATACAATTCGGGAGCTGCATTGTCTTGTTGCAGGATGAGGTCCCCAGTAGGATGTTGAAGACGCACAAACGGGAGCAAATGGTCGTCCACGATATCCCGGTAACGTTTACCTGTGAGGGACGATGTCACACGTATCAGGGGGTCCCATTTCGGACACGTAAACAGTCCCCAGACGAGAATACCACCCCCACCAGCTTGAAGAGTACCCTGCTAGCAAGAAGGATCCATCGCTTCATATGGTTTGCGCGATACTCGTATTCTGCCATCCACATGTACCAACGTGAATCTCGACTCATCAGTCCAGGCAACATTTCCCCCATGTCTAGGGTCCAGTGGCGATGTTCCTGCGCCCATGCTAATCTTGGCATCCTGTGATGTGCGGTCAGCAGCGGTACCCTCGTGGGACGATGGCTTCTGTACCCCATAGCGAGGAGATAGTTCTGGATGGTGTGGCTGCTTACACCGTTTTGTGCACCAGCGTTAAATTGCCGAGTGATTTCTTGCGCTGTGGCCCGTCTATCCGCTGTTACAATGCGAGCTAGCCGACGATGACCCCCGCTCATCCACACGCTGTTGTTCACGGTAGTTGGCCCTTGCAGGGACGGTTTTACCGGATTCGATGTACTCACGGTGCACCCGTGACACAGTGGCTCGTGAAAATCCCAGTGCCTGCACGACTTCCGAGATAGAGTGACACATTCGTTGGGCCCCGACAATTTGCTCACGATCAAATGCGCTTAGATCCTTCGTCTTACCCATACAGCGTCCGACTCTTACTGATTCCCGTCGCATCACTCCTTATATTGTCTGATCGCTGCATACGTCATGTCATTTTCGTTTACAGGGCCGCCCACAGCACCACATTTGCATGACGCCAGCTGTCTCTAATTCAATTGCTCTTCAATTTCAATGTAGAATACTACAAGATTAAATGCTGTAAAATAGCCTGAAGATTTTGTACATGTATCGCTGGTCAGCGAAAGTTTCTCCAACTTTTTGCCGGTCCACGAATGCAGGAAGGTTGGGAATCACTGGTTTAGAAACTACAATGCCATGACATTAGAGAGATGAATTCCCTCCTTTAGTGACGTCACGTAGAAACCAAAGCTTCCGATTAATTTCCAATGCTGTCGTGCATGAAGTCAAACACGACACCGACGTATCGGGTTGTGTAACATGAGAGTAACGTCTTAAGCGGAGAAAACTCACTTCCCTAATGTCATGACCTTGTGATTTCTAGATGGCCTTCATTGAATCCGATCCACGACAAACGGCACGAGAACTAGGCGAGAAATTTGAAGTACACTATGCAGCCATTTCTCGAAATGCAAGTGCTAGATGTATAATGGATGATGTACGATAAATCGTCGACATTCGGAGCAATGACTCGAACGTGGTGAAGCCGCTCCACCGCGAAACACACCCCAAAAAAGGACGATGATATGTGTTTGGTGGACAAACACTGGTCGACAAGTGAGAAGCCTCCTTAAAGCAAGGTCAAACCATCATGCTGAACACCAAATGTCAAGAACTTCACGTTATGCAAGGATTACTGCCTACCAAACATCCGGCAATAGTCCGTCGCTACGAGCTCATATCTTCCCCATGATAATGCAAGTCCCCACATTGCACACCAGACGATCTAGAAGCTTCATGTATTGAAGTACGAAACCATACCACGTCCACCTTATTTGACTGATCTGTCCTCTACGGACTATCACTTTCTCAAGCACCTTCTATAGCAGTGTGCTTCCCAACCTTTTTACTTCGTCTTAAAGTACGCCTTTCGTGGAACCCTTGGAGTAGGCGCTCAGACATCGCGGTAGCCCAGCTCGCATAATTACGCCAGACCTGCCCAATGTTAAGCCATTTGCATAATATTTAGTTCATTTTATCAGATTATCTAAAAAGAACGAATAAAATCGGATAAGTAATATTGAATTGCGATGTAAAAAAGATAGAAACACCGTTTCTAACAAAAATTATATTAAGTAAGAATACTTAATGTATAATATTAATTATTTTTTTGAAGGTTGTAACGGGCTACATAACATGGTTCTGATGACGTGTTACTGCGGTGACGTATCAGTCAAATCGGCAAGTTGCAGCGATAAGCTTTGCCGGCGTAGTTCCGTTGGGAAAACAGCCGCCTCCAGAGTAGGAAGAGGTAGGATCGAATTCACCACCAGACCTTTACAGTAAGCCTTCATACGTCGCGGAAGCCTAGCTCGCATAATTACGCCAGGCCTACAAGATGTTAAGCCATCTGCATAATATTTATTTTATCAGATTATCTAAAAAGCATGAATAAAATGACATAGGTAATACTGAATTGGGATGAAAAAGATATAAACAACGATTCTAAGGCAAATTATATTATTAAGTAAGTTAATTAGAGGGATGCCACTCATACTGGCTTTAAAAATTCCCTGAGATTTCGAGAAGATAATTTTGCGGGATATTTCAGGTAAAATTTACAGATTATGTATAACTCCATGATAACATACATATTAAATGCCACATCTATAATGCAATATATTCAATGCAAGAAGAATAAGAAAGATGACACCGAATTTTCGGGTATAATGGACACTTCTTTTGAATCCTTTCTGATGACGCAAACTAAATTTATCAAAGCTACTCAAAGTCAATGGAACCCGTTTGGGAAACAATGGCATAGGACTGAAGAAAGTAATTTTTCAATCAGATTTTTAATCCCGCAGATATTGCTGTAAACAGAAGTGTGAACTTACGCCCTCTGGTTGCAGACTTGTGCATTAAGAAAAATTTTAATTTATAGGAGAAACATTTGGCAGTGGATACGCCAATTTTCGTAAAATCTACAGTTTTCGATTTAGAACCACCAAATTTGGTATACTATCTCATGGTACTCTTACTTAGACCGTACACGGTTTTTGAAAGGGGTAAGGGCCCGGGGTAAAGGGAACCCCATACAAGAGTTTCTCAAAATTTTCCATTTTTTACTTAAGAACTGCAACACAATTCTGCACTCTAATACCCTATCTGCGAGCTAAGTTAGAGTACCGTAATATAGTATTGAAAACTGTATATTTTACGAAAATTTTGTATGTGGTCATTTGACCCCGGGCCCCGACTTCTTCCATCTGTGGTCTAAGTTGGTGTAAGAGTACAATGAGACAGTATACGAAATTTGGTGGTTCTAAATTGAAAACTGTAGATCTTACGAAAATGTTGTATGGGACCCTTTTGATCCCGGGCCCCGATCCCTTCCAAAAACCGTGTACGGTGTAAGTTAGAGTACCATGAGAGAGTATACCAAATTTGGTGGTTCGAAATGGAAAACTATAGATTTTACGAAAATTTTGTATGGGACCCCTTTCACGCCGGGCCCGACCTCTTCCAAAAACCGTCTACGATCTTAGTTACAGAACAATGAGATAGTATGCCAAATTTGGTGGTTCTGAACTTTTTTTTCTGTTTTTTTAGGAATCGACTGTTTGCATATATTGTATAGTGTCGCCGAAATGAGTTGTCGACGAATGAACCAGACCCGTTTCCAGAGCCCGGATTTTTCCAGGAAGAACGGAAGCTTTATCACTGGCTGGGCGAAACTACTTGTGCTGTGCCACAGAGCACGAGGTGGGTCACCACGTGTGTGTTCCTGCGCTTGACACAGTAGCAAGTTGACCAACGAAATTTTCCTCAAGGCAAAAATTACTCCGTCATGACGGCGCTCTCTCCACATACAAAATAAGGCATATTTACATTTGTTATTATTCTTACGTCTTATAAGCAACACATACATTTACTGGAGTGTAAATAGTTGGTCTTTTAAAATTCCGCGGTACCCAACTTGTACTCCAGTTGAGAAACACTGTTCTATAGGATAAACAGTCACCCAATCGCACATCAGTTGAAATTGTGATTCTGTCACATCCCGAAGCTTGACATTTTTTCACGACGACCTGTACCTATAAAGATTTGCATCTCGTTGGCAAAAGTGCATTGTACAGGTCGTCGTGATTATTTTGCACCTTATTTTGGGTGTTTGAAGTTTCCATCAATATGCCGATATTTCATAAGCAATAACCTAATACAAAGAAATACACACACTAGTCACATAATTAGAAACCTTTATGCAGATGTACGAAACGTATATGCAAAATGCGTGGTCACGTGCATCACCACGTGATCTAGGTAACTATTTAAGACTGCTGCTCGTCAATAATCGCCAGAGGTTTTGATCACGATGAGAAAAACAAAGAATATTTTAGAGTTTGGTAAAGGACTTAGTGTAGGTACACCGTCTAGCTGGAGCAACGATTTTGAAAACATGAGAGCTGAATGGTTTCTCAAACTGAGATAACCCGAGTCTTTAACATACATGGCTTTCCTAAGAGGCGTAACTGCGGAGCGACGACAATCTGTCAGGAACGAGATCGCCGTCATCTGCCAAAGCTTATGTGGCCAATTGGAGCAGATGTATGTATGCCACTTTGAGCCGAGAGAGCAGCGAACATTCGGATCAAAGCGGAAAATATCCGCTCCAACTGGCCACAGTACAGCTGCACTTTAATGCCACGGCCATTCGGAACCAATTCCCAATGAATGGGGCCCTTCAACGTTCCAGCTTCAACGTATAGCATAACTTTGTGCTATAATCATCCTCATTTCGGGACTGGTTCTGGTGATTTTTGTGGATCTAATAACTGTTTCAGCATGTCAGGATTCCGGGAAAATATCCATTTTTCATCACATGTCACAATTCATCTAACGAAACAGTCGTCGTCTTGTGGATTTTCTAGCAACTAGCGACACACGTGCCCACGTTGCTGAGCTTGAGCAGCAGTCATTTTACAGGGTACTTGTTGACAGCTTCTGTGCGTCTTGCCTATTTTACAGGGTATTTGTTGACAGCTTCTGTGCGTCTTGCCTATTTTACAGGGTACTTGTTGACAGCTTCTGTGCGTCTTGCCTATTTTACAGGGTACTTGTTGACGGCTTCTGTGCGTCTTGCCTATTTTACAGGGTACTTGTTGACAGCTTCTGTGCGTCTTGCCTATTTTACAGGGTACTTGTTGACAGCTTCTGTGCGTCTTGCCTATTTTACAGGGTACTTGTTGACAGCTTCTGTGCGTCTTGCTTATTTTACAGGGTACTTGTTGACAGCTTCTGTGCGTCTTGCCTAGCCCTAGCTTACAGGGTGCTTGTTGACAGCTTCTGTGCGTCTTGCCTAGCCCTAGCTTACAGGGTACTTGTTGACAGCTTCTGTGCGTCTTGCCTACTTTACAGGGTACTTGTTGACAGCTACTGTGTCTTGCCTAGCTTGCTCAGTTCGCTAACAATTGTGGATTGAGGAATTCCCCTTTCTTTTGACAGATATCTAGTTCTTGTGCACGGATTTGACTCAACCGTTTGGTGTACAGCTTCAGAATTCACCGTTGAAGGTCTTCTCGCACGTGCTTTGTCTTCAAAAGTACCATTTTTAAATCGCGGAAATCAAATTCTTGCCGTTCTTTCAGACACTGCTCCTTCATCTTCCACAGCGTGCATTCTCGTCCATAGCATTTAACAGCAGAAAATTTTCCAATAAATCACGGCAGCGTGTGCTCCATATTTATACCAACTAGATGATAACGAATTGATAACGAGGAACAATACACCAATTAAGTAGTAAATACAGTGGCGTGCAAAAATTAAGGACGAGACGGTTTTTCGAATGTAATGTCGTGCAGAAATGCTCCACATCGACTCAAATCATACCATAAGATCCCCAAGACGTAAGAATATGGGACAAGTGAGCAAAACCGTCCAAACAAGGAATCCAAAGGACACAAAGGCACTTTATTTAAAAGGTAGTTTCGAGCACAACTGGACAGAAGACAGAAACGTCCATGTGACAGGCGGCTGCCAAGAAAAATCCAGTCTTTAGTAGGGGATATGATCACCCCTGACTGCGTTGCAGGATTTACAACGTCTGTCCATGTTGAGGACGAGGTTGTCAAGGAGCGGCCCATTCCTCTGTTAGCGCCAATCGCAGCTGCGGAATCGTTGCTGGTGACGTGGTGTCAAGCGTCTCCCGAGAAGGTCCCACACGTGTTCGTTTTGATTTAGGTTCGGAGACTTTGAGGGCCAATCCATGCGTTGAATATCTTCACTCTCCAACAGCTCTGCGACAGCCAATGTACGATGAGGTGTAGCGTTGTCGTCCATGAAGAGGAACTCAGGACTCACAGCACCTCTAAACAGACGCATGTAAGGCAGGTGAACCTCGGTACAATAGCAGACACCAGTGACTGAACCTCCTTGGAAGATGTGGAGATCAGTACAGCTACCAAGCATGATACCGGCCCAAACGAGAACTCCGCCACCTCCAAACCGGTGCCTTTTGATGATGTTGGAGGTGTGATTGCGTGTTACCTGCTCTCTCCAGATGTGTATACGTCCAGAATCGCTCGTCAGACAAAATCGGCTGTCATCCGTAAAGGGAACTCGACCCCATTGCTGATGTGTCCAGTTATTGTGTTCCAGGCACCACAGAAACCGCCGTCACCGATGAGCAGGCGTTAATGGCACACACCGTACTGGTCATCGTGCAAATAGACCACCTTTGTGCAGCCTCCTGGAGACGGTAAAACGCGTTAACGGACGTCCAGTTGTCTGCTGCACGTGCCTTGCGTTTTCTCCGGCTGTCTGCCGTCCGTCTCTTCTCGCCTGTAGGAAAATATACCGGTCGTCCACCGCCGTGGTTGCTCGTGGACAACCACTGCTAAACTCTCGGACAGCTGTTCCTGTCGTTTGAAATGCTCTCAAAAATCGTGACACGATGCTGTGCGCGATCCCGAACTCCTCGGCCACACTAGTCACACTTCGACCTTCTTCCAACTTCCCAATGACGCGACCTCGGGTAAACTCATCCAGATTTCGTCTACTGGATTGCCTGTTGGCCATATCACACGGTGGTAGCAAATAGACGTCGTTCAAACCGATGTACACCGTGCAATGGCTTTCGCCGAATTGCTGAGCGTACACCGCCCGTGTGCTTTATACCCTTCCGACTCCCCCCTATGTCATGCTGCATATATGCGCATGCCCTACCGTACCGGACCCTAGTCTATCTCCTGAATGGTCTTTCGGTCCGTTCTGTCTTCTCGTTCCGCTGTTATGCTAATTTCTCCTCTTCGTCCTTAATTTTTGCACACCAGTGTAGTAACACTGTACTAGTGATCCGATTTACTGGCGCAGGAAATTGACACATAAGCGTTTCCAAGCTTTTGCACATCAACCAGATGGCTTTTTCAAGTAAGTTAGGCAGAAACTGCAGAAAATTGGCAGTTTCTGTCTAACTTCCTTGAAAACGCCATCTGGTTAAACCATTCATACACTCGACGTGGATCAGGAACACCAAACAGAAGTCATCGCTCTTTCCACGTTAATAAGTGAGTCACGGAAAACTTCTCATCGGCCGCCACCGGGAATCGAACCCAGGGTCTTCCAGTTATTCTCGTTGGCGGATGATGAGAGTTTTTCCGTGACTCTGTTATTAAGGTGAAAAGAGCGATGCCTTCTGTTTGGTGTAGCCATCTAGTTGATGTGCAAAAGCTTGGAAAAGCTTATGTGTCTATTTCCTACACCAATAAATCGGATCACTAGTATAGTGTTACTTTTTACTAGATGATACCGGTTTTCCGGATATATTTTTCTTATCTGCATAAGGCATGCGCAATGAGTAATTGCCCGACACAGGACGACTCTTCAAAACAGCAATGCCTTTGAATCACCCCAATATTAGACTGGATACCAAGGGGCATGATAAAGGACGCAGAAGACGACTATGTGGGAGATGGATGAAATCTGAAAGTACGCCGGAGTGACATGGAGCAGAATTGCTCAAGACATGATTGTAGAAGAGATTTGGGGAGACTTTCATCCAGTAGTGGATTGATGAAGGTGACATGCAATACAAATTTACAGATCAGAATTTTGTGCCTGTTGGAAAGTGAAGATATTCAACACAGTTTTTACAATATCGCCAGTATTCAATTAATGCTATGCGCTTCCGCACATATCCACAATCACCAAATCATGGTTAGAGGAATATTCCACGGATTATTGGCATATTTTGACTGTATTCCATGTATTTACTTCATTCAGGAAACTTGAAAAATTCCACTGTCCTGGAGTGCGAAACGAACCCGCACCTCCCGATTTCCAGTCGAGCATGCTAGTCATTGCGCTACCCAGGAGAAGGAAATTCCACCGGAAATCTGTAGGTGGGGTTCTTTCTCCCTCCAGGACAGTGGAATTTTTCAAGTTTTCTGAATGAAGTAAATACATGGAATACAGTGAACATATGCCAATAAACCATGGAATATTCTTCTAACCATGATTTAGTGAATGTGGATGTGTGCAGAGGTACATTGCATTAAGTGAAAACCATGTAAAAATGAAGAATTATTTCTTCGGAAAAATTCGTTTCTCAAATACACTGCCGGAAAGTGAAAAAAGAACACCAAGAAGGAATTGACGGACGATCATGAAATTTACATATGTTAATGGGGTGAAGTTTACGTAGGTGTAATGTTAATTTCGGGACCAACCGGTGAGCGCTTACGCCACAGCACGGCATAATATGCAAATTATCGTCGGTAGTATTTAAGGAGTACGGCGAAGTGAATGTAATCAGTCGTCGGCGTACGGGCACGTGCGAAGACCCTGAAGAAGCTGCAATGCCTGGACATGGAAGACGTTTACGATTTCAGCAGTTATCGGACTTTGAGCGAGGTTGTCAAGTCGGACTCCGCGAGGCCGGGTGGTCGTATCGTCTTATTGCGGAGTGAATTGGTCGGAAAGTATCGGTAGTGGTACGATGGTGGCGTAGATGGTCCGAGGAACATTCCCACACGAGAAGACGTGGAACTGGGAGTCACAGACGGACTGATGAGCGGACCGATCGACGCATACGAAGAGCGGCGTTGTCAAGCAGAACATCCACTGCGACGCAAATCCGAGCTGCCGTTGCACCTGAGGTGACTGTGCGAACAATCCGCAACCGTCTACTGGATGCAGGACTACGTGCACGTGTGCCTTTGGCATGTGTACCTCTGACTCCAGCCCACCGTCAGGAACGGCTGCAGTGGTGTCGCCAACGTCTGCACTGGAGAACGCAATGGCGATCTGTCGTGTTCAGCGATGAAAGCAGATTCATCTTGGGAGCCTCCGATGGCCATATACATGTTCGCAGACGCGCAGGGGAGCGTCTCCACCCTTCTTGCATCCGCCAGCAACACACAGGGCCTACACCTGGTCTCCTGGTGTGGAGGGCGATCAGCTATCACTTCCGTAAACAACTAGTGTTTGTACCGGGTACGTTAAACAGCACCTCCTACATCAACATCATCATTCAGCCCGTTGTTGAGCCATTTGTAAGGTTGGTCCATCGTGGTGTTTTCCAGCAAAATAACGCATGCCCACACACGGCACGTTCAACGCAACATGCACTTCAGGGTGTGAGACAACTTCCATGGCCTGCACGTTCACCGGATTTGTCCCCCATTGAACACGTGTGGGATTTTATGGGACAACGACTTATCCGGTCTCCACGGCCAGCCACGACCATCCCCGATTTACGCGTCCAGGTTGAGGATGCTTGGAACTCAATACCCCAAACTTACATCCAACATCTGTACGACAGACTCCATGCCAGAATTGCACAGTGTGACGCAGTTCATGGCGGTTCAACCTCGTACTAACCATGTTACATGGAAATGTTATTTTTCAGTTTACCAGCAAATACAGCTGTATTTTGCCATAATGTTTTTATCACGTTATCCTCTGTATTCCGTTGTTATGCTGTATAAATTTCGTTATCAGACGTCTCCTTCTTGGTGTTCTTTTTTCACTTTCCGTCAGTGTATATGATCTCTAATATTCATTTCAGTCTTGTAACGAAGATACCAAGTTCACAGTTAAATTTCTTCTTTTCAATTCCTACTTTACGGTATTGCCACATATTGAGAAATTCAAGAAAGCTTAGTCATACAGAGATCTATTCGATCAATAACTAATATTTGCAGCCTATCGTTTATTAATAAGGAGATCGTGGCATTGTTGTGCCACGTTATAAGTAAGTTCTTTAAATTTAGACTGGAATACATGAACAAAATTTAAATGTATATAAAAAAATCAACTGGAATATATAAAATAAAAAAAATATAAAATAAAAAAAATAAAATATGTATATAAAATTAAAAACAAATTATAAAAAATATATAAAATTCAAAAATTTAATTAAAAAAATAATTTTTTTCTCACGAATATATAAAACTAAAAAAACATTTAACTGGAATATATGAAAAATTTTCAGCATACTAGACTGAACCAAGGGACAGGAAAATACTCAGAAGAAAATCACGTGGAAGACGGGTGAAGAAGTTCGATAACATACCGGAATGACATAGAAGAGAGTTGCATTGTAGGAGAGACTTAGAGATATTCTTATCCAGCAGTTGGATTGAGAATAGTTGATAATAATGAGATTGTACATTCAGATATGTCTGACCGGCAGACGGACAAAACAATGACATCATCAAACTGGTTTCTGGCACAGTGCTAACCTGCCGCGCAACAAGGAAAACAATCAGAGACATCCTTTTAATTGCTCTAACTGATTCGGAAGAGGACATCTCACAAAAATTCAGCTGACCTTCATATGTAGGTTTTTCTGTCATTACACTGTTAAAAAGTTTGTGGCAGGTTGCACCAAAAAGTGGTGCTGCAACACTTTCTGAGAAAAGATACACCATTGTGTGATGCAAACAAAACCCAACAACATGGTGAAACCTTGCACCATAATGTGGTACAACATTGTATTATAACGTGGTGCAAAGTTGCACCATATTGTTAGATTCTGTTTGCAAGACACAGTGGTGTATTTTTTCTCAGAAGGTGGTGTAGCACCACTTTTTGGTGCAACCTTCCCCAAAAGGTTTAACAGTGAATAAAAGCTGGAGGAGCGCCCGACATAATTTCTGACGTGCCGTAATCTCCCCATCTTCTTCAAATAAAGGTTTTGCAGATAAATTAATGACGGAAGTAGTATTCCTCATAATACACGGGAAATCAATAGAATATTCAAAACAAACAGTATACAAATTCTGAATTTGCTTGTACCATTTACTATTCATGCACCTGAAAATTTTCATCGCTCTGGAGCGGGAATCGAACCCGCATCTCCCGATTTCCGTTCCAGTATGCTAACCGTTATTACACCACCCAGGACGGTGAAGTTCCGAGAAACTGAGACTAAGCAAACTTAGCTTAGAAATCCGCATCCTCAGATTTTCGCTAGTCGAAGCATCATTGCTTCCTCACAGCATTTTTACCCATCTCCCAACCAGAAACGGATGTAGGTCGGAATTCACCAGTATCACAGATAAATCAATGAACGAAGAAATCTTTGTTCATCAAAGTTTTCTGAGAGATTTTACATGGATGACCAGTAAGTGGTACAAGTAGGCCTAAATTAGGGTACAAGTGATAGCTTCTGGTTTTAGTGGTACAAGTGGTAACACTGAAACCAGTATTGACTCTGTACTACTAAAACCAGTATTGACTTTAGTGGTACAAGTGGTAATATGTCTAATTAGTGGTACAAGTGGGCCTAAATTAATGGTACAAGATGACCAGTATTTTACAAGGATGACCAGTAAGTGGTACAAGTGGTACAAGCAAATTCAGAATTTATATTGTGTTTGTTTTGAATATTCTAATGGTTTTGCAGTTCGATCTGAGGGAAAATTATGGGACTTCTAGATGGTGAAAAGTGAAGAAACCGCCCTCCCCCCAAAAAATGAAAACGTGCGCCTCACTTATTCATCCCGGAATCTTCATTCATCAAAGTAATTCGAGCACAGTTCCGTGAAATTAGAAATCAAGAAGCAAACATCCCATAGAGAAGAAATTTCATCAGCGGTTAAAGATTAATTTAAAAAAAAATGCGAAAAATCAATATATTCTCAGAAAATTACGAAAGCTCGTTTCTTCGCGTTGATGTTGACTCATTTCCGATTCTTGAGAAAAAACCCGCTTTCCTTTCGCAAGATTTCGTTTTGTCCAAAGATAAACATAGAGAAGTTTCTTAAAAGCTTTTAAATTCTTTAATACGTATTTCCAACGGTGCCGACATATTTTTCTGGTATGATAAAAAAAAACAGCTGTCATGTTCTACAGGGTGTACAAAAATTCTGGAACCATTGGTATTAACACAGCATATGCATGTAAAATGTTTTACTTTACGCGTAAAAAAACGATGGTAAAATATGTTTTACTTTACAGGTGAAAAATGGTATTGCCACTGGATGAAAACATGAAGATGGTCCTTTCTACTGGCAGTCAGGGATCGGTCCAGAGGGAAGTGGCGGACGACTTTAATGTCAGATATTCTAAAAGGAATCCAATAACGCACAATGCAGTTGGAAAACTGGCGAAGAATTTTAAAGAGACAGGAGGAGTGTCGCCGATATGCCTGAAGGCACAGGTGTATGCCGTAAAAATCCAAGATCTCACAGATCTGAGGGAGGGAATTATTGAGGCTTGTGTCGCTGCAGATCCGAGGCGAACATGGTATACCAGCTGAGAAATTGCATGGAGCGTCAGAGTGTACCACATATCGTAAATGAGAATAAGTACATGCAGAGTGGTTCCAAAATTTTCGGAAACCCCCGTTACTTCCGAACTTTTAACTGCACATTTGCGATATCCATAATAATCTTTCGTTAGTAAGAAACGGAGCAGAATTTATAATCCATGCACGCTTACAAGATAATCTCTTTTCATCTTGGCTATGCGACCTACAAAATAAAAGTCAGAAAAATCTAATAAAACCTCGACATAATTCTTAAATTTCCTACTTGAAGCCATCCTACTGACAACCGCAAGTTCTACTCCTTCGCATCCGTGTAATCATAGAGCTCATCGTTTATCAATTTAGACAGGCTTAATTGCTGGCAAAGACATCCAAAGAACGTATCTTCTGAATTTCGCACAAATGCTGATCAATAATTAAAAGCTTTGGTAACGAATTTAACAATTTTTTTAAACCGCATTCTACCTGCATTAATACCTGCTTTGCATCTCATGTTTCTGTGGGTCCCACTGTTTCGCGAGTAGGCCACTAGCTGGCAGCACTCTAGTCGAAGAAACGAAATGGCTGATTTCAGTTTGTTGTAGAAGGCACAGTGCGTGTTGTAGTTTAACAAAACAAAGTCGAACACTGGAGCTGAGGGATAGGGGTCCTATTCCATAGCTTTTAGGGTCACCAGATTTAACACCTATCGATTTCGCTTTATAAGGCTACAGAGGTTGAGTCGAAAGTTTTGCAATATTTGCATAAACGCATGTGCTGCAGCAGGTATGTCATGTGTTTAAACTAGTTCAAGTCGCGCACTGCAGTTAGTCAAAAGGGACATAAAGTGGTAGTCGTTGCTGTGAACAGCATTGCGTGTCGTCGTTCTGTCAATGGTTAGGACGCTTAAAAGACGAACAGCCACAACCGGCAAATTAGAACACTTTTACCTTACGAGTTTGAACTCAGCCATAACCCTGCTCAAGCAAAACGAAACATTTGTCATGCGAAAGGGGAAGCTACCGTGGACCACAGCACCTCAACCAGGTGGTTCAAGAAATTTTGCTCAGATGACAGAAACCTCGACGATCAGCCGAAGTTAGGTAGGCCGCGAATCGTGGATTCGGAGGCCGTGCGCCAGGTCGTAGAGGCAAATCCGTCAACCAGCACTCGGAGATTATCAAGCGAGCTGGGCATATCACAGACCACCGTTGTTCGTCACCTTCAGGACCTCGGCAAGGTCTACAGAAGCTGCCGCATTGTCCTTCACGAACTGACGCCAGCTGAAACAAACCATCGAGTGGAAGTGTACACGAAATTCCTAGAAAATGCGCGCGATGTACGTTACATCAAGATAATTATTACGTGCGATGAAAAGTGGGTCTATTTCCGTAATTCTAACACACAATGGCAGTGGTTGAGCCCGGGCCAGCTCCTAGAACCTGTTCCAAAGGTGGGCGCTTCGAGCACAAGGTGATGCTCTGCGTCTGGTGGAATTTCCAGGGGAAATCCATGACGGATTTGTTCCGGACAGTCGGACCATCAAAGCTACTTTGAAGAGCTGGAGCGGATGTATGCCGTTTTGGAGCAGAATTACCCGGCCCTGGTGAACAGAAAGGACAACTCCTGACCTTATACCGCGCGAATGACTCGGGCAAAACTCCAAGAACTCGAACCACACCCAGCATATAGTCCGGACCTTGCCGTGTCGGGTTATTACTTGCTTCGGCCCATGGCCTACTTCCTTCGTGGGCGGTACTTCAACAACCAGGAGGAGCTGGCAGCTGGGATAAAGGAGTTTTTCACCTCGAAGGACAAGAACTGGTACCGCTCGCGGAATTAAAGTACTGGCAGACAGACGGAGCGAAACACGATGGCCTATACTTTGAATGCTAGTCAGGTTTCGTCGTAAAGATACATATCAAGACATAAAGTGATCCAAATATTGCAAAACGTTCGACTCACACACTATGCATTCAGTAGACTTGTTTACGTGCCAAGGATACACAACAGCGTTGATCAGTTGAAAGCTGGGATTTCAGAGGCAATGCTGAATCATCTAGCAAGAACTAGGACATACAGGGGTTTATCAAAATAATGGAAACACCGACTGGACACAAGTACGTGCAATCCCCCGTATTCAAATCACAGGGTCTACGTGAAGTGTAAGAAAGAACGATATCGGCTATCACGTAGCAGTGCCACAGTTGCAGATGAAACAGCTGTTGTGGAGTAATCAATGACGTCAGATCTCAGTGATTTCAGAAAGGCATGATCATTGACGCGCGTCTTACAGGAGCTCGAGTGACTCCAGAAATAGGTGTAACACGAGGAACTGTATCGAAGATTATGACTATCTATCAAATACGATAAGGCGTTGCCACCAGACATGCAAATTGTAGACGCCATACGAGGATGTCAGATAGTAATAGATGAACTTCGGTACGGATTGTACAACTGAAGCACAAGACCACGGGCACAACAAATAGTAAAGGAGTTGAACACCACAGTCGGAGGAATCCTATTTCCGTCAGGAACGCCATCGTGACTGTATTTATGGGTGTGGTGCAATTCACAAAGATCTGATTAACAACGTCAGTGCACCACCATAAGGTGGACGTCTAGTGTTTTTACTCCCTATACTTCCAATGGAAGAATTTTGGACCCTATTTCTTCAGTGGAAAAAGATTTCCCATACACCAACATTGGCACACTGATAAAAAAACATCCTAATTTAGATTATACCCAGTCTTAGCATAAATACTGTTATAAACGTTCGACAGATGGCGCGCAAGCGGTGTGCAACGTCATTGACCAGTCAGCAGCCATGAAGCAGCTAGTGAATCATTGTGCGTTCAGTCACAGAGGAGATATCGTGTTTTGTGAAGTACTTGTCATGGAGTGGGGCAATTATGAGAATCATGTTGCTGTAATAGCGCTGCACAAAATTGGAAAATGAGCTTCCGAGAGTTTCAACATGCTGAAGAAGCTGAAAAAAAGCCAAATGTTTGTCTACCGTCATCATCATTTTACACGGCCGCCTTGGAAAGGGTCAGCCGAGTACCGTGAGGACTGCTCACCTGGTGAAAGCAGTGGCAGCCAGTATTCGACGAAATCCTGCTAGAAAATACCATGAGGACTACTCGCTTGGTGAGAACAGTGGCAGCCCGTATTCGACGAAATCCTGTCAAAAAATGCCGTGAGGACTACTCGCCTGGTGAAAGCAGTGGTAGCTCGTATTCGACGTAATCCTGTCAGAAAATACCGTAAGGACTGCTCGCCTGGTAAAAGCAGTGGCAGCCCGTATTCGACGTAATCCTTTCAGAAAATACCGTGAGGACTACTCGCCTGGTGAAAGCAGTGGCAGCCCGTATTCGACGAAATCCTGTCAGAAAACAATCAGTGATGGCTCGTAAGCTGAACATTTCAAGAATGTCAATGTCACACGTGCTACGGTGAGAACTTACCGGCGGCGTATAAGGCACTTCCTCACCACATAACTGAAACAGCAGAACGTTCTGAAAGCGAAATGTTTCTTGCAGCGTTACACAAACAATCGCCACAGACAGACCCTTCTTTCTGATGAAAAAAAATACTATTGAAGAGGCTTTCAACAGTCAAAATGACAGGGTGTATGCGTCAACCTCATGTGAAGC
The DNA here is from genome assembly GCA_039090855.1 of Macrothele yani. NCBI lineage: Eukaryota > Metazoa > Arthropoda > Arachnida > Araneae > Macrothelidae > Macrothele > Macrothele yani. The sequence goes on along the minus strand of CM077005.1, from coordinate 44,133,594 downwards.
TCAAGAGAAAGCTTCAAGGATCATCAGGGGCCATTATCCTGCTTCTGTCATAATTTGGTGTGGAGTCTCCTACGAGGGCACCACCGAGCTCCATTTTTGTAAGAAAGGAGTGAAAACATCCGCCAAAGTCTACCAGGACAGAGTTTTGGATCCAGTGATCAAAAATGTGAGTCACATCCTCTTCCAAAACCGACAGTGCAGAATTCCGCCCTTGACCACGAGGCCAAATCAACCAAGGAGTGGCTTCAGGCGAATTTGCCAGACTTCATTTCTCCAGCTGATTGGCCCTCAAGTAGACCAGACCTTAACCCATTGGACTACAAGTTGTATTAAACACTGGAAGACATGGCCTGCAGAAAGAGACCCAGTACTGACAGTCTCAAACGCTCTTTGGTGCGGGCAGTAGCAGCTTTCCCCGTAGAGACCCTGTGTAAAGCTATTGATGAGTGGCCACTGAGACTGAAGGATTGTGTAAAGGCAAAAGGATGCCATTTTGAAAAGTGATTGGTGCCATATATTCACAAGTATTATAGTGCGTCGCATAAATATAGATACAGAGCAAATTCTTGAATAAAAAAGAAACAACAACGAGCTAAATGTACGCCTCATATTTATAGCAAAAATAGCATAGGACACGCAGCTGCACAATAGTTTGACGGAAACATAACAATTCCAACGCCAAGTACAAGAAAAAAAAATACGCTGTCTCAAAAATATAAAGACTTACTAGTTATGAGCACCTCCGGTACGAATAGTGGAGCCGTTGTTCCGAATAACCCTGAAAACCCGATTCGGTATGCTGTCCACCAAGTGATGTAAGTGTTCTGGACGGAGTGCGTACCAGCTTCGTTAAATCTGCTCTTTCAATGCCACCACACTTGAGAACTGCCGTCCATTCGCATACACATCACGAGCGAGGATACCTCAGAGGTTCTCGATAGGGTTCAGATCTGGACTGAGTGCTGGCCAATCCATTGCGGTCACATGACGAGTGTTAAACCAGCTTTTCGTTGATGCAGACCGATGGATAGAGGCATTGTCTTGCTGGGAACAGATAATCAACACCCGCTAGAGTTTCGGCAAACGGTAGAAGGTGGCTGCTGAGTATGTCCTGATACGTTTCGGAGTTTTGCCTGCCTTGCAGGAAAGCGATATCCGTTGTCCCATTGAACGCAAAAGCTCCCCAGACCATCACAGATCTCCCTCCTTTCTGTCTGCTGAAGAAGGTGCGTGGCTCGCGTCGAAAATCATGCATATAGCAGTTCCAACCGTCAGGGCCGTCCAGGTCGAACTTTTTGTCATCTTAGAAAATAGTTGTGATCCACTCGTCCGTCCACTGCATGTGGCTGCTTGCCCATAACAATCTAGCTTCCTTGTGGCGCCGCGTGAGGTGTGACAGACGGCGTAGTTTACGGAGCACAATGTTGCGACTTTCCCTGATTCGTCAATGAACTGTGTCCTTTGAGACGGTGACACCACACAGTCCGAGAAACTTGACGTAGTGATAACCTTTGGGATGAAACTAAACGCATGATGGCACGATCATCTCGTTTGGTTGTTATTCGAGGCCTTCCAGACCGATTTCTGGCAGTTAACGCATCGCGTTTCGACAAAGTCTTATAAATGACTGCCCTACTCCTCCCCATGGCTTTACAACTTTTCGCTACAGGCAATCCATTTGCTCTCAGTCTCCAAATCTTCTGCACCTCCTCACCAGAAAGTTGACTGTTGCGGGGCATTTCGGCAAATGAATGTCTGACGGCAGGTCCGCTGTCTTTTATAGGCTGGACCGAATTACGGCCCATACTCGTGCGTACAACATGCTAATTTGTACATCTCATTTGCATGTGGCTACTTTCCATAGTTGTCTTTAAATTTATGAGACACCTAAAATTACACTATTGCACTCTGTGGTGTTCTTTCAACACAATCCGGTCATCTCGACGGATCGAAACGTTTGTTGTAAGGTTATGTCTAATTAGGTACCACTTCAGCTTCCTACCTATATTCGCATTGCATTCACGGTGTAAAGTAGACTGTCTCTATATTTATGCGACGCACCTTATCACAGGTATATTAAAATATCTTTAAATTGCTTTTGTTATTCATTGAATACTTTGTAACAGTATTTATGGTAAGACTAGGTACAATTGGTTTTTTTTTTTTTTGAGAAACACTTTCCTGAACTTTATTAAAAATCAATAACTTAACTTTGATGTAATTATGGTACTTGCTTACAGGTGGCGCCACTCTTCCTTAGCGCTACATCAAAGTAAAGTTATTGAATTTTAATATAGTTTGGAAAGTTTTTTTGAAAAAATCACCGAGTGTATAAGGATGTTTTTTTTTAATCAGTGGCGAATTTTGATGTATGGAAAATGTTTCAACGCTTGAAGAAACAGGGTCGAAATTCTTTCCATTGGAATTATATGCAGCAAAATCACTAGAAGTCCATATTCAACCTAGCACTTTAAAACTGATTTGCAAAAGACTGGAAAAGTATCATCTGATCTGCTGAATCGTGCTTCAGAAAAATGTTTGCCACGGCCGCTAGACTGTACGTCTGGCGTAAACTTGCAGGAGCGTTCCACTCCAACTGTTGGGTTCCCTTTGTGAAACGTGCAGGTGGATCCCTGACGCGGTGGGACGCCATATAATGGCATTCTTGATGACCATTGGTTGTTCTACAGGGACGTGTCACACCTAAAACGCACGAACCTATTCTTGGGGATCGCCTGCACCCACTGTTGCACGCATTGTTCCCTAACGACCGTCCCTGTTTTCAAGTAAACAACACATCCGGGTATTATCTTTTCAGTTTGTGCCTACCAACAGCGCAAGTGTTATTCACTAACAGCTGTATATCGAGCCAATGATTCGAAAGTGGTCCGACCGCAATCCAACTATCATCCACCGGACTTATCCGCGCTACAAAATGGTGCTTACCTACAACTGAAATCCTGTATACTGATTGCTAAGTCATCATCATCATCATCATTGTCAACCATTATCAATCCACTGCTGGACGAAGGTCTCCCCAAGTTTCCTCCACAACGGTCTGTCTTGTGCCAGTCACCTCCATGTCACTCCAGCATATTTACGAATTTCATCCACCCATCTCCCATGTGGTCTTTTTCTGGGTCTTTTCCTGTCCCTTGGAATCCAATCTAAAATTTCGGCTGTCCATCTATGGTCTGTCCTTCTGGCAGTATGTCCAGCCCATTGCCATTTCAGGGATTTAACCCTGATCATGATGTCTTCCACTCTCGTCATTTTTCGGATCCACGAGTTTCTCTTCTTATCTCTCCTGGTTATACCAAGCATGCACCTCTCCATGCTTCTTTGAGTTGTCTGCAGCCTTTGTATGTCTCTTTTAGTTAAGGTCCACGTCTCTGCACCATACGTAAGCACTGGAAGGATGCATTGATCAAACACTTTTCTTTTAAGACATAATGGCATATTGCTCTTGAAAATTATGCTGTTTCTTCCAAAAGCTCTCCAGGCAAGTTTTGTACGCCGATTAATTTCTTCATCAATGTGACCCTCACTTGATATCTGCTGTCCAAGATAAACATACGTATCTGTTATCTCCAGTTTTTCTCCATCAATCGATAAATCTTCATTTCTTGTAAAAGCATTGAACATCACTTTTGTCTTCTGAAAGTTCATTTTTAATCCCACTTCTTTACTCTTGTCAGCAAGTTCCTGGATCATACTCTGCAGCTCTGATGGGGTAGTTGCAAAAATGACTACGTCATCAGCAAAACGAAGGTGGGTTAGATAATCTCCATTAATCTTTATCCCTTTGCTAAGTAGTGGGCCATATATCTGAAAGTGGCCCAATGGCTGTCTAACTGTGTGTGACGCCCAACCAATGAATATTCATAGGAGATCTCATATGTTTCTAATTGGTGCTTGATAAATGAAATGTTTTTAATAATATAAACACCCAGATCTGTCTATCTTTCTGGAACGCTTGACGTCACATCAGCGTCTGCATTGTTGCGCCATCACTTATCGAACAATTTGTGTGTGCTCTCGCAATGTCAAAATGATTACCTGCTATATAATAGCACGCAATCACTTTTAGATGTCTTTTGCGATCACTTTTAGATGTCATCACGTGCTAATTAAAAAACATTGGATTATTAATTAAAAAACACTGGATTATTATGACTCGAGTTCTATTTTTCCGAACGACAAAAATTCGAATTCATTTTCTAATAATCACAGAAAGTTGAGTTTGCACGCGATCACATTGAGTGAGATGTCAAGATGATCGCGTGCTAATTCAAAAACATTGGATTATCAATGACTGGATTTCTATTTATCCGATCTACAAAATTTGAATTAAAATCTTAATATCACGGCAAGTTGCGTTTGTATATTAATTTAATTTAGCACAATTAGAATATTAATTTTTACGCTTTAATTATTTTTTACTTTTTTAATTTAACAAACTTTCCGAGTTTAGAGCTGACTATATTATACATTTGGCAAAATATCGATCTATCTAAAGCTCTAACCTACAATAAAAACTGAAATCTTGAGATGTCAAAGTGAACAAGATTGCATCTAAAAGCAGATGTCGCTCCAACAGCACATTGTTGAGAATTTACATAGTTCCCATTTGTAACACCAGATGTCGCATTATTTTGTAGAAAAAGCTTTGGTTATGAAGTTTCAAATTAACCGTCGAATAGGACAGTCTAAAACAAGACGTGAAGGGAAAAACAAGTGTACCGGAGAAGTAATTTAACGCGAAAAATCAAAGTAAAAGTTATTAAGGTAAGTTTAAACGGAAAAAAATTTTCTGAGTTTAAATATTGATCACCTAAACGCTCTAATCTATAATTGTTAAACAACTAATATTTTACACAGAATGTTATTTATCGCGAGGTCTTTTTAAAAACGGAAATATTAGGTGTGCAACTTACTTCTCGGCCCCCTAACCGCAAGCGATCATAGAACGTCGGCAAATGCAAATAGTTGTGTGCGATAATGGCTGATTGCAGCGCCATCCAACAGCTATCCAGGCGACAGTAACCACTCACAGCTGTACTGATAAAAGGGACGAAAGTTGACGGTGAAAGCAATGTCGTTCGAGAAGCAACATTTGAGGCACTGCCTCCTGTTCGCGTTTCAGCTGAAAAAAGTGCCGCGGAAGTCCAGCAAATGATCTGTGCTGCTTTGGGTGAGGCTGCTGTGTCCTAAAGTTCGTGTAAGAAATGGTTTCAGCGGTTTAAGCAAGGAAATTTCGATCTCCGTGATGCAGAACGTCCGGGACAGCCACAGACAGTTGACGATGAGGAACTGGAACAACTGTTGGGCACGGATCCCTATCTCACACAGTCAGAGGTCGCCCAGGAACTCGGAGTAACACGGCAAGCCATTGCAAAGCGCCTGCACACGCTTGGATGGATTCACAAGGAGGGCCGTTGGGTGCCCCCACCAACTCACAGCTGCGAACAAGTCTAGGCGCTGCGATGTTGCTGTGTCCTTGCACTCCAGATTCAAGAAGAAGGATTTTCTCCACAAGATTTTGACCTGTGATGAGAAGTGGATCGATCCTCTACGATAATCCTAAGCGGCGCAAATCGTGGGTTTATCCAAGTCAGCCTAACACCAGTACCGCCAAACCGAATATCCATGCCAGGAAGTTGTTGCTGTGCATATGGTGGGATCAGCGCGGTGTCGTACACTATGAGTTGCTCAAACCTGGAGAAGCGGTCAATGCTGAGCGCTATTGTCAGCAACTCATTCGTGTGAATGACGCAATGGAGGCGAAAAGGCCATACACCGGCAAGGGCAGAAAGTCGGTCTTGTTGCTTCAGGATAACGCGCGTCGTCCTCACACCGCGAAAACGACTTTAAACACAATCACCTACCAGGGATGGGATTTTGTCCCACCCGGCATATTCTCCAGACTTCGCCCCTTCGGATTATCACCTCTTTCGCTCCCTGCAACATCACCTGAGTGATACGCACTTCTCTTCTGTCGAGGAGGTCTACACAAGTATTGATGACTTTATCAACTCGACACAGCCCTCTTTTTTCCGCAGTGGCATTCAGCAGCACCCTGACCGATGGCTCAAATGTATCCAACACGAAGGGGATTTTTTCTTGATTAGGTACGTATTCGATTTGCTATAATTTGCTGTCAACGTGTCGTGCCTGTGGCCGAGAATAAAGTTGCACACCTAATAAGTAGCATATAATTTTTAATTCTAAAATAAATGCGTTTTTACTATATGCGGATTTACTATGTTCCCTTACAGAAATCCGGCGTCTGTTTGATTTGCTTTCAATCTGCTTCAATTAAACATTTTACTCCGTCACAAGATGAGCAACACCACCTATATCGTAATATTTATTTAATGCTTAAAAACAGCCGTCTTACGACGGGCTATACGCTAGTCTATACATAGTATAAAATAAAGTATCCGGTAGGCGTCTGTCTGTTTGTTCGGGCTCATCTCGAAAATCGCTGGACGGAGTTTGATGCGGTTTTCACTATTCCATTGAGCATTGGTCGAGGAAGGTTTAGATGTATGAAACATTAATCTATGAGAAAAGGGAGCCGAGCAGTAACTATTTTAGTGACAAGTCAAAGAAAAAAAACCGCCGTTCGCATTCTTTCGTGGCTTCCACTGCCTAAACAACAATGCGCGGAGAACGGTTTACGAAACCTATTTGCTCATTGGGAAAAAGACGCGAGGTGGCCGGTCTGACAGCATGTAAGGCTACAGACTAAATGCGTAGTTACATCGGACGCTGAAAGAATTGGTTTATCGGCGCTCGTACAGACTAACTGCGTAGTTACATCGGACGCTGAAAGAGAATTGGTTTATCGGCGATCTCATAGACTAAATGCGTAGTTGTTTTCTTCCACAAGCATGTATCTCTTTGAGTAGCTCTGTAATTAAAATTTAAATATTGTATTAACATTATGCCGAGACGAAAATCGAATATAGGTCGTAGTACATCGAACGCTAAAAGAATTTGTTTATCCTGTCATAATGAAACTTTCGAAGAATCAGAATCTCGATTGGCAAATGACAGACAAAGAATGGCTCTACAAAAAGAAAGACAGTCGCCTGTTGAACGTAATAATCGTCTCTCTTTAGACTCGCCGTAAATTCAAAATTGCTACCGTGTGAAGCCGGGTCGGGTCGCTAGTTAACTAATAAATGAGAATCGATTTAGTGATCTTAAGGTGGTCAGATAGCAGTCGAATTGTCATCCACGGGAAAAAAATATACGGTCTATGTGCTTTTAACTGATGCTCACTAAACATTGAAATTCTGTCTGCTGTGAGCTAAGTACCGGACCAGTGATACGAAAGTGGTCTGAAAGTGGAATTATCAGTGAGCGACAGTCCAGCCAAACTGACGCCCCCTTATTAAAAAGAAATCAACTACTCTATCACAGGTGAAGCTACATTCTGAAAATACAAAGAACCTCAAACTGGCAATTACCGACTTACACTAACCAACTGACTAAAAGTATGATCTAAAGAAGGAACATCATGCTGCCACTCCATAGAACCACTTACATAATATGATAATTCAAATAAGATTCAGTACATTTCTAATCAGTGCTTACCAACAACTTAAGCATTACTCACTAAGATCCGAAAGTGGTCAGGTGGCAATCTAAACGTGATCCGCAACAAATTGACATATCACTAACCGATGATTATCAACAATTGAAATGCATCGGAAATTAATCAGCCGCCTCGTTGGCGCAGTAGTTAAAGTAGGCGGTTACTGCGTACCTTGCTTCAGGACGCTTTCCAGATAACATTTTGCTGAATTCCCGGACATGCTGGAATTTCGGGTAACGAGTGTGCTGATGCGGCTGGTAGATCTGCTTCCCCTTTGGTCGTTACACCCTTGCCACTGTTTCACCTGGATTTCCACTCTCTTGTTCACGACCATATCAAGCGAACGTGGCAGGTTCTGTCGGACCAACAGGTGGTGTGACGTACCAGGAGATGTGACGTACCTGCCAGAAGGACGCACACGACATATAGGCAGATAGGAATCAGAATAAAACGTCCGCGTAGCTCAATTGGTAGAGCAACTTGTTCCGGAATGAGGGGATCCGGGTACGAACCCCAGCGCGGATAAATATGACGGAGAAATTTACTTCGTTATAATGGCGCCCGAACTATCCGGATGACCCGACCGTTCAAAATCTCGCATTGGTGTGATGTTATTTCTACACCGCGAGATAGGAAAAATAAGAGAATCCCTTCTCCAGCACTTCGACAAAAAAAATAAAAAAATAAGGGGGAGATGATGTAACGTACCAGGAGATGTGACGTACCTGCCAGAAGGACGCACACGACATAGAGGCAGATAGGAATGAGAATAAAACGTCCGCGTAGCTCAATTGGTAGAGCAACTTATTCCGGAATGAGGGGATCCGGGTTCGAATCCTGGCGTGGACAGAAATGACGGAGAAATTTACTTCGTTATAGTGGAAAATAAACTGCATCGTATTAAACCTATTCTTGGAATCTGGAAATCCTCATTCTGTCGGAACCGTAGGGAGGAAGTTGTGCTTGCGCGTCTCCGCCAATTGGGCATTGTCGTTTCACTCACCGCATTTTCCGCGGATGGCTTAGTGGTTAGCGAGTCAGACTATCAATGCAAGGTCCTCAGGTTCGAGCCTGGGCTGATCTTTCAGAGATGGTGTGATTTACTAACAATCGCTGAATATCCGCCGTGCATCGGACGAGCACGTTAAGGGACGGCCCCCAGACTGGACCCACTGGTTAAATGGGTATCCTTTCCTATGCCCCCCCCCCTGAAATTCTCTCACCCTTCTATGTGCAACATCGTACTTATACGGTGGCGCCATCTGCTGTACTCTAATCTCACTACAAACTGTTCTGTCAAAGTCGCTAGACTTGCTCTCATTCCTTCCGTTTCTGTGTCCTGCCCAAAAGGCGATTTCGCTGGAGGTGGCTGGGACCTAAAACTCCACTCACTGTGGTCCTACAAGAAAATGACAAATACTGTATGAAACCGCTTTTTGCTGTGTGGCGACACTGCGTCGATGTGTGAGACGTACAATCGCCGACTCACCGTCATTCATCTTCTGTGTAGCTGTGTTCGTTTTCGTGATGTACGTTTTCACTTCTTTCATTCTCATTTGTTGACCGAGGACGCCGCTACTTCTGCAGCGGCTCCTAGATGACCACTGCGATACTGTCGCTGCCTTTTCACTTCTAAAACAAATTGACTTTTTTAAACGTATCTAGATTTTAGCTCTTCCATCATTCTCATTTTCCACTTTCACTGAATCATCCAGATTTTAAGCTTTATACCACGTTTTTAATACTGTTTGTTTGTCTTGTGTCTGGAGCTCTTTGGCCAAACATGGCCCTTGCGCCAAAAATCAACCAACCAGTAGTTCTTTTTTTTTATTGGAGTTTTAACGACCATAATAAGCAACTCATTGGGCTATAAGCAGTCGCCCTTCCCTATTTTAGGGTCACTTGTTCCAGGGAAGGGAGAGAGCCAGTGCCGTGAGACAAACATAACATCCATGCTTCACCGGGATTCGAGCCCGGACCCCTTTTGGACGAATGATCAGAGGCCATCGCTAAGACCACTGCGCCACCGGGGCGGCCAACGAGTAGTTAAAGCTTATGACGATTCGTCCGAGATGTATCCGGGTTCGAATCCTGATGAGGCATGGATGTTGTGTTTGTTTACGGCACTGGCTCTCTCCCTTCCCTGGAACCAGTGACCCTAAATTAGGGACGGGCGACTACTTATAGCCCACAGTGGTCATTAAACGGCCAGACAAAAAAGCAAAAAACTAATCATTCATTAAAAAAGATTTATTCTGATACCTCACTATAATTGTCTTTTTCTCCTTTACGACACTTTATCTTTTTATTATCACAGTAAAAAGATCACAGAGCCTAAGTAAACGCAAAAGCTCAATTAACTAAATTCAAAAAATAGTGGCGCCGTTAACAAAGATCTGGCAGAATAAAAAGTAAAACTTGCGAGAGTAGAATCTGCTGCTCCACTTCTATGAAAAAAATAAGTAAATGGCAGATAAAAGATATTTTTACAAAACTGCAGTCACGCTTTTTGTGTAGAGATCTGGGTATTTACTGCGCACTTCAACAGCAGGAGTTTTAACGGTTCAGCTGATAGATATCTTCAACAAGCAATGAAAGTTAAGCGTTTTGGAAAACCTGAAAATTATGGAAGACTTCAAGAGTTTAGAAATTTCCATCGTCACAAATTTACGGACAGCAAAAAGGGTGCACTTTTAAAAGAAATATGCGGCGTCAGACTAATTAATCTATCGTTTAATTACTTACCCATTCGCCATGTAAGGCAATTAGTTTCCTAATTACTGATCGCTTTAATTGCCACTTTAATTATTTGGTCACTTAATTTATTGCTCGCAGTTCACCTCTAAGTTTAATAGGTATGTGACGAAGCGTCTTTAAAAATAAATTAACGCGTATTGAGAGATTTCCTGTGTCTCAAATTAAAACATTTATTCACCGATACAAAATGGTTAAATTTTAAGCGAAAGACATGATTGTGTCATGTTTAAAAAGCAGATATCAAGAACAAAAATGTCATTTGTTATCATTAAATTAAAATCAGCAAATTCCTAAGGACAACGTGTAGTTGCTTTAAAGGACGTATACACGTGCCTTCCCATGAGAATATGCGCATGATTAATGAGTATTTTTCATCACCTAATGGTATAAACTTTCTCAGTAGAAACAAAACTGATTTGCATAGAATAACAGTTTTAGAGTAAGAATCTAAATAATTTAGAAAAAAAAAAAAAAACCGACCCTACAACATCAAATTAACAGTGAACACTTTTCAACCAACCCTGGCCAAAATATCATGAACATTGGCTTGGTAATGACCATGACCAAATTTCGCCCGCATACTACTTGGTTGGAAAGAGGTGTGGCGTCCGGTAGCACGCGGAGGATCTACTTCCAAATAATTATCTAGATAAATATGTTGCATAGAACCTTATTCTAGAAAGAGATGTCTCTGATATACCATTACTCCAGAAAGATATCTTGGATAGAACATTACTTTAGAAAGATATTTCTAATATACCATTGGTGTAGGAAGATCTTGGGTACACCATTACTACAGGTTGATGTCTTAGACAAACCGTTACTCTAGGAAGACATCTTGTATAAACCATTGCTCCAGGAAGGTATACTGGATAGACTACCACTCTAGGAAAAAATCTTGGATAAACAATTACTCTAGGAAAATACACTATATTGACAAAAGTCACCAGACACCCGTACAAAAACAAATGAACGGATTCGCTGCGTTGTTAAGATGCGCGGTACAGCTGCAAACGGTATAAAAATAAGCCTGCAGCTGACCACGATCATATCGCACTGTGAGGTTGAGTGAAAATGTCACGGCGGAAGAGAACTGACTTTGAGAAAGGAAAGATTGATGGGTGTTATATTAGTGGGTTGTCCGTAAGAGAAACCGAGAGGCGTTTAAACATACAAAGGTCAACTGTTTTGGATGTACTGAATAAATGGAAGACACATGGCGTACCTGAAGTAGCAAAACGTACCGGCAGACCAAAGAAAATCAGTGATAGAGGCCGTGGAAGCCTCAGGAGAGTCGTTACAGCTATTCGACGGAGTATTGCGCAAGACCTCAGTGTACAGGTAAATAAAAATGCAGGAACATCCATACGTACACGTAGCATTTGCAGAAAATTCATTCCATGGGTTACCGTGGTCGTGCGGCTGCTCATAAGCCTTTCATCTCTACTCGGAATGCCATTAGTCGTTAAGCATAGTGTAAAGAACATTTATCGTGGACCGTAGATCAATGGAAACTGGTCCTATGGACTCATGAATCCAGATACACGATCCATCAGTCTGATGGCCGTGTGTGGGTATCGCGACAGCCGGGGGAACGCTGCTTTTCACAGTGTACTATTCTTACGGTCAAGTTTGGAGCTGGCAGAGTACTCGTGTGGGGGTCTGTTTTGTGGTATGGTCCCGGCCCATTGGTTATCGTGGACAAACTTGTTAACCAGCACGTCAATCTCGATATTCTGGACAATTTTGCCCTACCAACACTGTGGCAATACTATGGAACCGAGCCTTGTTGGTACCAGCAGGATAATGCACCAAGCCATAAAGAAAGGACTATTACGGCGTGGCTTGACGATAATTCCGTATCGTGTGTGGACTGGCCAGCAGAGCCCTGATCTTTATCCCACAGAACAGCTATGGGATGAATTAGAGCGCAACACAAGGAAGTTTGGAACCAAGGCCTACTACTAAGCAACAGTTAGCGGCAGCATTATGTGCTGAATGGAAGCGCTTACCTATCGCTGTGTTCCAAAACCTTGTCGAAAGCATGTCTCGAAGGGTCAGTGCATGCATTAAGGCCAAAAGTGAACCGGCACCGTACTAATGTATGTCAATAAATGCTATGTTGTGTTTCTCTTCTAGGTGCCCGGTGACTTTTGTAAATATAGTGTATCTTAAATACACGTTACTCCAAGGTGGTGTTTTAAACAGACCATTACAACAGGAAGATATCTTGAATAGATCATTACTCTAGGAAAATACCTTGAATACAAGTTATTCCATGGCGATGTCTTCGATAGACATTACTCTAGGAAAATACCTTGAATACAAGTTATTCCATGGCGATGTCTTCGATAGACATTACTCTAGGAAGAAATCTTGGATAAACATTACTCCAAGAGGGTATCATGGATACACCATTAACTCTATGAAAATGCCTTCCCTCTGTCTGAAGCCTCCTCCTACCGCATCGGACAGAGGGAAATTGCGTGAATATGGCGCTTCTTTTCTACAAAGCCATATCTCTGCTTTAATATACTCTATATTGACAAACGTTACAGGACACCTAGAATAGAAACACAATATAGCATTTACTGACATAAATAGCACATAGCATTTATTCTACGGTGTCGGTTCACCTTTGGCCTTAATGCATGCACTGACCCTTCCAGACATGTTTTCGACAAGGTTTTGCAACACAGCAAAAAGTATGCGCTTCCATTCAGTACATAATGCTGCCGCTAACTGTTGCTTAGTAGTAGGCCTTGGTTCAAAACTTCTTATACTGCGCCCTAATTCATCCCATAGGTGCTCTATGGGATTAAGATCAGGGCTATGTGCTGGCCAGTCCACACACGATACAGAATTATCGTCAAACCACGCCGTAACAGTCCTTGCTTTATGGCTCGGTGCATTATCCTGTTGGCATCAACAAGGCTCGGTTCCATGGTATTGCCACAGAGTTGGTAGGGCACAATTGTTTAGAATATCGAGTTAGACGTGCTGGTTAACAGGTTTGTCCACGTTGACCAATGGGCCGGGAGCATACCTCGAAAAACATCCCCACACGAGTACTCTGCCAGCTCGAAACTTGACTGTAGGAGCAGTAAACTGTGGCAAATAGCGTTCCCTCGGCTGCCACCATACCCACACACGGCCGTCAAACTGATGGGTCCTGTATCTGGATTCATCAGATCATAGTACCCGCTTCCATTGATCTACGGTCCACGATAAATGCTCTTTACTGCATGCTAAACGACGAGTAGCATTCCGAATGGAGATGAAAGGATTATGAACAGCCACACGAGCACGGTAATCCATGGAATGCAGCTCTCTGCAAATGGCACGTGTACGTACCGAGGTTCCAGCATTTTTACTCATCCGTACACTGAGGTCTTGGTGCAGTACTCCGTCGATTAGCTGCAACGACTCTCCTGAGGCCTCGACGCCCTCTATCACTAATTTTCTTTGGTCTGCCGGTACGTTTTGCTGCTTTAGGCACGCCATGTGTCTTCCACTTATTCAGAACATCCAAAAGAGTTAACTTGGGTATGTTTAAACGCCTCTCGGTTTCTCTTATGGACAACCCACTACAATAACACAGAACAATCTTTCCCTTCTCAAAGTCAGTTCTCTTCCGCCGTGACATTTTCACTCAACCTCACACTGCGATATGATCGCGGTCAGCTGCAGGCTTGTTTTTATACCGTTTGCAGCTGTACAGCGCATCTTAACAACGCAGCGAATCGGTTCATTTGCTTTTGAAGTGGTGTCCGGTGACATTTTTCAATATAGTGCTCATCGTATTTCAAAACTCTTGTATTTGATAAAAATAAAAGTGCACACGTTTTTTCACACAGGCAGTTTACTGCAGTGAGACGGTCAGCTTGCCTATTCGCTGAAGAAAAAATAGCCCCTGTTTTAATACTGGGATCGAAGAAATTCTTTCTGTTCCTGATATAGGAAAGCATACGTACAAATCAGTCATGTCGCAAATCTCTGTACATACGCTTTCCTCATGATTTGAGATGTGTCTTCGCTTGCAAAAATCGGAAGGCAGAAATGCTTTCTGATAGGCACAGAAAGCATTTCTGCCTTCCGTCTTTTGCAAGCGCAGATCATTTTCGCAGATATAGACAGATCAGCTGGATAGACACATCTCAAATCATGTTCACATATTTTTCAGACACAGAATTCCTTTAGTCCAACTTTAAGGACTAAAGGTATGAACGTGCATATACTGTTTTCTATTAGACACAGACCGAAATTCTTCAATCCAAACATCAAGATATAATTTTCGAAGAACAGATACGGATGGAAAAACGGATATAAATCGTATTCACATGATTCATTTATTAGACATATGAAGAGTTTCTTCAGGAATTTTCAGAGCGAATCTGATCGGAACAGCAATAAATGTGCATTGCACGCAGAGAGACACTGATGACCAACTGGTAATGAACGACCTTTTGAAAAATCCTGTTCGAGATATTTCGTTTGGAAAACTACAATTTTATATTTAATGAGGGAAGCGAGGCCGAACGCCGAGCCGAGCTCTCTTTACGAGACTCGAGACAAATAGTTGTTCGGGCATAGGTACGAGATGACACATCCGATCACCGTGATTTCTTGCATGCGACTGGACATCGTCCATGGTCAGGTTTGGACGCCTTCCGATTATCGAAATTCCATGTCACTGAGGAATAATCGTCCAAAAACTTGCATTTTAGGGCTTTTTCTGGGTTTTGAGAAAAGGTCGTTTGTTACCTATCTCCTTCAAAGATCATCAGCCGATCGCGGCGACACTTACCACAGAGAAAGAGAAGGACATGGTGAGTGACATGGGGTTGGTATCATGGTGATTGGTCGAGTCGTATAAAAATCATGACCATTAAAAAGCTGACCAATTTTAGTAATAATTGAAAACATCCGCTCTCTATACGAGACTCGGGACAATTAGTTGTTCGGGCATAGCTACAACATGACACATTCGATCACCGTGATTTTTGTATGCGATTGGACATCGTCCATGGTCAGGTTTGGACGCCTTCCAATTCCCGAAATTCCGTGTAATTGAGGAATTTCAATTAAAACTAGATGGCCTTTTACCTGAACCGTTTCACGAAAGCAGTCTCACTAACATTGACTTAAAAAAATCTTTTGAATTGAAAAACAAAGAAATGGAAAAACTGCGTCTGTTAGCTTAATACTTGCTTGATCTATAATAATAAAAGGAGGTATGTGTGTGTGTCTGTCTTTCGCGATACAAAATGAAAAACGTGGTTACCAATCCGAATGAGAATTTTCGCTTTCTTTACACGCAACCTGAACACAACCAACGCGAAGGCGTGAAGGAAAGTAGTTTATGATAAATTTTAGGCATTTCTTTTATAGAATGTTTCGTACTTTTGTTCTAGAAGTCATAAATTTTAAGAGTTCGTCTTTTAGAATTAGTTATAACAGACGACTTAATAAGCTTAGATTTTGCAATAGCTTCGCTCAAAATTTGCCAACTGTACCGGAGTTATCGGTCACCGTTGGCGGCTTGTCCTAGTTAGAAGTTGATTCACAATGCCTCTGTAAGTGGTGTATCGCAGAAGAAAAGGAGAACTCAAAATATCTCACTGATGCAACGTCATGCTTAAACACCTACAGCAGCCACTTCGGAGACTAACTCCATGCACGCTTAGTTCCTACCTTCATGACACTGACGTTCAAAAATCTGAAGATCCATGCACGCTTAGTTCCTACCTTCATAACACTGACGTTCAAAAATCTGAAGATCCATGCACGCTTAGTTCCTACCTTCATAACACTGACGTTCAAAATTCTGAAGATCCATGCACGCTTAGTTCCTACCTTCATAACACTGACGTTCAAAAATCTGAAGATCCATGGACCCTTGTTCCTACCTTCATAACACTGACGTTCAAAAATCTGAAGATAACTTAAGTACCGGCTACCTTCGTCCCATGAAGGTTTCTGTATCTGGAACGTTAGAATTTTAGTTGTAGGATAAAGCACTTCTAACCTACTGGAAGGTTTAATGGTCAGCGGCGTACGCTTTTTGGTTAGTAGTCCGAATCTAGCCTGGGTTCGAGATCCGGATGAGGCACAAGTGGTGCGCTTGTCTAACGGAGCACCACTTGTGCTTCATCCTCCCTTTCCTGGAACCACAGACCCCAAATAAGAGATAAGAGACTACTTATAACGCTTGGAGTTGTCCATGGCAGAGCGATCGTTAAACCCCCAAACAAACACAACCCTATGATAAGAAACATGTTTAAAATCAGAAAACTGAAGTGTATCAGCAGGTGGTGCTTTTGTTCAGTACACGTATTGCGGAAAGAATAATAATAAAAAAAATAACGCACGCTTCTCTTCGACAAGTAAAAAAGTTTACCGAATTTGGCATGCTTGACTCTTCATCTAGCACTGGATGTTGGTTGCATGCAGTCATTTCTACTGCCGCCTACTTTATGAAGTTCTCCATGAGCTTTTAACATGTACTCCCTAATTTTATCAAACCATCTCCTGTGAAGTCATCGTTCGAATGTTTTCCCCCTTCCATATGTTTTATTTGCTGTCTTTATCCGTGCTACTAGACACAATATTGAAATGTTTCGGTTTCGCCTTGCTGCAGAAAGTAACGCTATCTGCAGATTTTTCTCTGAATAGTTTCCTTACTAGTTTTTACACTGAAGAGCAATTGAATTATAGATACCTATCTAGTAACGTGTAGCACCAACTTTCGTCCTGATGACGGCGGCGATTCGTCTCGGCATGGACTCGACAAAACACCGTAAGCGTTGGGAAGCCATACGGATCCACGACCCCTGAACAAGCTCCCACAGTTCACGAAGATTTGATGGAGGTGGGTCAGAGCCTCGAACATCTCTTTCGATGGCATCCCAGATGTGCTCGATGGGACTGAGGTCAGGTGACCTAGCTGGCCAAGGAAGCGAGGTCACGTCGGTGGAGTGTTCATCCAACCATTCCAATACGATTCGGGAGTTGCATTGTCTTGTTGCAGGATGAGGTCCCTAGTGGGATGTTGAAGACGCACAAACGGGAGCAAAATGGTCGTCCAGGATATCCCGGTAACGTTGACGTGTGAAAGACGATGTCACACGTACCAGGGGGTCCCATTTCAGTCCACGTAAACAGTCCCCAGACGAGAATGCCACCCCCACCAGCTCGAAGAGTACCCTGCTGGCAAGAAGGATCCATCGCTTCATGTGGTTTGCGCCGTACTCGTATCCTACCATCCGCATGTACCAACGTGAATCTCGACTCATCAGTCCAGGCAACATTTTCCCACAAGTCTGGGGTCCAGTGGCGATGTTCCCGCGCCCATGCTAATCTTTGCACCCTGTGATGTGCGGTCAGCAGCGGTACCCTCGTGGGACGATGGCTTCTGTACCCCAGAGCAAGGAGATGGTTCTGGATGGTGTGGCTGCTTACACGTTTTTGTGCACCAGCGTTAAATTGCCGAGTGATTTCTTGCACTGTGGCCCGTCTATCCGCTGTTACAATGCAAGCTAGCCGACGATGACCCCGCTGATCCACACGCTGTTGTCCACGACAGTTGGCCCTTGCAGGGATGGTTTTACCGGATTCGATGTACTCACGGTGCACCCGTGACACAGTGGCTCGTGAAAATCCCAGTGCCTGCACGACTTCCGAGATGGAGTAACCCATTCGTCGGTCCCCGACAATTTGCCCACGATCAAATGCGCTTAGATCCTTCGTCTTACCCATACAGCGTCCGACTCTTACTGATTCCCGTCGCATCACTCCTTATATTGTCGGATCGCTGCATACGTCATGTCGTTTCCGTTTACAGGGCCGCCCACAGCGCCACATTTGCATAACGCCAGCTGTCTCTAATTCAATTGCTCTTCAGTGTAGAAGGTGCTGCTGAGAGTCCCAATTGAAACCGTAATTTATTCGCAATTTTTTCTCTTTTTTTATGACAATTTGTCGCAAAGTGACAATCATATTTGAAAGGAAACTAACTGTGCCTTTAAAGAAGTTATCAGAAAAATTCTTTTGAATTGATTTAGATAAACATGAACAATATTTTCTATATCTTTCACCATTTTCCCGGTATTTCTGCTTGATAGCATAAAAATAAACTTACAAGGCTTACTTCCTGCTCTGTCATGGGCTTGTTGGGTTTTCACTGAAATCTGATTAAGCCAAACGTGAAGTTTGCGCTATACTCTTCACGAAAGGGAAACAGCTCAATTTCTCGCTACTGAGCAATATGTTCTTCTGGAGTTGTAGTCTTTATTCGTGCAAGACAAGGTAGGGGTTATCAGTTAAGTTTTCCCTGGTCCTGAAGGCCGTAGTTAGCTCCCAGAAAACCGAGGATGGGGGCTGAGAGTTCTCTAGGGTCTAAGAGCCATCTGGGGTTAAGAGTTATCTGGGGCGCTAAGAATCATTTGGAGTGGAAGCTATTCAACTGCAAACTATATTTTTCCACGAATTCAGACGTAAGTTTTGCTTTGTTCTTTCGCCCCTTTTTTAATTTACTTCACTACCACATAATTTCTTCGAGACAAACTGTAAAAGCTATAAAATAAAATTTAAACATGATAAAAGGGAGAGGAAGAATTAAAATACTAAAAAAATATGTGACATTCTCCGAATTTGTTTGATGGTGGTTGAGCTGTAGGTTCCTTGTCTCTGGTGGCAAAAATAACTTCCAATTATCATGGAAAGACTATTTGTTTTTTCAATTATGCTACTCTGGTATCTTTTTCGTGGATCCACGCAATGGAATTCAGAAATTACTGATGTCCTATTTCGAACCTTTATAAGCCTCTTCTGAAATTTCACTTTTTTGTCCATCTTTAATCGCGCATTCTCCTTAGATTATGCTCGGTGGTAGGCTTTTTCAACTTTTAAAAACCAACAAACCCCTCTTATTCATCACAACCATCGCAAAACTATTCTTACTGACCGTAAAGCGATGTACAGGAAGAAGTTGAAAGTTCTTTCTCTCTCTCTCTCTCTCTCGCACAAGGATTTCCATTTAGCACAGTTTTTCAACACCTAGAACAATACACCTCCACACGACCAAATTTCCTTACAGGCAATTAACTACCTGGAAGTTTTGAAACAGGAGCTTAGCATTTCATAATCATTTAAAAAGTGATGAACCATGTTTTAGCTTTTTGTGTAACAACGCCTCCACCTCTATACTTCACTTTTTCTTTTCCGATAACGTTTTCCCAAATTTTACGTTTCTTTGAAAAGAGAAAAAACCCCGACCCTTATCACCAACAAGCCCTATGCCCATGTAGTGAGAATCATTGGTGCAGCTCGTCCTATTGATTCACTTCGAGAAGTATTTTCTTTTGAGTTATCCGCTGTTTGCGCGGTAGCATTTCCCCATTTGCATTTTTTAAAAGTGCAGTACACGAAGAAATAAGGTAAAATATTTTATATTTATAATGAAACATGCAAAAGTAATTTTCATTAACCACCGAAAAGAAAATTCAGAGAATTTACAACATTCATTTTCCAGGGGAGGGCTTGCTTGCGTTGCAGGGGGAGGAGGGCTGAGCTCCTATAGTTCCCTGTTAGCTATGGCTATACTGGCCCTGTATGTTGATTTTAATATACTTTTGTCGCTAATTCTTTCTCTCTTCGCAGCGCTTTCCATCAGGTATTCTCTTATCTCGTCTCCAAAACTTCCAATACTCCAAGTCAACATAAGAGTCTACCATTGCAGAAGTTGGAATGGGCGACTTACAAAATCCCTGGGGGAACGCAAGAACTGTGTCGAACCGTCTCCCAATCCCGCGCTAACTTCGTACCATTCACGGATTTTAAGACCGAACCGAAGCTCATTTCGTCTTTTAATTCTTCTCTCCTGCCTCTCACACGGCTACGTAAGTCACACCCCTAGTATTTTCCCGATTGGCAATTTATTACCTGTGTTGCGAATGTTGGGAGAAATTTTCTATCGTTCCAGATCTCCAAGTTACGTACATTTCTCAGCTGTACAGTCAGCGGCTGAAAGTACGAGGTTCTTGATTAACTTCTCAAAACAAATCCATTTCTAAAACTCTCCGCCAATTTGACAACTTCTCTTACATAGCAATTTTGTTCAATAAACACCAGAGGAAATAAAAACTCATTCTGAGTAATAATTCTTTTCCTTTTCACTCCAGACACTAGGGACTTATTTATATAACGCCAGCTGTCTCTAATTCAATTGCTCTTCAGCGCAAGTAGCCCTTTATGGTCATCCACAATAGCACATTCTTAGGCTGGCTCGGAATATAGTCTCATCGTCCTCTGAATCTTATTTACAACTCGATTCCTGTTAATTTTTTATGTCAATGTTTCAGATCGACATCAAATTTCTCCCCCTCGCTCGTCTCTAAAGAGAAATCCTTCTTCCTGCCCACTTCAATCGCCCTAGAGTTTCTTCTTCTTTCAGAAAAAAATGCGCGTAGATGCTTTTACAGAATCTGTTCTCATCTCCTTTAAGTTTAACCTCTCTGTCCTCTGACAATCCCTCTCTCAGCACCGCGTCCATTCCCTAAGATTCCCGGACAACCTATCTCTCTTCGGACACCCCGCTCTCTCAGACCTGCATTAGGCCATCCTCATCATACCTAAGATCCCCGGACAACCGCTCTGTTGTCAAACACCACTTTCCCAGCCTCTCATCAGTTCATCCTCCTCGCACCTAAGATCCTCGGACAACCACTCAGTCCTCTGACAACCCTCGCTCAGTCCCACGTTAGTCCATTCTCTTCACATCTAATAAGAACCACAGAAAACCGCTCTGTCATCTTCTCAGCAGTCCATTCTCCTCACTACTAAGATCCTCGGATAACCGGTCTGGTCTCTGACACTCCTCTCTCAGTACCACGTCAACCCACTCTCTTCACACCTAAGATCCTCGGAAAACCACATTGCCATCGGACATCTTTCTCTCAGTCCGTCACTAGTCCATTCTCTTTACATCTCAGGTCCCTGGAAAACCGTTCTCTCAGCCCCACATCATTCTATTCCCCTCACTACTAAGATCCTAGGACATCCGTCTCTCAGCCCCTCATCAGTCCATTCTCTTCACACCTAAGATCCTCGGACAACCCTCTCTCAGTCTGGCATTAGTCCATGCTCTTTAGATCTAAGATCCCCAGAAAACCGCTCTCTCAGCCCCTCATCAGTCAATTCCCCTAACTACTAAGATCCTAGGACAACCGATTTGTCCTCTGACATCCCTCTCTCATCCCCTCATCAGTCCATTCTCTTCACACCTAAGAACCTCGGACAACCGCATTGCCTTCGGACACCCTCTCTCAGTCCGACATTAGTCCATTATCTTTAGATCTAAGATCCCCGGAAAACCGTTCTCTCACCCTCTCATCAGTTTATTCACATCACACCTAAGATTCTTGGGCAACCGCTCTGACCTCTGACACCACTCTCTCAGTTCCATATTAGTATAACTGTAGCACTTTCTATCGACGTGACAGATTTATCGTTTAGTCTGCACTTTCTTGGAAAAAATAGTGTATACGGCAGAAAGAAACCGTAAATCTAGAATTCGAGAACATTTTGATTACCCTGTATAAACTCATTAGTTTGTTTCATATGGAATTGCAATCTACGATTTCGTCCAAAATCGGCGACCGAGAAGGTTTCCCGTTTGCTTTAGGGAACAACATGTACGTACACGTTGGACATTTTTAAAGATCGAATCTGGTTCGACTTTTGCTTTCTCTGAGGTTTTAAACCTCAACCGTATATCATTCAAAAATAACTATGGATCCGAAGACAGACAGACAAAGGAACATAACTGTGGCATAGCCTTCGCATAGTGCATTTTCTTCAGAATAACTGCTACCAATACCTTAGGATCTTCAAAAGGGACCTCGTATTGCAGCATACTAGTGGATAAAACTGAAGTAGGAAACGAAATATTAGCAACGTGGAAAAACAACATACACTATCTACCAACAAGTAACTGGACACCTGTGATAGCAAAGGAAAACGAAGTTTATTCACCTTCAATAGTTGGCGGAGCCTCCACGAGCGGCGATTACAGCTGCATACTCTCAACCAGGCGTTGTACGACGGCTAGCGGTATTTTCTTCCACTCGGCTTGGAGAAGACAGGTCAGTTCCTTCCCCGATTTCGGACGGTGGGGGCACCCCTTAAGTCGACACTCCAACTCATCCCAGAGGTGCTCGATAGAGTTAAGGTCCGGGATCTGCGCAGGCCAGTCCATTTGATTAACCCCATTGTCACCATACCAAGCCAGGGTGGACCTCGCAACGTGACAGGTGGCATTGTCATCCTGAAAGTAACATGGGTCCACCCCGTAAAACGGCCACAACGTAGGAAGCGCATGGTCATCCAAAATGGTGCAGTAGGTCTCGGCGTTGAGTCTACCAGGAATTGCGACCAAGGGACCCGTGCCATACCAGGAGAAACACCCCCATAGCATAATTCAACCGCCGCCGAACTTCACAGTTGGCACAATACATTCCGGCAGGAGGCGTTCTCCAGGCAGACGCCAAACCGAGACCCTGCCATCCGAACGGTAGAGGGTGAACCTTGATTCGTCGCTCCAGAGAACCTGTTTCCACTGTTCAACGGTTCACTGTCGACGTTCTTTGCACCACGTTAGCCGAGCAGCGCTATTGGACTTGGTGATAAAAGGCTTGTGGACGGCAGCATATCCATGATAACCGAGCAGATGGGCTTCTTTACGGATGGTATTCATCGAAAGAACACTCCCGGATGCCTGTTGAAACTCTTCGCGGATGTGGCCTATCGATTTGGGGAGGTTCTTCCGAATTTCTCTAGCCAGCACCCGCCGGTCTGTAACTTCCAGTTTTGTGGGTCTGCCGGGTCGGGGCACATTCCGACAGTCACCTCTCATCTTCCGCTTGCCAAACACGTAGGCCAATGTCGATTTTGGGTACTTCAACTCGCTGGATATGTCACGTATGGATCGGCCATTTCTGTGATACCCGACGATTACACCTTTCTCGAAATCAGAGAGCTCCGAATAGCGTGGCACATTGCATGCGACTGGTTGCGTTGTTGTTTCCCACACGATATTTAACGGCGGCGGCGGCCGTGACGTGTATCAGGACCGCAGATATCGTCGATTGCATGGGTGTCCAATTACTTGTTGGTAGATAGTGTATGTATCTGCGCTGTTTCACAGGTTTTTAGCTATTACTGAGTTCATTTGCTTTGCTCTGTTTCTTGTACTAATGCCAGAGTAAATAATATTTGCAGATGAGAATGCTTCCATTTATTTCCTGCACTCTACAGAAGACAAACAGGCAAGCACAGCTAAGCCGAATGCTTCCAGGGAAAAACAAAAAGAAAAAAGAAAAAGTAGGAGTAGCACCATTCATTAGACCAGTATTTATGAAAATACTCGGCTGCGAGGATAATCCAATGCATAAAAGATTAAACGCATAATTAATAACTAGCATAATTACGAGCTACAGCTCCCACGGAAGTGTTTGTTTGTCGCATTAATTCTCCTTCGTTAAAGAGTATGCGGAACTTTTTTGATTTTACAAATAAAACACTTCCTGTGGATCCATAAATTTAAGTTATGTTCCGGCACAGTAAATCCATTAGCTACTTCAAAAACACCCAGGGGACGATATTTAAAGGCAGTTATTTCATTTTTTTTACCTTGTTTATATGCTATAATACTAATGAATCAGGCTTTTCTGGTCGTATAATTTCATTGGATGGAATTTAACGGCGGAAAGCATTAATGAACTCACAGTATGTTATACATATTTATTATCGAATAATGACGGAATATTCAACTTTCTGTGGTAGGTATCCAAGAGAATGTTTATTAATACGAGAGGATTTACTTAAGAGCATTCCGCGGCGTTTTGAAATCTTCTTGAGTCTTCTTCTTAAGATTTCCTAATCTGCATTACTGTTTCTCGAATGATAAAGATCAAATAACCCTCAACTGTGTAAGGTACATCTATTTAAAACCTTAACGGCGCCGCAGTCCAAAACGCCGCAATTCAGAAGCCTGAAACTCTTCTGATACAGGGATATTTTCTTTCTAACAACGAGTTTTGAAATTCAAATAACTTGCGATTATCTGAGAGGATCACAATATTTTCTCTCCGCGGTGACAGACCCCGCACAATATTTGAATAAGTGGCATGCACATTGAAATCTTAGTCGGTCTTGCTGATAATAAATCAACGAATCAAGAGGCGAAAGGATATGGTGACACAAGCCCGCTCCCCCCCCTCTCCCTCCCTCTCTCTTTTCTTTTAAAGCGTACCATCTATTAAAGTAAAGCAGTATTACTCCCATTTTACCAAAACATTCAATAAGAAACGTAAGTGGGTGCCTTCCAATTTCCCAGTCTCATTCATTGGGAAAGCTTTTACACTCCGTGAAACAATCCTGCAGTATAGACACTAGAATATAAAGGAGCAAATGAATAAATAAAAGGATAAAATGGAAGCAAAGCTGGAACTTCATAACAGAAGATATTAGAGGTTATTGGGCCAGTATTGAAGACGTTTGCTCCCTACCGCCAATAGATACCATCAAAATATCATTAATAGCATTAGGTTCGTGATGCTGTTAACATACACTATATCGACAAAAGTCACCGAACAACCCTTCAAAAGCAAATGAACGGATCCGCTGCGTTTTTAAGATGCGCAGTACAGCTGCAAAAGGTATAGAAACAAGCCTATAGCTGACCTTGATCATATCGAACTGTGACGTTGAGTGAAATTGTCGCGGCGGGAGAGAATTGACTTTAAGAAAGGAAAAATTGCTGGGTGTTATATTACTAGATTGTCCACAAGAGAAACCGAGAGGCGTTTAAACATACCCAAGTCAACTGTTTTGGATGTACTGAATAAGCGGAAGACACATGGTATGCCTGAAGCAGCAAAACGTAACGGAAGACCAAAGAAAATCAGTGATAGAGGACGTCGAAGCCTCAGGAGAGTCGTTAGAGCTAATCGACGGGCCTCAGTGTACAGGGGAGTAAAAATGCTGGAACCTCGGTCCCCACGCCCCTCAGAGTGGAGCCAGAACTGACGTCACAGTCAGCGGAATGGAGGCATCCAAGTTCCCCACAACACTCAGCACTCAGAGTGGAGCCAGAACTGAAGTCACAGTCAGCGGAATGGAGGCATCCAAGTTCCCCACGCCTCTCAGAGTGGAGCCAGAACTGTAGTCGCAGTCAGCGGAATGGAGGCATCCCAGTTCCCCACGCTACTCAGAGTGGAGCCAGAACTGAAGTCACAGTCAGCGGAATGGAGGCATGCAAGTTCCCCACGTCCCTCAAAGTGGAGCTAGAACTGAATTCACAGTCAGCGGAATGGAGGCATCCAAGTTCTCCACGCCCCTCAGAGTGGAGCCAGAACTGAAGTCACAGTCAGCAGAACGGAGGCATGCAAGTTCCCCACGTCCCTCAGAGTGGAGCTGGAACTGAATTCACAGTCAGCGGAACGGAGGCATCCAAGTTCTCCACGCCCCTCAGAGTGGAGCCAGAACTGAAGTCACAGTCAGCAGAACGGAGGCATGCAAGTTCCCCACGTCCCTCAGAGTGGAGCTGGAACTGAATTCACAGTCAGCGGAACGGAGGCATCCAAGTTCTCCACGCCCCTCAGAGTGGAGCCAGAACTGAAGTCACAGTCAGCGGAATGGAGGCATCCAAGTTCCCCACGCCCCTCAGAGTGTCGTCTGCAACAATCCAAAGTGAAGCAAATGATGATTTTCTCGTACGATGCCCAGAGTGCTGTGGTTATGATCGAGTGCCGGTAGGGCAAAATGTCAACGCACAATATTATCGTGACTTTCTGAGGAGAAATTCGCGACCGGAACTTCGTCAAAATCGCCCCAACTTGTTGGAAGCGGGAGCGATCTTGCAGCATGACAACGCCTCGTGTCATGGTGCAGCGTCGGTACGGGGACTTTTGTCGAAATATGGCTGGGAACCCCCCCCCATCACCATACAGCCCTGATCTCAGTCCATTCGGTATTGATCTTTTCTCAAAGTTAAAAAATTGGCTCTGTGGAATCCGCTACGAATCGCTGGACAAACTGTCATTGGACGTGATCCGAGTAATACGACAGCTGAACAAAGATGGCGTACTACGGGGCATCCAGGACCTACCTCACCGATGGCCAGGGCTTGAGAGGAAAGGGCTAGTCCTTAGCATTTCACCCCCCAAGACACGCACCCGAGGTTGATGACGTAGCTCCGCTGCCCTTTCCGAAGCCAAGAGCCACGGGAAGGTGTGCGGAGCACCACAGGAAAGACATTTTCAGTCAATGTTATTACCATATTTAACAGATTACAATGTGCCATCTACACTAACGTGCAAAAATTAAGGACGAGACGGTTTTTTGAATGTAACGCCGTGCAGAAGTGATCCACATCGACTCAAATCATACCATAAGATCCCCAAGATGTTAATATGAGACAAGTGAGCAAAACCGTCCAAACAAGGAATCAAAAGGATACAAAGACACTTTATTGAAAAGGTAGCCTCGAGCAAAACGGGACAGAAGACAGAAACGTCCATGTGACAGGCGGCTGCCAAGAAAAATCCAGTCTTTAGTAGGGGATATGATCACCCCTGACTGCGTTGCAGGATTTACAACGTCTGTCCATGCTGAGGACGAGGTTGTCAAGGAGCTGTATAGGTATCGCGGCCCATTCCTCTTGTAGCACCAATCGCAGCTGCGGAATCATTGCTGGCAGCTGGTGACGTGCTGCCAAGCGTCTTCAGAGAAGGTCCCACACGTGTTCGATTGGATTTAGGTACGGGGACCTTGCGGGCCAATCCATGCGTTGAATATCTTCACTCTCCAACAGCTCTGCGAGAGTCACTTTACGATGAGGTGTAGCGTTGTCGTCCATAAAGAGGAACTCAGGACCCACAGCACCTCTAAACAGACGCACGTGAGGCAGGAGAACCCAATAGCGGACACCAGTGACTGAACCTCCTTGGAAAATGTGGAGGTCAGTACGGCTACCAAGCATGATACCGCCCCAAACGAGAACTCCGCCACCTCCAAACCGGTCCCTTTCGATGATGTTGGAGGTGTGATTGCGTATTCCCTGCTCTCTCCAGATGTGTATACGTCCAGAATCGCTCGTCAGACAAAATCGGCTCTCATCCGTAAAGAGAACTCGACCCCATTGCTGATGTGTCCAGTTCTTGTGTTCCTGGCACCACAGAAACCGCCGTCTCCGATGAGCAGGCGTTAATGGCACACACCGTACTGGTCGTCGTGCAAATAGACCACCATTGTGCAGCCTACTGGGCACAGTAAAACGCGATAACGGACGTCCAGCTGTCTGTTGCATGTGCCTTGCGATTTCTCCTGCTGTCTGCCGTCCGTCTCTTCTCGCCTGTCGGACAATATACCGGTCGTCCACCGCCGTGGTGGCTCGTGGACGACCACTGCTAAACTCTCGGACAGCTGTTCCTGTCGTTTGAAATGCTCTCGAAGCTCGTGAAACGATGCTGTGAGCGATCCCGAACTCCTCGGCCACAGTAGTCACACTTCGACCTGCTTCCAATTTTCCAATGATGCGAACTTGGGTAAAGTCCTCCAGATGTCGTCTACTGGATTGCCTGTTGGACATATCACACGGTGGCAGCAACTCGACGTCGTTCAAACCGATGTACACCGTGCAATAGCTTTCACCGAATTTCTGAGCGTACGCCGCCCGTGTGCTTTATACCCGTCCGACACCCCCCTTACGTCATGCTGCATATATGCGCATGCCTTACCGTACCTGACACTAGTCTATCTCCTGAGTGGTCTTTCGGACCGTTCTGCCTGCTCGTTCCGCTGTTATGCTAATTTCTCCTCTTCGTCCTTAATTTTTGCACACCAGTGTAGTATAAGTGCGATAATTTTAAATGAAAAAACTTCTATGATGCATGCTTTTTATTTAAACGTATTTTGCTTAATATACTAACTATATTTTTCTGATGTCAAAAACTCAGTGTATCTTCCCTCGTTTTTTTTTTTTTTTTTTTTTTTTTTTTTTTGTAATTCCATAGAAAAAGTTTGTATTTGGTTTAAAACGTTTTTCTCTCTGTGTTTCTTATTGATGTGTTATTACAGAAACTGGAAAAATATTTTCTTCATTGCAGAAAATGTGAAACGGTTTTCTTCATTGCCCAAACGAAAAAAAAACCCATAAAAACTTATGTTTTTCTCACTGCGTTTGAGTCAATCGAATTTTTCATTTTCTACAGAGCTTTCCTGCGCGGCACTAATAGTGAATTTCTGTTCAGAAAACGTATTTGAATAAATGTTCGGATTCTGCGAAACACATGAATAGCATCTTTGTTGACAGATGGAAAACGTTTTTCTAGTTCATTTATGAGTTCCCGAATAACAGCTTTCCCTTTTTTTAAATGTCCTGCTGTGAACTGCGTAGAAAATCTGTTCAAACTGTTTCGCAACATTTTTCCAAGAACATGATAGTACTGTCAAACAGGCAGCAGATATTAGTCTTACACAATTGCATTGAACGCAATTAGTTTTGGGTCAGTTTTTAGAAATACTGGTTCTTAAAGAAGGATCTTTATCAAAACGCGATAAAGATCCTTCTTATAAACACGAAAGGACGTAGAAGATGATGTCCCATTCTTTCGTGTTTTTATGTGTATTTCATCATGTTGCATCGGCACATGACATTTCGTTAAAAAAAAACGGAAATAAAAATTAACACTCAGTATGCAACTTAAATAAAATACAATGTGAAACAAACACTATAAACCAAGAAAAGGCGCTGACCTGGAAAACCATAACAGAAGAACATCGGGTCTCGTACGGAAGTTGACAAACGAAGCTAGGGAAGCAGGTCAGCGCGATGACGTAGAAACAAGTGGCCAACCCGTTTTCCACCCACCCTTTCAGACATGGGTCGGCTTTCAGTTCCTCAAAGAGACGATCAAATGATCATATGTAGAGGATTTTAGGAAGGGAGTGTCTGACCCCAGGTCTTAAACAACCCTTAGAAATAGGAAGCTAGGAGATTTGGGCTAGAGTGCCCGATAGGAAAGTGACACGGAAGCGAAGTAGAAAGGGGGATGAAGACGCCCTTATTTATTACCGGGGGCCAGTACCCGGGGTCCAACGGCTTAATGTGCCCATCCGACGCACGGCGGATATTTAGTGGATCAAGCGTTCGTGCCTGCTGGGACCGAACCTGAGGCCCTTTCCGTGGCAGTCACGAACGTTGCCCACTGAGCCACCTGCGGCCCCCTCAAAGGGACGGAGTAGCCCTTTCCTCTGTAAAGCCCTGACCGAGCTGTCATCGGCAGCGGAGGGGATATACTGAACGGTAATATGGCAAATTTTCTCCGTTACTTCATACTTTTCTCAAAAATGGACAGCGTGAAGAACCTTTGTTAGGACACCGGTATATGCGACTGACATTTATTTCCTTCATATAATTCTAAAAATACCGCGCTACACTAGGCAAAAGTACCTACACATAGGAAAAATGCCTTACCTTAATACGCGTTCAAAGCACATACATGATTTATTGATTTTCAAAGTTTTATGACGCCCAGGTAAGGTTTGACCATACCACACACACACACACACACACACACACACACACACACACACACACACACACACACAACATGACCCCCTTTTTTTGAGTTGAGATTTAACGACCACCGTGAGCAACTTAATGGGCTATAAGCAGTCGCCCGTCCTTAATTTAGGGCCACAGGTTCCAGGTAAGAGAGAGAGCCAGCGCCGTAAAACAAACACAACATCCATGCGTCACTGGGATTCGAATCCGGACCCCTTTCGGACGAATGATCAGAAGCCATCGCTTAGACCATTTCGCCAACATGAAACTATGTTATCTAGTATTTTAGGCCCTGCAGGAATGACACAAAGGGAAATTTTCCCTCGGAAGTCAATGCTGAGTTGCATTTTTTGCGAGCTCTACGAAATGCTTTGTTATTATGGTTGTTTCAGCAGTTTGAGAGAAATCAATGTACTTTTTTTGACTTTCAGAAAAGACGACGCGCGACAGTTCGAACAGAGTAAAATTCCCAAATATTATAAACGGAATTATAGAAGGCCATCTTTCTACCCTTCGGTGGTAATAACGTGAGGGAACCACAGCGGCGAGAAAGGGATTTGCACTGTCAGCCTTGAATTTTCCCGCCAACCCAATCCGTAATCCATCAAAATCTTCATATCTTTTCACGGCAGAGAGGGTTCAGAATATGAATTTCAACGCTTGGCGTAACATTTACTCAGCTGTGGCGAGAATGTGGTCATCCGACCTCAAAATATTGAGATCATCGTCGAGATCGATTATCATCTGAATTTCAAAATGCCGATTTCCCCGAAGGCCCACAGGTGTAGAACAGCGTGAAATTACAGTCGTACTTCAAACAAGACCTTCATTCCTGATACGTTTTTCCTCGGGTGGTTATATGTAATTCAATCTCTTTATGATGGCAGGTAGATTAGGAGGCATCAGCTGTAAACACACGGAGAGGGGAAACGGCGATCAGTTCTTGGAATGCTGCATAAGACGGGGGAAAATGTTTTTCTCAGAAATTTCCCTTTTCCTTACTGCCGTTGAAGTTACAATGAGTTTTTATTTACTTTCTACCTCTTTTTATCTATTTTCGTTTTGAAACAATAACCTAAAAATAATTAAAATAATCCCTACGTAATGAGAGCAACATGAAGATGGAATCATCACCATCATTATTATATTTATTATCAAACTGGAAAGAATAAAAAGTAGGATACTTACAAGAATGAAATGTGAAACACGGGAAAACGTAGAAGAATCTATCTTAAAATGAGAGCTCGGAAGTTAGAAAAACAGTGAGACAGAGTTGTCCAGGTGGGCAAAATATGTAGAACGTTGAGTAAGTCCTAAGCCTAAAATACAAAGTATTTTTTTTTTCTATTAAAACTCACCTTTATTTCTTCACACAGTCCCCCCTGAATTAGATAATTTGCTGTTCCGATCATAGAGTTGTCAAATTCTAGCTGCGAAACACGTTTTATCCTTTTCCTCAAACCAACAACACTTCATTGCTATCTTCAGTTCCGAATCATCTGCAAAACGCCTACCCCGGAGATTTTTCAAATCAAATTTTTGCGGCGTGAAGAAGCCATAAGGGGACGAGGTCGGGTGAGTACGGTGGGTGCGGAAGCAGTTGGAAGCCACATTCTGTCACAGCTTGCATGGAAACACCAGTGGTGTGGATTGGAGCAGCATTGTCATGGAGAAGCAGATGAGTACGGCGGGTGGGGAAGCAGTTGGAAGCCACATTCTGTCACAGCTTGCATGCAAATACCGTCGGTGTGGATTAGAGTATTGTCTTGGAGAAGCAGATGAGTACGGCGGGTGCGGAAGCAGTTGGAAGCCACATTCCGTCACAGCTTGCATGGAAACACCAGTGGTGTGGATTGGAGTATTATGCTGGAGAAGCAGATGAGTACGGTGGGTGGGGAAGCCACGTTCTGTGACAGCTTGCATGAAAATACCGCCGGTGTAGATTAGAGCATTGTCATGGAGAAGCAGATGAGTACGATGGGTGGGGAAGCAGTTGAAAGCCACATTCTGTTACAACTTGCATGGATAAAACGGCAGTGTGGATTGGAGCATTGTTCTGGAGAAGCAGATGAGTATGGTGGGTGGGGAAGCAGTTGAAAACCACATTCTGTGACAGCTTGCATGGAAATACCGCCGGTGTTGATTAGAGCATTGCCCTGGAGAAGCAGATGAGTACGGTAGGTGAGGAAGCAGGTGGAAGCCACGTTCTGTGAGAGCTTGCAGGGGAATACCGCCGGTGTGGATTAGAGCATTGTCCTGGAGAAGCAGATGAGTACGATGGGTGGGGAAGCAGTTGGAAACCACATTCTGTGACAGCTTGCATGGAAATACCGCCGGTGTTGATTAGAGCATTGTCCTGGAGAAGCAGATGAGTACGGTGGGTGAGGAAGCAGGTGGAAGCCACGTTCTGTGAGAGCTTGCAGGGGAATACCGCCGGTGTGGATTAGAGCATTGTCCTGGAGAAGCAGATGAGTACGATGGGTGGGGAAGTAGTTGGAAGCCACATTATGTTACAGCTTGCATGAAAACAACGGCGGTGTGGATTAGAGCATGGTCCTGGAGGAGCCGAATACCCCGTCGCGATTTCTCGCCGTTTATTCCCGATGGCTGCACACAATGGTCGCAATAGCGCAGCAAGATAGGCAGTATTCAGAGTCCTTTTATGAGGTAAGTAATCAATTAACAGCAACCCTACCAAGTCCCAAAAAATGGTGGCCGTAATCTTCCCTGCATATGGTTTTGCTTTTTATTTATTACAATATGTTCGTTTACTCTCAAGTTACGGACGTAAAACTATCCCTTTCATGTGTTTTTGATTCAATCCGTGTACAGTACATAGTTGTTATTCATCGCGAGGCGATTCTAGGACTTCTTTTCACATGTCAGCTTAAATTAATATCTAAGAATATGTATGTACGTATGTATGGTATTTGTGTATTAGGAACTACGTTAAAAACCCCTGGTGAGTCTCTGAATTTTTGTGAACTGTTACGGTCTCTCTGGATATTTGTTTACGTAATGGACCCAGAGAGACCAAAGAAAACGCGTTAGCCTTTTATCTAATATTTTTCATAGATTTATATGAGTAGGATAACTATTGTACCCAATTATATTGGGTGTGTGCATAAGTTCTACCGGTTTTCGTAAGCTTCAAAGAAAGGAGGAGAACACAACAAATAACGTACCTAGGATTTCACATAATTGCCATCTTTCTGTATAACCTCTTGCCATCTGTCTATGAGTAGGTGAACCCCACGCCGGAAAAACTCCTGTGTTTTAGAGTAAAAAAGTCATGTAATGCCGTTTTCACATCGTCCACATCATCGAAGGCTTGGACAGCGAAGGCGTTCTGTAATGATCGAAACAGGTGGTAGTCCGTAGGTGCAAGGTCAGGGGAATACGCTGGGTGAGGTCGGTCCAGTAATTTTTGCCCAGTGTTTAAAGCAGCATGAGGTCTGGCGTTATCATGATGAAGGATCACGCCTTTGCGATTGACGAGTATTGGCCGCTTCGATGTCAGTTGTTCTCGCTATCTGTCCAACTGTTGGCAGTAGAGGTCAGCATTTATCGTTCGGTTAGGTGCCAACACTTCCCAGTGGATTATTCCCTGGACATCCCACCACGCACTCAACAAAACCTTTTTGGGATGCAGTCCTCTTTTTGAGGTCGATGAAGAAGGCTCTGCACCTTGGCACACATCCCGTTGACGCCTTACAATACGGTACAGCACCCATTTTTCATCACCCGTTACGATTCGTCCTAGAAACAGTTCATTTCTGTGTTGTGACGAGAAAGCACAGAAACACAGGTACGGATTATCTCCTCTTGTTGCTTTGCAGAAAGCTGGTGCGGAGCAGACCTTCTTTTGAGGTCGTTTTTTCGTTTCTTTGATTGAAGGTTTAACGACCACCGTGAGCAACTCAATGGGCTATAAGCAGTCGCCCGTCCCTAATTTAGGGTCACTGGCTCCAGGGAAGGGAGAGAGCCAGTGCCGTAAGACAAACCAAACATCCATGCCTCACCGGGATTCGAACCCGGACCCCTTTCGGACGAATGATCAGAGGCCATCGCTTAGACCACTTTTGAGGTCGATGGAGCAGGCCTCCGCACCTTGGCACACAGCCAGTCGACGCTTTACATTACGGTACAGTACCTATTTCTCATCACCCGTTACAATTCGTCCCCAAAACGGTTAATTTCTGTGACGAGAAAGCAAAGAAACAGGTACGGATTCTCTCCTCTCGTTGCTTTGCAGAAAGCTAGTGCGGAACCTAGTTATCGAACTTGGTGATGAATCAAAGCGCATGCATTCGTCTTTCGACTGTTGTTCTGTGTACCGACAACGTGTCCGCTAATTCCTGAACGGTTATGATGCGGGTCATATGTTTGGGCTTGGCCCACATCCTCGTAAGAAACCACGGATGGACGTCCAGGACGTGGTTGATCTTTACAGCTTCTGTTTCCACCCGGAATTTACGAAACCAACGGCCACATGTGCTATTGCTATCATCAACTGCATCCTTCGCATACACTTGACAGATGTTGTAGCAAGCAGCGGCTGCAGTACTTCCTTTATCAAACTCGTACAGTAAACAATGTCTATAATGTGCTCCTCATTGCATGGAATGTTAGACCGTCCGTGATTTCCGCTACGAATGACTTACTCGGACAAACCTAGTGCCTCTATATGCTCTACTGCTCCACGCTTCATTGGCCGAAAATTCGGTGTCGCATCGCAGCGTCATCGGTGACGTAACTATTCCGATCGCAATTTGCATCTATTACAAAAACGGGTAGAACTTTTGCACACACCCAATATTACTAACTAGCTCATAGCCTGTGCCATGCACGGGTGAAAAGAGTTGTGACTGAATTTTTTATAATACGAATCGTAAAATATTATACATATACAAAAGTATAATATAATACAATTTTACTTGTTCCTTTTTATGAAATAAAATAACGCTGATTCCCTTTTATGAAATAAAATAATCCTTTTTATGAAATTACTCTGCAATTTTATTCCTTTTCATGAAATTCCACTGCAATGCGAAGAAAATGAAATAAAACACGACATAACACCTACGCAACACAACAAACGTCGCAGACGGTTGTTCGAGCACGTATATGTTGCCACAGATTAAGCCGTTTATCTTACTAACTTATTTAATTTTTCGGTATTTCTCCTTGATTTTACGTATCGGTCGATAACGATGATCTCTGTTCCGATTTCGGCCACCGGACAAAAGTAGATGGCACTGCAAGTACTGAATGACGTCAGAGCGTTATTCTTTTTTATGAAATTGCTCTGCAATGCGAAGAAAATAAAATAAAACACGACACAACACCTTCGTAACACAACAGACGTCGCAGACAGTTGTTCGAGCACGTGCGTGTTGTCACAGATAAAGTCGTTTGTCTTACTAACTTTATTTTATTTTCCTGTATTTTTCCTTGATTTTACGTATCGTGCGATAGCGGTGAGCTTAGTTCCGATTTCGGCCACCGGATAAAAGCAGATGGAGCTGCAAATACTGAATGACGTCAGAGCGTTAGGGGATACACGTAGTCTGTTATATAGGTTTTATACCGCAGGCTTCCCGTAGTGGTATTGTGTTAGCCCATGCAAAGAGCAGGCTATTAAAAGTTTGGTTTCGTTCAGTTACATTCCAAAATATATCGTCCGGACCCAAGAGTTCCGGAAAGGGAGGTGGACTCGGCAATTATACAAAATCCTCACACCCTCACTATCGTGATTCGTTTCCGCCATTGCTCATAATCGCACACATCGACAATTTCAGTTTTCTTAATCCCATCCTACAAAATTTTTTTAAGTCACTGTTCTCAATCGCACACTACAGTAATTTATTTACGGCATTGTT
The DNA here is from genome assembly GCA_039090855.1 of Macrothele yani. NCBI lineage: Eukaryota > Metazoa > Arthropoda > Arachnida > Araneae > Macrothelidae > Macrothele > Macrothele yani. The sequence goes on along the minus strand of CM077005.1, from coordinate 44,097,722 downwards.
CATAATCGTACACTACTGTGATTCACTTAAGTCACTGGTCTAAACTGCACACTACAGCAATTTGTTTGTTGTTGTTGTTAATCGCATACTACATACAGTAATTTGTTTAAGTCACTGCTCTACATTGTCGGCAATGGTTTTCAATCGCGAACTACAGTAATTTGTTCACGATATTGTTCTTAATCGCAAACTACAGTCATTCATTTAAGTCACTGATCTCAATAGTACACTAATTTGTTAGGTCATTGTTCTTACATCGCATACTATAGAAATGTTCTTGTCATTCTTTTCAATCGCACACTATAGTAATTTGTTTATGGCATTACTACAGTAATTTGTTTATGGCATTACTACAGTAATTTGTTTATGGCATTACTACAGTAATTTGTTTAAGTCATTGATTGCAACCGCACACTACAGTAATTTGTTTACGCACACTACAGAGACTCATTTAAATCACTGATCTCATTCGGGCGCTATAGTGATTTCTTTGTGTCACTGACATAAATTGCACACTACGGTAATTCATTTAGGTCACTGATTTCAATTGCACACTAAGGTGATTCATTTAAGTCACAGATATCAATCGCACACTACAGTGATTCATTTAAGTCACTAAATTTATCTCACACTACAGTGATTCATTTAAGTCAATGATCTCAACCTCACACTACAGTGATTCGTTTTAAGTCACTGAATTCAATCGCATACTACGGTGATTCACTTAAGTCACTAATCTCAATCGGACACTACAGTGATTCATATCAGTCACTGATCTCACCCGAACACTACGGTGATTCATTTAAGTAGCTGATCTCAATTGCACACTACGGTGATTCATGTAGGTCACTGATTTCTATCACACATTACGGTGATTCATTTAAGTCACAGATCTCAATCGCACACTATAGTGATTCATATAAGTCAATGATCTCAATCGCACACTACAGTGATTCATTTTAAGTCACTGAATTCAATCGCATACTACGGTGATTCATTTAGGTCACTAATCTCAACCGCACACTACAGTGATTCATATCAGTCACTGATCTCAATCAAACACTACAGTGATTCATTTGAGTAACTGCTCTCAATCGCACACTACAGTGATTCATTTAAGTCACTGATTTCAATCGCACTCTACGGTGATTCATTTAAGTCACTGATCTCAATCAAACACTACAGTGATTCATATCAGTCACTGATCTCAATCAAACACTACAGTAATTTGTTTAAGTCATTGTTCTTAATCACACACTACAGTGACTTGTTTAAGTCATCGTTTTCAATCGCACACTACAGTAGTTTGTTTATGGCATTGCTCTTAATCGCACGCAACAGTAATTTGTTTACGTCATTGTTCTTAATCGCACACTACAGTGACTTGTTTAAGTCATCGTTTTCAATCGCACACTACAGTAGTTTGTTTATGGTATTGCTCTTAAATCGCACGCTACAGTAATTTGTTTACGTCATTGTTTTTAATCGCACACTAAAGTCATTTATTTTATTTTTCTTAATCGCATACTATAGAAATTTGTTTAAGCCATTGCTCTCAATCGTCAACTACGTACAGTAATTTATTTAAGTCACTGTTCCTAACCGAACGCTACAGTAACTTGTTTAAGTCATTATTTTTTATTGCCCACTACAGTAGTTTAAGTCATTGTTGTTAGTCGAACACTAGAGCAATTTGTTTAAGTCATGGTTTTAATCGCATTTCGAAGGATGTTCATCATAATATTGTTTTACACTCAAATACTCATCTACAAACGAGGTCGCGCATCCCTTTCACGAACGTTTCCCAACAGTAACCCCCCCCCCCCCACACACACACAATGGAACTTTCACAAATAACTGCTTTTCCTTTCTGTAATTATGGCGTTTGTCTATTTCTTCTACTTTTTCTTTTCTTTTTTTGGCATCGGCTGTGTCTTAACGTCTACCTTGAGAAACTAAGTTATAAGCAGTCGCTTGTCCCTAATTTAGGGGTACCTGTTCCAAATGGAGGGGAAACAGCCATCGCCTCAACACAAGCACACCACCAATGCCTCATCCGGGACTCGACCCTGGGTGAGAATGGGGCGGCTAGCCAGAAACCTACTCTTCTAACCACTCAGCCACCAGGAAGAGGATATTGGCACTTTCACCTCGTCAATGTAACTCGGATACAATACACTTTGCTCATCTGCTCGTTTTTTTTGCATGCTCGAAGAAATGCGTTTCCAAACTTTTTTTGGCCCACCAGGTGGCCGACTGGCCTGAAGTGCTGGCTTATGACCGTTCGTATGAGATGAGCAAGTGTCCGAGTCCCGAATAAGGCATGGGTAAATCATGAAAGAAATATGGGATTACGCCATATAATACAAATTTTGAAGATGACAATCCGATTAGCGAATCCTGTGATGGTTATATTCAAATTGATCGGAAACTTGAAACTTGGTCGTTCTGGGTGGTGTAGTGGTTAGCATACCCGGGCGCTATTTGGGAGACGCGGGTTCGAGTCCCGCTCCAGGACGATGACAATTTTCAAGTTTTCGGATATTATCTGACTTACTATCCTTGTCACATTTACGCCAAAAATTGTATTGTCATCTTCAAAATTTGTAAGGCATGAGTAGTTTGCTTTTTTTACGCCACTGGCTCTATCCCTTCCTGGAACCAGTGACACTAAATTAGAGGCGGGTAACTATTTATAGTTCCAAGAACAGCTCATGGTAGCTATTAAACTCCATAACAAAAAATTCATTTTTGGCATTATCTACATAGTAGATTTTACATTAATTTAATATTAGTGCTCATAATTGGAATTATGAACACTCTTGCAGGATTCAAAACGCCTATTTTATCCATACAGTTTGGCATTAATATAGTGAATGACGCATAAGAGTAAGTACATTAAACGTTTTAGGCACAATGAAGTTAATTAATTGCCTAATGCAGTTTCGTTGGCACATGACCCATCACCATCATGATAATTGGGGTAATTTGTGTTCTGACCGTTATGACATCATCAGCGATGCTGACGGTCACGGTTTTGCGAGTTGCTCCCACTCGCTTGAGAGGAATGGAGTGGGGTTTCAAACTGATAACGAGCAATGAGCAATTTCCGAATACGCGAAATACTTTTAAGGTATCCAGCTTCAAGACTTGATTCCGGCTTAATAATCAGTTTAGTCTCTTCAAATGGAAATTAATTATATAATTGTCACGACAAATTTAACTATGGAAGAGACTTTCTTTGGTTCATAATCCTGATTCTGTTCTTTCAATCGCAGAGCCGTGATTGTTAGCTTCCCAGAAGTTGCAATGATGAACAAAATACAATTTACACCAGGTATCATACAAGGGATCAGATTGGCTGCTGATGATATGCTTGCGCTGTGAGAACGATGGAGGCCCCTTGAGGGACTCAACATACCAAATTTGAGCATATTACGAACGGTAGTTGGGAGTCAAGAAAATATGTGAACTTTATTTTGGATGTCAGGTGGGTAAAACGTTGTATATGTGATAAAACGTTATATAAGATAAAACGTTGTATATGTGGGAGCCACATATACAACGGCCGTTCCATAAAAACAGAGTAAATTCACACAAAATGAAGAAATATAGGAACACCAAAATATACACTATATTGAAAAAAGTAACCGGACACCTCTTCAAAAGCAAATGAACGGATTCATTGCATTGTTAAGATGCGCGGTACAGCTGCAAACTGTATAAAAACAAGCCTGCAGCTGACAGCGATCATATCGCACTGAGGTTGAGTGAAAATGTCGCAGCTGCAGATAATTGACTTTGAAATAGGAAAGATTGTTGGTTGTTATATTAGTGGGTTGTCCATAAGAGAAACCGAGAGACGTTTAAACAAACCCAGGTCAACTGTTTCGGATGTACTGAATAAGTGGAAGACACATGGTGTGCCTGAAGCCGCAAAACGTACCGGCAGACCAAAGAAAATCAGTGACAGATGACGTCGAAGCCTCAGAAGAGTCGTTACAGCTAATCGACAGAGTACTGCACAAAACCTCAGTGTACAGGTGAGAAAATGCTGGAACCTCGGTATGTACACGTACCATTCGCAGAGAACTTCATTCCATGTGTTACCGTGGTCGTGCGGCTGCTCATAAGCCTTTCATCTCCACTCGGAATGCTACTCGCCGTTTAGCATTCCGTAAAGAACATTTATCGTGGACCGTAGATCAATGGAAAGAGTCCTATGGACTGATGAATCCAGATACACGATCCATCAGTCTGATGGCCATGTGTGGATATGGTGGCATACGGGATTACACCAGTGTACAATACAAATTTGGAAGATGTGAATCACTTTACTGTTGTAAATATGACATGGATGTTAAGTCAGATAATATCCGAAAACTTGAAAATTTCGTCGTCCTGGAGCGGGAATCAAACTCGCGTCTCCCGGATAGCGCCCGAGTATGCTAACTACTATACCACCAAGAACGACTAAGTTTCATGTTTCCGTTTAATTTGAATATAACCATCACAGGAATCGCTAGTCGAAGCAACCGGCATTCATATAGAACGAATCTGGAGGTTAATAATACATTTCCGTGTTGCCCGGAGGGGCAGAATATCAGTGAATAAAATACGGGATTACACCTTTGTACAATACAAATTTGGAAGATGTGAATCCGTTTATTGGTGTAAATATATGACTTGGATGTTAAGTCAGATAATTTCAGAAAACTTTTCGTCATCCTAAACGGGGATCGAACGCGCGTCTTCCGGATAGCGCCCAAGTATGCTAATATGAATGCCGGTTGCTTCGACTAGCGAATCCTGTGATGGTTACATTCAAATTAATCGAAACCCTGAAACTTTGTAGTTCTGGGTGGTGCAGTGGTTAGCATACTCGGGCACTATCCGTCCGGGAGACGCGGATTAGACTCCCGCTCCAGGACGACTAAATTTTCAAGTTTTCGGATATTATCTGACTTAAAATCCAAGTCATATTTACACTAATAAACGGATTCACATCTTCCAAATTTGTACTGGAAAATATTTCAGTTTTTTTTTTATATTTCACGTTTTTGAACGCAAGAAGAAATTTTCAAATTGGACTAATAGCTGCAGAGATATGGTGTCCACAGACGGGTGGCGAATGGTCTAAGCGATGTCCTCTGATCATTCGTCCGAACGGGGTCCGGGTTCGAATCCCGGTGAGGCATGGATGTTGTGTTTGTCTTACGGCACTGGCTCTCTCCCTTCCCTGGAACCAGTGACCCTAAATTAGGGATGGGCGACTGCTTATAGTCCATTAAGTTGCTCACGGTGGTCGTTAAACCTCCAACAAAAAAAAAAAAACAGACGGACGGACGTACAAAGTGATATTGTAAGCACGTTCTTTTTTTTTTTTTTTTTTTACAAAAGACGTGCTATAAAAATTGGACGGTGTTTTGAAAAGTTATGTTTTGGTCAAATACCTTTTCAAAATGCATTAGAAAAGATTACAGTAATTCAATCTCAGCGGATCAGTGGGCCGACAGAAAGCAATATAAAGAGATGTAGTGGTAATACAAGGTGATCAAAACGTTTCGTAGCCCATTGTTGATTACATGTAGGAAACAGAAGTTTCGTCACATTCTCGTTTTTAAGATGATTCCTACGTTGCAAACTGATGGTGGCCGCCCTGGTGTTGCAGTGGTCTAAGCGCGTGGTCTTACGACCACCATTCGTCCGAGAAGAATCCGGTTTCGAATCCCGGTGAGGCATGCGTGCTTTGTTTGTCTTACGGCACTGGCTCTCTATCTCTCTCTCTCTTCTCTGGAATCAGGGGCACTAAATTAGAGATGGGCGACTGCTTATAGTCCATTGAGTTGTCACCTTTTCGTCAATGGTTTTCCGGTCCATCAGAAGACCTTAGACTATTGTTCTGACTTCTGTGAAACCCTTTGGACTAACGAAAATATTGTTTTGTGACTACCATGTTCTTGGTGCCTTGTAATAAACCTGACGATAATCATTGCAGCTCAATGGTATAGCACGTCTAAATGTTTCGCACCAACAAGATCATGCAGGCGAGTCTCTTGTTACACTACAGGCACTTAGAATTAATTTAAAGCTTTATGTTCGGCACATTTCTTATGTTAGCCGGGGTCAATAAAATATGTTTTATGCTCACGGGGCTGAGCAAATGTTTGATAGGGTTTCAATTCAATTGTTAATTTGGTACAGTGTGGGTTTACATATGTCACATGTACCTAACAGGATATAATACAGTTTATTACACAATGTTCTGCGAAGTTTAGCACACTTGTTGTACAAAGAGTTATTGTTCATCATTCAGTTATTTGTACTGTACCTGAAGTATAGATACAATGTAAAAAGCTCAGTTTTGTTTATACTAATGTACAGGGTCTTTATAATGAAAGTTCCACTTTGAAATGGTCATAAAAGGAAAACTACTGGACGAAATGTTACCAAACTTGATAATAGTTAACAGGAGGTCATGGGATTTTATTTTCCGCAAAATAAAAAAAAAATAGTTCCAAAACTCACCACCAGCGTCGAATGGCGCTGTATGCAATATTGGGAAACGAAAGAAGACATGACGACATCAGTTGCAAATGTGTGTAATCGTGTCGAACACGTGTTACAACTGATGTTCAATGTGGCGGCCACCATTTTCAGAAAGCAAGTGAAATCGCAGTACTGCGTTCTCAACAGTAGCTCGTAGCATATCAGGAGGAATGTTACGGACATGTCGGTGTATGGCAGTTTTCAGTTCCGCCAAATTCTGGATGTTATCACCATAAACAGTGGCTTTGAGGTAACCCCATAGCCAGAAGTCACAGGGGTTGAGATCTGGTGACCGGGGTGGCCAAGCCATGGGGAAGTGGCGGCTGATAATCCGGTCATCCGTGAAATGTTGAAGTAACTGTTTCACACATGTACCAATGTGCGGTGGAGCCCCGTCCTGCATAAAAATCGTGGTGTCTAAAATGCCACGTTCCTGAAGTTCCGGTATCACGAAACGTAACATCGACTCTAAGCGAACAGCAGTCACAGTGGTAGTCACGGGCCCAGCTGGCGATTGCTCTTCAAAGAAGAACGGTACAATTATGACACGAGGTGTCATACCACACCAAACGGTGACTTTCGGAGAATGCAATGGAACTGGGTGGATAGCATGAGGGATTTGTTTGGCCCAAATCCTGCAATTATGGGTGTTCACATCCCCGTTGAGGTAAAAATGGGCCTCATCCGTCCACAAAATGTTCCATGGCCACTGTTCATCCACCGCCATCCGTGCAAGGAATTCCAACGCGATAGATTCTCTTACTAGAGGATCGTTCTGTTCCAGTTGTTGAACACGTTTGATTTTGTATGGGTAGTAGAGCAGCACTTTACGAACGATTTTGTACACCGTACTCAATGGTAAGTCCATGCGACGTGCACTTACGCTGCAAGTCCCGTGTGTGCTTTCCATAGTTGCTTCCTCTACTGCTAATGCAACAGCCTCCTCGGTTTCCACAGCAAGTCTTTCGTCCCCGCCCAGGTGCAACAGATAACAAACCTGTGGCTTCAAACTTTGCCATCAGTTTCCTCAAACCCTGCGGTGTCATTGGGCCTCGGCGTAGTCGTCTGACGGTACGATACTTCTGCAAAGCACGCCGCGCATTGCTATCGCATTCATAATAACACTTCACGAGAAAAGCACGATCTTGCATGGTTACCGACATCGTCGACTCGTAACAATGACAGCTCCGACGGGGAGGCTCCCTTTTAGGGTGGAAAATCCAATGACGTGTACAGCACATTAGCGTACTTCTAATTTGCATTCCTCCTGCCGTCAGCCGTTGACGAGGCTTTGCGTATTTGCATAACACCGCACACAGTTTCGTGTTCGACACGATTACACACATTTGCAACTGATGTCGTCACGTCTTCCTTCGTTTCCCAATATTGCATACAGCGCCATTCCACGCTGGTGGTGAGTTTTGGAACTAATTTTTTTGTTTTGCGGAAAATAAAATCCCATGACCTCTTGTTAACTATTACCAAGTTTGGTAACATTTTGTCCAGTAGTTTTCCTTTCATGGCCATTTCAAAGTGGAACTTTAATTATAAAGACCCTGTACTTTCCTATTTGCACTCTGAAATTCATGTTCGGCACAATTCTTATGTTGGGTCAATAACACATGTTTTAAATTTTATGCGCATGGTGCGGAGCAAACGTTTTTGATAATGTTTCAATTAATTGTTAATGTTGCACAATGCGGTTTTTCTTATGTCATATGTTCAGGAAATAATCAGTCTATTACACAATGTTCCGCACTGTCTTGCACATTTGCTGTAGAAGGAGATATTTTCATATTTCCGTTAGTTGTACTGTACCCGAAGTATATACCCTATCTACCAACAAGTAATTGGACACCTGTGATAGCAAAGGAAAACGAAGTTTATTCACCTTCAATAGTTGGTGGAGCCTCCACGAGCGGCGATTACAGCTGCGACCCTCCGGGGCATACTCTCAACCAGGCGTTGTACGACGGCTAGCGGTATTTTCTTCCACTCGGCTTGAAGAAGACAGGTCAGTTCCTTCACCGATTTCGAAAGGTGGGGGCACCCCTTAAGTCGACGCTCCAACTCGTCCCAGAGGTGCTCGATAGGGTTAAGGTCCGGGCTCTGCGCAGGCCAGTCCATTCCATTAACCCCATTGTCACCATACCAAACCATGGTGGACCTCGCAACATGACAGGTGGCATTGTCTTCCTGAAAGTAACATGGATCCACCCCGTAAAACTGCCACAACGTAGGAAGCGCATGGTCATCCAAAATGGTGCAGTAGGTCTCGGCGTTGAGTCTACCAGGAATTGCGACTAAGGGTCCTGTGCCACCCCGATAGCATAATTCCACCGCCGCCGAACTTCACAGTTGGCAAAATTCATTCCGGCAGGAGGCGTTCTCCAGGCAAACGCCAAACCCAGACCCTGCCATCCGAACGCTAGAGGGTGAACCTTGATTTGTCGCTCCAGAGAACCTGTTTCCACTGTTCAACGGTGCACTGTCGACGTTCTTTTCACCACGTTAGCCGAGCAGCGCTATTGGACTTGGTGATCAAAGGCTTGTGGCTGGCAGCACGCCCATGATAACCGAGCAGATGGGCTTCCTTACGGATGGTATTCATCGAAAGAACACTCCCGGATGCCTGTTTAAACTCCTCGCGGATGTGGCCCGTCGATTTGGTGTGGTTCTTCCGAATTTCTCTGGCCAGCACCCGTCGGTCCCTAACTCCCAGTTTTGTGGATCTGCCGGGTCGGGGCACATTCCGACAGTCACCTCTCATCTTCCACTTACCAATCCCGTAGGCCACTGTTGATTTTGAGTACTTCAACTCGCTGGATATGTCACGTCTGGATCGGCCATTTCCGTGATACCCGACGATTACACCTTTCTCGAAATAAGAGAGCTCCGAACTGCGTGGCATCTTGCATGCGACTGGTTGCGTTGTTGTTTCCCACACGATATTTAACGGCGGCGGCCGTGACGTGTATCAGGACCGCAGATATCGTCGATTGCAGGGGTGTCGAATTACTTATTGGTAGATAGTGTATAATGTGTAAAAAGCAAGTTCTGTTTGTACTAATGAACTTTACTTTTTGCACTGTGGAATTTATAGTTGTACCCTGAAATTGTCATTACGTATTAGTGTTTTTACCCAACTGATGCACCTTGTGTGCATATGTTGTTTTCACTGCAAATCAATATATAGTACTGTGTTTGTGGCACTTGATTGATAGCACGTTTAGTTATTTGAAAGCGTTTTACATTAGTTATATTGCATTCACATCGTATAGAGATCCTACCATCATTGTAAATAGATCATGTATGTGCTTATTTTTCAGATACTGAAAAACATAGGCCTTCTACTCTTTTCTTTTCAAGTTTGCTCAAAATATACATGTTTATTTTTGCACTGTAAAATCTATAGTTATACTTTGTACTTGTGTTTACCTGCTAGAGATGACACTCTGCTAATGCACCTTGCGAACATATGATGTATATAGAGTGAGTCAATCCATATGTCACAGTGATAGCATTATCAGTGTTATGAATTCGATTACATTGTATATAGTGCATTCACATGGTGCAAATATCTCATCGTCATTATTGATAGATCATAAAATTGTTTAATTTTTTTTTTGGTAACTGTTAAGCACAAACCATCTGTATCTTCCTGTCCATGTTTGCTCTAAATAAAATTATTGAAGCTCACGATGCACGGTGGTCGTTAAACCTTCAATCAAAAAAAGAAAAAAAAAGGATCAGGCATGAAGGAAATACGAGATGACGCCATATAACACAAATTTTGAAGATGACAATACGTTTTTTGATGTAAATATGACATGGATGGTAAGCCAGATAATATCCGAAAACTTGAAAATTTCGTCCTTTTGGAGCGGGAATCGAACCCCCGTCTCCCAGATAGCGCCCGGGTATGCTAACCACTACACCACCCAGAACGACCAAGTCTCAAGTTTCCGATTAATTTGAATATAACCAGACATTTGAATATATAGGGAGACGCGGGTTCGATTCCCGCTACAGAACGACGAAATTTTCAGGTTTTTGGATATTATCTGATTTACCATCCTTGTCATATTTACGCCAAAAAAACGGATTGTCATCTTCAAAATTTGTAGGATGATGCATGTCCATAGATCTATCTAGAACACACACAAGAACTAAATTACAACCATCAATAAATGTTTTAATACGGATTGCATCACCCTATACAAAAGATTATGTTTAGCTATTATGTCCCCCTAAAAATACATAATGGTAGAAAAAGTGATGTTATACAAATTGTAAAAGACGTCAACTTCTAGAATTCTAGAAGAAAGAACGAATAAGCGGCTAACGAATAATAAAAATAATATATCTTACCGGTCCAAAGTAGTTACTGTCCATACTGTGTGCTAAATGATCTCCTTCCACCCAGCAGTGTCCTGGTGGAACATTAATGTAGCGTCTCTTGTTAGCAGCCCTGGAAAGAGATATTTATTTAAATACTTCATTCGTAATGAAATCTACATTCAATGCAAGCAGATTATTAAGGCAATAAATGGCGCAAAATATCTCCAACAGTTACAGATGAACAGGGTTGGAACTCATTTTTTCGCCTTACTGTTAACGATTTCTAGTATTGAAAATTCGCCCTAAGCAACGTCCGAACCTTAATCATCATAAATTGCCCAACGCGTTTTGCTCCTGACTATTATCGCTAAAATATGTCTTTAAATATCTGATATCGATGATCACACCTTGAACATCAAATAGCATTCCCTTCCAGGCGCCTTCCTAGTACGTTCCGACTTCATTTAATCCCCTCTGATAAGGATTCCACCACACACAGTACAGAAAACGTCAGTGGGATTGAATGGTAAGTGCCATATTATTCCAAAGATTTTCGATCGGACTGAGATCCGGTTATTGGGCATGATGGAAAACACAATGGAAACCGATCACAGATTCTTCGAATCGATAGTACGCGAACACAGAATGAAGAAAAAAATACTGGTCGGATTGGGACATATGATCTTAGCTGTGATAAACGCGATGCTAAGGTAAAAGCAGCTAAGACGTACGTACTTTTGAAAAAGGCCGTGTTCGTGTTAGATCAGGGAAATCAATGGACGAACTTTACGGCATGCGAAAGCACTTGACACAACCGTGGCTTCTTAAGAAGTGAAGACAGACATGATGGGTCCATCAATTTCTATGCTTTCCTCCACGTTCCACGTGAGCCATTTGTGATAAACAGAGTAGCAGATTGCACATACTGTTTTTCTATCGTCTAATTTCCTTATTTCCTACGCATTTGTAGACACAAAAATTAACATGGGTGCTCCGAAACATCCACCACCCATGCCCAACAGTTTTTTTTATTGAAGGTAAAGCGACCACCGTGAGCAACTCGATGGGCTATATGCAGTCGCCCATCACTAATTTAGGGCCACTGGTTCCAGGGAAAGGAAAGAACCAGTGCCATAAGACAAACACAACATCCATGCCTCACCGGAATTCGAACCCGGACCATTCTGGGACGAACGATCAACGCTTAAACCACTGTTACTAAAACGCAGTGGTTCTATTCTGCTTATTGGTTCTTTGCTTACTGTTATAAAACGAGGATTAGTAGAGAAAAATATGCATTTTATAAAAAGAAAAATTTGTTTATTGATAAAATGAATAAAAATTTAAGGAAAATGCTTGTTAAGTGCTATACTTGGAGTATCACTTTATTTGAGGCGAAAACATGGACAATTGGGAAGAAGGAAGCTGAAATGTTGGAGGCATTTGAAATGTGGTTACGGAGAAGGAGAAAATAAAGCGGATTGAAAAATCACCGATGATGAACTATTGCAAAGAGTTGAAGAAAGGAATTTACTAAAGGCCATGAGAAAACGAAAATTTAACTATATATGACATGTGTTAAGGAGAGACAGCCTAATGAAAATAATGATAGAAGGGAATATTGGAGGAAAGTGACCATGAGGAAGGAGACGACTAATGATGCTTGATTATATACAATGGGCACAAGAGGCTATCAAGAAATGAGGAAACAAGGGATAGAGGAAACTGGAGGAAGAGAACTTGCAGAGATACCTTTGGACCTGTCAAATGACAGAACACTAATGATGATGATCAATGATATGGTACAATTATTGTAATCCACTCATGTCAAAACTTATTTTTCTGATACTTAAGGGACCAGACATGTAGTTCGTATCATTAGTGGTTGCGATGCTTTTTCAGTTGTGAAAACGCGAAGCTGTGTGGAAACCTGAAAAAAAAAAAAGAGCGTGAAGAAGAAGAAGACATTCTTTGCCAGTTTGTGTGTGTGTGTGTGTGTGTGTGTGTGTGTGTGTGTGTGTGTGTGTGTGTGTGTGTGTGTGTGTGTGTGTGTGTGTGTGTGCGTGCGTGCGTGCGTGCGTGTGTGCGTGCGTGTGTGTGTGTGTGTTTCTTTTTTAAGCCCTCCCCCTATTCTCCAGACCTAGCCCCCCCCCTAATAACTTTGTACCACGATAATGGAAAAGATCCGCGGGGAGTGATATGAGTATGACTCTCAGGTGGCTGTCAGTGCTGAGTTCGGGGCTGAACGAGCCACAAAACTAAGACTAACGTACTTACACATTGAGAAAAGGAATCTCATCTTTCACTCTATCCTCCCCTACAATTAACCAGTGTCTTTCGCAACTGGATAGTAGAGAAGGGACCACTATCTGTTTCTATAATATGGTTGCACAATTTTCTTTTAGTATTCGTTTCTCCCTGGAAATTTTCGAGTGGCCGAACATCTAGAAAAATTGGTAGGCGCTGCAAACTACCAGCTTTTCTAATTAGAATAAACAGGCAGCTGCTGCTTGGAGAAAAGGTGCAAATTTTCGTCTGCTTGCTATCTACAACCAGTTTCTATAGTTCTTAAACAAGCTTTTCTTTCGTCGCAGAAACACACTAATACGTAATCTATGCCAATTTCTCACCAACTCAGAATAAATAGCTTTTCCGAGTTTTTAAAGAAGCTATTCCTTCTTCGCAGAAACCCACTAATACCTGCTCTATGTCCATTTCTCCCAAAGCTCAAAATAAATAGCTCTCCCGAGTTCTTAAAGAAGCTTTTCCTTCTTCGCAGAAACACACTAATACGTGCCATATGCCCATTTCTCCCCAAACTCAGAATAAATACCTCTCCCGAGTTCTTAAAGAAGCTTTTCTTTCGTCGCCGAAACCCACTAATACGTGGCCTATGCCCATTTCTCTATAAGCTCATAATAAATAGCTCTCCCGAGTTCCAAAAGAAACTTTTCCTTCTCCGCAGAAATCCACTAATACGTGCCCTAAGACAATTTCTTCATAAGCTCAGAATAAATAGCTCTCCCGAGCTCTCAAAGAAGCTTTTCCTTCTTCGCAGAAACACACCTACTGCGTGCCCTATGCCCATTTCTCCCCAAACTCAGAATAAATAGCTCTCCCGAGTTATCAAATAAGCTTTTCTTTCTTCGTAGAGACACACTAATACGTGTCCAATGCCCATTTCCCCCCAAGCTCATAATAAATAGCTCTCCCGAGTTCCCAAAGAAACGTTTCCTTCTTCGCAGAAACTCACTAATACGTGCCGTGCCCTTAGACCATTTCTCCATAAGCTCAGAATAAATAGCTCTCCCGAGTTCTCAAAGAAGCTTTTCCTTCTTCGCAGAAACACACTACTACGTGCCCTATGCCCATTTCTCCCCAAACTCAGAATAAATAGCTCTCCCGAGTTATCAAATAAGCTTTTCTTTCTTCGTAGAGACACACTAATACGTGTCCAATTCCCATTTCTCCCCAAGCTCATAATAAATAGCTCTCCCGAGTTCTCAAAGAAGCTTTCCCGTCTTCGCAGAAATCCACTAATACGTGCCCTATGCCCATTTCTCCCCAAGCTCAGAATAAATAGCTCTCCCGAGTTATCAAAGAAGCTTTGCCTTCTTCGCAGAAACGCAGTAATACGTGCTCTATGCCCATTTCATCCCAAGCTCAGAATAAATAGCTCTCCCGAGTTCTTAAAGAAGCTTTTCGTTCTTCGCAGAAACCCACTATTACCTGCTCTATGCGCATTTCTTCTCAAGCTCAGAATATATAGCTCTATCGAGTCCCCGCCCAGACCCAATTATAGAAGAATTCTTTTTACTAACTAAAAATTGTAAGAAAAGTTTCGTACGAAAAAAAATTTTTTTTTCTGAGAGCGTGAGCCCAACTTTTCGAAAATATTCTCACTACGGTTCAGACCCGGGATTCGCTTCGTGCTCAACCCGTCTCAGCACCGTTAGTTGTAGCTGTGGATACGTGTTTAGAAGACCAAGATCCGGGGTCTTGAACCGGTACACTACGGATCATTACTGGCCAACGGAGCTCTTTTTAGTGCCCTACGAGGTCTTTTCCACATAATAATTCTGGAATGGAAAAAAAATCATTGATTTCTTAGTAGTTTTTCGTTATACATTAAGTTCGATTATACTTTAATTAATAAATGGCACATTTTTGAGTAATTTCATCCATATGATTTAAGAGTAATTATTTTACAAAACCGTTCAACTTGATAAAATGAGGGCTTTAATTTACTACGGAGTATTTGCTTTTAACCCTTTTGGCAGCCGATGCACATGAACCAAATGGTGTTCACAATCTTTCGCACTCCCTAAACAGAAATATTCACATAGCTGTCGGGTTTTATGGAAGTTACGGGAAAACAATTCCTTCCGCACTCCTCATCTCAGTGGTACAGACTATAAACCTGTCAATGATCATAAGCACTGACGTTTTTTGTTCTCTGCTCCATGGCCCAAGGCATGATGGGAAAGGGATGGCCCTCCTGACACGGACATCATATCACTGGATTGAAACAAGTGACTCAAGCATCTAGTCTACCTTTCTTTGGTTCGTCCCCATTGTTATAACTTATCAGGTAATCAACCAGAAAGGATTAGTGTTAATCATCTCCCCTAAATGACCAATCTGAATAACAAAGCTAATGGGAATGCATCGCTTTCTAACGCACAGTTTCCTGCCGCTTCGGACTACTTCTTAAATAGCGAATACATTCGTTCGATCTGATTTCGCCCATTTTGCTAACCCTATCATAATTGGTTCCAGCCGGTGAAAGGTTTAAATGGGTTGTAGAAGGGATTTACGTTTAAGAATTCCTCGTCAACTGAACGACTATTTCCTTAGATGTCATTGATTTTACAAAAAGCAGTAAAATTATGAACTTATCTTCTAGAGTACAAGTTAAAGCTCAACTTAATGACTTAAATGTCATAACAGCACTGGTCGGAAGCCATAATTTATTTTATTTCAAAAGATCATCTGTAAGCTAAAAAAAATGACAAAATAATAAGCTCAATATGTTTCGACTAAACTAGAGTTATGTCTTCATCAGGAGCAAGTCCGACAACAGTACGTTCAAGTTAACAAAACAGCAGTTTGAAAAATAAAATAAAAAAGGAAACAGCAGAAACTGACTCGTAATTACTCAATTTAAATCAAGTGCGTTCATCATCCAAGAACAGGCTCCCAGAAGTTAAGAATGTGTGCAGCTGGGCCGAAATCTCTGTTTAAAATCTGATTTTTGTTCTTGAATATTTCAACTCTCTTATGATGAGATGATGAAGCAAAGAAGACTTAAATGATTTCGAATCTTCCCATTTAACATGGTTTGAGTCAGCTGAACGTTCCGCTACAGCAGATTTTGTGATATTCTAATCCGTAACTGCACGTTTGTGTTCCTTCAAGCGGATGGAGAGGCCTCTTCTTGTTTGGCCTACATAGAATTTACCCTTTTGCGGATGACTCCAACTTGTTCTTTGTAGTTGAAAACTTAATTAAGCTTTGAATATCTCTTTCGAGACAAGTGCCATAGTTAAAAAAACAACAACAACAGAATGCTACTTACAGAAATCCAATTCCTTTGTCAGGTAGTTGATATACAAGTCTTTCGTGGCACAAAAAAATGAATAGATTTCACTACTATCAGTCTTCTCAACGAACATTGCACATAAAAGAATAGCTCTTACAAGATAAATACCGCTCGCTCATCGAATACAGTATGCTATCTGCTCCTCTCCACATTGCACATCGAATTCTTATTTCATAACACTTTACTTACCTTCACTGCCCTCTGATCCAATGTCAGGATGCCAACTATTACCAGTGACTGTCTAGGGAGCCATTTCATACGATAGTCGGGCACCCTTGATAGTCCTCCGTACCACCCTCACGGCTTAACGGTACGTCGACGACATTCTACGACCTGTAACGTTGCCATTCCTGTCGCATCATCACCGAGCAATTTTTCAACAGGACAATGCCAACCAACATCGTCTGCGCACAACGACCTCAAAGCCTGGATGACTTGAAAGTGACTATTTCTGCAGCGTTCGTACAAATCACTCGGTAGATGTTAGAAAACACCTGACAAGAATTGAGCGCCCGGTAGAGTCCGCATAGGGGATCATGTAGAAACCTAGACAAACTCTAATCCATAAAGATAATTTCTGCCAAATACTGACTTACGTTACAAGCCAAACCACAGCACTTTTAATTTATCCGTTCCCAAACGGACCCACCCGTATAATACATAGAAATGCTGAAATTAAAATCAGTCAACATTATCACCAAGTTTAAATTTCCGCTAACTACACGGGGACTACATTTTGACCTTAAAGTAATCCAAATTTTGTTCAACTTTTGAGTTATTTCTACCGATCTCGTCTGCGCCTTGCTTTACGCATCCACTGACAAATGGTGTCCTCGAAGAAACCACGATCTGTAGTATTTTGTAGGATCAAGCTGCGTTAGCGCAGCTCCAACGTTTTTTTTTATTACAGTGAGGTTATTGCTGTGGTTGAAAAAGAAGATCTAATTGGGGTGATTACCAAATTCGTCGGAGAAAGTCCACTTTCGCATTCAGTAGATCAATACAAGTGAAGTTTACTTCAGCTGTAAAAAATGCTTAGGGTTTTTCTTTTCGATGAAGTTGTAGGTATTCTCTAAATATACGAATCACGTCTCTTTTATTAAGTTGAAACCTGTTAGACAATTTCCTGAATTTTTTTCACGATACAGTATATTCTCTAAATGGACGATGCCATCACTCTGTCCACGTTATTTTATAAACAGCGCATAGCAACTGAAAAATTGTGTTTCGACACCGCTAGGATCGAACCCCATATCTCTCGCGTAAATGCGAACGCACTCGACTAGTTATCGAGAGATTTGGGGTTCGATTCCGGCGGTGTCGGAACACAAGTTTCAGTTGCTATGCGTTGTTTATAAAATAACGTGAACAGAGTGATGGCATCGTCCATTTACATTATCTCCACGTATTTGACATATGTTCAGTACACAGTCAAAACTCCATTGAACGAACTTCAAGGGACTAACAATGTTGTACGTAAAATCCCGGAATTCTTTAAATCGAGGAAGCCTTTCGAATGGAAGTTTCAAATTAACCTAGTGTTCATAACAGAATACGTAAGCAGCTAAGTTCTCTTTCTTTCAGTGAAATTTAAATTATGTACAGTACGTTTAATTACGAATTTATTATCAAAAATGTTGTAATACGTACAAATTTACTTTGCATATTAAATATATGATTCACATATATTAGACTTCAATATGTAGCACCAAAATTTAAGCGTACTTTAAAATTGCAAGAAAAATACGATAGTTGATTTTTTCTCGAACATTTAGCTTCTTGAATAATGATTTCAGTATCCTAAACTGAATGAAACAGAACATTAATTAGTACTATTTAACTTGTAGAAAAAGAATATGTGTTGATTTATTTTTTACACTGTAGAAAAGAAATGCTTTAGAGAAGTTTGCTTGTGTTTTTCTGAACGTTTAGCTTTATAAATTGCATGAAAAACATCATCATTAATATCGAAGGGCATAAAGTACTTTTTAGCACACTGTATACTGTTACCAGCATCACTAAAGCAGCTGATTTTCAGTTCTGCTTCATCTTCTTCATCAGAATCTGATGCATTTAGTCCGATCTGTTCATCGAAAACATCAATCAAGGGATTGAATTTGGGCTAAACGCGAAAATGCTGGTTAACATAGTTTTGTGGTTTACAAAATAAAAAAAATGTTAGCTAAATTGAGGAAATGTGTTCGTTAAATCAGGAAACGCCAAGAATTAATTTCAATGTAGTTCCGTCGGGACGATAAAAAAAATGTACGTAAAATCGCGGAATTCGCTAAATCGCAGTCCGTTAAATAAGGGTTTGACTGCATTCTCCTTTACATACAACATGCCATTGTACAACTTCTGTACAGCGATAATATGTATTATTAGTACAATAAAGAAACTTTTTTCATGTACAACGTGGAAAAAATAAAACGCAATGGGTTAGCAGCGCAATTTTCACTCCCTCACGTGTTACGGAAATTATACGTTGTTACACGTTACGGTTATCACGGTACTTCAATTAAATAATTATTACGAAACTCAAAACCAAAAATTGTGTTAAAAAGGGAGGGGGAGGGGGCGAACAGTCGCCAGGAAAAAAAAATCCCTCTGTATATACGTAATTAAAAAGCATGCAGAATGCTAAATGTAAAACCTCAGAATGACGGTCACTGCTCGAACCTGAAAGAGTAGACCGTTCTTCGAAAATTAGGCCTAAGGTAACATTGCTTGTCTTTTCTACAAATACAAGTAAGTGTATAAGCTTTGCAGTGCTTTACCCAAATGCTAAATGGTAAACAAAACTCAATACAATAATGGAATATATAAATTATGATGTAGAGCATTTTAGGAAAGCAATGCTATACGTCTGGTCTTAAACAGCTCATATGAATAGCAAGCTAAAAGATTAGGGTTAGGGTATGTTATAGGAAAGGAAGAAAAGAAAGATGCTAGGCAGTGAAGTGCATGTAAATGCAGAATTAACTGGCCGTGCGCTGGAAAGCAAAAACAAAACCCAAAAGAAGAGAGATTCCCGTCAACGAGCAACATTCCAGCCACAAGAATCCACCCCGCAGAAAGACAAACTTACAGGAAAGCTGGAGTTTATTCCAGGCAAAACTAAACTTAAATTCCGATGCACACCTCCTCCATCCATATTCTTTGTCCCTATCTTATCCCTCTCGGTGAAGTGCCGAAGGAACTACGTAAAATACTAACAAGGGAATCCTTTCAACTCCCACTCTCCAAAAATTGAATAAACATTGCAAGGAGATATAATAGTACTAAGGGCAAAAACCAATGGGTGTATTTCCGTTTTGGCCCAAATGAACTGACAAAGGTGACGAGTATTTTAACTGACAAGGGAAGCCTTTCAACTGTCACTCTCCAAAATTGAAGAAACGTGGCCAGGAGATAGTACTAAGGACAAAAACCAATGGGTGTACTTCCGTTTTGAACCAAATGAACTGACAAAGGTGAACGAGTGTTTTAACTGACAAGGAAAGCCTTTCAACTGTCACTCTCCAAAATCGAAGAAACGTTGCCAGGAGATAGTACTAAGGGCAAAAACCAATGGGTGTATTTCCGTTTTGGCCCAAATGAACTGACAAAGGTGAACGAGTGTTTTAACTGACAAGGGAAGCCTTTCAACTGTCACTCTCCAAAATTGAAGAAACGTTGCCAGGAGATATAATAGTACTAAGGGCAAAAACCAATGGGTGTATTTCCGTTTTGGCCCAAATGAAGTGACAAAGGTGAACGAGTGTTTTAACTTACAAGTGAAGCCTTTCAACTGTCACTGTCCAAAATTGAAGAAACGTGGCCAGGAGATATAATACACTGCCGGCCAATTGCTAAGGACGGATGACAATAGCAACGATAGCAACCATAAAATGGAAGGCAGGAAAATGTGGAAATTAGCATAACTGCGGGATACAGTAAGACGTGTTGTGCGTATGCAAATTTTGGATTGCCGAACTTGTTCGTGACGTCATTGCGCTGATAAGAGATACAAAGGATTTGACGCGTATTGACCGTTGTTGTTCAAACGCAAAGTGGAAAGGGAAAGAATCAATTGACGAACTTGCAATTTTCAGTATGTCTTCCCGACATCACCTAGATGATTTTACGCGTGGCCGTATTATTGGCAAGATTGAAGAAGGGCGAAAAATAACAGATGTTGCCAGGGAGTACGACGTCAGCCACAGTGTTGTTTCAAGGCTTTGGAAATCATTTCAAAGAAATGGAGAGTGTAGCAAACGTCACAGGAGGTCGTGTTCGCAGTACGACACCTGCAGAAGATCGGTACATAGTGCTATCAACAAAAAGACACCGGCGCAGCACAGCTAGTAAGGTAGCAAATCAGTTTATGGCTGCTACTGGGAAGCGGATCTCCCGAAAAACTGTCGCCAGACGTTTGCACGAAAGGAGGACTATACGCCCGTCGTCCTGTTGTGTGCATCCTATTGTACAAACGTAACCGTACTGCCCGTTTGCAATGGTGCCATCAACATCGCAATTGGACTGATAACGACTGGTCTGCTGTTCTCTTCTCAGATGAGAGTAGATAAAGTCTATCATCTGATTGTCGACGACAACTGATCTGGCGTGATAGTGGTACTGCATATTGTCCAACAAACATACAGGAAAGGGACCGATATCCGACATGTAGTGTCATGGTATGGGCTGGCATCATGATCAATGGCCGTACGTCCCTCTATGTGCTTCCAACTGGGACTATGACTGGCCAACGATACATTAATGATGTTCTGCTACCTCATGTTCGCATGTTCCGTGGTGCTGTCGGTGATAGATTCATTTTCATGGACGACAACGCAACATGTCATCGAACAGTCGCTGTCCAGGAGCGTCTTAAGAGCGAGGATATTCAACGCCTCGTATGGCCAGCACGTTCTCCAGATCTGAATCCCATTGAAAATGTGTGGGAAGCTTTGGATAGGAGTCTTGCTGGTCACCAATGCCCTCCAATAAACAAGGACACCCTCATCCGTGCACTGACAGAGGAATGGGATAAATTACCCCAACAGCTGCTTGATAATGTTGTGCAAAGCATGACCCGACGTGTAGAATCTTGCATCGCCCTCTATGGTGGCTATATCCTGTATTGACATCTTACGTCGGAACGCCTGCAGACGGTAATTGCATTTTTTTTCACGTTTACGTATTCTGCACAAAAATGGCCTGTTTGTCCCTTGAACACGTTCCAAAGCCTTCTGGATTTCAGAGAACAATAAATTGTCTTTCTTGTAAAGTCCTGGCATTCTGACATTATTTTATTTCACTTGGCATCCAACCACACTTACTTTTTTTACGCGCTATATAGCCGTTTATGATCCGTCCTTAGCAATTGTCCAGCAGTGTAGTACCAAGGGCAAAAACCAATGGGTGTATTTCCGTTTTGGCCCAAATGAACTGACAAAGGTAAAGGAGTGTTTTAACTGACAAGGGAAGCCTTTCAACTGTCACTCTCCAAAATTGAAGAAACGTGGCCAGGAGATATAATACTGTAGTACTAAGGGCGAAACCAATCGGTGTATTTCCGTTTTGGCCTAAATGAACTGACAAAGGTGAACGAGTGTTTTAACTGACAAGGGAAGCCTTTCAACTGTCACTCTCCAAAATTGAAGAAACGTGGCCAGGAGATATAATAGTACTAAGGGCAAAACCAATCGGTGTATTTCCGCTTTACCTAAATGAACTGACAAGGGTGAACGAGTGTTTTAACTGACAAGGAAAGCCTTTCAACTGTCACTCTCCAAAATTGAAGAAACGTGGCCAGGAGATATAATAGTACTAAGGGCAAAAACCAATCGAGTGTATTTCCGTTTTGGCCTAAATGAACTGACAAAGGTGAACGAGTGTTTTAACTGACAAGGGAAGCCTTTCAACTGTCACTCCCCAAAATTGAAGAAACGGGGCCAGGAGATATAATAGTACTAAGGGCAAAACCAATCGGTGTATTTCCGTTTTGGCCTAAATGAACTGACAAAGGTGAACGAGTGTTTTAACTGACAAGGGAAGTCTTTCAACTGTCACTCTCCAAAATTGAAGAAACGTGGCCAGGAGATATAATAGTACTAAGGGCAAAAACCAATGAGTGTATTTCCGTTTTGGCCCAAATGAACTGACAAAGGTGAAGGAGTGTTTTAACTGACAAGGAAGCCTTTCAACTGTCACTCTCCAAAATTGAAGAAACGTGGCCAGGAGATATAATAGTACTAAGGGCAAAACCAATCGGTGTATTTCCGTTTTGGCCTAAATGAACTGACAAGGGTGAACGAGTGTTTTAACTGACAAGGGAAGCCTTTCAACTGTCACTGTCCAAAATTGAAGAAACGTGGCCAGGAGATATAATAGTACTAAGGGCAAAACCAATCGGTGTATTTCCGTTTTGGCCTAAATGAACTGACAATTGTGAACGAGTGTTTTAACTGACAAGGGAAGCCTTTCAACTGTCACTCTCCAAAATCGAAGAAACGTGGCCAGGAGATATAATAGTACTAAGGGCAAAACCAATCGGTGTATTTCCGTTTTGGCCTAAATGAACTAACAAAGGTGAGAGAGTGTTTTAACTGACAAGGGAAGCCTTTCAACTGTCACTCTCCAAAATGGAAGAAACGTGGCCAGGAGATATAATAGTACTAAGAGCAAAAACCAATGGGTGTATTTCCGTTTTGGCCCAAATGAACTGACAAAGGTGAAGGAGTGTTTTAACTGACAAGGGAAGCCTTTCAACTGTCACTCTGCAAAATTGAAGAAACGTGGCCACGAGATATAATAGTACTAAGGGCAAAACCAGTCGGTGTATTTCCGTTTTGGCCTAAATGAACTGACAAGGGTGAACGAGTGTTTTAGCTGACAAAGGAAGCCTTTCAACTGTCACTCTCAAAAATTGAAGAAACGTGGCCAGGAGATATAATAGTACTAAGGGCAAAACCAATCGGTGTATTTCCGTTTTGGCCTAAATGAACTGACAAAGGTGAACGAGTGTTTTAACTGACAAGGGAAGCCTTTCAACTGTCACTCTCCAAAATTGAAGAAACGTGGCCAGGAGATATAATAGTACTAAGGGCAAAACCAATCGGTGTATTTCCGTTTTGGCCTAAATGAACTGACAAAGGTGAACGAGTGTTTTAACTGACAAGGGAAGCCTTTCAACTGTCACTCTCCAAAATTGAAGAAACGTGGCCAGGAGATATAATAGTACTAAGGGCAAAACCAATCGGTGTATTTCCGTTTTGGCCTAAATGAACTGACAAATGTGAACGAGTGTTTTAACTGACAAGGGAAGCCTTTCAACTGTCACTCTCCAAAATTGAAGAAACGTGGCCAGGAGATATAATAGTACTAAGGGCAAAACCAAGCGGTGTATTTCCGTTTTGACCTAAATGAACTGACAAGGGTGAACGAGTGTTTTAACTGACAAGGGAAGCCTTTCAACTGTCACTCTCCAAAATTGAAGAAACGTGGCCAGGAGATATAATAGTACTAAGGGCAAAAACCAATGGGTGTATTTCCGTTTTGGCCCAAATGAACTGACAAAGGTGAAGGAGTGTTTTAACTGACAAGGGAAGCCTTTCAACTGTCACTCTCCAAAATTGAAGAAACGTGGCCAGGAGATATAATAGTACTAAGGGCAAAATTAATCGGTGTATTTCCGTTTTGGCCTAAATGAACTGACAAGGGTGAACGAGTGTTTTAACTGACAAGGGAAGCCTTTCAACTGTCACTCTCCAAAATTGAAGAAACGTGGCCAGGAGATATAATAGTACTAAGGGCAAAACCAATCGGTGTATTTCCGTTTTGGCCTAAATGAACTGACAAAGGTGAACGAGTGTTTTAACTGACAAGGGAAGCCTTTCAACTGTCACTCTCCAAAATTGAAGAAACGTGGCCAGGAGATATAATAGTACTAAGGGCAAAACCAATCGGTGTATTTCCGTTTTGGCCTAAATGAACTGACAAAGGTGAACGAGTGTTTTAACTGACAAGGGAAGCCTTTCAACTGTGACTCTCCAAAATTGAAGGAACGTGGCTAGGAGATATAATAGTACTAAGGGCAAAAACCAATGGGTGTATTTCCGTTTTGGCCCAAATGAACTGACAAAGGTGAAGGAGTGTTTTAACTGACAAGGAAGCCTTTCAACTGTCACTCTCTAAAATTGAAGAAACGTGGCCAGGAGATATAATAGTACTAAGGGCAAAACCAATCTGTGTATTTCCGTTTTGGCCTAAATGAACTGACAAAGGTGAACGAGTGTTTTAACTGACAAGGGAAGCCTTTCAACTGTCACTCTCCAAAATTGAAGAAACGTGGCCAGGAGATATAATAGTACTAAGGGCAAAACCAATCGGTGTATTTCCGTTTTGGCCTAAATGAACTAACAAAGGTGAAAGAGTGTTTTAACTGACAAGGGAAGCCTTTCAACTGTCACTCTCCAAAATGGAAGAAACGTGGCCAGGATATATAATAGAACTAAGGGCAAAAACCAATGGGTGTATTTCCGTTTTGGCCCAAATGAACTGACAAAGGTGAAGGAGTGTTTTAACTGACAAGGGAAGCCTTTCAACTGTCACTCTGCAAAATTGAAGAAACGTGGCCACGAGATATAATAGTACTAAGGGCAAAACCAGTCGGTGTATTTCCGTTTTGGCCTAAATGAACTGACAAGGGTGAACGAGTGTTTTAACTGACAAGGGAAGCCTTTCAACTGTCACTCTCCAAAATTGAAGAAACGTGGCCAGGAGATATAATAGTACTAAGGGCAAAACCAATCGGTGTATTTCCGTTTTGGCCTAAATGAACTGACAAGGGTGAACGAGTGTTTTAACTGACAAGGGAAGCCTTTCAACTGTCACTCTCCAAAATTGAAGAAACGTGGCCAGGAGATATAATAGTACTAAGGGCAAAAACCAATGGGTGTATTTCCGTTTTGGCCCAAATGAACTGACAAAGGTGAAGGAGTGTTTTAACTGACAAGGGAAGCCTTTCAACTGTCACTCTCCAAAATTGAAGAAACGTGGCCAGGAGATATAATAGTACTAAGGGCAAAACCAATCGGTGTATTTCCGTTTTGGCCTAAATGAACTGACAAGGGTGAACGAGTGTTTTAACTGACAAGGGAAGCCTTTCAACTGTCACTCTCCAAAATTGAAGAAACGTGGCCAGGAGATATAATAGTACTAAGGGCAAAACCAATCGGTGTATTTCCGTTTTGGCCTAAATGAACTGACAAGGGTGAACGAGTGTTTTAACTTACAAGGGAAGCCTTTCAACTGTCACTGTCCAAAATTGAAGAAACGTGGCCAAGAGATAGTACTAAGGGCAAAAACCAATGGGTGTATTTCCGTTTTGGCCCAAATGAACAGACAAAGGTGAAATAGTGGTCCTAAAATAGCCTTAGAGCACATGTGGAGAAAATCATACCACCTCTGCTCACCATACCACCAAAGACAACAGGTTTCATTCAACCTCTCAATGTTTATTTTTTCCGCCAATATAAAATATATGCACGTAAAATATATGCACGTAAAATATATGCACGTAAAATATATGATTATGTGACACTTCACGATGTCCATGATTTTGTACTCCATCACCGTAATAACATCGTATTCCTGCATTCATTCATACACATTCAATTGCAGTCAGAAAAATTCAAAAACATGTTGTTATACCCATGAAAAAAAAACTGAATACTGTGAAAGTGATGACGCTGCTTTTGATAATATTCAACGTATATTGTTTTTCAGATATCAATGAGAATTGTCAGTACTGTGGTAAATTTGGGATCTTGCGTTTAAATTACTTTGCTTCCGTCATGTGTTCAATGCCACAGATGTTCATTTACACCTGTAACAAAGGTTTTTGTTGCTTTTTGTATGGCATGAGCTTATTTGAATCATGGGGACATAACTGATAATTGGGGTTACACCACAACACATGTTAGTTGATTTTCCCCACTTGTGCTCTAAGGCCATTTTCAGATCACTCTTTCACCTTTGTCAGTTCATTTGGGCCAAAACGGAAATACACTCATTGGTTTTTGCCCTTAGTTCTATCTTCTGACCACTTTTCTTTAATTTTGGAGAGTGACAGTTGAAAGACTTCCCTTGTAAGGGCCAAGGTGTCCGTTAGACCTCCTTTTGGAATTACTGAAGCGTCCGTTGGTCGATGATAAGTGGTTTCGTTTTTCGGAGGTTATCGCTAATGTTAATTCTACCGAAACAGCTCTGTACCAACCAAAACTTGCCGTTGCTTGGAGGTTACCGTTGTTCGGAGCAGATATGGAAACCTGTCACGGGTCAACGGGTCAAATCAAACTAAAATGCGGACTGTAGAATTGTGTACTCGATACTGGTGCCCGCGGACTGAAAAATGATTTGTCATGAAATATGAAGGAAGAGTGTCCTCAGAAGGAAGAGTGTCCTCAGAAGGAAAAGTGTTCCTTCCTCCTAAAGGACAATGATGAAAACAACATCCATATTTTGGAAACTGTCAACTTATTATAAACTAGTGGAAATTGGTGTTGCTGTGAAATATATTCTGAAGCTTGATATGTTATCAAGAAAACAGTAAAAACTGCAATCAAACATACAAGTTTTTCAATTCAAAATGTTTGACTGTAGCGCCATCAAAATTAGGTGGAACAGCCTCAACATTACTGCGGAGAGACTTTTTGACTGTCGCAGATGTGTTTGAAAACATGTGTAAAGCAGTTAGCTTATGTCTTGCAATGATAAATAAATACAGACATTAGACGTGGACCATGAACAGCAAACAGAAGTAATCGCTCTTTCCACGTTTATAAGTGAGTTACGGAAAAATTCTCATTGGCCGCCACCGGGAATCAAACCCAGGGTCTTCCAGTTACGCGCCGGACATGCTACCACTGCACCCCAGCGGCCTCGAATTCCTCCAGACTCACATACACTAACTACCAAGCTACTTGGCAGGTTGCTTCTTGGAGCCCCGCACAATGCTGGAGATTCACCAAAGATGATGCGCAGCAACTGAAGAAATGATTAGAAGGCGAATGAATAATAAATACAGAAATGATGTTATGTCTTGCAAATGAAGGACGATAGTTTCAGCACTTCCTGTGAGTAAATTATACGTTCCTGTAATACATTTGTTTGATTTACATATAACCTAAGGTAGCCATTGAGAGAGATACTTTTTTTAACGCCCTGTATATACTCGCATATAATTGTTAAAAACATATTTGTCTGGGTCGGGTCCGGTCTGTTATAGATCCGGGTGGGGTCTGGGTCGGGTCCAAAATGTTTTACCCGTTTCCAACTCTGGTTCGGAGGTATCAGTCAATGGAGGTTTCAATGTATTTACTTTAGGCAAACACAATACACACGAGATACCAGATATGGATTATTTAAAAGGTATAGTTTATTAGGATCAATCACAGGAGATATAGTTTATTAGAATCAATAGAAACGATATATATATATTTTTAGAATAATCACACGACATACAGTAGTTTATTGAAAATGAATTAAAAATTAGTTTAAGAGAATCGCACGAGAATTGATTTTTTTTTTAAATTTGACTTCTGTTGCTCAAGTTTGTTTATTTCAATACGGATGGGAATTGAGATAGTTCTATTTAGATTTCTCTAAAAAAATGTTTGGCAATTCCTATATCTACGAAATATATTTGCTCTTTAAACCTTGATCAATAATCCTTTCCACGTTACTTTATATTCCCTGAGCACCAGAACGCTGTTCATGAAATTCTACTTAACATTCCCTGAGCACAGGAAAGCCGTTCTTGAAATTTCTTTCCTCCGTCTTTAAGCATCAGCTGATTATTGCGTCTTCCAAGCCCGGGATCTTAATCTGTTCATTAGTTTCTAAGGATTTCGACAAAATGAATAAAATCTGATCGATACATTCGAATCACGCCTTAATATTTCCAAAACCGAGAATTGTATTTTTAAAACGAAATGACGATCCCAAGATAATCGCATGAAAGAAACGCAGTTAAGTTTCCGTTGCAACAAGAATTAACATACATTTTTAAGAAGCAGTGGTCCTAAATGGATTCTAAATGCATAAGCACTTCCAACAAAATATATAAATTTAAACACTGCTTTCTACTGAAAGTGAAACACCAAGAAGGACCTAAGATATTGACTTACGCAGCGTTGACAGGTTACTTGCAGGAATGACTATGACGTCAGAAAAACGAAGGTGCGTTAAATGATCTCCATTAATTTTTATACCCTTGTCTAGTTTCTAGTTCTACGGCTGAAAAACATTATGCAATGTGACATTGAAGAGCTTCAGAGGGATGGCGTTAAATTGTATCACTCCCTTTCTTATATTTATAAGCGCTCTGTCCACGAACAGTAGAACAATCGTATTTTCATAAATGCTATTAATATTATTCACGTCTGCAACAAAGACCTTATATAGCTGCTGACGGTCTCATGGAATCAAAAGCCTTTTCATGATCAATAAAAGCCATACATAGCTACATAGCGGAAGTACACACACACACACACACACACACACACACACACACACACACACACACACACACACACACACACACACTATATTGACAAAAGTCACCGAACACCCCTTCAAAAGCAAATGAACTGATCCGCTGCGTTGTTAAGATGCGCGGTACAGCTGCAAACGGTATAAAACAAGCCTGCAGCTGACCGCGATTACACTGAAGAACAAATGAATTAGAGACAGCTGGCGTTATGCAAATGTGGGGCTGTGGGCGGCCCTGTAAACGGAAACGACATGACGTATGCAGCGATCTCTGCTTGCTTTGTAGCACAGCGGGAATCAGGTAGGCCAGCACCACCATAGGAGGGAGGAGCACAGAGCTTGTGGACGTTAATCCAGTGATGACCCGCCCACATTACTCGAGTAAGGCAGCGTGTAACCTCCTGGAGACAGAAAAGCGGGGTCGTAGATGCAATCCAAGAATGCTTGCAGATAGACAGAAGGTATGTCCTGGTGAGATTTGCACGCTGGTAGTAGGACGTACAGAACTGCGCACGACACCAGAACGCAGCTGTGCGGAGGAGGCGAGGATGGAGTTCCGTGCGAGTTGCACTGGATGTAGCTTATGGTGCGCCTAAGTGCACACCCAGGAAGCGTTGGGTAGTGGATGACCATGTGGCCCCCCATGGAGCATCCATGCGATTGGACCACGACCCTCACCACAACCCAGTGCTCTTAGACGTATTCAGTTCAGCTGCAGAACATGAAGCATATGCGGAGAACAAACGACGAAGCAGTTGGAACTGTCAGTCGCTACGAATGCAGAAAGTAATGTCATCTGCATAAGCAGAGTAAATGATTGAGTGATGCCGTGAGCTGGCAACTGGTGGTGGAAGTTGTGCTAGGAGAGATGTTTGCAGAGAGCGTAGAAAAGGATCGACGGCAATCGTAAACAGTTGACCAGAAAGCGGGCAGCCCTGACGAACTCCCCGCTTGAAGGGAACATGTGCTGTGAGAAAAGATGCCGTCTTGACATGGAAAACGGCGTCCCGGTAGAGGGAGAGAAGAACGGAGACAAATTGTGGAGGAAAGCCAAAGTGTAGCAGGGTTTGTGTTAAATAGGCGTGTGAGATATTATCGAAAGCGGAACGGAGGTCTAAGGTAAGGAGAGCAAGAGGTTCAGAATGAGTCTTGGCAAGATGAATGAGATCGCGAAGAAGTTGAACATTGGAGGAAAGAGAACGGCCAGGAACAGTATAGGTTTGAGAGTCAGCAAGGATGTGAGGGAGGATAGAGTTTAGTCGACGGGAAAGAAGCTTAGTATAGAGTTTATAATCTTGATTGAGAAGAGAAATGGGGCGCCAATTTCCCAAGTCAAGAGGGTCACCCTTCTTGGGAAATAGGACCACATGTGCGTCCGTGAAACTCCTCGGGAGGGGGAGCAGTTAAATGCCGCAGAAAAAGCGGAGAGGAGAAAAGGCAACAAAAGAGGCAAGAACGCACGGTAAAAAGGAAAAGAGAGGCCGTCCGGACCCGGAGCGGCATGGGGGTTAAGGGAAGAGAAGGTGTCGGACACCTCCGTAGATGTGGGTGAGAGAGACAGGGTGTGAGCAAGATGAGACGGAACTTGAGGCAGGTTATTGAGAAGATGGGGGAGAGCAGAGGGAGAAGGGGGAAGAGTTTCACTGAACTTGGTGGTATAGAACTGACGAACGTGAGAGCAAATCGCTGCCGAATCGGATGTGATTTCGCCAGAGGGGAGGCGAAGATGACGAAGCGAGGTAGAAGACTTACGTGCAGATTCCATTGATGTTAGAAAATCATAGGTGCATTCCTCCGGATTGAGATGTTTAATGCGCAGACGTAAAAGTGCTTGCTGCGCAAGAGGTTTCAGCAAAGCCTGGAGCTCCGCCTGATATGCTGGTAAAAGCGGATCTGACAACCCAATCAGTGCGAGCATCTGCCTGGCGTGATCGAGGCGCATCTGACTAGAAGTCTTCATGGTAAAGGAAAGTTGCTTGATATGTAAGAGGAGCTGATGCTTGACACGAAGCCAATACGTCAAGGTACAGGGTGCGGAATGCAACCCTGCGCGAGGAGCAGCGAAGAAAGAACGGACAGAGGCACAAAATTCAGGATCAGTGAGGAGATTGGAGTCAAACGTCCACGGACGTACAGTCCGAGGGAGTGACGCCGCAACAAACACTGTGAGAGTGACCGTGCAGTGGTCTGAGGAAGCAGTAGGTAGATGTCGCAACTCGGTAATGGACGCAAGAAGCGGTGTGGAAACGTAAACCCTATCCAAGCGTGCAGTCGATGGAAGCTGACTCCCAGACGAGCGCCACGTGTGTGAGGTCTCTTGTGGATGAAGGCGCCTATAAGAATCGGTGAAGGAGAAATCAGCAACAAGGTCATGGAGTAGTGCGACGAGATCCGTCCGACGCTCTCGTGACGAAGGAGAGCGATCCAGAGCCGAGTCAAGGGTGCAATTGAAGTCTCCACCCAAGAGCACACGATCCGAAGGCGAGACTTTCGAGAGAGCTTGACGGAGTTTGGTGAACAAGATGGATAAATGAATAGAGGTGCACGGGATATACACATTAAAGATGTGAAATCGAGCATCGCCAATTGCGAAGGAGACTTGCTGGAGTAAATCCTGGCGTACGTTCTGCACTGAGAGTGCAGTGAGGGTGGATCGGAACTGTTGATGTATTCCGATAGCAAGCCCACCATGAGATGAGTAGCGGAATGCATGATGGAACACATAATCGCTAGCACGCCAGCGAGTAAACAGAGTGGAGGAATGGCAGTTTGTTTCTTGTAGTAGTAACAGATCGGCCCCGAGGGGCGAGAGGTCTTCCATTACAAGAGCATTCGCTAGGGGGCTAGCGAACCCTCTGCAATTAAGGGTCGTGACCTTGAATGGACTGGTCAGTCGTTGGTTGGAGGAGTCGCGGAGCAACTTTCAGGTGTTGTTGTAATCGGTTTACGCAGCCAAGGGTCCATGAGTGGTGCAGGGGTCATGTACAAACCCACGAAGGTACTTATCAATGCATCCGGCTTGCAGGAGCAGCGCGGGAAGAATGTCTTCGCGCTCTCAGAGGTAGTCATACGTCGACTCCAGGTTCGTGGTGTGGGTGCAAAACTGATAGTAATCTCCAAGATTGAGAGGTTCTGAAGGAGCACCACATTTGGAAAGTACACTTGAAAAGACCTCAAACAGAGGCGGAGACCCATCATCATCAGTGTCCCTTTCAATTTCTGCTGGCGCAGGAGAGGAGAGAAAAACCTCCTGAAGATTTGGTAGCACGGAATGGTTGCCCATCCGCAGAGGAAGATTTCTTCTTCTTCTTCTTCTTCTTCTTACGTCGGGTACCTGTACGAGTGCCAGAAATGCGTTTTCCAGGGAGCGACGATGCTCGGGAAGCTGACGCAGAGTCAGAGGAGTTATCGGCACCGCCGTCACACTCGGAGACACCAACAGTGAAGACTGGTGGGAAACCAGCGGCGAAGTCTCCCGATGTTGCCACGGGATGAGGAGTAATAGGTGTGGCGAGCACTGGAAATTGAAGGTGGGAGGTGAGATCAGCATCAAAAGACGCTCGTGGACGAGAGGCTGTAGATATACTTTTTGTGTAACTCGGCCCTGGGGCAGTTGGCACATTAGAAGACGGTGCAGGTCGAGAGCGAGATGTAGCAGGAGGCTGCTTAGAGGCGGGAGGCACTCTAAAAGCCGTGGGAGCTGGATACTCGTTGTTGGGGCAACGAGCACGCTGATGCCCAAGTTCTTTGCAATTAGCACAGTGTTCTGATGTTAGCATATCAATTCTGTAGGATAGCTGCCCACATCGGACGTTTAAGATCCGTGGGAACTTACAGAGATGCTCCTCTGATGGAAAGATGAGTCGAACACTCCGGCGAAAACTACGAACATTCTTATTTGCAGGATCCTTGGGCGCAGCTGAATGTGTGATAACAGGACCTACAATCTTACCACACTTACTAAGTGCAGTACATATCATCGCATCCGTGATTTCGGGGGGCACCGGATGCAAGGAGACCTGAACAGGGCGCCTGGCGATCGGTTCAGCTTCGAGGTGGTGATCTCCCAGGTCAAGACCAAAGTTTAGAAGCGTGTCTGCATGCTCTTTGGATGTGAAATAAACAATCACCGTCCGCGGCTGGCGGGTGAGGTGAGTAATTGCACCGGCTGGAAGAAAAGCAAGGAGCGTATCACAATAGACCTTCAACGGCGTATTCGGAAGAGCATCCAGGCACACTCCCAACTCGCGGGTGGAGTGAAATTCCTGCGCGGCCGGTGAAAAGTGCGGAACGTCCAATTGAAGTGAGTCACCATGTATCTGGACATGGGCATCTGCAAGGGGAAGGCGAGTCGCTTGCGTCGGTAGGGACGCACCTGAGGTAACACTAGAACAAGAGCGGGAAGGCAATCCTCCACTGGAAGGCAGAGGTGCAGCGCTGGATGGAGCTGATACAACGATGGGCAAGGCTACCGAGGGCAGAGAAGCAACGCCCTCAGAGATATCCATTACGTCATCGGCAGCATCAGAAGCGAACGACGTAGGATTACCACCAGGAGGGGTGGGGTCAGATAGACGAAGAAGAGCAATAGGCAACAGGAGGAGGACGATATTCCTTGTCATTAAGGACGGACGCTGATTGGTTTGCTCTGTCCGATATAAGGATCGACGTAGTAGAAGCTGTGACGAGAGCGGGAACGTTGCTCTTATCAGCAGTCGCCATCGCCGATGGCGAGGCCTAATTTAGTAAACACGACCAACTGGTCGAGAAAATAAAATGCTGATAGCTAACTGAAAATAGTACTCACCGACTCGGGAGATGTCTTAAATGAAAGATACAACCTTCGTCTTTAAGGCACGCACAAAAAGTAAACGACAGAGCAGACAAAACACACTCAGTACACGGCGAAACACGGAGCTCCAAAGAGACACGACTTACGTCCCATAAAGCAAGGGCTGTTACGGCGTGCTTTGACGATAATTCCGTATCGTGTGTGGACCGTACAACACAGAGCCCTGATTTTAATCCCATTGAGCACCTATGTGATGAATTATAGCGCCGCATAAGAAGTTTGGAACCGAGGCCTACTTTTAAGCAACAGTTAGCGGCATCATTATGTACTGCATGGAACCGCATACCTATCGCTGTGTTCCTGAACCTTGAGAGGACGTCGAAGCCTCAATTCAAGACATGTCTGCACACGCTTTTGCAATTTCGTGAAGACATTTCTCAGGGCATGTGTGTGTGATTTGTTTGATGTCGGTTGTTATTGCGGCCTATAGCTCTTCAAGTGTACGCGGATTATTACCTGCGTACACCTTGTCCTTCAGTGCTCTCCAAAGTAAAAGTAAGGCAGTGTCAGATTTGGTAGCCGGGAAGCCTCACACCACCCGGGAGATTATGCGATTTCCGAAGAATTTTCCCAGAAGCTGTATTGATGTACCAGCGGTGTGAGGAGTTGCACTGTCTTTCTGGAACTACCCTTCGTTAATGTCCCGCTCTGTGAGTTTGAATATGAAAGGTTGGAAAATATGGGCAAGGCACGTTGTGAGTTAATGGTTTTACTGAAGAAAATGGGCCCAATAATACGAGTATGAGTCATGGTACACCAAACACCGACCTTCTGGTTGTGGAGAGGCACTTCCTTAAATTCATGGGGATTTTCAGTACCCACAGATGAGTGTTTTGGCTGTTGATGTACCCGGACAGGTGGAACCATGCCTCATCTGTAAAGAAAGTCACGTCCAGAATGTCCTCGCTTTGTTCAGACAGGAACTCTTGAAACCACCTGCAGTATTGAACACGGGTGGTCTGTTTCTTTCAGCTGATGCACGACAGACACTTTGTACGGGCGGAAACACAACTTCATTTTCAGAATATCGTGGGCTGTACTCTTTGGCACATTGGCGTGTTGTGACAGCTACGTCAAGGGCTTGCTTGGACTCCCTGTGTCCTGTCCTGGATATCCTGCCCGGTCTCATCTGCTGTGGATGGCCTACCGGGGCGGGGGCATCCAGAACAGTGCCAGTTTTCCAAAACTGCGCTATGAGCTGACGTACCGCATTACGGTGGGGGACGCCTGCATCACGAAATTTCCTAGCGAATTGTTTTTGCACTTCGTCCGTGTACTTGTCATTGCGAAATACACGTTCTACCGAAAACAGTCTCTGTTCATCCGTCAACACCACTGTCCCTGTGCCGAGGCGAGAGATCAATCGACACGTCTGCCTCCGTCGAACAAGCGCTCGGGAACGACCTTCCTTCTGAATGACAGATACGCGCGCCTAGGGGTGAGGAGACGTGAAGGTTACCAGACACGAAGCACTATCACGTGGGGGGTCACTTCTAATGTAATTCCATTCAAAATTTATTATTATATTACTGCAATTCGTACATTTAGTGCGGAGTCATTATTTGGATACCCTGTATTTTGATAGATGCCATCAATAATATTCATGTATGCAACTTCAATAACGCAGAATATTAAAGACTTTATAGCTTCTGAGGGTTTCACGACACACACACACACACACTGAGTGATCACTGAATTATGACGATATACCAAATATTTCGTAGGTCCTAATTTCGCCCTCAGTATTGACGTAGCATCGATTCAATAAAATGCCGGAAGCAATTGGGAGGTACGGCCAACCAAGCTGTGTGTGATGCGGCCTTCAATGCAGGTATGGGGATGGGGGTGATTGGTGTATCCGGAAGCCTGATATGCCGTTCCATAGTGTTCCGTAAGTGCTCAATGGGATCGATATCGGAGGAGTTCGCAGGCCAATCGAAATGCTGGAAGTCTGAACTGTGTTCCTCAAACTATTCCTGCAGAACGCTGGACCTGTGAGTCTTCGCATTGTTATCTTGAAAGACACCGTCACCATTCGGGGAAAAGTGCAACATTTCTGGGTGTACAGAGACAGCAAGCTATTCACGATAGTGGGCACTAGTCATACGTTGTTTCACATGCGTCAGGCGTCCAAGTTCCTGCCACGTAAACATGTCTCACTCTATACAACCGCTTTCACCGGCTTCCACTGTGGAGACCATGCAGGATGGATCGTGTGATTCATGTTATTTGCGCCAAATAGGTACATGACCATCAACGAAGTAGAGTAAAACGCGACTCTTTTTCCAGTCATGTCCAACTTGCATGACAAGGCGAGTCTTTTGCGTTGATGAACCGTGGTTAGGACAGGATGACGTCGGGGTCTTTCTGCTGTTATAGTAGTATTTCATGGTCATGACAGATACTGTTCCGAGTTGAGCTCTGTTGTATTGGGCAGTCAACTGTTGAACAGTGCTGCGTTTGTAGGCCTATACGAGTCGTCGGACCGGCGTTCACCTCTTACATCTACCTTTCGCTGTCCTGTGCAGTTTTGCCTCTGAGTCGTTGTTACACCATTTTCACGCCAGACCAAATACACCTCAACTATGGCGGCTCGCGAACAACTCACCAGTTCAGCCGTTTGGGAAATCGAGGCACCAGTTCTCAAAGCTCCCACAATCTGACCTTTCTCAAAGTCCGATAAACCCTTCCCATTACACAACACGTTCCGAATTTTACTATTTACTGCTCCACTCACACCTTATATATGCTATGTCGGTCGACAAATCGCGCCTCCCGGAAATCACGTGGTCAACGGACCGCATCCACTTTTGGTAAGGGATGGTCGTAATTCAGTTATCACTCGGTGTGTACAGTCCAACCCGATTTTTGCAGCATCAACTACTCTTTCCAGACCCTTCCTACACTGTACAAAATTGCCGTGAATAGTTAGTGTTTCACCCGGATTAAGACGGTTTACAGATCGCAAGCACGCCACATGGCAGTCAACCATAAATTTTCGGTAAATAAACTACATGTTCACGGTTGGTTGGTTGGCTGGTTGGTTGATTTTTATGGCGCAAGGGCCATGTTTGGCCAAAGAGCGCCAGACACAAGACAAACAAACAGTATTAAAAACGTGGTATGACGTAGAAGTGTTTTCGTACTTCTACATTAATTTAAAACATCACTATACGAAGAAATAGTTCCAAAAATTAAACCTTAACGGCCAGACGAAACATGTAAACAACAGAAGTCAAACTTACGGAAAAGATGCTTTATTCAGGATGTAGCAAAGACATCGTAACATAGCATAGCATATTGCGCTAAACTCTCCAGACACCACACAACTCTTAACACAACGCTTCTTTCAATAATCAGTATACAACCCAACGCTCGCTTTACAACGCTCGCCAAGCAACAGTTTAGTCGTCGTTTTTATCTCTCGTTCTTATCTTATATCAGGCATACGTCACGTTCATTCAACCTCAATTATGTTGCCAACAGTATTCGTTTGAGAGAAAAGATATTACGTAAAGAGTGAAGAATACCTGAGAATAAACTCAAGATTTACATAGGGAAAGAAACTAAAAAGGAAAGTTAATATAGAATATACGTCACAGTGGTATAAAGCTTAAAATCTGGCTGAACAAGTAAAACTGAAAAATGAGAATGATGGAAGGCCTAAAAAGACAATGAAACAAGCAGTACTAAAAACATGGTACAATGATTAAAATCTAGCTGATTCACTAAAACTGAAAAATGAGAATGATGATAGGGCTAAAATCTAGATACGTTTAAAAAAGTAAATTTGTTTTAAAAATGAGAACACAGCGACAGTATCGCAGTGGTAACCTAGGAGCCGCTGCAGCGCAGCGGCGTTCTCGGTCAACAAATGAGAATGAAAGAAATGAAAATGGACATCACGAAAACGAACACAGCTACACAGAAGATGCGTGACGGTGAGTCGGCAATTGCACGCCTCACACATCGGCGCAGTGTCGCCACACAGCAAAATGCAGTGAGTGAAACGACAATGCTCAATGTGGAGACGCGCAAGCACCACTTCCTAATTACGGTTCCGACGATATGAGGATTTCCAGATTCCAAGAATAGGTTTGATACGATGCAGTTTATTTTCCACCTGTTGGTCCCACAGAACCTGCCACGTTTGCTTGATATGGTCGTGAACAGGAAAGCGGAAATCCCGGTGAAACAGTGGCAAGGGTGTGACGACCAAAGAGGAAGCAGATCTAGCAGCCGCATTAGCACACTCGTTACCCGAGATTCCAACATGCACAGGAATCCTGCAAAACTGAACCTGAAAACCGGCCTCGAGCAAACGACGAAACAACTGTCTCACATCCAAGAGAACAGGATGGTCACGGCAATCTGCAGATGACAAAGACTGCAAGACACTTAAGGAATCCGTATAGACCATAGCACGATGATGAGAACTCGACTGAACATGGAGAAGGGCGAGATACACAGCATGCATCTCCGCCGAAAACACCGTGGCAGTTCACGGTGTTTGAACTGTTACTGTATTTTAACCTCGACAATCTGGCAAACGTTCTTCTTAAAGTGGTTATGTACCTATTTGTTCATGTACAATCAGTCGGCTGGCAACACCTCTGTGGGCAACATGTTTTCATTTCCTGGCAGTAGACATATTATTTATTCCCAGTCATTAGACATGTTAATGAACATTACGGCATTAGACATGTTAATGAACATTACGGCCTTAGACGTTTTTATTTTCCATTAGACATGTTAATGAACACAACATGTATTATTATTTATTTGTCATTAGACATGTTAATGAACACAACATGTATTATTATTTATTTGTCATTAGACATGTTAATGAACGTTATGGCCATTAGACGCTTTTATTTCCCAGTTATTAGACATGTTAATGAACATTACGGTATGGTACTGTAAAATTACGGTTCATTGACTGGCCACTCAGCTGCAGGTGTATCTACTGCAATTTGACGCTGCATTTTTTTACAATGTACTTTACTCTTCCATACTATACAAGTGCAGCAAATGTGCTGATACTGGCACCATTTTTGCAAGCACTCATTATCATACCACGCTCAAAATCAGTTGGATCACAATTCAGTAACGTATTCTTTACTACCACTGGGAGTAATGTTTTAGTAATAAGTTTTTATTTTGCTGTTAGCGTTGAAATAGCTATAAGTTAATGCGCGAAAGCTTGGCAGAAATGTTTAACTCCTTAACGCCAACTTTAAATGGGTAGTATCTACAGTTAATTTTCATATACTTGTTATAACAGCCGTTCTGTTATTTTGTGTAGTACATTGTTGTCCTTAGCCGTGTGACAGTTTCACCTAGAGTAAGGAATGTTAAATACCATTTGTCATAGCTACATTAGCATGTCAGGCGTGCATGGAAGTCTCAGCTGGGTACTGGCCCCCTGGTAATAAATAAGGGCGTCTTCCTCCCCCTTTCTACTTCGCTTCCGTGTCACTTTCCTATCGGGCGCTCTAGCCTCAAATCTCCTAGTTTCCTATTTCTAAGGGTTGTTTAAGACCTGGGGTCAGACACTCCCTTTCTAAAATCCTTTACATATGACCATGATCATGGAAGTCTCAGTATTTTTCATACATTACCCATGAGATATTATTTGTTCTTTTTCCTGGTCGCACATAGAACGTTGTTTACCCATAACACTTCCCTCGCATTGGCATTAAATATGTATGGATACCGGCAACGTCTGAAATTAGGCATCGTACAGCGGGGCGTACCCAGAAATTCAGAATGGGGGGGGGGGGAGTCCGGCTCTAAAAGTAAAAATGCTCATGTATGTGTACTTACGCGACGTGACTGTTATAATAAATGTTTTGATCTGTGAAAGAATTTAATACATTGAATTCATGAATTATCCAGCTGCAAATGGTGTTTTCATTGTTATTGTTGTTTTTACTTTTAATAAAAATACATATTTCAGAAAAGGAGTTAACCGCAAATGCAATTATTTTATCTACTGCTATATTATAGTTTCAGAGAATGTATTTTAGAATAAATTCTATAACGCGGGATTTCAGCAATTATGAAAATTGAAATTCACCAATTAGGAAAGTTGGAGAACAGTTATGGTTAGGAATCTCACGTGTCGGACACGGATTCATATTACAAAACACTTGGCTTCATGGGGAGTGGTCCGGACGCAGGAACCCCCTCCCCCTTGGGTGCGCCCCTGATGTACAGAATGCCTAGGAAATCTGTACAATGCCAAAAATGGGACGTCAAAGTATGAAACGCTTAACATTTCACACATTTCCTAGGCATTCTATGCAATGCCAAAAGGTAAATTGGCAAAGTATAAAATGCTCTCGCCTGAAGGTTATGGGGTTAAAATTTTGTGCAGTCTTTTCTTCAAAATTGAGAATGCTGTCGGAAGTAAAATTGAATCTAAATTTAATCTGGAAATACAGGCCAAAAAACTGAAAATGGACTCTGACACAAAAAAAAAAATTCCTCCTGCATCTTTAGGGCCACTGTCCGAGTTCCTATTGCTGACGCTGATAAGGGACGGGGTGATTCGCGCAATCTGTTGGCAATTATTATGAGTGTAACAGAAGACTGTTTTTTTTTTTTTTTTTTTTTTTGCCGCCCCGGTGGCGCAGTGGTCTAAGGCGTTGTCCTCTGATCATTCGTCCGTAAGGGGTCCGGGTTCGAATCCCGGTCAGGCATGGATGTTGTGTTTGTCTTACGGCACTGGCTCTCTCCCTTCCCTGGAACCAGTGACCCTAAATTAGGGACGGGCGACTGCTTATAGCCCATTTGAGTTGCTCACGGTGGTCGTTAAACCACCAATCAAAAAAAAAAAGACTGTTTTTACTGACTTGGAACTACTTGAAGAATCATGAACCAATTCTATACCAAGTCACAAATCACTTTATGTCCAAAGGACTTACTCAGAGTTCAAGACGTTCCCTAACATAAAATTCCTCCTACATCAGCTGCTATCGCTCAGTCCACAGGAAGTGGTCAAGGACTCGTGAGATCTATGTGCCAGAGCTGAGACGGGCTGAGCCCTAGCCCGAAAGCCCGAATAGGGCTTTCGGGCTGTAGAATATTAACCGCGGTTCGGGCTCGGACTCCTAGAAAGTGAGGGAGAGCGAGATAAAAAATGTTATATATAAATGTGATTTTATATGATCTAGCAAATGTGACACTTTATAGTTTGTAAAGGATATTCTTCGGCCTGGTTCTGTTTAATGAACTGGCATTCGAGAGGGCTATTTATTCCGGGCTTGGGTAGAAAATGCAATAGGCCGCGCATTAATGTGTTTCTGCAGAGACGAAAAAGCTTTTTCAAGAACTGTAGATATTGGATAGTTGATAGCATAATTTACTCCTATCTCCACGCAGTAGTTCCCTGCTAATTATATTTAGCAACGTACATATTGCAGCGCATTATGGCACAATAATTCTAACATTATTTGAGCAACATACAATTGCAGCACCGCCCGATCATTTTGGATTTCCGGCCGCCCGAAGCACTTCAGGTGGAAACGAAAGGTCAAAGAAAATCGTATAGTTACATTATAAAAATAGATAGAGGTCCCTTCCCCACTCCCCATTTGA
Source organism: Macrothele yani (assembly GCA_039090855.1). NCBI lineage: Eukaryota > Metazoa > Arthropoda > Arachnida > Araneae > Macrothelidae > Macrothele > Macrothele yani. Next base: position 44,056,239 of record CM077005.1, on the reverse strand, counting down.
GAAATACATTGGCTAATTTCAGGAGGAGGAGAGAATGGAAGTGTGGAAAAGGAGATGTTTTTTTATTAGTGGTTGAACTGGATAGCCAATTTTCTGGCACGTTCGGGACCGGGCTCAATTTTGCAATATAAAATTCGGACTCGGATGGGCTCGGGCTGATATACCACGGGCTTGGACGGGCTCGGGATCTGAAAATTGAGCCCGAACTCAGCTCTAGTATGTGCAAGACTAAATGCCAAAATATGAAGTGCTCTTGTGTGAAAAAGACAATTAGATGTAATTCAAAATGCCATTCTAACCTTCCTTGTTGCAACAAGTAGGTCAGTGCCTGTCTTTTTCTCTTGTTCTTGCAGTAGGAAAGTTGTACACTTTGCTTTGTGTTTCTTCCTTGATTTTCATACACGTCTTTTCAATAAAGGGGTTTTCATGATTCTATTTTCATACTTTGCCTAGATAGTCTTTGTCGTTTTATATAATGCCTAGGATTTAAATAATATGCCTAGGAAAAGTATATACAATATTAAAATGACAAATATTTCATGCTTTGCCTAAAAAAGTCACGCATTCTATAGATTTCTTAGGCATTCTGTACAACGCATGTTTTTCACACATTTGCCGGTAACATATACAACAGGCGAATAATGGTTGGACATGAGATTCAGGCAGGAGAAACCATATGTAGAATTTCGAATTTTATTTAGGAAAACGTACTTGATATTTTCATAGAGCTATTACATTTGCCCCAATAGAGTGGATACAACTCGTCAGCAAATGGAATTGCAACTAACGAAACCACCACGGCAGTGGAGTTCGAATGCAGTGTACCCTCTCCTTCGTTTAGGAGCTCTTACCTCCATACAACATTCTAATGACACTGCAGATTTTTGATACCTTTGTCTCATGAACGCACAACCTAAATTCGCCCACTGACCCCACTTTTTTATGACCTATTTGTAGCAAACGAATGCTGCTCTACCAAACTTTACAATACATACACAGTGCGGCAAAGAATTTTTGAGACTTGGTCTGTAAAATGAAATAGAAACAAGAAATTATAATTTGTTTTGGTTTGTTATTCAAAATAAGTCCCTCCGGCTTCAATACACTTAGCGATTTAATAATGATTCGAATGCCTGTTCCACTTCACTCTGAGGAATTGCTTCCAAAGCACGCGTCGAAGCTGTTTGTATGGTTGAAATATCATCAAAATAACACCCTTTTAACGTCATTTTCAGTTTTGGGAATAAAGAAAAGTCGCAGGGTGTTAAATCAGGCGAATACGGAGGATGATCAACACACAGACGTTATTTTTCGCCAAAAATTCACGAGCAAGAAGTGAGGTGTGACTGGGTGCATTATCGTGCAACAAACACCAACTGTCTTCATCCCGATATCCTGGACGAATGTGACGAATTCTGCCCATCAAACGCCTCAAAACATTTAAATAAAACTCACCAGTAATTGTTTGTCCACTTGGAACAAATTCTTTGTGGATAATACCCTTACTATCGAAGAATGTAATGAGCATTGTTTTGAATTTCGATGGAACTTTTCTTGTTTTTTTGGCTTGTGGCGAGTCTTTTTATTTCCATTCCGCACTTTGTCGCTTTGTTTTAAGATTATATTGAAAACACCATGTTTCATCACCTGTAACAATCAATTTTAAGAAGTTTGGATCATTTTCAGCGGATGAAATGATGTCTCTGCAATGTGCAGTTCTCCTTGATTTTTGTTCATTGGTTAACGTGTGTAGAACAAATTTAGCACAGACTTTTGTTTTGCCCAAATCTTCATGCAGGATGGTTCGAATCGTTTCTTTGTTGATGTTTAAAGACTCTTTCATCATTCTTAGTGACGCACATCTATTGTTTGCCACGAAATCACGCACTTTTTCAATAATCTCAGGTATCCTAGATGAACTTGGTCTTCCGGTATGCTTATCATCTTCTAGCGTCTCTCTTCCGTCCAAAAAACGTTTGTGCCACGGGAAAACATTTGATCTACTTAAACAAAACTCACCGTAAACTTGTTTCATCATTTGGTACGTTTCCGAGGCACTTTTACCAAGTTTTGCGTTAAATTTAATAACAGCCCTTTGTTCCATCTTAATAATTCAACATGAACAAAATTTTACTTCTCTAATGAACGGCCGTTTCGCTTGAGTTACTTTAACAACTGCGCAGTACTTTTGGCAGAAAGCAAGCAGATGGTCACGGTTTATAACGCATTCGCGATTACACTGGTGGCGCCACCGTAGCCTGAAATCTAGCGCCAGTCTTAAAACTTCTTTGACGCACTGTGTATTATTATGCTGTCCATAATATCTCGGTGTTCGGAGAGCTAAGTTCGCGGGTTTGAAGCGCGGGGATTGAGTACAACTAATGGAATCGGCGGTCCGGAACTTACACCGATCCCGTTGCTTCCACATCACCAGAAGCCTGCGTTCGCCCGTGAAGTAGTTCTTGCGCGACTTAACTATACACAGAGCTGCCAACTTATCAAAATCAAAAACAGGGACATCAACGCGCTTTCAGCGGTGCGCGTATTTACAATTTATAAATAATAAAAATATATATTATAGGTTTAAGACCCTCTCCCCATCCCCCAAAACACAGCTCCTCTTCAGTTTTGCATCGATCTCAAGTATGACCTAAATGATGACAGAAAAAGCGAAATTCCGCGAATCCACGGAAGAATCTCATCATGTATGAGAAAGAAGTGATTAACAAATTGAAAACGAATTTTGTGGAAAATTAAATGTCAAAAATTGACACTCTCGTTGCTCACTCAGCCGTAAAACAATTTTACGGGGAACGGAAACGGTGCAGATTTCACCACGGACGGACTAAATACCGATCTAGAAATTTAATTTCGTTTAATAAAATGGAAAGGGGTGAAAACGATTGCTCTCTATTGATTAGTTTTGAAGAGGTATGCATTAGAAATAGGGAACATGCATTTCATTAGAAAAAATTCTAAAAAAATACGAAGTTGCTTCTTTTCATTATTTTTTTTTTGTTTGGAGGTTTAACGACCACCGTGAGCAACTCAATGGGCTATAAGCAGTCGCCAGTCCCTAATTTGGGGTCACTGGTTCCAGGGAAGGGAGAGAGCCAGTACCGTAAGACAAACACAACATCCATGCCTGACCGGGATTCGAACCCGGACCCCTTACGGACGAATGATCAGAGGCCAACGCCTTAGACCACTGCGCCACCAGGGCGGCTCTTTTCATTATTCCCGAATATATTAAAAACGAGGAACATGATCACATGCACACACAGAAATCATCAAAAAATAAAAGGCACAGAAAAAAATGTAAGTCGTAAAAATTTAATATGTGGAAATGGAAAACGACATGACATTCTCATCGCTGCTACAGCAGTCATTTTCGGCGTGATTGCAAAGATTTGCGATATTCGCCGACTTTTCTCCTGTTTTTTCAATCGAAGCATCTTGAAAATACGAAAAAAAAACAAAAAAAAAACTTTACACAGGTGTTTAATAACGTTACTTCACTGAGATTTTTGATTTCCATAGCACACGTAATGTTTTCCGTAGTCCGCAGCTAAATGACGATTTCCATAGTAACTACGTAAAATCGGTATTACTTGGATATAATATATATAGTAACTACGTAAAATCGGTATTACTTGGATATAATATACATAGTAACTACGTAAAATCGGTATTACTTGGATATAATATATATAGTAACTACGTAAAATGGGTATTACTTGGATATAATATACATAGTAACTACGTAAAATGGGTATTACTTGGATATAATATACATAGTAACTACGTAAAATGGGTATTACTTGGATATAATATACATAGTAACTACGTAAAATCGGTATTACTTGGATATAATATATATAGTAACTACGTAAAATCGGTATTACTTGGATATAATATACATAGTAACTACGTAAAATCGGTATTACTTGGATATAATATACATAGTAACTACGTAAAATCGGTATTACTTGGATATAATATACATAGTAACTACGTAAAATCGGTATTACTTGGATATAATATACATAGTAACTATGTAAAATCGGTATTACTTGGATATAATATACATAGTAACTACGTAAAATCGGTATTACTTGGATATAATATACATAGTAACTACGTAAAATCGGTATTACTTGGATATAATATACATAGTAACTACGTAAAATCGGTATTACTTGGATATAATATACATAGTAACTACGTAAAATCGGTATTACTTGGATATAATATACATAGTAACTACGTAAAATCGGTATTACTTGGATATAATATACATAGTAACTACGTAAAATCGGTATTACTTGGATATAATATACATAGTAACTACGTAAAATCGGTATTACTTGGATATAATATACATAGTAACTACGTAAAATCGGTATTACTTGGATATAATATACATAGTAACTACGTAAAATCGGTATTACTTGGATATAATATACATAGTAACTACGTAAAATCCGTATTACTTGGATATAATATACATAGTAACTACGTAAAATCGGTATTACTTGGATATAATATACATAGTAACTACGTAAAATCGGTATTACTTGGTCTCTTATAATCTTGCTTCCCACCACATGGTCTTACTCAGCGTCAAACGGAACGGTGTGCACGGAGAATTTCCTGTGCCGAAGTTCAGGCGATGACGACAGGACACGGCGGTTCTCGTGCACAATGGCATGAAATCTGCCTTTTGGGGCAAGATGGCACAAGAGTTTGGTTTTGGCGCATATTGGTACAGAATTCCCATCATTGCGCGAGGCACAGGACAAGCACAGTGGATGTGGCGTCATAAACCGGTTCTTCAACTTTTCAAATCACCGACTGTCTTGCTATCAGCGCAGGGCTCGCGATATTGGCGCTTGAAGTGCCGTGGATTAACAAATAAAAAACATTTGTCTCCATTAGTTACAGACTCCCACAGCCAGCGTTGATGCTGGAGAAAAATTATGGCTGATATCATTAATGAGGAAAAATATACCATGCATAAAAAATAAGAAAAAAAAAAAAATTAAGAAAACCACAAAACCTCATTTTTTGTAGAAAAATCTGATTTCCGGAAAATATTTTTGAAATCGGACGGAATCCCGGTAATCCGGAACACTTGGCAGCTCTGTAATATACCCTCTATGTATACTGGGTATACAGACTAGCATTCAAGTAACGCCGAACTTAACGTATCTGTGTGTATTAATTATTTATTCGCCTCTTAGCTATTTGTTCAGTTGCTGCTTGCCATCTTTGGTGAATCCCCAGCATTGTGCGGTGCTCCAAGAAGCAACCTGCCATGTGGTTTGGCAGTTAGTCGTATGTGAGTCTGGAGAATTCGAGGCCACTGTGGTGCAGTGGTAGCATGTCCGGCGCGTAACTGGAAGACCCTGGGTTCGATTCTCGGTAGCGGCCGATGAGAATTTTTCCGCGACTCACTTATAAACGTGGAAAGAGCGATGGCTTCTGTTTGATGTTCCTATTCTACGTCAATTGTGTGTATTAACTAACGTATCTGCTACAAGAAATTAATTTGGGAGAGGGGATGGGGAACAAGTAAAAGTACTAACTTCAAGAGAAAGACATACAAATAGTGCTATAAAATTTCCGCGAATCCTGTGTGACTACATTTTTTTATATACAGTGAAACCTGTATAACAATGCCATTCACAGTTCCGTGAAAAGCTGGCGGTTTTGACAGGTGGCCGTCAAATAGTGGTCCAGTTTCCTCAAATAGTGCCCTTGGCCACTTCAAGATAAAAAAAAAAAGACTTACCGTTCTTTAATGCAGCCTGCTTTTAAGTACTTGCTTTCCTTCTTACTTCCAATTTTGTTATTTAGGAAGGTGTTTCACTAAATATCTCACTAAGAATCGGAAGTAAGACTGAGAAATTGGATAAAGAGCTCGAAACGCACATGCATTGTCGCAAGTCGAGCGCTCCTGCCACATGTTTTCCCGGAAGAAGTTGAATGTAACGAGATGCCGAACGTAATAGCAACACTACTCTGGTTGAGCTTTAAAGCCACTTTCACCCTCTTCCACCGTTTCTTCTTTAAAGCCAGCGATGTGTTTCTTTTGCCAACTGGAGTGGACCATCAAGCCTGTTTAAACAATAGGGTCGCTATATGTGAGAAGGCTAGGTTTGTTCGGATGCGCTGTGTAACTCCTCAGTAGGCATTTACGCTCTCATTTAGGGCAATTAAAGATTGAACACGCGTACCCTAATCAACAGATAATCATATCGTCTGCAAACAAAATTTTAAGAACTTTACAGACACCACTTACAATCTACAACCAGCATAGCGCAGTTGGTTAAAACGGTGTGCACTGTGTGAGAAGATTAAGTTTCTGACGGTGTTTGAATCCCGGTCCTGCTGGCCATCTAGTTTGAGGTTTTTCCGGGGTTTTCTGCAGACACCCCACCCCATGTTTCGGGACTCGAACGTGTGGAGGGTTCCCTCTCAAGTCAGCCCCGGACGCGCGTTGTCCTTGGACCCCCTTTCTTAGGCTGACTGGGTTAACCAAACGAATGTCGATGCGGTGGTAGTAAAACAATAAAAGTCGATTGTAATCAGATGCCTCATGGCACCAGACACCTATGGGAATCTTTGTCCTTGGACCCCTTCCTTAGACTAACTGGGTTTACCAAACTAGTGTAAATGCGGTGGTAGTAAAACAATAAGAGTCGATTGTAATCTGATGCCTCATGGCACCAGACACCTATGGGAATCTTTGTCCTTGGACCCTTTCCTTAGTCTGACTGGGTTTACCAAACGAGTGTCGATGCGGTGGTAGTGAAACAATAAAAGTCGATTGTAATCTGATGCCTCATGGCACCAGACACCTATGGGAATCTTTGTCCTTGGACCCTTTCCTTAGGCTGACTGTGTTTACCAAACGAGTGTCGATGCGGTGGTAGTAAAACAATAAAAGTCGATTGTAATCTGATGCCTCATGGCACCAGACACCTATGGGAATCTTTGTCCTTGGACCCTTTCCTTAGGCTGACTGTGTTTACCAAACGAGTGTCGATGCGGTGGTAGTAAAACAATAAAAGTCGATCGTAATCTGATGCCTCATGGCACCAGACACCTATGGGAATCTTTGTCCTTGGACCCCTTCCTTAGGCTGACTGGGTTTACCAAACAAGTGCCGATGCGGTGGTAGTAAAATAATAAAAGTCGATCGTAATCTGATGTATCACGGCACCAGACACCTATGGGAATATTTGTCCTTGGACCCCTTCCTTAGGCTGACTGGGTTTACCAAACAAGTGTCAATGCGGTGGTAGTAAAATAATAAAAGTCGATCGTAATCTGATGCCTCATGGCACCAGACACCTATGGGAATCTTTGTCCTTGGACCCCTTCCTTAGGCTGACTGGGTTTACCAAACGAGTGTCGATGCGGCGGTAATAAAACAAGAAAGGTCGATTGTAATCTGATGCCTCATTGCACCAGTTACTTACGGGAATCTTCCAATGGTTGATAATGATGAGGATATACAATTTCGTGAAAGGTGGTGCCGGAGAGAAAAACAGGAGTTACATATGTTTAAACCCCCACAGTCTTTTCGTTATCTTTATTTAACTTCGTAAACAAGCTTGTTTGTGACTGCAAAATGCAAGTATATTCTATTATGCACTTCAAAAATGGCTGCCCGTGGCGGAGTTCTTCTTCTAAGCCTATTGACACCCACTTCAAAGCATAGGCCTCCCTAGTCTTTTCCAACTTCCTCGATGCTTAGCCTTAGGTCACAATTCAGCACCTTTAAATTTCTGAAAGTCATTACTACATCTTATTTTTCGGCGCCCTCTTCGTCTCCTTTCATCGCTCGGTTGCCATCCTGGTTATTCATCTGTCCATCATTCAGGCTTCCAACATGTCTAACCCATCTCCACTTTTATTCTTTTATTATTTTTATAATATCTTCTTCTATTCCTGTTCATTCTCTTATAATTTCATTTCTAACGCTATCTCTTCATGTTATTCTTAACATTCCTGTCTCGAACTTTCTTACCATTACTCTTATTCTTTTACATTGTCACTCTGTGACACACAATGTTTCACTTCCGTAAGTAAACACGGGGATAAAACATGCATTGAAGATTTTTCGTTTTAAACACAATGAAAAATCACCGTCTTTAAGTTTCCAAAAGGCTCTATTACCTTGGATAATTCTTTTATTGATTTCTCTTTCTTGTCTTTCCTTAAAACTGATTACTTGACCTAAATAGAAGTATTCGTCCACTTTTTCAGTTTCTTTTCCTTCTATCAAAATCTTTTCTGTATCGCTTTCTGTATTGTTCATGTATTTAGGTTTTGCTGTGTTCATTGTCAGACCTTTTCTAAGACTTTCCATAAGCTTTTTATCATATTCTGCATTTCTCTGTTGATAGTTGCAATGACGTCATCAGCAAATCTTAAGTGATTTAGGTACCTTCCATTTATATTTCATCCCTGTTCTTCTCAGTTTAAATTTGTAAACATATCTTTTAACACCGAGTTAAATAATTTCGAAGATAGTGAATCTCCCTGTCTTTTTTTTCTTTTTTTTTTTTTTTTTTTTGATTGGAGGTTTAACGACCACCGTGAGCAACTCAATGGGCTATAAGCAGTCGCCCGTCCCTAATTTAGGGTCACTGGTTCCAGGGAAGGGAGAGAGCCAGTGCCGTAAGACAAACACAACATCCATGCCTCACCGGGATTCGAACCCGCACCCCTTTTGGACGAATGATCAGAGGCCATTGCCTTAGACCACTGCGCCACCGGGGCGGCATCTCCCTGTCTAACTCCTCTCTGCATCTTGAAAATCGAGCCTAGATTCTCCAACTTCACGTTACTGCAGCCTTGCTATACATTTTATTTTTATTAAACTGACATATTTTCCTTCCAATGTGTGTCTTTTCATTGAAGAACTCATTTCCTTTTGATATATAGAATCAAAAGCTTTGGTATAGTCTACAAAATAAAAATATACTGTATTTCTGATATTCATTTGTTTTTTATATTAATTGGTTAATTGTATGTAGATGGTGTATTGTAGTGTAACCAGACCTGAAACCCGCTTGTTCTACCGATTGTGCATTCTCTAATTTTTATTTTTTTATTTTCCTTCAGTCATGCCAACCGTTACACCACCCAGGAGTGACTACAGCACCATAGATCATATTCACGTACTGAGGGAACTAATTGAAAGAACGAGGAGATACAGTATGAACTCCCATTATGCATGGCTCTTATCGATTATGAAAAGGCCATTGATTCCGTGAGACCTTCAACAGTTATATAACGAAGTAAATTTCTCCGTCATTTTTATTCGCGCCAGGGTTCGAACCCGGGTCCACTCATTCCGGAATAAGTTGCTCTACCAATTAAGCTACGCGGACATTTGTTCTGATTCCTATCTGCCTTTATGTCGTGTGCGTCCTTCTGGCAGGTACGTCACATCTCCTGGTACGTTACATCATCTCCCCCTTATTTTTTTTATTTTTTTTTCGAAGTGCTGGAGAAAGGATTCTCTTATTTTTCCTATCTCGCGGTGTGGAAATAACATCACACCAATGATAGATTTTGAACGGTCGGGTCATCCGGATAGTTCGGGCGCCATTATAACGAAGTAAATTTCTCCGTCATTTTTATCCGCGCCGGAGTTCGAACCCGGGTCCCCTCATTCCGGAATAAGTTGCTCTACCAATTAAGCTACGCGGACTTTTATTCTGATTCCTATCTGCCTTTATGTCGTGTGCGTCCTTCTGGCAGGTACGTCACATCTCCTGGTACGTTACATCATCTCCCCTTATTTTTTTTTTTTTTTCGAAGTGCTGGAGAAAGGATTCTCTTATTTTTCCTATCTCGCGGTGTGGAAATAACATCACACCAATGCGAGATTTTGAACGGTCGGGTCATCCGGAAAGTTCGGGCGCCATTATAACGAAGTAAATTTCTCCGTCATTTTTATCCGCGCCAGGATTCGAACCCGGGTCCCCTCATTCCGGAATAAGTTGCTCTACCAATTGAGCTACGCGGACTTTTATTCTGATTCCTATCTGCCTTTATGTCGTGTGCGTCCTTCTGGCAGGTACGTCACATCTCCTGGTACGTTACATCATCTCCCCCTTATTTTTTTTTTTTTTTTCGAAGTGCTGGAGAAAGGATTCTCTTATTTTTCCTATCTCGCGGTGTGGAAATAACATCACACCAATGCGAGATTTTGAACGGTCGGGTTATCCGGAAAGTTCGGGCGCCATTATAACGAAGTAAATTTCTCCGTCATTTTTATCCGCGCCAGGATTCGAACCCGGGTCCCCTCATTCCGGAATAAGTTGCTCTACCAATTGAGCTACGCGGACTTTTATTCTGATTCCTATCTGCCTTTATGTCATGTGCGTCCTTCTGGCAGATACGTCACATCTCCTGGCACGTTACAGTTACAATGGCGCTGAAATCTTGCAGTATTGAAGATGCCTACATTAGCATTATTATTAACATCCACAGAAATGCAAGTGCAAGGGTTCGTCTATTTGAGGGTACAGCACCAAAAAAAATTGGAAAAGGAGTGAGACAAGATGACACCATTTCTCCCAAACTCTTCAATGCTACTTTACAAAATGTCTCTCAATCGTTGAACTGGGAAAACAAGGGGATAAAGATTAATGGAGATTATTTAACTCGCCTTCGTTGTTCTGATGACGTAATCATTTTTTCAATTACTTCTTCAGAGCAGCAGAGCGTGATCCACGAACTCGCTGACAAGAGTAAAGAAGTGGGATTAAAAATGAACTTTCAGGAGACAAAAGTGATATACAATGGTTTTACAAGAAAGGAAGATTTATCAATTGATGGGGGAAAAGCTGCAGACAATCAATACCTACATTTACCTTGGGCAGCAGATATCAAGCGAGGGTCAAATTGATGAAGAAATTAATCGGCGTATAAAACTTGGCAGGAGAGCTTTAGGAAGAAAAAGTACAATTTTTAAGAGCAGTATGCCATTATGTCTTAAAAGAAAAGTGTTTAATCAATGCATCCTCCCAGTTCTTACGTATGGAGCAGAGACATGGACTTTAACTAAAAAAGACAAACAAAAGCTGCAGACAACTGAAAGAGGCATGGAGAGATGTATGTTTGGTGTAAACAGGAAAGATAAGAAGAGGAACATGTGGATAAGGAAAATAGCAACACTAGAAGACATCATGATGAGAGTAGAATCCCTGAAATGGCAATGGGCGGGACATGTTGCCAGAAGAACGGACCACAGATGGACAAGTGAAATTTTAGACTGGATTCCAAGGGACAGAATAAGACATAGAAGACGACCACACAGGAGATGAATGGAAGAAATTCGAAAGCATGCCGGAGTAAGATGGAGGAGAGTGGCTCAAGACAGACAGTTGTAGAAGAAACTTGGGGAGACCTTTATCTAACAGTGGATTGATAATACACTGGCGGAAAGTGAAAAAAGAACACCAAGAAAGAGACGTCTGATAATAACGAAATTTATACAGCATAATAACGGAATACAGAGGATAACGTGATCAAAACATTATGGCAAAATACAGCTATATTTGCTGGTAAACTGAAAAATAACATTTCCATGTAACATGGTTAGTACGAGGTTGAACCGCCATGAACTGCGTCACACTGTGCAATTCTGGCATGGAGTCTGTCGTACAGATGTTGGATGTAAGTTTGGGGTATTGAGTTCCAAGCATCCTCAACCTGGACGCGTAAATCGGGGATGGTCGTGGATGGCCGTGGAGACCGGATAAGTCGTTGTCCCATAAAAACCCACACGTGCTCAATGGGGGACAAATCCGGTGAATGTGCAGGTCATGGAAGTTGTCTCACACCCTGAAGTGCATGTTGCGTTGAACGTGCCGTGTGTGGGCGTGCGTTATCTTGCTGGAAAATACCACAATGGACCGACCTTACAAATGGCACAACAACGGGCTGAATGATGTTGTTGATGTAGAAGGTGCTGTTTAACGTTCCCGGTACAAACACTAGTTGTGTACGGGAGTTATAGCTGATCGCTCCCCACACCAGGAAACCAGGTGAAGGCCCTGTGTGTCGCTGGCGGATGCAAGAAGGGTGGAGACGCTCCCCTGTGCGTCTGCGAACAAGCATACGGCCATCGGAGGCTCCCAAGCAGAATCTGCTTTCATCGCTGAACACGACAGATCGCCATTGCGTTCTCCAGTGCAGACGTTGGCGACACCACTGCAGCCGTTCCTGACGGTGGGCTGGAGATAGAGGTACACATGCCAGAGGCACACGTGCACGTAGTCCTGCATCCAGTAGACGGTTGCGGATTGTTCGCACAGTCACCTCAGGTGCAACGGCAGCTCGGATTTGCGTCGCAGTGGATGTACTGCTTGACAACGTTGCTCTTCTTATGCGTCGACCGGTCCGCTCATCAGTCCGTTTGTGACTCCCGGTTCCACGTCTTCTCGTGTGGGAATGTTTCTCGGACCATTTACGCCCCCAACGTACCACCACCGATACATCCCGTCCAATTCGCTCCGCAATACGACGATACGACCACCCGGCCTCGCGGAGTCCGACTAGACGACCTCGCTCAAAGTCCGATAACTACTGAAATCGTACACGTCTTCCATGTCCAGGCATTGCAGCTTCTTCAGGGTCTTCGCACGTGTCCGTACGCCGACGACTGATTACATTCACTTCGCCGTACTCCTTAAATACCACCGACGATAATTTGCATATTAAGCCGTGCTGTGGCGTAAGCGCTCACCGGTTGGTCCCGAAATTAACATCACACCTACGAAAACTCAACCCCATTAACATATGTAAATTTCATGATCGTCCACCAATTCCGTCTTGGTGTTCTTTTTTCACTTTGCGGCAGTGTAGTTGACAATGATGGTGCTGATGTGTGTGCGTGTGTGTGTGTGTGTGCGCGCGCGTGTGAGTGTGACCAAAACTCGACCAACACACGAATCAGGGTCTGATGGGACTTTTCGTAGGCAGCCATTCCCGAAACAATAGTTAAATGAGCAACTTCAAAGCAGAAGCAGAGAAAACGCAAAAGTAATGTCGCGCCAAGCCACGAGCTTGTTGTCTGATGAAGCAACAAAGTAAACCTCAGATAAGTGACCTTGACTCGGTAAGTGAACTTCTTTCCGAGGCGATGCAGGGGCATCGCTTCGGAAAGCATTCCAATCCGCCAGAAATATTCTCAGCCAGCAATACCCAAAATTTCCTATCCAGAAGGTCGATTACGTTCTATTCCAGTATGTTCCAACGTAATGTGCGGACTTTCACTGGAAATCATTGTTAACATTTTTTTAAACTTCGTTGACTGTTCGCCTTCGCTCTAATGTAGAGTGCGGCAAGCATTAATAGGCCTTCGACAGAAAATATGACAACTGAATCTCTGGCGCACATGCTCATTTAAGCGCATTGTGTTTCTGTTTCTTGTGCAAGACAGTACAAACCGGCATATCACGACTTTCGTCACGGGTTACAACCGTAGAAGAGCAACGATGGAGATTAAACGTTGCCTGTACAGCAGTCTCATTCGGCGAAAGCTATGATTCGGTTTATACCAGGGTTAGGTTCCTAGGCTTTCCAGCATAAAATAAAGAGACTTTTAATTGAAGCAAAAATATAATAGGAACACAATAGGTTCCGTTCCAAGTTTCAGTGATCAACACAAAATACTTGAAAAATGTTTTATTTTATGAAGTTTATGTATATTAAATTGTATAGTGTTTAAGGAAAAGAAAAAAAGTACTGCTTTAAAAATGATTAAAAAATTAAAAACGATAAAGAAGAAAACCGAACGATAGAAGTCTGTTTGGTTTTCTTCTTTTCTGGTAATAAGTTATCTGTAGAACGTCTCAACATTTGGGGGGTAGGTTAGGGGTTATAATGAATAAGCTTTATTTACCAGCTAGCTAATGCTAATGATAATAATGAAGCTTTCCTACTACTGAGCTAAGTATAATGCTTCTGCTACTGAATGATATGCTTGTACTAAGCTTCAAATAGTGAATTCAAATGGTTGTTGTTACTAGTTAATTAAGAACATGAATAAAGTCTCCTGCTAGTAGTGTAGTAATAGTATTGAACAAACTTATAACTGGTAGTAATGTTGTAGCAGTAAGTAAGATGAATAAAGTCTTAACGCTGGTTGTTAATGGTAATAAACTAATGACATAAACCTAACAGCCAGACAGAGGTCTGACAACAACTATGAATTGAGAAAGACGTACTTACGACAAAGCTCTTTTATTATGCAACTCTTGATCATCCAAAGCACACACACACAACTTGTTTCACAATAATGAAGAATCAAACTAATCACATAAAACGAAGCTCTCAATACAACAACAAACTCTCTCCTTCACAACAACAACGCTCCCCTAGTATAACAACAAACGCTCTCCCTTCAATAACAAACGCTCTCTCTTCAATAACAAACGCTCACCTTGGGTATCGTTGAACGCGCCTATTTATACTGGCTACCACCACGTCATGACTTACACTCATTGCCAGATCTCATTCAGCGGGTGAAATAATATTTCGTTCAGTAAGAAGATACTTTACATAGTAAAATAAAATAACCAGAGATAGTAAAATCAAAAGGAAAGTGAATATAGAGTATACGTTACAGGGTCTAACCAATACAGTGAGCAATTGAGCAATTCGATGGGATATAAACAGTCGCCCGTCCCTAATTTAAGGCCGATGGTTCCAGGTAAGGGACACAGCCAGCGCCTCACCGGGATACGAACTGAGACCCATCTAGGACGAATAGTCAGAAGCCAGCACGTAGACATCTGCGCTAGCGGGGTGGCAGATTGTCCGAAAATCTCTCTCAACGGTTCATTTCTACTCCCAGTTGGGGCCGTTACACTACAGAATATTTGCCATCCCGTATAAAAACAATAGCTTCTTGCATCGATTTCATTGTTAGTGTCCCGACCGGCATTGCAGAGTCACCTTCGTTTTCCCCCTGTGTCTTCTTTGGACAGTCGTTCAGCTAAGACTTCTAAATCTTCCGTTGGAAGCTCTTCACCATGACCCTAAGGAGCTCACTTACGTAAAAAACTCCTAAAACATCTAGTTCATTTTCCTTTGCAATCTCTGTCACATTCTCTGTTACTGACACAAGTGTAGTGTCGTGCTCTTGCGGATGTGGATTGCACTCAGGCCAAAGCTTATGCCAGACGCCATTCATACACGATTTTGACATTTCACTTAATTAGGTTGAAATGCTGGAGATCCCCCAACCCCTTTTTTGGAATGAAGGTTTAACGACCACGGTGAGCAACTCAATGGGCTAAGCAGTCACCCGTCCCTAATTTAGGGCCACTAGTTTCAGAAGGGAGAGAGAGAGCCAGAGTCATAAGACAAATAACATCCATGCCTCACCGGGATTCGAACCCGGACCCATCTCGGACAAATGGTCATAAGCCAGCGCTTAGACCACTTCGCCACCGGGACGGCGGAGATCCGTTTCATTATGTCACATGACTTCCAGTAGTCTCTCAACCTGACATTATCGGACATTTGAATAGCCTCAGAAATTCCCTTGAGGGTTAACCGTAAGTAATAACACGCCTTGAAGGTAGATATTGCTCCTTGATCCATGGGTTGCAAAATTGAGGTTGTGTTTGGTGGAAGGAAGACAATCTTGACCTCCAGGCCATTGGTACTGGGTCCTAACAAAAGTTGTGCACACTATCCATTTTTGAGAAAAGTGTGAAGTAACGGAGAAAATTTACCTTATTGTCGTTCAATGTACTCCCCTCCGCTGCTAATGACAGCTTGCCAGCGGTGAGGTATGTCCTGGATGACCCGTAGTACGTCATCTTTGTTCAGCTGTCGTATTACTTGGGTCACGTCCAATGACAGTTCGTCCAGCGATTCATAGAAGATGCCACGGAGCCGATTTTTTAACTTTGGAAAAAGATCAAAGTCGGGTGGACTGAGATCAGGGCTGTATGGTGGGTGGGATAAAGTTTCCCAGCCATTTCGACAAAAGTCCCCGTACCGACGCTGCACCGTGACACGATGCGTTGTCATGCAGCAAGATCGCTGCCGCTTCCAACAAAGTTGGGGAGATTTTGACGCATTTTTGGTCCCAAATTTGTCCTCAGAAAGAAATTGTGCTTCGATCAAGAGTTCCTTCCCTATAAACTTCTTGAAAGGCAGCGCAGATATGTGTCGGAGTTTTTCCCCGCAGAGTTTCTATTTTCACGTACGAGCGCTGGTCTAACGCTGTGACTCGACCTGAGGAGCTGCACCCTTCCATTCTCAAACCACTCCACGTCCACACAGCAAATGATATCGCATCGTTCTGACACCACTGCGCTGCTGAGAGTCTGACCTTGACATGACAATCATTTTCCGGATTGCGTCATCCGCTTCCGTTTTAGATTAATGTGTATAGAACTTTTTTATGACCCTCGTATTCAAATCAATTTATTTTTCTCGTAGCATTTCATATTCCGTTTTCCGTTTAATTACTTAAACCGTAGTTTAATCATTTAGCATTATATTTTTATTCCAATGTAAAATTTTATTACGACGTCGGGACTATCTCTGTCTAGGAAGTCGTGCAGAGACATGATTCATCGGTCATCATCTCCTCTAGTCGTGATCTATGTGAGGCGTAAATTGAAGTTGCGTGAACAGAGTCCTACCTATATCTCACTGTCCGGTGTTGATATATCAGGCGCGTAAACTGAAGTTGTGTAAACAGAGTCCTACCTGTATCTCAATCAGTCCAGTGTTTATCTATGAGGGGTAATTTGAAGCTGTGTAAACAGAGTCCTACCTATATCTCACTCAGTCCGGTGTTGATCTATATGAGAAGCGTAAACTGAAGTTGTGTAAACAGAGTCCTACCTGTATCTCAATCAGTCAGGTGTTTATCTATGAGGGGCGTAAATTGAAGCTGTGTATTCTTTACTGATATTTTTAGCATACAACTTGAATGATTGAACCTGTGTAAACAGATTCCTACCTGTATCTCAGTCAGTCCGGTGTTTATTTATGAGGGGCGTAAATTGAAGCTGTGCAAACAGAGTCTTTCCTGTATCTCAATCAGTTCGGTGTTTATGGAAAAGTCTTGAAAAAAAAAAAAAAAAAAAGAATTGTGGAATTTGAAACGGAAATTCGAGATAGCTTTCCCTCAAGGCGAGAGATCTGTTTCCCTGAAACTCCCTTGAGCAAGAAAGACCATTAGGTACATCATTAAGACCTTCCACAGTTGGCAATATCTGATTTCGCCGTGGGCTATCTCCATGGACATTTTCCCACAGAAATAACTAGCGGAAGTCCAGTATTCCTTACCTCATTAAGAAACGTGATCCTGCGTTCTTTCCTTTGTGTGTGCACGTGTAGGCTCGAGGCTCATCAGTATTTCTGCTAGCGTCAGCTATCGGAAATTAACAACGGAATGCGCCAACTTTTCTACATTAGTTATATTTCATACTAGATGAATTGTGCCCGGTGATACCTGGGTTTATTGCTTAAGATATTCTTATTTTTACTGCAGTGAATGCTTATGATGAGAGTGCTCTCCTGAATCCCTAATCTCAGAACATATTAATTTTTTTACTCCCTATGCGTGCGTAAATATTATTTATCAGTGCACTGATGTCGTTGGAATAAGTGAATAATATGAGATATAGGTTCACTTTATCTGTCAACAGAGATTTATGCACACGCCACTAACAGCCCTGTTAGAATATAGAGATTTATACACCGAAGAAAATCCAAACTTTAGGAACCTGTTTGGTGGCAAAAAAAAAAAAAAGTCAATATACGGCGGGAAACGTTTTCTTACAGAAATATAGAACGTTGTCGAAATACGAAACGTTGCGCGAGGCTAACTGCCTTCCTGGTTTTCTTTCTTTCTTTCTTTCTTTTTTTTTTTTTTTTTTTGGATTGGGGCGACTTGCTGGACTAGTAGGTGGTCGTTAGACCACCGTGAGCAACTCAATCGGTTATAAGCAGTCGTCCCTTCCTAATTTAGGGCCACTGGTTCCAGGAAAGGGAGAGAGCCAGTGCCGTAAGACAAATACAAAATCCATGCCTCACCGGTCTCACCAGTGACGCGGTGGTCTGAGCACCATTCATCCGAGTAGGGTCCAGGTTCGAATCCCGGTAAGGCATGGATGTTGTGTTTGTCTTACGGCATTGGTTCTCTCCCTTCACTAGAACCAGTGGCCCTAAATTAGGGACGGGCGACTGCCTATAGCTAAGGCAGTAATTCTGTCGCTGCGCGAATTTTAGGGATTTTTCTGTAATTTCGCGAATATCAAACATATCCGAGAATTTCAGTTTTTTTACCTATTTTCGCCTAATTTCTATAATAATTTTTGGATTACTGTATTTTTCATAATTAAATAATTTTAATACTGCCTTCGTTAGAATTTATGCGAAAAATATACCGCAAAGTAATCCTACTCGGAAGTCCAAACCAAAGCTTTAAACCTTGAATTACCTCTCAAGATTGTTCGTTACGAAGACACTCTTTTCGAACAAGATTGACGGGTAATTGAAGGTCACATGCACTCTGCTGAAGAGTGCACAAGTGGTCTTCCGTGATTTCCCAACGCTACTGTTGAATGACCTTTGCGACTTGCCGGACTAGTAAACCGGATGTCGTCAGTTGTGTTCGTAATTTTAGCTGGGAAAGCAGCTCACAGAAAAGAGTGTTTCGCCGAAACTTAGCTTAGAAAATTTGTGCTTTCGCGTGAGGAGTTTATGAAGTTTCTAGATATCGTTTTTAACTTGTTGAACGGGATTCACACCTAAATACAAAAACAATAGAGAGATATCAGATATCAATAATAAAGGCGTTGCAGCTGGTTTTCCCGAGCATGATTTAAGAAGAGTCGTACAAAAAGTCCAATCAAGGTATCGTACAACTCCCAAGGCGAAAGGAGATAATTTAAGTTACGCCGGATCTATGCCGTATATCCCAAAATTCTCTTACTCATTCAAAAGTCTAATGAGACGCCATGGCCTTCACATCGGCATCAGATCACCGAACAGCATACACAAAGCGGTGGCGAACACGTGCAGAAACCCAGACAGGAAATCGGAAGCAGGAGTGTACATGATACCTCTGATGCACCCGAACGGTTCGTTGAAAATTTACATCGGAATGACGAAAAGGTCGATTGCTGTAAGGTCTAAGGAGCACATGAGAGACATCAGATTGGGAAAGACCTTAACAGCCTTGTCTAAAGAAGTAGCACAGAAAAACGCAGTCCCGTTATGGGATAAAGTAAACATAATTGCACCGTACACTAGCTACAAAGATACACTGATCAGAGAAAGTATTGAGATCTCCACACATCCCTAAGCATGCAACGATACCAAATCTGTTGATATTCCGTCTGCGTGGAGGAACATGCTGAGATGATTCTCCGCATGAAAGAAACCCGTGTATCACCTCGTGCCTCGAGCACCAAGTTTCAAAATACGACGTTCCCGACCACCAGTGTTTCGAAATTTTTTGTTTATACTCGCCAGACTTGTTAGTAACGTCTGCAACCCTTGAGAAAGCCTCCCGGTTGTAGAGGGAAAGCTCGGGATATACAATTTCCCCTTGTATTTCTTCTTTGAATATACTTTCACACCAATAAACGGAGTTTGTATAGATTTGTTTATTGTTTTTTAATGTTGAGAATGAGCCATGTGAGTAAAATAAGTGCATCTGAAAGATGCAAGTAGTACAGCAAGGGAACGTTTCATGTGAACAAAAATCTATTGTTCTGTTCGTGTTGCAACATACCAGTGGATTTTTCAAGAAAGGACAACTGTGAAAAGCATTTAGCAAACAAGCTGCATAAAAAAATGGTGTGTCTGAAAAGTCAACCGAAAATAATGCAGAAATGTGTTGATGAATTAATTGAGAAAAGAACTGCACAAGAACAGCATCGCTCAACGCAACTTTCGAAATTAACTGGTGCCTTTTGTTCAGCTAACATACCACTTCCCAAACTGGATAAAACTACCTTAAAAAATTATTTGGAAAATTTGTTGAAATATATTGGTGTTATTCCAACTGCAAATTGGATGCGGAAATGTTATTTGCCGAAAATATATGTTATTCACAAGAAACAAGTGAAATTTTTTTACCGCCCCGGTGGCGCAGTGGCTTAAGGCGCTGGCCTCTGATCGTTCGTCCGTAAGGGGTCCGGGTTCGAATCCCGGTCAGGCATGGATGTTGTGCTTATCTTACGGCACTGGCTCTCTCCCTTCCCTGGAACCAGTGACCCTAAATTAGGGACGGGCGACTGCTTATAGCCCATTGAGTTGCTCACGGTGGTCGTTAAACCTCCAATCAAAAAAAAAAGATTTTTTTAAAATCAGTATCCGGTGTAAACATCGTAGCAGACGAAACAACTGATGCAGAAGATAGATACATTTTGAATATTCTCGCTGTTCCATCAGCTGAAACGAATATCGAAAGCTGCAATGATGAAACCTCTTTGAATGCAATCTTCCTTGAGTGCATCACTTTGGATTCCGTAAATTTTAAAGCAGTCAGCGAGGCAATACACAGTGCGTTAATAAGTATGTAATATCTTTTCCTAATATAACCGCTTTTGTGACAGACAATGCATCTTACATGTCCAAAGCGTGAGGAAAGATCCTGAAAGCCGTAATTTTGAATGGTGTTCACGTCACCTGCAATGCGCATCTTTTAAATCTTTTGGACGAAATTTGGCAGAATGAATTTGAAAATGTTAGCTCTAGTACACTGGCGTGTAAAAATTAAGGATGAGACGGTTTTTCGAATATAACGTCGTGCAGAAGTGCTCCACATCGAACCAAATCATACCATAAGATCCCCAAGATGTAAGAATATGGGACAACTGAGAAAAACCGTCCAAACAAGGAATCCAAAGGATACAAAGTCACTTTATTGAAAAGGTAGCGTTGAGCACAACTGGACAGAAAACAGAAACGTCCATGTGACAGGGGGCTGCCAAGAAAAATCCAGTCTTTAGTAGAGGATATGATCACCCCTGACTGCGTTGCAGGATTTACATACAACGTCTGTCCATGCTGAGGACGAGGTTGTCAAGGAGCTGTTGAGGCATTGCGGCCCATTCCTCTTGTAGCGCCAATCGTAGCAGCGGAATCGTTGCTGGCGGCTGGTGACGTGCTGCCAAGGGTCTCCGGAGAAGTCACGTGTTCGATTGGATTTAGGTCCGGGGACCTTGCCGGCCAATCCATGCGTTGAACTCTCCAACAGCTCTGCGACAGCCACTGTACGATGAGGTGTAGCGTTCTCGTCCATGAAGAGGAACTTAGGACCGACAGCACCTCTAAAGAGACGCACATGAGGCAGGAGAACTTCGGTACAATAGCGGACACCAGTGACTGAATCTCCTTGGAAGATGTGGAGGTCAGTACGGCTACCAAGCATGATACCGCCCCTCACGAGAACACCGCCACCACCAAACCGGCCCATTTCTATGATGTTGGAGGGGTGATTGCGTGTACCCTGCTTTCTCCAGATGTGTATACGTCCAGAATCGCTCGTCAGACTAAATCGGCTCTCATCCGTAAAGAGAACTCGACCCCATTGCTGATGTGTTCAGTTCTTGTGTTCCTGGTACCACAGAAACCGCCGTCTCCGATGAGCAGGCGTTAATGGCACACACCGCACTGGTTGTCGTGCAAATAGACCATCTCTGTGCAGCCTTCTGGTTACGGTTAATCGCGATAACGGACGTCCAGTTGTCTGTTGCACGTGCCTTGCGATTTCTCCCGCTGTCTGCCGTCTGTCTCTTCTCGCCTGTAGGACAATATACTGGTCGTCCGCCGCCGTGGTTGCTCGTGGACGACCACTGCTAAACTCTCGGACAGCTGTTCCTGTCGTTTAAAGTGCTCTCCAAGCTCGTGAAACGATGTTGTGAGCGATCCCGAAATCTTCAGACACACGTCGACTTTCTTCCAACTTCCCAATGACGCGACCTCGGGTAAAGTCATCTAGATGTCGTCTACCGGATTGCCTGTTGGCCATATCACACGGTGGCAGCAACTCGACGTCGTTCACACCGATGTACACCGTGCAATAGCTTCCACCGAATTGCTCAGCGTACACCGCCCGTGTGCTTTATACACTTCTGACACTCCCCGCATAAATGCGCATGCCCTACCGTACCGGACGCTAGTCTATCTCCTGAGTGGTCTTTCGGTCCGTTCTGCATGCTCGTTCCGCTGTTATGCTAATTTCTCCTCTTCGTCCTTAATTTTTGCACACCAGTGTAGTTGCTGTTAAACGTGCCTTCACAGCTTGTCCCTCCCGTGAAGGATAATTTTGATTATTTTTTGCAAGAGAAGGGCAAAATACCTTGCTTACCACCTCAGTGCAGACTAGGTGGAGCAGTTAGTTTGAGGCCGTGCTTTTTCACTGCAAACATTTAGAAGACTACGCAGAGTTTTTTGAAAAAGAAAAAGACAACAGTAGCGGATCAAATGACAAGAGTTGTGGATCAAATCTTTCGGTACTGTCAAGATAGGGATTTAAAGAAAATCAAAAGCAGGTTGAGGTTCATGCGCCGTATATTTCCGGACAGTTCACTTTATTTGAAAACCAGCTGATTTCCGCGTACAAAATATTTAACGAAATGTCGGACATCGCCAACAGGCTTTTTTTTTTTTTTTTATTGGAGGTCTAACGACCACCGTGAGTAACTCAGTGGACTAAGCAGTCGCCCGTCCCCAATTCAGGGCCACTGGTTCCAGGGAAGGGATAAGAACTAAGGCCATAAGACAAACACAACATCCATGCCTCACCAGTATTCGAATCCGAACCCATCTCGGACGAATGATCAGAAGCCATCCACTGCGTCACCGGGGCGGCGCCAACTGTCTTGTTAGCAAGAGTGAAAAGTGCGATCACGTCGCTGTAAAAAGAGCTCTACCCACTTGTTATGAAAAAATTAAGCATTATTTTTTTAAAGATAAAAATCATCGATTTTGTCAGCAGCGGCAAATTTCTTCAAAGCAGTTAGGGTGTTTGGATCCCGATCAATTTAAGTCCCTGGACCTTTTAGACGACGAAGAAGATTTGTCTGTTTTCATTCACATTCCTATGTTCGAAGATGAGGACTATCTAAAATGTGAATTTCGTTCATTTAAAGCGAGTGTAAAAGAATTTCGTGTCAGCGAAGATTTGCTAGACTTCTGGAATACGAAGAAAGGTCGTTTTCCTAAGCTACATAAGGTCACCATCCGTTGTCTTTCAGTACCCACAAACAGTGTAGATGCTGAACGATCCTTTTCTAAATTTAAAAAGAGACACAGCATTAAAGAAGGAAATCTGTGTATGTACAATATAATGTATCAAAATGCCGTCGTCCACTTAAATGGAAATCTTGATCTCGTGTAACGGCGTTGATAACATTGCCAGAATTTGAGTGGTTTATAAATGTAAGTATCAATTTTAAAAACTTATAAAGTTATAATGCTTATTTAGTTACGTACTAGTGATTTGTATTACTGCTTCGTAACTTGGTAGACTTTTTTTTTTCTTTTTTCGGAAATGCTAGTGTATATCATCGGCCGCAAATTTTTCACGAAATTTCATAATTCGGCACGCGAATTTTGCCTTTTTTTCCCGCGATAAAATTACTGCTCTACTTATTGCCCATCGAGTTGTTCATGGTGGCCGTTCAACCTTCAATTAGAAAAAAATGCCTTATCGGTATTCGAACCCGGACCCTTCACGGACAAATCGTCATAAACCAGCGCTTAGACCACAGTACCACCAGGGCGGCACTGCCTTCCTTGTGTACGATGGGCTGTGTGGTAGGCACTGTGCTATAGAACTTATAACGTAACCCATTACGTTATGCGAGCTTTGGTGTTATACTAAGTTCCAAATGTCCGGCTGAAGAAATATCGAACTAAGTGTAAATGTGATGCACCAGTTAAACCATATAGGTAACTTTAAATTAACGACATGTTAGGCTTTTTAGGGCCGGACGAAACATAGACGGAAAGCAGAATCACTTACGTAAACTTTACTTATATTGGTCCAGCACAGCACTTTCACTTTTAGTTACTTTAGACAACACCAATGTGTCGTCTATTTACGAAATCACATAACTTTATACAGCGGAATACTAGGATACCAAACACATATCACAGCGAGTTTCACCCGCACACCACACACACACCTGCTGCTTAGTCATTATACACTGATGAGCAATTGAATTAGAGATACCTGTCTAGTAACGTGTAGCACCACCTTTCGCCCTGATGATGGCGGCGATTCGTCTCTGCATGGACTCCACAAGACACCGGAAGCGTTGGGAAGCCATACGGATCCACGACCCCTGAACAAGCTCCCACAGTTCACGAAGATTTGATGGAGGGGCGGGGGTTATCTCTCTCGATGGCATCATAGTGTGCTCGAGGTCAGGTGACCAAGCTGGCCAAGGAAGCGAGGTCACGTCGGTGGAGTGTTAATCCAATCATTCGGATACAATTCGGGAGCTGCATTGCCTTGTTCAAGGATGAGGTCCCCAGTGGGATGTTGAAGACGCATAAACGGGAGCAAATGGTCGTTCAGGATATCCCGGTAACGTTGAAATGTGAGGGACGATGTCACACGTACCAGGGGTCTCATTTCAGTCCACGTAAACAGTCCCCAGACGAGAATGCCACCCCCACCAGCTTGAAGAGTACCCTGCTGGCAAGAAGGATCCATCGCTTCATGTGGTTTGCGCCGTAATCGTATCCTGTCATCCGCATGTACCAACGTGATTCTCGACTCATCAGTCCAGGCAACGTTTTCCCACATGTCTAGGGTTCAGTGGCGATGTTCCCGCGCCGATGCTAATATTTGCACCCTGTGATGTGCGGTCAGCAGCGGTACCCTCGTGAGACGATGGCTTCTGTACCTCATAGCGAGGAGATGGTCCTGGATGGTGTAGCTGCTTACACATTTTTGTGCACCAGCGTTAAATTGCCGAGTGATTTCTTGCACTGTGGCCCGTCTATCCGCTGTTACAATGCGAGCTAGCCGACGATGACACCGCTCATCCACACGCTGTTGTCCACGGCAGGTGGCCCTTGCAGGAAAGGTTTTACTGGATTCGGTGTATTCACGGTACACCCGTGACACAGTGGCTCGTGATGATATCAGTGCCTGCACGACTTCTGAGATGGAGTGACCCATTCGTCGGGCCCCGACAATTTGCCCACGATCAAATGCGCTTAGATCCTTCGTCTAACCCATACGGCGTTCGACTCTTACTGCTTCCCGTCGCATCACTCCTTATATTGTTGGATCGCTGCATACATTATGTCGTTTCCGTTTACAGGGCCGCCCACAGCGCCACATTTGCATAACGCCAGCTGTCTCTAATTCAATTGCTCTTCAGTGTATCTCGTCTTGTTCTTATCACCACAAGCATACGTCTCTCTTTCACAAACCTCAAGTGTTGCCATCCGCATTCATGTGAAGGAGAAGATTTCACGTTAAGGTTGAAAGGTGCTAAAGAGAACGAACTCAAATTTACATAGAAAAAGAAACTAAAAATGAAAGTTAAATTAGAGTATACGTCACAAACTGAACGTCATTTGGATGTCATTCGGGGTGTACATGAATGCAAATACGTATGTGACACAATCGTGCAACTCTAGTGTGCGACAAAGCAACTTAAAGCAAACCAGCTGTTGTTTCCCTAAGCACTCGTATTCGAAGACGTTACGTGCAAGTCAAAGAATATCGTGGTTGTCATTGACGATTAGGTGTGTGTAACAGTAAACATACAGACTCACTTTTGCAACGCCGAACGGGATCACATTTATTTGCTGTACAGAAGAGCGAATGGAAATAGCGGGGAAACGCAAAGCCTTTACAAGACGCATTTGGGGCACAGATGTCCCGCCAAAGCTACGTTTGCAACCATCCATCATGGTCGTTCTCCATCAGTGGCGCCGCGTACTAACAATCTGGAACGATCCTGACATGTGCCTACACTTTCGCCAGAAAATCGAGTGCTAGACATGGTGACGGTTGAGCACGGAACTAGCACGACATGAGTAGTTTCAGAACTAAGCGCACCAAATTCCACTGTACGGCATATCTGTCCTTAGAAGCAACTGTATCCTACAGGCACTCTCACCAGCAGATTTCGAGCTTAGATTCAGCTTTGCATATCTGTTCTTAGAAGCAATTGTATCCTACAGGCACTCTCACCAGCGCATTTACAGTCTAGATTCAGCTTTGCATATCTGTTCTTAGAAGCAACTGCATCCTACAGGCACTCTCACCAGCGGATTTCCGGGCCAGATTCAGCATGGCATATCTGTTCTTAGAAGCAACTGTATTCTACAGGCACTCTCACCAGCGAATTTCCAGCCTAGATTCAGCTTTGCATATATGTTCTTAGAAGCAACTGGATCCTACAGGCACTCTCACCAGCGGATTTACAGTCTAGATTCAGCTTTGCATATCTGTTCTTAGAAGCAACTGCATCCTACAGGCACTCTCACCAGCGGATTTCCGGGCCAGATTCAGCATGGCATATCTGTTCTTAGAAGCAACTGCATTCTACAGGCACTCTCACCAGCGAATTTCCAGCCTAGATTCAGCTTTGCATATATGTTCTTAGAAGCAACTGGATCCTACAGGCACTCTCACCAGCGGATTTACAGTCTAGATTCAGCTTTGCATATCTGTTCTTAGAAGCAAATGCATCCTACAGGCACTCTCACCAGCGGATTTTCGGCCTAGATTCAGCATTGCATATCTGTTCGTAGAAGCAACTGTATTCTACAGGTACTCTCACCAGCGGATTTCCAGCCTAGATTCAGCTTTGCATATCTGTTCTTAGAAGCAACTGTATCGTACAGGCACTCTAACCAGAGGATTTCCAGCGTAGATTCAGCTTTGCTGAATGGCTTCTCCAAAAATGTATCGAACCTCGTTTTCAACATGGTGTGCTTTTGCCTGCAGACGGAAAAAGTACATTTAAACATGATCTGGCACCATGCCACAATTCGAAAATCGTTAAGTTCATGCAGGAAAACTGAAATAAACATGCAAATCCTCTCAATCCAATTGAAAATTTATGGAGTATTCTGAGGATTTGTGGAGTAGGGAAACGGACTTTCCAACAAAAGAACATTTGAAAACTAATGTAATAAGAGTGAGGTAAGGTTTCACGATGATGAACAGAAAAAGCATTTGTTTTATAGACTGGTGGAGTCAATGCCTAAACGTGTTTAAGATGCCAGCCAAAGGAGGGCATATTTTATACAAATGTTAAGTGAGATTACAACGAGGGGAAGACAGAAAGTATCTTTCCGTGTTGAAGAACTTTTAAAAGTGCTGTTATATGCATTGAAAATGTTTTTTGCTGACGTGAAACTTGACATGCTCTGTTTTAGGTGGCTGCAGTTTGAAGCTCCAGAGACATTACGTTCAGGAACTACGCGGATTCAAAATAGCTACTGTACTGGTTGAATGCTGATGTGGAAGGACGTCCGGTTCTTGGTTCATCACGGACACCCATCCTACCTCCACTGAATTTACAACACCACGTTCACACCTGCTGCGCTGTCATCACGTTCTGGCCGAACACAGTTTTGAAGTTCACGGTGAATTTCAATAGGCGGCGTCCCTTTTACCCACAAGAAGCGAATGGCTTCCAGACTTCTTCCTTTGTCCATTAAACCAGTTCAGTAGCCATTTTGAATCTGTATAGTTTGGGAACGTAATGTCTCTGGAGCTCCAAACTGCAGCCACCTAAAACTGAACATGTCCAGTTTGAGGTCAGCAAAAATATTTTCAATATATGCAGTACTTTTAAAGTTCTTCAGTAGGGAAAGTTACTTTCTGGCTTCTCCTCGTATATGTTACACATTTTTTCTTACTTAAGAATTTTTTGTTTTGTTCTAATTAATTTGCACATTATTGCACGTGCAGTGAGACGAATACACTCGATAAAACACAGGTGCTTCATAATAAAGTTTAAAACACTAAACAATATTTGAGGAACTTAGCTGTTGCATAATAATATTAATCTGCATGGAACGACAGCTTCTTTTTAGCCTGTTGGCATAACTGCAGGGCCGCCTCGGTGGCGCAGTGGTCTAAAGCACTGGCCTCTGATCATTTGTCCGTAAGGGGTCCGGGTTCGAATCCCGGTCAGGCATGGATGTTGTGTTTGTCTTACGGCACTGGCTCTCTCCCTTCCCTGGAACCAGTGACCCTAAATTAGGGACGGGCGACTGCTTATAGCCCATTGAGTTGCTCACGGTGGTCGTTAAACCTCCAATCAAAAAAAAAAAAAAATAACTGCAGGGTATAGGCCTCCCTAATCTTTTCCAACTTTCTCGATCCTTTGCCCTAGTCCACCATTTAGCACCTCTAAATTTCTGAAGGTCATCTCTCCATCTTGTTCTCTGGCACCCCCTTTCGTCTCTTTCCATTTCCCGGTTGCCATTCTGTTATTAAGTGGATCCATCTTTCAGTCTTCCACAATGTCCAGCCCTTTCTTCGATTCTTTCATTATCTGTTCTTTCTCTTATAAGTTCATTTCCAACTCTGTCTCTTCTTGTTGTTCCCAACATTTTTCTCTCTAACTTTCTAACTGATACTCTTATTTGTTCACATTGTCGTTCTGAGATACTCCACGTTTTACTTTCATAAGTAAGTACGAGATTAATACATGCATTGAAGATTTTTCTTTTTAAACACAATGGAAGACCTCCGGTTAAATAGTCTTTTAAGTCTCCAAAAAGGCTATATTACCTTGGATAATTCTTCTATTGATTTCGATTTCTTGTCTTTCTTTAAAACAGATTGTTTGACCTAAATAAAAGTACTCATCTACTTTTTCAATTTCTTTTCCTTCCCTATCAAAATCTTTTTTGTATTCTTTTCTGTATTGTTCATATATTTAGTTTTTGCGATGTTTATTGTCAGACCTTTTTTAAGACTTTCCATCCATCAATTCTCTATCATATATTGCATTTCACTGTTGTTAGTTGTAATGATGACTATGTCATCAGCAAACCTTAAGTGATTTAGGTGCCTTCCATTTATGCTTATTTTTCATCTCAGTTTGAATTTCTAACAATATTTTCCAGAACGACAGCTAACAATGTAAATTTTAAATTCACGGTACACACTCTAATAACGATTTTTAAATGCTGATATTTATATCTGGAGTAAGCAAAGCGTACTCTTGAAAGAAAAAAGAATGAATCTCGGAAAAGGGTTCTGGTAGCGGCATGGAATACTCTTTTCTGCGTTTTTATATATAATTTTTCTTCGAATGATAAGAAACTTTCAAATATTTTCCAGTTATGCTTTAATAAATGATTTTTTTTAACTTTGGGTGGTGAATAAATTAAATTCAGAAAC
This sequence comes from Macrothele yani, assembly GCA_039090855.1. Classification (NCBI taxonomy): domain Eukaryota; kingdom Metazoa; phylum Arthropoda; class Arachnida; order Araneae; family Macrothelidae; genus Macrothele; species Macrothele yani. Next base: position 44,026,829 of record CM077005.1, on the reverse strand, counting down.
AATAATAACAGTAGCAACAAAAGATGCCGAACTCGCACGTTCCCCAAGGCCTAGATTCAAAGCAAACTTTGCACGAAAGAAAGAGAAACAAAGCATAACGAAAACAACAACAACAAAAAAATTATACATTCAAATTCCATTCCTACATCAAAAGCATCATTTAAAAAAATGTTCTACATAAAGCCATGACAGTTTATGTATAGAAACAAACATTTATTCTGAATCCATCCATGGGTAATGAAACATCCAGAGGATATTCAAATTCCTTTGAGAACCCAATATGCAAATCAGCAGGCTGGTGTTAACAGAAAAGCAAAATATTTCGTTAAAATCTGGTGGAACGAAAGAAATATTCCAAGTACTAAAAGAAAAGAAAATGGGCAGGAAAAGTATAAAAGAGTTCTTATCAGTTAAAATAGAAAAAATCTCGTCCGCTTACGCACAAAAAAAAAATGTGCTCAAGCACGCTGACAAATTTTAGCAATATCAGTTTTTTTCCTAAAACTTTTGCATACAGTCACATATGCTTTTCGCAGAAAACGCAATTTCCCAGAACCTCGGACTGAAGATTGCGTCAAATTTTAGCTTCACTTCATGGCTCAAAAGAACAGTACGCTAATTTTATTTTTTAAACACTCGGTACTTTTGAATCTTTTGCTACATAAAAAATAGAATAACTTCCATCCAAATCGATTTAGAAAGTTAATTTTACGAGGGGAAGTCAGAAAGTAACTTTCCTTATTGAAGAACTTTAAAAGTTCTGCATGTATTGAAAATATCTTCGCTGACGTGTACTATACTGAGCAAATTAATTGGGACAAAGTAAAAAATAACTCTTTTTTCCAAAACTATGCCTTTATATCATTCTATGCCTTGATATACACTGATAAATACCTCTATAAGTATGAAGTATGTCCTCCTTTAGCAAAAATGACCACTTGAATTCGTTTTGGCATTGACTCCACTAGTTGAGTGCACATAGTATTGACTTCATAATCGTGGAACAACACTTTTATGGCATTCGTTATCATGCGTTCTTTGGTTGTACAGTCCATTTTACCTAAACGTCTCTTCAAAATATTCCACAAGTTTTCTATGGGATTTAAGTCTGGTGAATTTCCAGGCCAATCAAGCAAATGAATTTGATTTTCCAGCATGAAATTCTTGACCAATTTCTGATTGTGACATGGGGCCAAGTCATGTTGAAATGTCCCGTCAACAGTTTGCAAGAATGGAACAATCCTACGTTGCAATATTCCTACGTACTTGGCTGAATTCATCATATCTTGAACAGGAACTAAGCTTCCAGTGCCATTTGATGTGAAAAAACCCCAAAACATCTGTTTCAGAGGGTGTTTTACAGTTTGTTTGACATCCTCACGTCTTAAGGGTTCACAGTTGCTTCGTCTAACGACATTTGCTTGGTAACCCTGCACAACTAAATGAGTTTCATCACTGAAAATTACCTTTTTTCCAGTCGTCAGCAGTTCATGATTTATATTTTTTGGCCGATGCTAAACGTTTTATCTTCATTTTCTCATTCAAATATTGTTTTTTCGTTGGTATTCTTGCCTTTCGGCAAACTTCCAGAAGCCTATGGCGTACAGTTGAATCACTAACATCACAACCACCAGCCAGTAAATCTCTTTGAAGGTCGGTGCTTGTTTTTTTTTTTTTTTTTGATTCATTTTACTATTTCTGATTAGATATTTATCAGTTCGTGGAGTTGTTTTTCGTTTTCTTCCACATTTACCTCTCCTTTTTGGAGACGATGATCCAGATGCAGTCTTGATACACTTGATTTGCCTACACCAACTGCGGAAGCGATATCTCTCACTATCATAGAAGTGTGATCCCTCAGAGCAAATATTTTTGCACGCTTCCTAGGGGAAATATCCATTTTTCAATACACGAAAGCAACACGTACTTGCAGAGAGCAAAAACTAACATCCACCTGTCACACACGAAAGCTCACAACTGAAGCTGAAGTAGAGATGGGCCGGAAATCACGTTACTGATATTTTGTCACTGATACGAGTATGTCACCGTTACCAGCTGTGACTCGTTTGCTGAAATATCAGTGACAGAATCACTGTAGGCACCACCTGTCGCTGTAACCGGCGGAAACTTCTAGCTCCTACAATCCTGCTCTTTCGGAACGGATTAGGCGCTACTGAGCTGTGACAGTGATTTCCGAAAAAAAAAAAAAAAAAACTGTTTTTTTTATTATATACAGTTGATAAAAGAGTAAGCTTGTTCAATTGATTATTATTAAATCCCTCATTTGATCTGTAGTTCCGTTAGTTTCCATAATTTCAAAGCAGCTTCTTGCCTCGAGGCGATGTCACCTGCAGCGCGGGCAGTGACTTATGGCGGCCAGTGCTGCGTGGAACCGTGAATGCAAGCTCGATGGTTCCTGTCACTGACTGACAAGCGTTACGCGGTCTGGAGGTCACTGATACTTAAAAGTCACTGTCAAACCCATCTCTAAGCTGAAGTGAATATTTCCTGTTTAAAAACTGGTTGTCACTGATACTTAAAAGTCACTGTCAAACCCATCTCTAAGCTGAAGTGCCTATTTCCTGTTTAAAACCGGTCAAACCACATTCTTACTATCAAGTTCTAACAGTCACACCATCTCACAGCTGATAAAACCGGTTTACGTGGGTTTCTGACATCAACTGGCGATCACATTACAATTCTGAGAATAAAATAGCTTGTCCCAATTAATTTGCACGGTGTAGTAACTTGACATGTTCTGTTTTAGGTGGCTTGAAGCTCCAGGGACATTACGTTCCCGATTTACACAGATTCAAAATGGCTACTGTGGTTGAATGGACAAAGGGGACGCCGCCTATTGAAATTCACCGTCAACTTCAAACTGTGTACGGCCAGAACCTGATGACAGTGCACCAGGTGCGAACGTGGTGGTAGAGTAATAGAGTGAGTGTCTATGATGAACCAAGTACTGGACGCTCTTCCATATCAGCAGATCATGTCGATGCAATTCAAAAGTGCTGACGTGAAGATCGCCGTGTGACACTGCATCCCTTTCTCCTCTTTCCACGACTGAAGCAGCACCTTCGTGAGAAACGATTCCCATCGGATGACGCTGCGAAGCCTACAGTGAAATAATGGGGCTGTACGGACAACCGTCGAACTTATATAGACAAGGATTCGACGCTTGGATCTCCCGGCTTGACAAGTGTCTCAACAGATAAGGTGACTACGTTGAGGAGTAGTGTACGTATGGCCATATCTCAGAGATGTACATACTTTTTTTTTACGCTTTCCAACCGTAGGTTGAAGAAGCGTATATGCTCTAGCTTTGCCCGTCTGTCTGTCTATCTGTCCGCAAGAAAACTGGCGTAAAAATAGGTCGATTTAGATGAAATTTTAGTATGTGGTAGGGAACAACCTAGGAAGCAACCCTATTGAAAATGGGCGAAATGGGGTCAAAGGTCAAGGCCCAGAAGCGAGATTTATTCCACAGCCATTATCCTCATAACTTGACTAAAAATGCTTCTATTACGACAAAACGTTTGTATGTTGTTCCGAGGTGCACTAAACAAATCCTGTATAATATTATCGAAATGGGGTCAAAGTTCAGGGCACAGGAGCGAGATTTATTCCTCAGCCGTTATCCTCATAACTTGATTAAAAATGTTTCTATTGCGACAAAACTTTAGTATGTTGTTCCGGAGGTATACTGAACCAACCCTGTTTAATATCATCGAAATGGGGTCAACGGTCAGGGCACAGGAGCGAGATTTATTCCACAGCCATTATCCTCATAAGTTAAGTAATAACTTGAGTAATTATTTCTGGTACGTCGGAAAGCGTATCATATTCAATGCATTGCATGATTTTACTAACTTGTTTTTCATACTAATAAATACAAAATATATGACGTTGGGAAAGTTACTTTCTGACTTCCCTCGTAATACAAAACTCTGAGTAGGAATAAGTAAGAAAATGACCTTGTTTTTTCTACCATTTCTTCAAGCAGTACATGCACTGGCATTCAACCAGGGACGTCGCCATGGGGTGCGAGGGTGGTCTACAGCCCACACTGAAATTTGTCTTGCCCACCCAATTTACGATGTGCCAATTTTTCATTTTCTTTTAAACTTTAAAATGCAATCTGGACTTTGCCGAGTAATAATAAATCTCGTGTTTTTCGTCGTGCAGTCGTACGTATTTCCCATAGGAAGTTTGTTGTCTACGTCTCCGTAGATAGGTTATCAAATTAGCATACCCAATGCCATGAAAATGCAATTATTCTCCATTCTTCCAGATCCTTAGCTTAAGCCTTTTTCATGTTAGTATCGCCAAGGGCGAACGAAAACGGTGGATAGGAAATCACTGAGGGAGTTTAAGATATCATTAATTGCTCTGCTATTTGTGCTACTTAAGTAGGAGATGATTCCAGCACAATAAGTGGAGTCCACTATACTATGCCGCACTGGTTGGGTAGAGATGAGAGTGGGTTCGAAACCCGTGAGGCACAGATGTTGTATTTGCCATAACAAATAGGCTGTCTCCTTTCTCTGGAACTAGTGGCTCTAAATTAGGGACGGGGAAGTGCTTATAGCCCACCAAGGAGTCTCTCACGGTGGTCGTTAAACCCGCAAAGGCTATAGTAGTGCTCTTAAACCTTTCTCGGGGCAGTGAGGCAGCATGACGTGGACGACTGCTTTGGAGGACAGGAGTGCAAAGTAAGGTAGATGGCTTGAACGAAGGAGTTAAGGAGGGTAAAATGTTGTGTCTACGTATCACGACGTCAAACTTTAATTTAGATAAACAAAAAGAACATTTTCCTTCACCGAAATTGTTTCAGGTACAGTACTATTTTCGTAAGAAAAAATGCAAAATTTTGAAAAGTAATTAAGATAATGCATCTACAGCAAGAAAAACGTTGAAGGCGACATTCTACCAACACTTGTGTCTTACACTAATGGCGTAACTAGTTAGAACTCCGCTTGTATGTCGCCAGAGGAAGGGATGGGAATCGCAACAATTCCCTTTGTAGCCGGTAGTGAAAATAATTAAAAATTCTTGCTTTCAGCGTTTTTGTAAATAAAGTTGCTCGCAAACTTGCCCCACCAAAAGCAATACTCTGTCATCCGCCCTGATTTCGAAGTCTAGCGACGTCCCTGCCTTCAACAAATCCGGTTACATACAATTCCGGAGCAGTCAATTTGATGATACCGGTATGGTCATCATTGACAACCATTATCAATCCGATGCTGGATGAAGGTCTTGCCCAAAGTCTCTTCCACAACTTTGTTTCATGAGTCTGTCTCTTCCAAGTCACTCCAGCTTGCTTTTAAATTCCATCCATCCATCTCCTACGTGGTCTTCTTCTGGGTCTTTTCCTATGCTGTAGTATCCAACCTAATGTTTCAGTTGTCCAACGGCAGGCAGTTTTTCTGGCGAGATGTCAAGCCCATTGACGCACTTGACAAACATTTTTCACTTCCTTTGATCATGATGTCACCAACTCCGGTCATTTTCCTAATCCATGCATTAATCTTCCCATTTTTGCTGGTTATACCAAGCACGCATATCTTTGGAAGAAACATTTGCGCTTGCAGCGATCTGAAGCAGTTCTTACATCAGACCTGCATACACAATGCGCTATTGCTGGTGTTTGAGATCTGCCACAGCGTTTTTCATTCGTCAACGCACTGCGCAGTACGCGAATAAACAACACCATTCCGATAAGCTAACAACGCTCATGAATTAGGACAACAGGTATCTTGTAATTTGCGATGGATCTCCTCTGCCGGAGTTTTCTGTTCCGAGAGAATCCAAATCACCGTGCGTACTTCTGCGTAAGATGATCAAACAGATAGGGACATTGCAAAAAAATAATAATATTTCGCTTCGGACTTATGAAGTGAAGTATTAATTATTAGGTGTGGGTAAAAGTTTTACCTCGTTTTTCTTGATGCAAATTCCATGATAAAAATTTAAGTAACGAGTGCAATAACAGATATCGCGTGTGATGGCCAAAATGTTTCGAGGAGTAGGAAGTAAAATGGCACCAAGAACGCAGGTGCATATCATTTGTAAATAAGTCACACAAGTATTAACATATCAAGCTGTAATCCTGCTGGAATATAGCGCCAGGATAACTCTGAAGGAAGAGTACCACCTCTGCTTCTAAAACATACCTGATATATCCCTGACTGTTGAGGTTTCCCTCAATTCGTATCAGGCTAGACCGCGAACTGAACACAATAGCGTCCCAAACCGCGGCGCTTAGGGTTGGGCCGGTACAACGCTGCAAGGTGTCATTAACCACGATATCTTATAACACGTATGTTATCATCATAGTGCATCAACTTGAATCGTGACTCGTCAGAAAACGCGACCTGTTGCGAATCAGCGCGCCATTATCTGTGTTCGAGGCCGCATTGCAGCCTGAGGCATCTGTGGTTGAGGGTCAAACCAAATGCGCAGCAATAGCCTGCTAGCGACCGGTCCTCTGTTAATCAGTCGACATCGAACTGTTCTGGTGGACAAAGCCTGACCTGTGACAGTGCTTCACTAACACCGTGGATGTCGCTGTGCAAACGGTCACGGCCATGAGGTAGAGATGTTTGTCATTCCGTGCAGTCGTGAGATTTGGCAGTCCATTTCCTGGATATTCTGTGCGTCCAAGCCTCATCAGTCTATTGGCGCCAAGTCAAGTTCACACTACTGTACTGGCGTTTCGTCCCGTAGGAGTTTTTGAGGTAGGAAAAACCATCTTCTCTCATCCCTAAAATCCTTCTTCGCTCAAAGTCCATCAGTTGTTCATAATGCGACCTTCTTCGGTGATGGGGCATAATGAGACACAAGCAGGCCCATCTGTAGGCATTACACAAGTCAGGTGACGCCTGAAGACGGCACAAAATGTTTAAAGAAAACGGTAGGATTCTGTCCTGTTTTAATTTCAGGGATTATCCAGAATTTTAAAGATTTTTGTGAAATTCTACCCTTTTCAGTGAAATTTCATCTGTTTCTGTGTTTAGAACAATTTTACCAGAAGTTAAAAAAAAACCCTCAAAAGTGCATGAAGGTGTAATAGATTTTTTTTGATTGCAGGTTTAACGACCGCAGTGAGCAACTCAATGGGCTATAAGCAGTCGCCCGTCCCTAATTTAGAGCCACTGGTTCCAGGGAAGGGAAAAAGCCAGAGCCGTAAGACAAACACAACATCCATTCCTCACTGGATTCGAACACAGACTCATCCCAGACAAATATTTACAAGCCAGCGCTGCGCCACCAGAGGGCCTGCGCGTTTTCACTGACATTTTAATCACTTGCGTGCCACAACCTGTTGTACATATCATGTAAGTTTCAAGCTAATATCAGCAGTCAATCATGGTATTGCAATTTTCACAAGCACTAGTGTATTTAGAAAAAATAGTGTATTTTTTTAAATAGTGTATTTCGTAAAATACACCACTGACAATTATCGCTCGTCGTCATCAAATACATTAATCCATGTAAAACTATCTTACATTACAAATCATACTTCTTTCATAGCATCAGCTCTAAACATCCCTCTTATCATACTCAGTACTCCAACATAGCTGTGGACAGTTAACTCTTACTCCAAGTTTCATTTACCTTTAACGAAAGTTTGACCCACTGTCAGGGTGCTAAATTTTGATAAGCTCGTAGGGAGAAATAATGTACGTTAATTCGGTCAAAAAATATTTAACGAAGAGAAACCAAATTTACATAAGAATACAAAAACTAAAAAAAAGGTTAAATTACGTCTCACAAATTGTTTAATTAAAATAATATAGGGGTTCCTATCTAACAATATTAGGTCGCAGAAATTAGTCTGGGCAGAGTTGGCTCAAGGGCGCGGGAACTCTTTAGCTTTGTATGTCTTCCATTTGTTCACCGCCATAGTTCACGCTTCCGCCTTCTCTCTTGCCCACTTTTTTCCCTCGGGGAGTGGAATGCTAAATTCCAGTTTCTATGTTTCTACAGGAGCTTTCGCTTCCAATGTGCACAAACACACGACGTTACTTAATTTTCAGAGATCCTCTATCTCTTTCGTCAGCTCCCTAGCTGGGAGGTGACTACGATTTATGATGAAGTTGGTGGTCAGTAGTAACTTAAAAGCCAAATAAAAATAACCAGGGACAAATTTAGAGTTATCGGCCTTCCAAATTTCACTTTCTAATACTAATGTATGAGAAAGCATTGTAGTAACCGCAAAATAAAAAAATTAAGTCTTCGTTATTTACACATTTGGGTTCCAGAACACGATTTAACGATTTCCACTATGGTGTGTGGTTGCGTGGTTTTTTGCAGGCATAACTCACAAACACTTATAGCTATCAAAACGAAATTTAATAATCCGCAGTCTTGTGATTCTTTGATGGGGAAGACATAGTGGAAATTACAAGTGGTAAAGCCTTTGTTAAGGAAGAAAAGTCGGAACTTTTATAACGATGGTCATGAAGCACTGTACTGATATTTAACATGCTACATAAGCAGATATCAAGTGAGGGTCACATTGATGAAGAAATTAATCGGCGTACAAAACTTGCCTGGAGAGCTTTTGGAAGAAACAGCATAATTTTCAAGAGCAATATGCCATTATGTCTTAAAACAAAAACGCGGACCTTAACTAAAAGAGACATACAAAGGCTGCAGAAAACTCAAAGTAGCATGGAGAGGGGGCATGCTTGGGGTAACCAGGAGAGATAAGAAGAGGAACTCTTGGATCCGAAAAATGACAAGAGTGGAAGACATCATGATCACAGTAAAATCCCTGATATAGCAATGGGCTGGACATATTGCCAGAAGGACAGACCATCGATGGACAGCCGAAATTTTACATTGGATTCCAAGGGACAGGAAAAGACCCAGAAGAAGACCACATGGGAGATGGGTGGATGAAATTCGAAAGTATGCGGGAGTGACATGGAGGAGACTGGCACAAGACAGACTGTTGTGGAGGAAACTTGGGGAGACCTTCGTCCAGCAGTGGATTGAAAATGGTTGACAATGATGATGATGATGATAAGATTAAGTTATGGTGCTGCTTTAATAGCATCGCTGTAACTTATCCGTAAAAGAGACATTTATGGTACAAGCGGTGTGGGATTTCTTGTCGCATATAATTAGATTTCGCATCAGTGACACTTCCCTAGATTTTTTTATTTGGAGGTTTGACAACTGCAAGAGCAACTCAATGGGCTATATGCAGTCAGCCGTCCCTAATTTGGGGTTACTAGTTCCAGGGAAGGGAGAGAGTCAGTGACGTAAGACAACCACGACATCTATTCCTCACCGAGATTCGGACCCATCACGGACGAATGGTCATAAACCAGACCACTGCGCCACCGGGGTGGCTTGATTATATCGATTAGATTTTCCACGCTTCGCGAGTCACGCTAATCGATTTCATAGATGTTCGGGCTCTACGGAAACTGTCACTGGTGCGGAATCAAATGATATGCAAATCTCACACCGTTTGTAGCATAAGTGTCTACATATGATTAGGTTGTCATTACCCGTGTGCTACCAAACTTTTGATTTTCTATAAAACTGGGAAAACGAAACTTCAAGGGACCTAAAAGCAATATGTTCGTTACTTTCAAAGCAAATCGGCCAGATATAACACTTCTATCTCTGAGCTTAGTTGCAGTGTAGTTTTTAAGTAACATTACCCTGAAACTGATTTTTGGGCAGCTTGCATTTAAGCTGGGAAATTTATGCTTTTATTTACACTGCTGGCCACCCAAAATGCAACACCAAGAAGGACACGAGATAGCAAAGCCAGATTTACTGGACACATAACAACAGATACAAAGACGAAACGATTGAGCTTACAGGCCCGTGCGACTTGCGGAACACGCAGACATCAATAGTTCGTGTGGCCTCCATGCCTGCAATAACGGCCGCTACACGCCGGGGCATCGAACGAAAGAGGCTTTGAATGTCGGCTTGGGGTATACCGGTCCAGGCTACTTCCCCACTTTGCCACAGTTCATCAGGCGTCGCCGCGGGTGGTGCTTGCCGGGCCACTCGGTTGCCGAACAGCGATCAGACGTGATCGATGGGAGACATATCGGGAGAACAGGCGGGCCACGGCAGCAGTGACACATGGTGGGCCGTGAAGAAATGTTGCACGATGCGTGCCACGTGCAGGCGCGCATTGTCCTGTTGAAACGTGGCCGCTGGCAGGTCCTGCAGGTAAGGGAGGACTACAGGCTCCAAAACGTCGGGGATGTAGCGGTGGCTGTTGGGTGTACCAGCGATGCGTACCAGAGGGGTGTGGGTGTCATATCCAATTGCGCCCCAAACCATAACGCCAGGCAACGGACCGGCATGACGATGCATAATGTAGGCGTCATACAGTCTCTCGCCGCGGTGCCGCCACACGCGGATCCGACTATCGTGGTGTTGCCGGCAGAAGCGGGATTCGTCGGAGAAGACAATGTCGTGCCATTTCGTAGTCCAAGTGCGGCGTTCAACGGCCCACTGCCGCCGCACTCGCCAGTGGTGTAACGTCAATGGTAATCGTAACAATGGGTGCCTGCGACGAGTCCCCGCTCCTGTAGACGACGTCGAACAGTACGTGCTGACATAGGTTGTTCTGCAACACAGCCGTATTCCTGCGTTAACGTTAGTTATGTGGCGGTGCGAGCCGTCAATGCCCGCCGCACAACATGCCGGTCCTCTCGTTCGGTGGTGTACCGCGGCTGCAGCAATCGCTCACGTCGGTCCGTCCTTCCCTCCTGCACCCACCGAATCCGTACTCGCCTCACTGTGGCTGGATGTCGTCACACACGGGCGCCGATGTCTCGGTACGATAAACCGCTTCCGCGGTAAGCCACTATTCGTCCTATGTCGAACTCCGAAACGGGCTGGAATCAGTGCCGTATTCTGCGACGAGGCATCAGGAAGCTTCCCACGCACAGGTCCTGCAGCACAACACACTTTCACTACTTACACCCCGCCTTCTGTGCACCCTTCTTATAGTGCTTCTCCGTAGCGTGCCGGGCGCACATGATTTGCATATGCCTTGCAATGCTAATCGTTTGCATGTCCTCTCGCGAGCGATGCGTGCTGCGAATTCAGGCCAATCGGATGCTTCCTTCTTGGTGTTGCGTTTTGGGTGGCCAGCTGTGTAGATGACGTATTTGGAATTCGGACGGAATCATGCTCTCAAAATCTAGAACAACGAATTTATCCCTCTCTCTAGGCTTTTTCTTTAGTAGCAAACTGAAAAATAAGTAAACGCTAGTTTGGGGGTTCATCAATATCGAGAATACGTGCGGTTGGGTCTCCCTGTAAATCCGTTTCTGTATATAACAGGAATTTCTATCAGTTATCTTACTTTTCTGTCATGTCACACTGTGCAGCACTTCTGAAAATTTAGGCTTGTCCCACAAAACAGGGTTAAAACTCTTATCAAAAACAACATTTGTGGCTTTCACCCAGGAGGAAACAGCCTTTGGTAGAGCTAGGTAACATCTCCTGGCAGGAGCTGTTACCTAGCTTTACCTTTTAAGTATGTAACAGCTCCTGGCAGGAGCTGTTAAATACTTAAAATTAAGAGAGGAGATTATTTTTATTTATTTTTCCTAGCACGTCAGTGCTTCTTTCAACCATTTATTTATTCTTCTTTCCACGAACATTCTTCTACAAGAAACGGCTGTTCATACACTGGCGGAAAGTGAAACAAGTTAGTAAAATCATGCAATGCATTGATTATGATACGCTTTCCAACATACCAGAAATCATTACTCAATTTATGAGGATAATGGCTGTGGAATAAATCTCGCTCCTGTGCCCTGACCTTTGACCCCATTTAAATGATATTAAACAGAATTGGTTCAGTATACCTCCGGAACAACACGAAAACGTTTTGTCGTAATCGAAGCATCTTTACGTAAGTTATGACAAACAAGGACAATGGAATGAATCCCGCTCCTATGTCCAGACCTTTGACCCCAGTTCACCCATTTTCAGTAGGGCTCGTCCCCGGGAGGTCCCCTAGCACATACGAAAATTTCATCGAAATCGAACCCTTTTTTATTAAAGTTATTACGCATAAGGGCAACGGAATGGATCCCTCTCCAATGTCCTGACCTTTTACCCCATTTCACTCATTTTCAATAGGGTTCGTCCCCAGTTGATCCCCTATCATATACTTACATTTCATCGAAATCGAAACATTTTTACTCGAGTTATGGCGCATAAGGGTATTGGAATGCATCCAGCTCCGATGTCCTGACCTTTGACCCCATTTCACCCATTTTCAATTGGGTTCGTCCCCAGTTGATCCCCTATTATATACTGACATTTCATCGAAATCGAAGCATTTCTTCTCAAGTTATGGCGTAGGGCAATGGAATGGATCCCGCTCCGGTGTCCTGAACGACCTTTGACCCTATTTCACCCATTTTCAAAAGGGTTCGTCCCCAGGTGATCCCCTATCATAAACTGAAATTTCATCGAAATCGAACCATTTTTACAAGTTATGTCGCATAAGGGCAACGCAATGGATCCCGCTCCGATGTCCTGACCTTTGACCCTATTTCACCCATTTTCAATAGGGTTCGTTCCCAGGTGATCCCTTATCATATACTGAAATTTCACTGAAATCGAACCATATTTACGGAAGTAATGACGCATAAGGGCAATGGAATGAATCCCGTTCCTATGTCGTGACCTTTGACCCCATTAACCCCATTTTTAATAGGGTTCGTCCTTATGTGGTCCCTTACCACATACTAAACTTTCTCTGAAATCGAACGATATTTACGCAAGTAATGAGCCATAAGGGCAATAGAATGAATCCCATTCCTATGTCGCGACCTTTGACCCCATTAACCCCATTTTCAATAGGGTTCGTCCCCAGGTGTTTCCCTACCACATACTAAAATTTCATCGAAATCGAATGATTTTTACGCGAGTTATCGTGCGGACGGACGGACAAAGCTGGAGCATATACGCTTCTTTAACCTACGGTTGGAAAGCGTAAAAAAGAACACCAAGAAGGAGACGTCTGATACCAACGAAATTTATACAGCATAATAACGGAATACAGAGGATAACGTGATCAAAACATTATGGCAAAATACAGCTGTATTTGCTGGTAAACTGAAAAATAACACGGTTTGTACGAGGTCGAACCGCCATGAACTGCGTCACACTGCGCAATTCTGGCATGGAGTCTGTCGTACACATGTTGTATGTAAGTTTGGGGTATTGAGTTCCAAGCATCCTCAACCTGGACGCGTAAATCGGGGATGGTCGTGGCTGGCCGTGGAGACCGGATAAGTCGTTGTCCCATGAAATCCCACACGTGGTCAATGGGGGATAAATCAGGTGATCGTGCAGGCCATGGGAGTTGTCTCACACCCTGAAGTGCATGTTGCGTTGCACGTGCCGTGTGTGGGCGTGCGTTATCTTGCTGGAAAACACCACGATGGACCGACCTTACAAATGGCACAACAATGGGTTGAATGATGTTGTTGATGTAAGAGCTGCTGTTTAACGTACCTGGTACAAACACTAGTTGTGTACGGGAGTGATAGCTGATCGCTCCCCACACCAGGAGACCAGGTGTAGGCCTTGTGTGTCGCTGGCGGATGCAAGAAGGGTGGAGACGCTCCCCTGTGCGTCTGCAAACACGCATACGGCCATCGGAGGCTCCCAAGCAGAATCTGCTTTCATCGCTCAACACGACAGATCGCCATTGCGTTCTCCAGTGCAGACGTTCTTGACGGTGGGCTGGAGTCAGAGGTACACATGCCAGAGGCACACGTGCATGTAGTCCTGCATCCAGTAAACGGTTGCGGATTGTTCGCACAGTCACCTCAGGTGCAACGGCAGCTCGGATTTGCGTCGCAGTGGATGTTCTGCTTGACAACGTCGCTCTTCTTACGCGTCGATCGGTCCACTCATCAGTCCGTCTGTGACTCCCGGTTCCACGTCTTCTCGTGTGGAAATGTTCCTCGGACCATCTACGCCAGCATCGCACCACCACCGATACTTCCCGTCTAATTCGCTCCGCAATACGACGATACGACCACCTAGCCTCGCGGAGTCCGACTAGACGACCTCGCTCAAAGTCCGATAACTGCTGAAATCGTACACGTCTTCCATGTCCAGGCATTGCAGCTTCTTCAGGGTCTTTGCACATGTCCGTACGCCGACGACTGATTGCATTCACTTCGCCTTACTCCTTAAATACCACCGACGATAATTTGCATATTATGCCGTGCTGTGGCGTAAGCGCTTACCGGTTGGTCCCGAAATTAACATCACAGCTACGTAAACTCGACCCCATTAACATATGTAAATTTCATGATCGTCCGCCAATTCCTCCTTGGTGTTCTTTTTTCACTTTCCGCCAGTATAATTTCAAATTTTATTTTCATTCAGATACCTTAATATAATACACAAATCAGCCTTTTCAACTGAAAATAACACCGACAATTATGCCGCGAAAACTGTATTTACAAGCTGGGTTCATGATCAGTACTAGCCCCTAAGAACAATTACACTGGGAAACAATTTTGAACATATGTTTTGTTGACTTCGTTTTTTTTAGCTGACTTTGACCGAAATAGGCATGCTGATTTTGTAACTGCAGCTAGTTTTCTTCTATCACGTCAGGTTTTTTCTCTACCGCTTATCTTCATGCGATTACTGTAGCCGTGATGGAGGAGAGCACTAGTTTTCTCCTATTGGCCGAAAGCAAAGCGCCTCCATCGAGTGGGGAGGGAGGGGTAGAGGACGACCTTGTGGACCAGCGAAAGGTTGTTAGTTGTCTGGGCTATTCAGTTACACGCGCGACAGCGTGGTGAGAGGGTGTGTGCCACTCTATATAAATGGAAATTCACTGTTAGCTATTTTTCATAACTTGCTTAGCAAATTTTATAAACACGTATTTAATTTATGATGTCTGTTTCTCGTCGGAAGTGCATAAACAACTTTGATTCATTTTGTTATATCTGTGTAAGTTTCACGATTCCTAGTCAAAGTATAACGAAGTAAATTTCTCCGTCATTTCTGTCCACGCCAGGATTTGAACCCGGATCCCCTCATTCCGGAATAAGTTGCTCTACCAATTGAGCTACGCGGACATTTTATTCTGATTCCTATCTGCCTTTATGTCGTGTGCGTCCTTCTGGCAGGTACGTCACATCTCCTGGTACGTTACATCATCTCCCCCTTATTTTTTTTTTTTTTTTCGAAGTGCTGCTCTTATTTTTCCTATCTCGCAGTGTGGAAATACCATCACACCATTGCGAGATTGTGAACGGTCGGGTCATCCGGATAGTTCGGGCGCCATTATAACGAAGTGAATTTCTCCGTCATTTTTATCCGCGCCAGGATTCGAACCCGGGTCCACTCATTCCGGAATAAGTTGCTCTACCAATTGAGCTACGCGGACATTTTATTCTGATTCCTATCTGCCTTTATGTCGTGTGCGTCCTTCTGGCAGGTACGTCACATCTCCTGGTACGTTACAAAAGGGCGAACATCAGCGCATTTGTAAAGCAATCCTATTTTGCATATTTTAAAGTTAAACTGGGTGATCAGGATAAGTCATGGTCCCCCTCATAAGGTGTGCAAGCAGTGTGTGGAGAGTTTACGGATGTGGACGAAGGGAACACGTGATAAGACGCCATTTGGAATACCTATGATTTGGCGAGAGCCAATAGATCATGTAAGTGACTGTTATTTTTGCATAGTGAAAATATCAGGATATAACAAGAAAAATAAATGTAACATAGAGTATCCTAGTCTACCATCAGCTATACGCCCACAGCCTCATTCAGCTGAAATCCCAGTGCCGGTTTTCGTTACACTACCCTTTCTCGAAGAACATGATTATGTTGATGAAGTGTGTGACAACAGTGATGCCGATTTTGTAACTGAAGATGACTCTATTCGTAAGGGATTTGATCAGCATGAGTTTGGTGTTTTGGGACTGTCAAAGAAATCTTCAGAACTCCTAGCATCAAGACGGTGTGAGAAAAACCTGCTTGAAAAAGGAACGAAGGTATCATACTTTCGAACCAGGGAAAGTGAATTTATGCAGTACTTTAGAAGTGATAGTGGCTTTGTATATTGCCATAACATACGAGGTTTAATGGAGGTATTTGGAATTGCAAAGTATAACGCAACTGAATGGCAAATGTTCATCGATAGCTCAAAGCGGAGCTTAAAGTGTGTCCTCCTTCACAATGGCAATTTATTTGGGTCAGTCCGAATTGGTCATTCAGTTTCTCTTTGTGAAGAATATGGAAACATAAATAGAGTCATTGAGTTGTTGCAATATCACACACACAATTGGGACATATGTGTTGACCTTAAGATGGTACGCTTCCTTTTTGGTGAGCAACGCGGATACACAAAATATCCCTGTTTTCTGCGCATGTGGGACAGTAAAGCACGTGAGAAGCATTGGGTGGAAAGAAATTGGCCTCCACGACCTTCCCTCAAACCTGGTGATCCAAACATTCTACATGAGTCACTTGTTGATAGAAAAAACATAAAATTCCACCTCTGCACATGAAACTAGGTCTCATGAAGCAGTTTGTTAAAGCTTTGCCAACTCAAGGATACTATATTTCAAGTACCTCATTACGGCATTTCCTATCCTGTCTTTGGAAAAAAAAAAAAAAAAGGCCGGTGTATTTGATGGTCCACAGATTCAGCAGCTCATCAAAGATCAACATTTCATCGGGACAATGTCAGAACTGGAAAAGAATGCTTGGTTATCGTTCACGGCCATTGTCAAGGACTTTATTGGAAATATACGAGCAAAGAATTACATCGAAATTATTCAGAAACTCTTGGACTCCTACAAAATGCTTGGCTGCAATATAGCATGCATTTTCTGCATAGCCATCTTGATACATTCCCGAAAAATCTTGGTGCCGTCAGTGATGAACAAGGAGAACGATTCCACCAAGATTTGAAGGTCATGGAAGGACGGTATCTTTTTTTTTTTTTTTTTTTGATTGGAGGTTTAACGACCACCGTGAGCAACTCAATGGGCTATAAGCAGTTGCCCGTCCCTAATTTAGGGTCACTGGTTCCAGGGAAGGGAGAGAGCCAGTGCCGTAAGACAAGCACAACATCCATGCCTCACCGGGATTCGAACCCGGACCCCTTACGGACGAATGATCAGAGACTAGCGCCTTAGACCACTACGCCACCGGGGCGGCGAAAGGATGGTATCAGGGTAGATGGGATGAACACATGCTGGCTGACTATTGCTGGAGCATTCGGCGGGATCGTTCAGAGATTGAACACTCCAGGAAAAACTATAATCGCAAATTTTTATCTTAACTGCTACGACTTGCAGACAATTTGCCAGACAGTAGCAATATATATCCTTTGTATGAACAAAATAGATGTAAATAAAGTACATTCAGGTAAATTTTATTTTCTTCATTTTCCATTCTATGTACGAAATTTGTAGGTTTTTCGAGGAACATGGAGGGTACATAAAAAGTTGATGTGGTAAAAAAAAACTCAGGTCATATTTGGATTCACAACCCAAAAGTTAGTAAAAAATAAGTGTCAGATCTAAGTCAACGAAAACTGTGTTCCCCAGTGTTATTAACAGCGAATAAATAGGATAAAAAAAAAGAAAATTCGCAATTTTCAGAGCCATCCCATCCACTTCAGTTTTATATTACCTCATTAAATTAAATATGACTTTCAAAATATGCAGGTATTTCTGATAGTGATCCAAACGTGTGACGATGTTATTTGTGGAAGATATTATACGGACGGCAAAGAGATTGCAAAATTTTGGGGTGCAGCTCTTAAGCCAGTGCGGCACTAACAACTAATTTCTCAGGTGCGGCTTAAGATGATGCGGCACTTAGTCCGAAATTTACCGTACATGGAAAAAGCAGAAACTCAAAAGAAAATTTAAATAGAAATATACGGTGTACCGTATTTTTCCTTATCAAGGCTTAAAAACATTAATTCAATAGAAGACAGAAAGAAAGCCTTTAGTTAAAATTACGCGGTTTTGGAAGATCACTCGACAAAAAAAATATTGTTCTCCCAACATTAAAAAGTTTATCCACCATTAAACGTTCTATTTTTTGAATCAATATACGAATTTACAATCTTTGCCTACAGTGTTTTGCTGAAAATTAATTTGAGATTCTTTTGCAATGCAAAGGAAATATCGTAAGTAAATAATTGATAAAAAAAGACAGAAGGATAAGTGGATACTCAATAAAATAATAAAATAAATTTGTCATCCTAGAAAATGACGCGGAGAAAGTCCAAAGAGAAGGAATGAGAGTGAAAAACAGAGACAACAGCGAAATTAAAGATGTGATTAATTTTCTTCTCGAAAATCCTCGAAGTAGATATTCTTTGCGAGGAAGCTTAAGGAACAACTACGAAATTATAGACGGAAATTAATTTCGTAAAGAGAAAGATGGGAGTGTTATTATACTGACAAAAAGAGAGAGATAGAGGGAAAGGAAAAGAGAACAAGGTAGTTAGATAAATATTAAATTAATTCTCACCTTGAAAAATGCCCGAAACAAATTCCTTACGATTTAAAGCGAGAGAAAGAAAGAAAGAGAAAACAACAGCGAAATTAAAGATGGAAATTACCCTAAACGATGATTATTTAGAAGGAGAGAGATAAAAAGGACACAAAGATATACAGGAATACAGACAGGAAACGAACAGCGCAATTAAGGATGGAATTAATTTGCTTTACCCAGAAAATTCCCGAAAAGCAGACTGTTTACCAGCAAATGAGAGAGAGAGAGGAGTAATTAAAGATGGAATTAATCTGCGTGCGGTAGAAAAGCCCCGAGGAAAGATTTTGTACGAATTTGAATTACAGAAACTAACGTAGAGATGGAATGAATTCGTTTAAAAAAATAACTACTTCAAACAAAGGTTTTTCTGAAAAGACAGAGAGAGAGAGAGAGAGAGAGAGAGAGAGAGAGAGAGAGAGAGAGAGAGAGAGAGAGAGAGAGAGAGAGAGAGAGAGAGAGAGAGAGAGAGAGAGATAAGAGAGAGAGAGAGAGAGAGAGAGAGAGAGAGAGAGAGAGAGAGAGAGAGAGAGAGAGAGATAAAGAAAGAGAGAGAGAGTGAGAGAGAGAGAGAGAGATAAAGAGAGAGAGAGAGTGAGAGAGAGAGAGTGAGAGAGAAATAGCTTAACTAAAATTCAAACTTATTTATTTCTCAAGAAAAGGTTTTAAAGCAAAGGTTTTTCATGTGTCAGAGTGAAAAAAAAACTGCGTAATTAAATGTGGAACTAATTTTCTTTCCTGAAGATGCGGCGAACGATGTCTATATGACAGACAGGGAGAGAAAATAAAGTAATTAATGATGAAATTATTTTACTTTATCAAGGAAATTTGACAAATAATGGCTGTTTACGGAAAGAGAGGAGCAGAACATGGTAATTAAATATGGAATTAATTTGCTTGAGCACAAAGAGTTATCAAATTTTGTTTGCGAGCAGGAGTGAAAGGCGGGGACAACGCAATTACAGGTGAAATAAATTTGTCACCTAAAAATGAACCGGAGATTGTTCATGAGCGGTGATGAATGAAGAACAGTAGAATTAATTTCCTCTCCAGAAATCATTTCGACTTGTTTGTGTGTGTGTGTGTGTGTGTGTGTGTGTGAGAGAGAGAGAGAGAGAGAGTGATAGAGAGAGAGAGAGGGGTATTCAAAGTAATAAATGCGCGAAATTCAGAGCTATTGTTAATAATTATCATCAACGTCATGCGACTCAACACGAAAGGAATATAGGCTGCAACGTGCGAAGCATTGTTTCTTGAGCAGAATAAGGATCGTTATTTGGATTGCTGAAGTCATATCCCGCATTTGTATTCAGTACCGCAAAGCGAAACATTGATACTCTACGCGTGAAAGCACATCAACTGTTTTACGTTGTCCTTCATACGTAAAAAAGGCAAACTGCATATAGAATGAACGTGCGAAATTGTTCAGCATCACTGTAGACAAACGGCTTTCAGTTCCATTGTTAAAGTAATCTACATTACTGATGTTTATTCATTCGAAACCAGTTGCTGTGAAATTAACGAATAATTACCTTCTTTATTCCATCCGACTCTCTGCGCGATAATTTAAGAAGTAACCTAATGTTCAGTTTGATTGTAATCACATCTGCGCAGTTTTAAAGTCAACAGATGTTTGCAATGCTCTACGGTGCAAAAAGGCGAATGAAATACACTGGTTCCCATAAATTAAGCGGCAAATCGAAAAATTGTGATAACTCAAAAAGTATGCAACCGATTGGAATGAAATTTGGTGGTAAGCTGTATCAGACCCAAATGCAACAAAGAAACGTAAGAACATGTGATACAAAGCATTTACAGTTTGTATGAGTGATGCAAATATGAAAATACAGAAATATAGGTATCAAGATGAAATAGGAAAACGTACTTAAATACGGAGTGTTTAAGTACGTTTTGGAGTGTTAACGTACGAACAGCATTACCCCGAACAGCAATAAAGGCCCGACAGCTATGTTGCGTGCTGTTAATTATGGTGAAAAACAGTTCCGTGGGTAGCTGCGTCCATTGCTCGAGAAAATCAGTGCGGAGCCGCTGCAGGGTTCGGGGAGGGGCCTAGAGGCCAGCAACATGGCTCCCGAAAACATTCCAGACGAGCTCAATGGGATTCAGATCGGGAGAGCGTGCTGGCCACTTCATACGGACTATAGTCTCCTGTTCCAAATACTGGTGGACGAGGCGAGCTTGTGAGAGCGAGGGCTACCCGCCTGCGGTACAAATTAATCGCCAATTGCGGCCGCATACGGGCGAACAATAGGCTCCAGGATGTTGTCTCTATACATCTCACTATTGAGGCTTCCTTGTGGCAACACATTAAGGTCGGTACGGTCGCCTAACGATATGCTTGCTCACACCAGAATACTACCACCACCATAGGTGTCCCTTTTTTTTGATTGGAGGTTTAACGACCACCGTGAGCAACTCAATGGGCTATAAGCAGTCGCCCGTCCCTAATTTAGGGTCACTGGTTCCAGGGAAGGGAGAGAGCCAGTGCCGTAAGACAAACACAACATCCATGCCTCACCGGGATTCGAACCCGGACCCTTTTCGGACGAATGATCAGAGGCCAACGCCTTAGACCATTGCGCCACCGGGGCGGCTAGGTGTCCCTTTCCTGCGTATTAGAGGGAAGATAGCAAGTACCAGCCTCTCTCCAGATGTAAACTCGACGAGAATCACCCTGTAAACAGTATCGCGACTCATCAGTGAATAAAACGGACCTCCACTGATTTTGAGTCCAGTTCACATGCATTCGTGCCCCCGGTCGTCGAGCATACAGTCCTCCTGAATGCAACCTTCTGTGTACCGTCGAAGCTGATACCGTCCGTCCGGTGCAAATTAACCCTCTAAGCGACCGATGTACCTAAACCACATGGTGCCTAAAATTTTCTCCGCTTCCCAAAAATAAATGTTCACATAGCGACCGGATTTTACGAATGCTATAGCAAAACAACTCATTTCCCCTTCTCACGCATATTGACTCTGGAATTCTTACCGCTAAGTAATTGACTGTAAGCCAGTTACTTGTGATAAGAACTCACTGATTTTCCTTTATGCTCTGCTCAAGTTTGATGAAAATGTGCTAGTTCCTCTGACTCGGACACCATGACACTGGGAAGAAAGAAGTGAATCAAACATCTTCTCTTTCTCCTTTCGTTGGTTCGTCACCATGCCCTTTTACCAAGTAAAAAGACAGAAAGGATTAACCTCTATATGAAAGTATTAGCAACAGATAGCTCTTTTAGCAAGTAATAAGTCAGAAAAGATTAGCCTCAATCATCTCCCTAAATGACTATTTTGAAAAATACCAACGCTTTTTGATGCGCAGTTCCAGCCATGATCGGCCCACTTCTTAGACAACGAATATTTTCGTTCCAGATGATTTCAGCACATTTTACTAACCCCGAGTTAATTCGTTCCAGCCAGTTTTAATATGCTCACAAAGGTCACCATAAATCACTGATCAAACTGCATATATAGGAGGGAGGAAAAGATAAGGGCTCATAATAGAGTACCGAAAACGAAGGAGGAGGGAACCAGATGGTGATAAAAAAAACGCGTATATAGGATAAAAGAGAAATGTAAATTAGACAAGGAGATAAGTAGAGCACTGAAGAGTAAAAATGAGAAGAAAAAGAAAGTGAAGATATAGATAGAGCGGTTTTTTTTAAATACTCAACTCTAAAATAATACGTATTCTAAGGATCTTGAACTTGGATAAAAACCTAACGTGAAACTCGGAGAATTAAATCGGATCGTGCGGCGATCATGTGAATGATACTTGACAGCGTTAAAGTTTGCACGCTTAAGGGAATAACTAAGATCACTTCTACGAAAGGCGGCTAAAAAGATGCACCTGCCATACCGGGAAACATCTTTTTGACAGCAGAAAGAAAGGAAAACGCTTCGGTGATATTTCACAGCGGCTGGCTGGCAGCATGATGGAATGGAAGCTGATTCCGTTTCAGAAGAAACAGTACATTGATTGAAGAACCAACCTTTACCCATATATTTTCAAAGAAATTTTTAAAGATAAGGCACATTGTTCTTCATTTGCTCGGTAAACATCAAGGAGTGGGGATTTCCTGCAATTTTTCCGATTTTATTTTGTTGATGTCTCCTAGTAAAGAAAAAAAAGACAATGCAGATTCATTTTTTTAGCCTTTTCCTTCAGTTAAATGGGATATCGTGGCAGTTGAAACTATTTCTTTTAGGTAAAAAATTTCTTCTCTGTTCTTAATACTCTTTCATTCGACAGATCGTCGTCTCGAAGACAAATAATTCAAAGAAAAGGAAATGAATGAAAAGCCTCTGTTGAACAAAAAGCTGGAAAATCTTAATACCACGTCCGCATCGGAGGTAAGCGGAGCTAACAAAAAGGGGATGTTTGTCACGAATTTCAACAGCACGCCTGGCTTTAAATTAATTCGCGTATTTGCTCTCTGAAGGTGTAGAATACAGAGAGCAGTAATAAATGGAAATCTAATTTGTACCAAAGGGAGATTGGAACGAATGTTTGATACAGAAGGAAAACTGAAATGGGAGATGGAATTCAAAGGGGAATTGAAATAAAAGCTGCATACAGGATGTAAAATACACTTCAATATTTAAAAAAATAAAATAAAATCAGGAATAGGAGATCAGAAACGAACTCAAGCTTTACTATTAAACAGAGCAAAGAAAAAAAAAGGGGGGATTCGATTCAATGTTGTCGTGGCTTGCACTGCAGCTACACAGTCAACAGATAAGAGAACTGAAAAATTATGAAAGAGACCCAAATATCAGAACAAATAATGAAAATGTTAAGTGAATTTATTCAAAGCATCGAAATGTTGGGTTGTCGGAAAAGTCATGACGTATTTTAGCCATGTTTTGCAAAGGTCATTTATTGATAGAAAGAACAAAGATCAATCAATGATATAATGCCCGTTTTGTTCGATAACCTTTTGCCATCTTTCAGTGAGCTGCAGAATGCCTCGCTCATAGAAGGACCTGTCTTTCGTGGCGAAAATCTCTACAAGGTGCTGATTTACAGCCTCATCTTAAGTGAACGCTATACCACGCATGGACTGTTGAAGAGAGCGAAACAAGTGGAAGTCTGACGGCGCATGGTCAGGCGAGTATGCTGGGTGTGGCAACACATCCCACCCAAGCTCCAATAATTTTTGGCGGGTGATCAAACTTGTGTGTGGTCCCGCGTTGTCGTGATGGAACACAACACCTTTACGATGAACGAGCTCTAGACGTTTCTGGATGATGGATTCGTTCAAACTGTCCAATTGCCGACAGTACACATTCGAATTAATTGTTTGGTTCCGTGGTAGGAGCTCGAAATACACGACACCTTTAAAATCCCACCACACTGAGACCAGAACCTTCCGCTGATGAATGTCTGCTTTGAATGTCGTTTGAGGCGAAGCAGCACGTCGGGACCAAGACCGTTTGCGCAGCACATTGTTGTACACAATCCACTTTTTGTCACCAGTTATCAGTCGCTTAAAAAAAGGATCGTTTTCCTCACGTTTAATGAGCATATCGCAGATGTTTATATGCGCCGTTAATTGAGCTTATTTGAGTTCATGAGGAGCCCGCACATTGAACTTGCTTACGTATCCCAGCTTCTTCAGGTGGTCGTGAACGCTTGAATGATAGATGTGCAATGTGTCTGCAATCTCTCGTGTCGTGTAACGTGGGTTTGACTCGATCAATACCTAGATTTGGTCGTCATCAATCTCGGTTGGCCTCCCGGACACAGGAGCATCGTTGAGGTCAAAATCACCAGCGCGAAATTTTGCGAACCACCGCTGGCACTGACGTTCTTGTAGAGCATTATCACCGTACACTTTACGCCACTTTTCACAAGACTGACGTGCGTTCTTCCCTTTACGGAAGTAAAACAGTAAAATATGGCGAAAATGCACAGTTTGATCTTCCATCTTCAACTTGATGTCAAATCTCCGCAAATCAACCAAATCGCTTACTATTCCTTTTGGACTGCAGCTAGAACTGACATCTGTCGAATGCCATAGCGATAACAGAGCTCCGCATGCCTCTAGTACTTCCAAAACCGCCCAACCGCCATCGGGTGCCAATATACGTCATGACTTTTCCAACAACACAGGGCCGCCCCGGTGGCGCAGTGGTCTAAGCGATGGCCTCTGATCATTCGTCCGAATGGGGTCCGGGTTCGAATCCCGGTGAGGCATGGATGATGTGTTTGTCTTACGGCACTGGCTCTGTCCCTTCCCTGGAACCAGTGACCCTAAATTAGGGACGGGCGACTGCTTATAGCCCATTGAGTTGCTCACAGTGGGTTAGTCGTGTTTATCTGTGCTCCTCAAGTTTTCGTTGGTGTGTTATTTTTCTTCGTTGTCAGTGTTCTATTTCGTGTGTGTGTTGTGTGTGAAGGTTCCGTGTTTCTTTTTATATCCCTGCCGAGCTGGTAAGTGCTTATTTTGATTAGTTTACCTTATTTTTCTGCCTTGGCCAAGCTGGCTAAGGGCTAAGCTTTTCCTCGCCATTGCAAATGGCGGCTTCCGGGGAGAATGACGTCCTAACCCTTGCTACCGGAAATGATGATCTCCCGATAACAGCTTCTCTAAATACTACTACCAATGACGAGTCAATCTCGATAAACCACTCCTCCTTGCAGCCTTCTGTTGCTGCCTTACCATCGGATATCGCCTCTTCTTCCAAGTCTCCCAGCGGCGATACGATGTCTTCTCTGAAAGCTAATGATGACGCCATGGATGTTTCGCACTCCATGCCGGAATCATCTCCAAAGCAACGTACAACTACCCTCTCATATGCTGACGTAACCGCATCTAAGTCGGGACCTTCCCAGTCTTCTTTTTCTCCTGGACAATATGAGATGACGCATAATGCTGAAGTCATTGAGGTTGTCCTTAAAGAAGATACCCCTTCTGGGCTGAAATTCCTTCAAACTATGGAGAATGGTGTTGTATTTCCGAGCCTGAGAAATACAAAACTTACTGCATATACTGCTGCTCTTCGAGAGATTGTTCCTGCATCAGCCATAACTCATGTGGGCAGGAAGCCTTACAAAGTAGTTGTTTACTTCTCTACTCCTGCCCATTCCCTACATGTACTGACCAAGGGCATCTCAATTGGTGATCGTCACATCCATGCCGAACCTGTTTCACAGAGTTCCGTTGTTGTAAGCTTCTCACCAGTTCCACCTGAGGTTTCAGATGATCTCTTGATTGCCGCTCTTCTTCCTTATGGCCGGATCATTGGAGGTGTAACTACCTACTCTTCGTTTCCAGAGGTGCCAGAAGATAGATACCTACTCGGGTTTCGCCGCAATGTTCGTGTGGTCTTCCCTTCAGAGGAGCACATGCTGCGTATTCCACCCACTTTACGTGTACGCTGTTGCACGCACATTAGAGAGATATTCATCACAGTAGGCTCCGTCTGTCCGAATTGTAAAGGCACGGGACATCCCCGCGCTCTATGCCCTCATAATGCGAACACTCTTTCCAAGTCAACAGCACGACCTTCTTCCTCTTTGTCACGCCAATCGGCATCCTCTTCTGGTGTTAAAGACCAGCAACAGCAGACTTCCTCAAAAAGTAATGATACAGTAGTTGGTCAACCGACGTCTACAAAAAGTAGTGAGACAGCCGTTGGTCAACCGACGTCTACCAGAAGTAGTGAGACAGCCGTTGGTCAATCGACGTCTACCAGAAGTAGTGAGACAGCCGTTGGTCAACCGACGTCTACCAGAAGTAGTGAGGCAGCCGTTGGTCAACCGACGTCTACCAGAAGTAGTAATACAGCCGTTGGTCAACCGACGTCTATGGGTAAACCCTCGACCTCGGGTGATGCATTGGCGCCCACTTTATCTCTTCAGTCAAAAGAGGCATCAATTGTTAATCCAAAGTCTCCTATAGAGATGGTTGATGACGATTCTCGTCATACTGCTACACCGACCGTTGAGGTTGTTTCTTCAGTTCCTTTTAAATTGCCGGAAGTTCCAATTCCGGTTACAGCACAAAGTCGTGGACGGGCGAAGCGACGTAGAACTTCACGCGCTCAGAATAAGAAGTTTAGAATTACAACTACCCTTAAGGCAGGACGTGATTGTTCTAGTAGTCAGATGCTCACGTCTGAAGGCTCTATGGAATCTGATACAGATGATGGAACAATTATTCCGATCTCCTGTGAAAACGTTTTACATATTCTAGAGGCATCCTCTCTTCCACAGACACCTGTGTCTGGGGAGAAGGTGTATGCGTTCCTAATAAGTCCCCGTAGAGACAAGCTGTCTCGCAATTTTTTGGAAGGTTACTCCCACTGTCTGTCTGACACCATGAATCAAATGTTGGTGATACATTCTCATTTACGTACCGTTCCGGGCAGAGATCTGGGTGGTCCCTACTGGGCAAAGAAGTTCCGTAGCCGTCTCGCCAAGTTACAGAACGCAGCCGACAACATCCTCCAACCATCATCAGACTATTCTGTTCAAGACAGTCTCACTGAATAGTAGGGGTATGTGTACCCCTTTGGCGAATGCTTTAGTGTATGAAGACGTCCACCACCTCAAAGCAGATCTCCTACTTTTGCAAGAGACAAATTGTCTATCCACTTCACCCTTCCATCGCTAAAGGAGATGGGACTATCAGTTTCATCACGCGTATAGGCTCTCTCTTCGTGGAGGTTTAGCGATCGGTGTACATAATAGATTTCGTCAAGCACTCTCCTCTGTTAAAGTTCATAACCTGCGCCGAGACTTATTGCAGCGACTCACTTTCGTCCTAGATGGACAACGATATTTAGTTTTCAACATATATATTCCATGTTCATCTACACATCTAACGTTGTTATTTTCGTCGCTCCGCACTGCACTTCAGTCAGCATTACCATCAGATCATGTGCTCATTGGAGGAGACTTTAACTGTACATTTCAACCAGAGCTCGATCGCGCTCCTTCGAGGACTGAACATCGTTCACGTCTTGTGGAGCAATTGCGATCATTAGTGTCTGATTTTGATTTACATGACGTGTTCCGACGATTGCATCCGACATCCATTTCACATACCTGGAGAGCTTCATCTGCATCCTCCTCTCTTTCTGCCAGGCTGGATCGATTTTACGCTTCTGCTCCGTTATTGCCCATTACAACGGATTGTATGCACTCTCCTACAGCTTCATCGGATCATTGTGCCATCACTATCTCCTGTAGCTCTTCATCTCGTCTGCATGTTAGGCCTCGGTCATGGACACTGGACACTTCTCTCCTAGCTGATGAGAATATGTGCACCGAGATCAGAGATCTTCTTGATCATATGCGAGAGGGCCTGTCCACTGCACCTTGTGCCATCAATTACTAGCTCGAGGTAAAATCTTACCTAATTTATCTTCTCAGACGTCATTCCTTTTCCGAAGGCACGAAGCGCTCCATGGAAGAGCAAAATCTCCGAAACATCCTGTTACAGCTTGGTGCGAGTCATCCCATGTATACAGCTTACCAAGCGGATCTTAGAGCACTTCTTAAGCCTCGTGCACGTCAGGTAATTCTTCGTCTCCGTCTACAACATATATCACCAGAGGACTGCTCCTTTGAGTTTCTATCCGCGTTAGAAGAAAAACGCCGCTCGTCGCATCAGCTTCGACTACTTCGGCGGCCTGATGGTGAAATCATCTCTGATCCGGATGCAGTTTGCTCTCAGGTTCGTCGATATTTTACTATCAAATACAGTGAAACTCCTCAGCCTTCTGTTTCTGCTTCTGCTACTTTACTCTTTGCTCTTCCCCAAGTTCCTTCCAATCTCTCTGATTCCCTTTTACAACCTATTTCGCAGACTGAACTTCGGACCATTCTTGCCTCTCTAAATTCCCGTGCTGTCCCAGGTCCAGATGGCCTTCCGCTCCTTTTCTACCGTACTTTTCTCCCTTCGTTGTTTCCATTTCTTCTCGCCGCTTTCAATGCTGCTCTTTCTTCCTCTTCTCTTCCGAGGGGTTTCACAGAGGCTCATATGGTGTTATTCCCCAAGAAAGGCGATCTGCTTGACTTGGGAAACTGGCGTCCTATCTCGCTACTAAACATTGACTATAAACTCTTCACTAAACTCCTTTCCAGTCGACTCAACCAAGTTCTTCCATTTCTTCTTTCTCCCGACCAGACCTACACGGTTCCTGGTCGGTCCATCACTTCTAATCTCAATCTCCTTCGAGATCTCCTACATCTGGCTCGTACTAACTCTGAACCACTTGCCCTCTTTAATCTTGACCAAAGAGCTGCTTTCGACAATATCTCACATTCGTATCTTTCTGCTGTTCTTATTGCTTTCGGTTTTCCTTTTGCTTTTGTTACCTCTATTCTTGCCCTTTATCAGGACGCTGCTTTCCATGTCAAGACGGCCGCCTTCTTGACTGCACCTATTCCTTTTCGGCGAGGCATTCGGCAGGGTTGCCCACTTTCTGAGCAGCTCTTTGCCATTGCTTTTGAGCCGTTTCTTCGGTCTGTCCATCGAGTCTTTATAGATGCACTGCCACCGCCTACTGCAAGTACTAGGCACTTTTCTGTGACATACTCTGCATATGCTGATGACGCGACCTTTTGTGTACGGACAGATGCTCAATTCGACATCTTGCTCCAGATTTACGATCAATATTCTTCATGTTCAGCGGCATCACTTAATACATCCAAGAGTGCAGGTCTATGGAGCGGAGCGTGGGCCTCTAGGACTGACACCCCGTGGGGCGCCTCATGGACTGCTTCATCCCAAAAATTCCTTGGGGTCCATCTCGGAGTCCGTCTTTCTGCTCAAAATGAAACATGGAATGCTCTCAGAACACGCCTTACTCGAACTGCTGCCTTCTGGCGAGGTTCCCAGTTTTGTACTTCTTACTTCTCAAGAGCTAGAATAGCTTAGACTTATATTCTTTCACCATGCCTATATGCATGGTCAGCTGAACGTATGCCCATTTATCACCTCAATGAAATCACTCGAATCATCTCAACGATAATATGGAACAGGTACCATTGGATCCAGGTCTCCACTCTCTGTCGTCGAGTCACTGATGGAGGTATTTCACTGCTGGACGTTCGCACCTACTATAAAGCACATAAAGTGGTTTCTTTCCTGCGGCTACTAAGTGCACCAGAGTCGCCAGTTACGCTCGTTAGAGATGTCATGATATCGCCTAGGAATCCCCGAATCACTTTCATCACGTATCTTCTAATGGATCAATCTCCTTTTTTCCATTCTAAACTTTCCCCTTTCTACAAAGAGGTCCTTTCCTTTCTCCGTTCTCTACCCCTCTTCCGTGCTCCACCGGCTTCCACCACTGAACTATTAGCTGAGCCCCTGTTCTTTTCTTCCATCCTTCATCCCCCTAATGCTCCCTACTTTACTGACCTTTCCTGGCTCCCCGCCGGAATAGTATCTGTTCAGGATCTAATTTCTCCAGATCTTTCTTGGAAACCCTTGTCTGATCTTTCCCCCTCCTCCCCCCTACCTCTTCCTCTCTTTCGCTGTATGATTCCTTCCGTTCTTCAATCATTACCCTCTTCCCTAACCTTGCCTCTCAAGCTGGGTTAACTCTTGTTCCCTCTGCCTCTCTTCCTCTTCCCTTTTTCCTTTCCGTTCGGGGCTCATCAGTTCCTCTCACCAGTTTTTCTATCTCGTCTCTTTACCGTTGTCTCATTGATCCACTGTATGCTACACCATTGATGATTCCAGATGTTCCGAATGTCGCCCTTTCACAAGTGTGGTCCATGTCTAATTCGCCACTATCTGTTCCAGCAGAAAGAAACATCCAATGGTTGTTTCTTCATCGGCGGTTACCAGTTCCTACCAAATTATTCAGGATGACGCTTGTTGATTCGCCTAACTGCATGTTTTGCTCTACGATTGCGGATGTAGATCATGTATATCAACATTGCACAGTGCTTCTTCCCTTGTTACATCTGACCTTCACTACTGCACAGTGCCTTAGTACTACTGATCTCTCTTTCTCAGCCTATAGCACGCTACTCAGTTCCAGTACTCTGCCTATTCCTATATCAGAGTCATGTGCTTATGTTTTCATATTAGCAAAACATGTGATTTTTTGCTACTATCAACAGCTTCGTTCTACCCCTATACAGCCTACCATCTTTCAGGCGGGAGCTGCCATGTGCAGTCAGTTCCGGAACAGACTGGTTTCACGCTTGAGGCTTGCTTTCACTGTTGCTAAGGCTGCGAATCGAATCCCACACTTTATGTCAGTGTGGTCACCTTTTCGTCAATGGTTTTCTGGTCCATCAGAAGACCTTAGACTATTGTTCTGACTTCTGTGAATTTGTTTAGACTAACTAAAGTGTAGTTTTGTGATTAACGTGTTCTTAGGTGCCCTCTTCATCATTGCCGCCCAATGTTACTGCGCGTCTGCATGTTTTTCACCAACAAGGTCCTGTAGGTGAGTTTTTTTTTTTTGTTGTTGTTGTTACACCACAGGCACTTAGATAAAGTTTAAAGTTTTATGTTCAACGCTTTCCTTATGTCTGCCGGGCTTTATAATTTCTGGTTTATGCTCACGGTGCTGAGCAAATGTTTGTTAATGTTTAAATTTAATTATTAATTTTGCACAGTGGGGTTTTTGATCATGTTACATGTACATAAAGGTATATGATCAGTCAAATACACAATGTTCAGCGAGGTTTAGCACTTTTGTTGTACAAAGAGTAATTGTTCCTCGTTCAGATATTTGTACTATACCTGAAGTATAGTTGCTATGCCAAAAGCTCAGTTTTGTATATACTAATGTACTTTCCTAATTGCACTGTAAAATTTATGTTCGGCACATTTCGCATGTTGGGTCAAGATTAGATGTCTTAAGTTTTATGCTCATGGTGCGGAGCAAACGTTTTGATAGTATTTCAGTTATATGTTTAATGTTACACAGTGTGGTTTTTCTCATGTCACATGTGCCTACCAGGAAATAATCAGTCTTCTACATAATGTTCTGCGCTGTATTGCACATTTGCTGTACAAAGAGTCAGTTTCATATTTTCGTTATTTGTATTGTACCCGAAGTATAAATTTTCTGTAAAACGCAAGTTCTGTTTGTACTAATATACTTTACTCTTTGCACTGTGAAATTTACAGTTGTACCATGGAATTGTAATTCTTTATTAGTGTCTTCCCTATGCCGTTGCACCTTGTGTACATATGTTGTAGTTCATTACAAGTTAATCTATAGTATTGTGATTGAGGCACTTGTTTAAGCCTAAGTAATAGTTCTTTTTATAATTTGACAGTGTTTCACAATAGAGATATTGCATTCAATTTGTATAGAGTTCACACCATCATTGTAATTAGATTATTTATTCGCTTATCTTTCAGACACTGAAAAGTATAAGCCTGCTGCTCTTTTCTTCTTTTTTTCAAGATTGCTCAAAATATACATGTTTGTTTTTGCACTGTAAAATTTATAGTTATACCTTGTACTGGTGTTCACCTATTAGAGATGGCACTCTGCTGATGCACATTGCGAACATATGTTGTACATAGAGTAAGTCAACCCTTCAGTCCAGTATTGTCAGTGTTATGAATTTGATTACATTGTATATAGTGCATCCACATAGTGTAAATATCTCATCGTCATTGTAAATAGGTCATCTACTTGTTTATCTTTTGGTAACTGTTAAGCACAGGCCATCTGTATCTTCCTGTCCATGTTTGCTCCAAATAAATATTGTTGAAGCTCACGGTGGTCGTTAAACCTCCAATCAAAAAAAAAAAAAAAAAAAAAACCCAACCCAGGACATTTCCTCATTCAAATAATAAGAAGCAGTATGACATGATATTATACATGAGAAAACAAGTCTGATGAATCTTGAAAGATAAAGGTGGTAAAGGAATACGAGATAAGTTCCTATAATGAGCGAATTACGAAATCGGATTCAGCGTCATGTATTACCTGTAAAATTCCGATGTATGTCTCGGTAGACGAACAAATGCATAACGAAAGCAACAGTGCTTCCCAGCATTCCCTCTAAGTGGCCATGGGTAATACGCGCCTAACCCAATAAGCTGGGCAGGCATCAAAACCACTCGGGCAAAAATTTTTATTTAAGTAGCTTCTCTTACTAATGCAGTACAAACTTTTTTTTATTTTATTTTCTTAGATTCCCTTACTAATGCAATACAAATTTTTTTTATTTTCTCAGCTTCTCTTAACTAATGCAGTACAAAAAATTTTATTTTCTCAGTTTCTCTTACTAATGCAGTACAATTTTTTTTATTTTCTCAGCTTCTTTTTTTTTTTTTTTTTTGATTGGAGGTTTAACGACCACCGTGAGCAACTCAATGGGCTATAAGCAGTCGCCCGTCCCTAATTTAGGGTCACTGGTTCCAGGGAAGGGAGAGAGCCAGTGCCGTAAGACAAACACAACATCCATGCCTCACCGGGATTCGAACCCGGACCCCTCACGGACGAATGATCAGAGGCCAGCGCCTTAGACCACTGCGCCACCGGGGCGGCTTTCTCAGCTTCTCTTACTAATGTAGTACAAAAAGCTTCTCTTACTAATGCAGTACAATTTCCTTTATTTTCTCAGCTTCTCTTACTAATGCAGTACAAAACGTTTTATTTCCTCAGCTTCTCTTACTAATGCAGTACATTTTTTTTTATTTTTTTCAGTTTCTCTTACTAATGCAGTACAATTTTTTTTATTTTCTCAGCTTCTCTTACTAATGCAGTACATTTTTTTTATTTTCTCAGCTTCTCCTTCTAATGCAGTACAATTTTTTTTTATTTTTTCAGCTTCTCTTACTAATGCAGTGCAATTTTTTTTATTTTTTCAGCTTCTCTTACTAATGCAATACAGACATTTTTATTTCCTCAGCTTCTCTTACTAATGCAGTAAAATTTTTTTATTTTGTCAGCTTCTCTTACTAATGCAGTACATTTTTTTTTATTTTCTCAGCTTCTCTTACTAATGCAGTACATTTTTTTTTATTTTCTCAGCTTCTCTTACTAATGCAGTACAAAAACATTTATTTTCTGAGTTTCTCTTACTAATTCAGTACAAACAATTTTATTTTCTAAGCTTCTCTGACTAATGCAGTACAAATTGGAACTTGGGTTGGAACCCCTATTTTTTATAATCCACTCCCCCCTCTCTTTTTTATCATCGCTCTTTCCACAACTGATTTTAAGTAAAAAATTATTAAAAATATTTCATTAATTAAACTTAACTGACCGGAATGCCTTTCCCCCGCCAACTAGCATGGGTACATTAGTTAGTACAATGAACTTGGTTACCGTTTGTTGTTTTGAGAAAAGACTCAATATCTGCCTCTTTCTCGGCGTGGGAAAAGCACCAATCAGCATTCTCGCGTTCACTATTTGCTCGCACGAGGCTATTTTGAGAATGAAGAGGACAATGAGGCGAACTTAGAAGGAGGCGAGTGTTGTTTTGACCTTTGAGAGCCCGAATTTTATTTATTTATTATTATTTTTGTAGGTAATTGATTTTCTATTAATAAGGTATTTGTTAATTCTAATCTAAAATGTTTACTGCGCGAAAGATATTTCAGCTGAGCGGAGGAAGTTAAGTAGCTGCGCGGCCGCAGCTTGCAGGGAACATTGGTGCTACCAATTGTAAAATGAAAATGTTTTTTTTTAAATGTTACATTAAATTATAAAAAGCAAAAAGACAAATTAAGATGTTTCGAATTTCAGAGTCAGAACAAAAAATACAGGGTGATTCATAAAGAAGAATACAATCTCAAAGCACTATAAAACAAGAACAACGAAGGATATTTTATGTTACCTGTAACAGAATTGTAGGGGAATGTTTCAAGTTTTTTTAGAGACAGTCACAGATGTTCTCTGTGTGCACCCTTAGTCACACGACACACATCGAGCCGGTAATCCATTTCCACCCAAACGCGAGGTAAGATGTCTGAATCAAGTGCAGTGATAGTGGCTGTGATCATTTTCAGCGATATCTTGTATGGACTCATTTTCAGCTTCTTTCTCAAAATTCTCCACACAGTGGGCTGTGAAATCTACACTTAACGTCTCACCCTCCGCGTTGATTTTACCGGGCTTCGTTGAATGGCGGTGCAAACACTATCGACGACTTCTTCCGATACACGCGGTCGTCCAGGACTTTTAAGTTTGCACAAATAGCCCGTAGTTTCAACTGTTTTATGCCAATCGTACATAGATAGATTTTCTAGTTGCAGGTTCTTTTCCGAATCGTGATCGAAAATGCCGTTGCACAACAGTTACAGATTCCGTTTTGCTCCATTCAAGAACACAAAACGCCTTATCCACTGCAGAAGCTGCCATTTTGACTGACTAGTCACGTGACACGCGCGCTTTCGCCTACGTCACTTCCCTCAGTAGCGGGACACAAACTTTATGAGTACATCTACGCAACGGTTCGAAGTTGTGGTCCGTGTCTTCAACTGTTACTGTTTTACAGCATCTGGAAACTGTATTCTTCTTTATGAATCACCCTGTACTATCCGGTTTGTCCGCAAAATAAGAATAAGCAATTCAAAGAATACTTCTTAGGGGGAAATTAGGCCATCCCTCCTGAGGTGGTTGCAGCTGCCGAAGGCTTCACCACATCGAACCTGATTTCTGTTAAGACTCTTCTTCAACCACAAAACGATTCCGATCCACTGAGAAGTTGGAAAAGCAAAATAACGGTAAATATATAAACTCTGTAGATCTAGAAAACATTGACAAAAACTCCTCCCTACAACGGTTGAAAAAAAAAATGTCAGCTTTATCCAGAAAAAGAGAGAAATTCTTCATAAGGATTCAAGATTGCGCTGTTGCAACCAAGAACTATTGGAAACACACATAATGCGAGTTGCAGCTGATGACACGTCTAGGATGTGTCAAAGAAACAATGGAACATACTCGTATTTTAGCCGGCTGCTCCTAGCATCGAAACAGTACTGTTACGAATATTATGGTTAGAAAATAGCATTTTGAGGTGATTCCTAACAATGCAAAGTTAACGCAGAAAACTCAACCTGCAAACGAAATCTCTTTTTGGACCCCTTTCACCCAGGACCGAATGCGTCTGGAATTATGACAAGGAGCGAGAGCAGCGTCCTGGACAGGCACATGATGGCCAAACGGTGATAACTAATTTTCAAGGGTTTTATTGTGACAGACTACGGTAAGAGGGAAGGCAGATGGCGAGAGAAAGGGTAGTGTTGTTGGAACCGTCTACAAGATTAGACGTATGAAACGGGGTTATCAAGCAGCTGTTCAGGAGGCATTTCTGCGAAGCCCCAGGAAATCAATTCGTCGTGCTTTACTGGAAACTGGGATTCCTCGTGCCACGGTTCACAAAGTTTTACACAAATGTCTTCATCTGAATGCTTATAAGGTACAGATCGTTCAAGCTCTGCAGCATGATGACCAGCCTCACCGTGCTGCAGAGATGTTGCAGCGCATAGCTCATGATAGTTATTATCTGCACTGTTTCTGTTTCTCAAAGACATTCCACGTCTCTGGTACAGTAAATAGGCACAATGTGCGAATCTGGGGATCACAAAATCTCCATTATGTCATCGAATAAAAGAGGGCTAGCGCCAAAGTGAACGTATGGTGAGGCCATGACAGAATTATCGGAACCTTCTGGTTTTACAGAGCCCACGGTAGCATGTAACGTGTACCTGGACATGCTGGAGCTTTCTGTAACACCTCAGTTGCACGCACTCCAATTTTCGGTTATTTTCCAACAAGGCGGTGCCCCACCACATTGGTCAATAATGGTTGTTGAGTTCCTGAATGCCACATTTCCGTACAGATGGATTGGACGCGACGGTCCCATGACATGGCCATTTCGATCGCCTGATATAACCCCTCTAGACTTTTTCCTGTGGGGTTTTGTGAAAGACCATGCTTACTCTAGCAGTGTTCCGGATGTCGAGACGTTGAAGAGCAGAATAACGGACGTCATTGGCTCTGTCTCTGCTGAGATGTTAAACAGAACTAGGCGTGAAATCGAATATCGCTTAGGTGTCTTCAAGGCCACAAATGGTGCCCATGTGGAGGTGTACTGACCCTGGCAAAAAAAAAAAACTTTACTTGTGCACCATCATTGTCGTGCAATACCCTTCTTGTACCTGTAGTACATTTTTTATATTAATTTTTTGTAATGTAGAAAAGACTTTATGGACACCCTGTATTATGATGCACATTGTCTAAAACCCTCTTAAATCTTCGGCTTCAATCCAAATTTTAATACTACGTAAAAATAATTTTTTCATGTGCGTTTGTTTCTGCATTCCTTTGATTTACAATTAAGTATAGATTACCCGCTTCTCGAAATCAGCATACGCCACTGACTGGAACCAACCTGTCATCATAGACAAGACACAATCGACCTGATTGTGCACTAACTGGAACCAGCCTGTCATCCCGCCGATGTTACGCCACTGACTGGAACCAACCTGTCATCATGGACAAGACACAATCGGGCTGATTGTGCACTGACTGGAGCCAGCCTTTCATCACGCCGGTGTTACGCCACTGACTGGAACCAACCTGTCATCATAGACAAGACACAATCGGGCTGATTGTGCCCTGACTAGAACCAGCCTATCATCCCGCCGATGTTACGCCACTGACTGGAACCAACCTGTCATCATGGACAAGACACAATCGGGCTGATTGTGCCCTGACTGGAACCAGCCTATCATCCCGCCGATGTTACACCACTGACTGGAACCAACCTGTCATCGTGGACAAGACACAATCGGGCTGATTGTGCCCTGACTGGAACCAGCCTGTCATCCCGCCGATGTTACACCACTGACTGGAACCAACCTGTCATCATGGACAAGACACAATCGGGCTGATTGTGCCCTGACTGGAACCAGGCTATCATCCCGCCGATGTTACGCCACTGACTGGAACCAACCTGTCATCATAGACAAGACACAATCGGACTGATTGTGCACTGACTGGAACCAGCCTGTCATCCCGCCGATGTTACGCCACTGACTGGAACCAACCTGTCATCATGGACAAGACACAATCGGGCTGATTGTGCCCTGACTGGAACCAGCCTGTCATCACGCCGATGTTACGCCACTGACTGGAACCAACCTGTCATCATAGACAAGACACAATCGACCTGATTGTGCACTGATTGCAACCAACCTGTCATCATAGACAAGACACAATCGACCTGATTGTGCACTGATTGGAGCCAACCTGTCATCATAGATAAGCAACAATCGGGCTGATTGTGCACTGACTGGAACCAGCCTGTCATCACGCCGATGTTACGCCCCTGACTGGAACCAACCTGTCATCATAGACAAGACACAATCGACCTGATTGTGCACTTATTGGAACCAACCTGTCATCATAGACAAGACACAATCAACCTAATTGTGCACTGACTGGAGCCTACCTGTCATCACGCCGATGTCACGCCACTGACTGGAACCAAACTGTACATGTATTTTTCAGAAGTGTGATTAATAACCATGTTGTAACGTATACTCTATATTCACTTTCCTTTTGATTTTACTATCTCTGGTTATTTTATTTTACTATGTAAATTATCTTCCTACTGAACGGAATATTATTTCACCCGCTGAATGAGATCTGGCAATGAGTGTAAGTCATGACGTGGTGGTAGCTCGTATATAGGCGCGTTCATCGAGAAGTGTTGACTAGTGTGTTGTTGCGTTGTAGTTGTGTGTTGTTGCGTTGGAGTTGAGGGTGGTTGGTGGTGTGTTGCGTTGCAGTGTGTTGTTATGTAGTAGTGATATATGAGTGCCTTAGTTGACCAGGAGTCATCATAATAAACAAGTTGTTCTGTAAGTTCAGTCTTTTTCAATTCTTAGTTTTGTCAGACCTCTGTCTGGCTGTTAGGTTTATGACTTTGATTACTTAATATAAATAACCAGCGTTGAGACTTTGTTTAAGTTCATAATTAACGAGTAACAACACCCTTTTGGGAATTCATTATTTTGAAGCTTAGAGCATTATTCATTCATAATAATAATTAGCTTAGCAAAAAGATAAACAAAGCTAATTCATTATAATGTTTGTATATATGTAATATCAGAAAATGTTCTGGAACCCATCATACTGTTATATTTCAACGTGCTAGCTGGAAATCTTTCGTCAATTTTATCGTCAACTATGTTTTAAATTATTTTGCCATTAGGTCATCATTGTGAAGTGTATGGAAATATGTTTACCAAAGAAATCAAGGAGAACAACTGTATGTAAACCTTAGCATTAGGTACCTCTTCAAAGTCATGTAAAATTGCCCGCCCAATATTGTATTGTCACAAGCTTGTCCTGATTCCAATTAATCGCGTTGGTTAATGTAGGCAAAAAAAAAAAAAAAAAAAAAATTAGGCTGTCTAACGCCACATTCATTTTTATTTTGGCGGGGGAGATTTTGTAACCGGGGCTTCTATATTTATCAGAAGCGAAATTCTGTAGCCATTTTTAGAAATAGCGAATCGTATTCATTTTCTTACATTTCCCGCCATTTGGACGAAAGGCTGAGTATTTCCTTTCCCACGCGACGCAGCAGATGACAATTAGGGAATCTTGCGATTTTCGGAAAAGAGACATCTTAGGGTGTAGCCGGAGGGAACGCGGTGGCAGGGGTCGACGAAGCAAGATAGTTTTAAACGGAGTATGCTTGGGGATGAAAGGGACGGAGGAGGATATAGTTTTGAGTGGCCGGAAAGAATGAAAACACGAAAAGGACAGAAGCTTGGTGACATTCCCCGTATGATCTGAATAAACGTTTTCCTCACTGCAAAATTCAGCCTCAGTCGATTCACTTTTCTACGCTTTGTATTGTTTTTATCTTCTCCAGTTGGAAGAATTACGGATTAAACCACCGATACCGAACTTACTTGCTGAACAAAATCAAACGAATCCTCCACACAGGGTGCTGTAATAGAATTCAGCTCCAAGCCCTGTAACAATTTTCAATTTGACGTGCATCAGACTCACGTTGTTTTAAAAAGTTTGTATTCTATTGCAGACATAAACCAAACATGTTGCTAAACTGAAGAACAGTTTAGAATTAATTACAGAAGAAAAACAAAATAAAGGAGCAAAAACTGAAGATTAAATTTTAAAAGTACATGTCACGAGTTTCACTATGGATCCAATCACGGGGAAAAAGAGAGAAAAAAAAATGTTGTCACCAAACCTTACACACAGCAAAATACTAACTCAGGCATTTCTGCGCACAGGGCGAATCACAAAAAATTGCGCTCCCGCCACCCCACCGAAGTTGTTAAGACAAAAAAGCTTTGCCGCCTGAAATATTATAATCCTGCTTGTCGCATGAGTTTTTAGGATATTGTAACTGGTCTTGTGTGTTGATTACGCATAAATTTGTATCATTTATTACTCACACGCATATGAAATTACAATTTTTCGAAAACAATTGGCACTCGCCACAAGGACTGGCTTCTGACATTCATGGGGTCAAAGGTCAGGACATAGCGTAAAAATAAAGAAGAAAGAAATTTAATTCAATGCTTCACACTGAATTAAATTTCTTTCTTCTTTCTTTTTTATGCTTTCCAACCGTAAGTTGAAGAAGCGTATATGCACCAGATTTGTCCGTCTGTCCGTCCGTCTGCCCGCACGATAACTCGCGTAAAAGTGGTTCGATTTCGATGATATTTTAGTATGTGGAAGGGGACCACCTGGGGACGAACCCTATTGAAAATTGGGTTAAGTGGGGTAAAAGGTCAGGACATAGGAGCGGGATGCATTCTATTGCCCTTATGCGTCATAACTTGCGTAAAAATGATTCGATTTCGATGAAATTTTA
Source organism: Macrothele yani (assembly GCA_039090855.1). Lineage (NCBI taxonomy): Eukaryota > Metazoa > Arthropoda > Arachnida > Araneae > Macrothelidae > Macrothele > Macrothele yani. The sequence continues at coordinate 43,986,434 of CM077005.1, read as the reverse complement.
GTATGTGGTAGGGGACAAACTGTGGAGAAACCCTATTGAAAATGAATGAGATTAATGGGGTCATAGGTCAGGACATAGCATCGGGATCCATTCTATCGCTTTTATGCGTCATAACTTGCGTAAAAATGGTTCGATTTCGATGAAATTTTAGTACGTGGTAGGGTCAAACTGGGGACAAACCTTATTGAAAATGAGATTAATGGGGTCAAAGGTCAGGACATAGCATCGGGATCTATTCAATCGCCCTTATGCGTCATGACTTGCGTAAAAATGGTTCGATTTTGATGAAATTTTAGTATGTGGTAGGGGACTACCTGAGGACAAATCCTGTTGAAAATGGGAATAATGGGGTTAAAGGTCACGACATAGGAACGGGATCCATTTCATTGCCCTTATGCATCACAACTTGCGTAAATATGGTTCGATTGCAATGAAATTTTAGTATGTGGTAGGGGACCACCTGGGGACAAACCCTATTGAAAATGGGTGAAATGGGGTCAAAGGTCAGGACATAGGATTGGGATCCATTCCATCGCCCTTATGCGTTAAAATTTATGTAAAAATGCTTCGATTGAGACAAAACTTTATCATGTTGTTCCGGACGTATACTTCACCGGTTCTGTTGAATATCATCGAAATGGGGTCAAAGGTCGGGTCATAGGAGCGAGATTTATTGTACAGCCATTATCCTCATAACTTGAGTAATGGTTTCTGGTATGTTGGAAAGCGTATCATAATCAATGCATTGCATGATTTTACTAACTTGTTTTTGTCATTCTTTTGTACTCGTAGTTAATTGATAACTAACGTTTGCGCAATATTTTAAAGAACGGGTTACTTTTTTCGGTGGACCAGAGGAAGACCTCTGCAAAGTTATTACCAATAGTTCAACAACCTAACTTTTATATATTTTTATGGGGTACACGACAAATAAGATATTAGGGAGCTAGGAGTCATTTCTTATCCCAAACGGGAAAGTCATTTCTTATCCGAAACAGTCAAAGGTAGCCGAAGCACTTGCTGCCGTAAAAAAATGCTCCGTTGCTGCAGACGACGTCGAACCGTCCGTGTGGACACTGGGTATTGCACCACACACCCGGACCAAAGAATATCTAACGAGAAGAAGGCTCAGCGAGATGTATCTAGCGCAGCTATATCTTCAGGGAAAACATGCAGTGCATAGAAGCCAACATACAGGCTGATCGGCTGATGCCGGAGCAGACTGCTCATGCGTATTTCTGTTGACTTCAATTCTTTAGGTAAAGAATAGTCAGCCGTCAGCCGAGCTACTCAGACTCACAGCACGTGATTGCAACCTTCTCGGTAGCATAATCACTTCGCAAATCGGATATGTTAGTTTTGTTACGCCAACCGGGTAATCAATTCTAAACTGTTCTTCAGTTTAGCAACATGTTTGGTTTATGTGTGCAATAGAATACAAACTTCTTAAAACAACGTGAGTGTGATGCACATCAAACTTAAAATATTCCTTCTTTTTTAATCGAATTATTATTACCACACAAATAAAATTATGTCTGATTCTTTGAATTTTGATTAAAGTGGAACAAAATATTGCTAACATCTTACAGTTGTCAAATGAGGACTCGGATTTATATTTAAAAACTGCTTTTTATTTAGTTTGGTTTTTGAAAGTATCCTCTATGTATTATGATAATCAGAAACGATCTGCACATTTCCAGAAATATTTCCAGTAATGCCAAATACTAGGGAATGTCTGCATTTTGTACGGATCCTTAGGCCTAACTGTAATATTTGCTGAAATTTAATTTAAATAGTAATACTAATGTTATTGCATATTTTTCTCACCAAAATAAGGGATGGGCGGGATATCAGAAAACAGCAACAACAACAAAAACTGCTCTAAGCAAATAGTCATCAGATCGAAGGAAACCATCGTGGATCAAAGAAAAGCTTTACTACCGTAATCCCTCCTAACGTGTTTTGCTCCTGAATGTTAACTTTCCCGCATAGCATATTATCTCTTAAGATGTGGTGGCGCTGTTGCCGCCTGTTTTACGTTATCTCTATGAGAGTTGACCTTCTTTAAGCGTTAGATATTCTTTGCCCGAATTGTTGAGCTACAGTGGTCGATGTATTTGAGCAATACGTCAAAGCCATGCGCATCAGATGTCGGTCATCTCGTTCGGTGGAGTGACGGGGCCGTTGGGATTTCGCACGTCGAAGCTTTTGTTCCTACAATAACAACTGACGTCATATTCTCCCTACTGGGGCCACATGCCATCCCACACGAGCACCGATGTCTCAGTGATAATCAGCAATCCCGATACGTCGATTTTTTCGTTTCTCCACTATACCAACTGACGCCATATTCTCCCTACTGGAGCCACATACCATCCCACACGAGCACCGATGTCTCAGTGATAATCAGCAATCCCGACATGCCATAATTATCCCGTGATCGAAGTAGGAAAGCTGCTGGTAGAGCTGCCGTTGTCTTCGACGGGGTATGTTGCAGATGTCCGTGGTCAGGAGCGGCGAACAAACACACTTCGAGTGCTTAACACAGGCTCCTTGTTCACTCCTCTTATACGACCTCCAGGCGGCGTTACTGACTCACATGATTTCATATGTGCTACCCGGTTAATCTTTTACATGTGCCCCCGTGTTCTGCCCTGCCAAATTTCGAGCCCATGGGATGCGATGTGGTTGGTGTTGCACTTTTAATGGCCAGCAGTGTATTTTTCAAACTTATACCACTGCCTATGGGTATTGATGTGCACACAAAGATGATTTCCGCAGGGAGAGTCTGCACTAAAAGCAATCAAAATCTTCCTCTCTCGGAGCTATGACATATTGAATGGTCGGCTCTCGTGCGTAAAAACCATTCACGCGAACAGCAACACCAATTCAGAATAGATGCGAAAGGCGAAGCAAATGTCACACGCTGACTTGTCAGGGATAACTGGACAAGAATAACTAAAGATCGCTTATAGAGGATGCAAGCACAAAATAGACTGCAAAGGAAGTACACCCTCAAGACGAAATACCGCTTGTGCAAAACCGTGTTTTTTACTTTTCGCCAGCTGTACGTTTTCCCAGTGGCAAGTGTTCAGAAGCTTCCCAAAATGCAGCCATATTTTATTATTCGGTTGGGTTGAACAATATCGTTTCTTTTCTTTTTTGAACTCTCACCGCAAGACTGAATTCCTTACACCGAAAGAGCAATACGCATGCGCCGCCTGTGTTGTGGGTGATTCTTATGAGAACGAATACAGCAAGAATAGATCGACTGTAGAAGAGCGCGGTAAGTGCACTCTTGATGAGTTCGCTGAACTTCAAATTTTGTGAAGTGCTGTTGACGGTGCTTGTGACGACAAGAGGTTATGATTCCATCGGGCTAATTGGATAAAAATGGCCGCTCTCTGAACGAGCTGGTAAATTCGAAACCGGGGGGCATTTTACCAAGATAATAAGTAATGGAATTATGCCGAATGTTGAACGGATTTACGAAGCGTAACACACATTGGTTTCCAAAACTTCATCCTTTGTCGTCAGTGTAATTTCGTGCTTCAAATAGAGAAATACTTGAAACTCAGTTTTTTATAAGCCTATTTATTTATCTTTAATATTTTGATCGCACGCAAACGACGAAAATATTAAAGATAAATAAATAGCTAAAACCAAGAAAATGAAAAAAAAAATGTCATTTATTCCTCTCTATTCAATAATTAATCAGGGCATAGGTTTCAAAATAAAATTAGTTATCGGATGTAAGAAGTGCTTTTCAGATTGAACTTCTAAGAGTGGAAATGTATTACCCAATGTCAATATACACTTACGCCAGCGATAAAATTTTGCGTTATGCAAAGCAAGAAGGACACCGAAAGCTTTGTATATACATAGTCGTATCATAATAATATGACCACCTACCTAATAATGGGAATAACCACCCTTGGTCTTAATAACGGCGTGGCACGGACGCTATGAGGCCCTGGAAGGTTGCCTGAGGCACACGTGCCCATTCGGACTGCAGCAGAGCACGGGGATCCCGGAGATGACGTAACCGTGGGTCGGCTAGTCGAACCTTTCGATTCAAATAGTCACACAAGTTCTCTATGGGATTGAAGTCAGGCGATTTCGCCGACCAAGAGAGAACGGAGACATAGCTGTCGTGGTCCTCGAACCAGTCACGAACCCTCTTAGCGCATTGTCCTGTTGGTAGACACTATCACCACCAGGGTAAACGTCCAACATAAAGGGATGCATGTGGTCAGCGAGGATGGACAGGAAGCCATTGGCGGTCAGGGACCCATCCAGTGGTACCAGCGGTCACAGGCTACACCAGGAAAACATCCCCCAGACATGCACACTGCCACCGCCGGCCTGTACTTGACCGACAAGCGTGTCCGGGTGTTGGCTCTCGTGTGTCTGACGTCATATCCGCCACCGCCCGTCACTGCTGTGGAGTAGAAACCTCGATTAGTCGAAGAAGACAACCTTTTCCCACTCTTCCACTGTCACAATGACGGTAGTCCCATGCGAACTGCAGGCGTCGTTGTCACTGGACCTGGGCGCCTTGACGCAGCGTCGACTCCGGAGACCCATGCGTAACAGGGTTCGACCTAATGTTATCGCGGATACGTACCTAGGTGTCCCAGGGTTCATTTTCGTGGTCAATTGCTCCACTGTTGCGCGTCGATTGCTCTTTACCAGTCGACGGAAGCGATGTTCTCTTCTGGGGTCGATGACCTTTGGGGCTCCACAGTTATGACGTCACGAGGTGCTTGGTGTGTCAGGGGTCCATTCTTGGTACACCCTTACTACAGCACCTCGCGAACAGCTCACGAAGTCTGCTGTTTCTGTGATGCCACCCTTGCCGCGGTAGCCGATGATCATTTCTTTTTTGAACGTCCGTCAAATCACTACCTCTTCCCATTGTGCTCACGTAACGCACTATGGCTCATTTATCCTGACTGGCCACTTATATCTCCGTGAGGTCGACCTTGTCACGTGCACCCTGTGAAGCACCTGGGCGGGTACACTGTGATACGAGGGGAGGTCATATTATTCTGATACGACCGTGTATTTCCAACTATTGAATACGAAATTTTTTTTTAATCGGAACGGATGTTTCGAGGGTGGCTATACGACAAGCATAAAAACACGGTTATCACAATGAGTTAGAAACCTGAACATTTTAAAATTGCCAAAGTCTTATGGTAAGCTTCATTACGTGCAAAAGAACTTTCTTTAATACAACTTTTTTTTTTGATTGAAGGTTTAATGCCTACCTTGAGCAACTCAATGGGCTGTAAGCAGTCACCCGGCCCTAATTTAGGGCCACTGGTTCCAGTGAAGGGAGAGAGCCAATGACGTAAGACAAACACAACATCCATGCCTCACCAGGATTCAAACCCGCATCCGTTTCGGACGAATGATCAGAAGCCATCGCTTATAGACCACTGCTGGCATAGGCATTCAGAGCGGCCTACGTCTACGCAGGCCGCTCTGAGTGCTTATGATAACCCGTGTTCACCGTTGAAGGTGCCTACAATGGGCACACGAATATCAAAACTGGGCCTCGGGTGATTGGAAGAAGATCGTTTGTTCCAATGAATCTCGTTTCCTATTGCGCCATATGGACGGCCTGGTACGCGTGGTTTTGTTTACCAGAGAAAGAATTGGATGCAGTTACGGAGATTTAATACTAGAATTTTTAGGCAAAGATATTATTTTATAAAGATAATAAATCTCATTTCGCAACTTTTATCTCCCTCTAGTCCTCCATTTCCTTTGTTTCCACGATGCGTGAGAAAATTTTGTTTATGCACTCCTCTATGAAACATCGGAAGCACGGTTTATTTAGAGACGCCAGTTTGTCGGACCTTAGGGTCTGGGCATTTGTATTTCGTAGACGAATTCGTATTATCCAGCTCATTTGATCTTTTGCCTTCTTAATTTCAAAGCAGCCGACTGAAGGCGCAAACCCTCTCAATTTCTACCTTGAACTTTTGTTAAGCCGACGCTGGCGTTTCCCAGGGTTTTTGTGGAAGAAAGGGGGTCAGTTTGTGTGGAAACAAAGGGGGTTCTGAGAGAGTCGACTCGAGGATTTGAAAGCGAGCGATCTCAGGAGGACCAGGGGAGGAAACGCCTTTGGTGTTAGGAGGTACGTCTGAAGCTGACCCGGGGAATTTAGGTTTTTCTCCACAGGCGCAAAAGGGAAACGAAGAAATGACCGAAGGGCGATTTAGAGAAATCTTACTTTCAGAGGAACAGGGAGGAAGAATTACTAAGCTGAGGACAACCATTCCGCGATTAAGTAAAGAAAAGAAAGAAAGTGCTTTTTAAGAAATCTAAAAGGATTGCAGAAAAATTATTACTTATAGCTGTTATTATATATTATCCTTACTTCACTACGGCAACCACGCAAGACTATGGAAGTTAACAAAAGGTAGTTAACAATACACCGTGGGACGAAATGAAGCAGGTGCAGGAAGTGTAATGCTTTGGGCAATCTTCTGCTGAGAAATCCTTGGTCATTCATGTGCAGGAAACTAATGCCTTCTAGCACCTACCTAACCATCCATGCAGACCGGGTACATTCATTGCATGAATGTACCCGGTCTGCAGAATGGTTTGCAGAACATGAGGAAGACTTCTACGCATGTAATCATCTGTGGTTTGTATTGGAATAGCAAACCGGATCTGCGGCGACTCAACCACGTGACTTACAAGAGTTAAAGGATCTGCTGGTAATGTCCAATCAAACATCTGTGGTTGGAGTTGGAACAGCAAATCCGATCTGCAGCGACTCAACCACATAACTCACAAGAGTTAAAGGATCTGCTGGTAACGTCCAATCAAACATCTGTGGTTGGTGTTGGAACAGCAAATCCGATCTGCGGCGACTCAAACACGTAACGCACAAGAGTTAAAGGATCTGCTGGTAACGTCCAATCAAACATCTGTGGTTGGTGTTGGAACAGCAAATCCGATCTACGGCGACACAACCACGTAACTCACAAGAGTTAAAGGATCTGCTGGTAACGTCCAATCAAACATCTGTGGTTGGTGTTGGAACAGCAAATCTGATCTGCGGCGACTCAACCACGTAACGCACAAGAGTTAAAGGATCTGCTGGTAACGTCCAATCAAACATCTGTGGTTGGTGTTGGAACAGCAAATCCGATCTGCGGCGACTCAACCACGTAACGCACAAGAGTTAAAGGATCTGCTGGTAACGTCCAATCAAACATCTGTGGTTGGTGTTGGAACAGCAAATCCGATCTACGGCGACTCAACCACGTAACTCACAAGAGTTAAAGGATCTGCTGGTAACGTCCAATCAAACATCTGTGGTTGGTGTTGGAACAGCAAATCCGATCTGCGGCGACTCAACCACGTAACTCACAAGAGTTAAAGGATCTACTGGTAACGTCCAATCAAACATCTGTGGTTGGTGTTGGAACAGCAAATCCGATCTGCGGCGACTCAACCGCGTAACTCACAAGAGTTAAAGGATCTGCTGGTAACGTCCAATCAAACATCTGTGGTTGGTGTTGGAACAGCAAATCCGATCTGCGGCGACTCAACCACGTAACTCACAAGAGTTAAAGGATCTACTGGTAACGTCCAATCAAACATCTGTGGTTGGTGTTGGAACAGCAAATCCGATCTGCGGCGACTCAACCGCGTAACTCACAAGAATTAAAGGATCTGCTGGTAACGTCCAATCAAACATCTGTGGTTGGTGTTGGAACAGCAAATCCGATCTGCGGCGACTCAACCACGTAACTCACAAGAGTTAAAGGATCTGTTGGTAACGTCCAATCAAACATCTGTGGTTGGTGTTGGAACAGCAAATAAGATCTGCGGCGACTCAACCACGTAACTTACAAGAGTAAAAGGATCTGTTGGTAACGTCCAATCAAACATCTGCGGTTTGTGCTGGAACAGCAAATCCGATCTGCGGCGACTCAACCACGTAACTTACAACAGTTAAAGGATCTGCTGGTAACGTCCAATCAAACATCTGTGGTTTGTATTGGAACAGCAAATCGGATCTGCGTCGGCTCAACCTCGTAACTTACAAGAGTTAAAGGGTCTGCTGGTAAAGTCCAATCAAACATCTGTGGTTTGTTTTGGAACAGCAAATCCGATCTGCGGCGACTCAACCACGTAACGTACAAGAGTTAAAGGATCTGCCGGTAACGTCCAATCAAACATCTGTGGTTGGTGTTGAAACAGCAAATCCGATCAGCGGCGGCTCAACCACGTAACTTACAAGAGTTAAAGGAACTGTTGGTAACGTGTTGGTACCCGTACCAGAAGTCATCTTTAGAAATCTTGTGGCGTCTATGCCGCTCCGGGCAAGAGCTGTTTTGGCGACACGTGAAGGACCAACGTTATGAGCGAATGAAATGTCCGGCGCGAACGAGCAGTGGAGACAAGCTCCAACCACAGCGGAAAGGAACCACGCACAGGTGTTGCGGGTATTACTTCACAGAGTTTCTATGAATAGCTAGCATGTGTGCGCGGAGAACAAGGTTCAGGCGAGGTTTGTTTGGACGCAACGTGGCTTGCAGAGGAAACATGCAGACGCCGGATTTGAGAGTCATCTTCCCGCATGAATTTAAACTGGGCCTTTCTCCAGGAATTGCCGCTCGAAACGTTAACAAAGTGTTTGTGGAGGATACAGCCAACGAACGAACTATTCGGCGGTAGTTTCTGAAGTTTCGAAGCGGAGATACGGACCTGAAAAAACGAAGCTAGTGATCACCGACCTGTTGCTGTTTCTGACAATATTCTGTTACGTGTGCTTGAAGCGGAACCCCGAAAGACGTGTCGTGAGATAGCGACAGAGGTATAGGTGTCCACAACGCGACAGTTGTTCGGCGTCTGGCTGCGCTGCGTAAGGCCAAAAAGCTGGACATGTGGCTGCCGTATGCGTTGACAACTGCCAACAAGACCAGGTGTCTGGAAATCTGCACGTCGCTGCTTGCCAGGAAATAAACAGGAACCTCTACTACATCGAATCGTCACCTGCGACGAGAAGTGGATCCTTTATGATAATCAGAAACGATCTGCATAATGGCTAAGCAAGGCACAACCTACTGGACGGCATCCGAAGCCACCCCTACACACCAAAAGATGATGTTCCTTGTTTGGTGGTCCACAGCCGGGATAATTCATCAGAGTTTCTTGGCAAGAAGCCAAACCATCACCGCAGAACGTTATTGTGCTGAATCAAACCAGATGCACGGGAAATTTCTGCATAAACAACCGGCTTTGGTCAACAGACATGGTGTTCTGCTGCAAGCAACGCCCACCCTCATGTCGCACAACGAACAATGCTGACAGTAAGTGCCTTGTGCTATGAAGCACTGCCTACTCCCCGGACTTATCTCCGACAGACTATCATCTGTTTCGTAGCCTGGATCACTTACTGTCCGGGAAACAGTTTACGACAGAAAACGAGGTTCAACGTGCAGTTGATGATTTCTTCGGGTCCCAGCCACAAGACTTTTTTCGTTCCGGCATCATGGCCTTGCCGGACATATGGCAACTATGTGTCGATGCCGAGGGGGATTATTTTGCCAAGGTAAGATGTCCTGCATTTCCGTTCTCGCCATCCACGAGTGCTGGTCTTTTGCCGGACATTTCATTCGCACCAACCCAATATTTGGCAGGCGGTCATAATGTTTTGTCTCTACGGTGTATCTTTTTCAGAAATCAATTTTTGGCATACCATCTAAATATTATGTTACCCTGCACGGGTACCCCCAATCTGAAAGAAAAAAAGCCTGTTGACTTGGATTTGAACTCGAGATGAAACTGTCCGAAGGCGAAAATGTTACTCAAATCAGGAACTTGGGTGAAATGTCTTAAGATAGTGCTGCGTTCCGGAAGTGATACGGTTCGTTTCTCATTATTTTTTGTGAAGAGTAACATAAAATTAATTTCCATTATTTATAGACTATATTTTTTTTTTTTCGTCGCATGCATTCTGTTCTGATATTTCAAATTTCTAAAGTGATTTCGACACGATTCTCCCATATTTTTAATATGCTAAGTTTTTTTTTCACTTTCTAAAATGTTCGTTGTTTATTTTTTTCTTAAGCTTAACTATAAACTTAATTTCTCAATTGATTGTATTTTCAACGCATGAGTGCGATCTTGTGTTTTGAACATTTCTTTCGCAATTTTGCAGTTCTTCCATTTAACGTATGTAACGTTAAGCAAAGGATTACTTTCCTTGCACAATAAAAAATGTCTGTTCCGTACTTAAAGAATTAACTGTTCCACAAAAAATCTGCTGTTCCGTACTTAAAACCCAGTTGCCTTTGTTCTCTCTTCACTTACACTTATGACCGCGTACCTACACTTCTCTGGCTGTGACTAAACACTCCGGAGATTTCTTTTGCAGCTGTACACGCAGAAATCGGTTAGAAGTGGAACAAAGCGGTTTTAACTGAAAACCCGCCAAACAACTTTAACCCGCCTAACAACGTCTGGCCACGGTGCACCCGGTATAAATGCTAATTCCATGATTTTCACAGCGGTTTTCAACTACAGAATACGAATATTTCTATTCGTAAAGAGCAAAAACAAGCAATCCACAGCTTGTTTACATGCGATATTTTCTTAGCAGACAACATTTAACTGCACAGTAGATGTGTTCTTTCGTGTTCATCCAACAATCTGTTGCCAGTTTCAACACTCTGATTTTTTATTTTCTGCAATTTCTTATCAAAACTGTTCTAAAAATGCGCGTGCATCCTCTATATATTTCAATTAGAGCAACGCAAATTATTGCAGCAAATAATTTCTTCGCCACCGCATATTAAAACAAACATTGGAATATTTAAATCTTAAAATACGAAGGTGTACACTCCGTTTTAAACATCGAAAAATATCTGCACTAAAAAGAAACTCCTTTCCTAAAAATCAAACGTCTACTGAAAGAAATGAGAAAACAATACATCCGAACCGTTTTAAACAAAGTTACAGGAATATGAAATGTGAAAAATAAAGAATAAGAAAAAAAAATCACGCACGCAAAAAAAACCCCCAAAAAAACTTCGATGTATTTCACGATAGCTCTTGTTAAGTTCTCCAAAAGACACGAAGCATACGTGAAGAAAAAGATTTATAATTATGATGGCAGTAAACTATACAAAGGAAAAGTAATTCCGTACTTAATGTTTCATTCGTTGAATGAAAGAAATGGAAAATTGCGAAACAAATGTTTAAAACACAATCAATACAGAAATTGAGTTTATAATAAGCTTCTACGAAAAAAAAATAATGAAATACCGCACGGAAAAATTAAACAACGAACATTTTAGAGAGGGGGAAAAAAACAAAACAAATAAGAAACATTTTCCTTAGTACAATGAAAATATGAGAGAATTGCGTAGAAAGCACCACAAAAATCTGAAAAATTAGAACAGAACACACGCGACGCAAAAAAAAAAAAATAAATAAAAAATAAAATGATAATACGCAAAGGGAATCAATTTCATAAGATTCTTCAGAGGAATTAATAATAAGAGAACCCTGCAGAGAAATTGTCCTGCACATATTTCTGCTTACCGCTACGTAAACTAAGAACTACTAAGGATGTTCATACATTTTCAGAACATTTTTAATAAGAAATAACAGAAAATAAAAAAACCTTCAAAGAACTGAAACTGGAAACACTGTGTTACATGAAAATGATGAAACCATCTGCTGTAATTAAATACCGTTTGCTAAGAAAATGCCGTACGTAAACAAGCTGTCGATAGAAAGTTATGTTCTTGCTTTTTACGAAGATAAATATTTATAATTTGTAATTAAAAACAGCTGTGAAAATCATGGAATAAGCACTTTTAAATGTAAACTAAGAAATATTATTAATAATAGAGGGGTATAGCTTTTAACAAGAAAAAGAACACCAAACGATTATCCAAAGAAGGTACGTACTTTTACCACTATTTTAAAAGTAAGATCTCTGGTCTTAAGGCTGTCTTTGAGTGAGTGTTAGGGTTCATCTTCTGCGATTAATGGGGCAAAAAATCACTCCTTGGGCGTGGCTTTTACGTCTTCAGGGACTGTCACAGAAGTTGGCGTCACCGAATCACTGCAGGCCTCGCCATATTCAGAATGGAGGCAGTGTCTCGTTGGCTCCACAATGAAAAGACAAAACGCATTGTTACGTTTTAACCAATAACGATGTTTGGGGTGGAGCTTAGTAGGTAGGCGCAGTTCTTATATCTCAAATTCAGGGGTTCTCTGCTAATGTACACATTTTCTCTTCAAAAAATTAACGTACAGTAGGATTTAAGATAATTTATGAGAGACAAGATTCCAGTCTCACTTTTGGCCCCATTCATTTATTTCTATTTGGCTTAGATATTTAAAAAAATCAGACAGAAATGAGAGATTTCGTTTCTTCCAGACAGAAACACTGCTAAGCTAATTCATCGCGCCATCTAGCGCCCAGATTGGAATACTTTTGAGTCAGATAAATTGAATTTAAAAAAATTGTAAAACTATGACACATAGTTTTAGAATATTTTATATAGGTCGTTTTTATTTGTGCTCACAATTTCAGCCACTGCAAAGTAATAGTCTTCGAGAAAATGTGTACAAAAGAATTTACATTGCAGATATAGGATAGAATTTCTCTTACACTCATTCAAAGACAGCCTTAAAAGAAATTCCACGGACCCAAAGAGTAATTGCTAAGTCTAAGAATTTCTGTACCAAATATACAAAAGATCATAAACAAAAATTTAAAACTGAAATAGAAAAAACCCGTTCATCCCTTTTTGCCTAGACACGTAGCTGAGCGCAGAACACGGTGTAGACTTCATTATGAAAATCACTTAGCCGGAGACAGATAGAAATTTATTGTGACTATTGATGAATCATGGAAATACAAAGGCTGTTCTATAACAACTGACAGAATTATTTTTGAGTTGGCAACCCTGCGAAGGGAGAAATAACCACGCAGACGACTAACTGAATTAAGTATCTATGGCAAATGTCATTAGCAGTGGGAGACGATTCTGGTTTTGTTATGGCACAGTTGTTTAAGTTACGTCGGCATTTCGCCATACAGCTATGGAGGTGAGTGATTCAGAGTTAAGAAGTGAAATGCGTTGTGAGATAAAATTTTGCTATCGTTTGGGTAAAACAGCTCCAGAAACAGTTGATTTAATGAAAAAAGCTTACAAAGATAAAGGTTTGGGTGAATAAACGATTTTTGATGGCACCACGATTTAAAAAAAAAAGGCGTTTGTCGGCAGAAATCGCTCCTCGGCCTGGTCGACCTGAAAGTGTTGTTACGGAGCGTATTGTTAACACTGGGCAATCGTGCAAGATGATCGACGAATGACGAGTGAAGACATAGCGGCGTCAAATAATATTTCAAAAACGTCCGCATTCCGCATTCTACGCGACAAATTACTGCTGCATCGTGTGTGTTCCAAATGGGTACCTCATCACCTGACGAGAGAACAATTGTTAGCCAGAGTTCAGGTGTGTCATGAGTGTAAACAAATGTTTTCAAAGGATCCAAACTTTCTAAATACAGTAATAACTGCCGATGAAACATGGGACCACTATTTCTGTCCCCTCACGAAGCGCGCAACGAGTATTTGGAAACACACAGGCTCGCCTCCTCCGAAAAAAGTCCGCCAAACCAAATCAGCTGGGAAGGTGATGATGATAATTTTCTTTTATCATAAAGGTGTAGTCTACCAGCATGCCGCTTCTCCAAGCATTACTGTCAATGCTGAGTATTATACATTTCAGTCTTGAAGCGCCTCCGACGACACATATCGATAAAGCGACCGGAACTGGTGGGCAAGTGGATCCTACACCATGATAACGCCCGCCCACATGTGGCTGCTTGTGTTCAACAATTTCTTACGAAATGCAGTATTGAAATCGTGACACAGTCTGCCTACAATCCTCATCTCGCACCGTGCGATTTCCGGTTGTTTCCAACAATGAAGGAGAAGTTGCTTGGCGCAACGTTCAACACAGATGCTGACGTTATTCAAGCTGTACAGGGGTCGCTATAAAGCAGCTTCCACAAAATGCCTTCGCCACATGCTTTGAAAAGTGGACTCGTTGCATATCAGAGGGAAGATGCTTTGAGAAAGAATAACACATATTTTACAGTGCTTATATTTCTTCATTTTGTGTGATTTTTACTCTTAGTTTTTTTGGAACGGCCGTTGTTGTACCTAAATGACTAACAAAAAAATGGTCCATTTACTATCGCAAAACTACAGATAACGTATAACGAAGTAAATTTTTCCGTCATTTTTGGTCTACGCCGGGATTCGAACCCGAGTCCGCTTATTCCAGAACAAGTCGCTCTACCAACTGAGCTACGCAAACGTTTCTTCTGATTACTATCTGCCTTTATGTCGTGTGCGTCCTTCTGGCAGGTACGCCACATCTCTTGATACGTTACATCATCTCCCCCTTATTATTTTTTTTTTTATTTGAAGTGCTGGAGAAGGGATTCTCTTATTTTTCCTATCTCGCGGTGAGGAAAGAACATCACACCATTGCGAGATTTTGAACGGTCGGGTAATCCGGATAGTTCGGGCGCCATTATAACGAAGTGAATTTCTCCGTCATTTTTATCCGCGCCGGGGCTCGAACCCGGATCCCCTCATTCCGGAATAAGTCACTCTACCAATTGAGCTACGCGGACGTTTCTTCTGATTACTATCTGCCTTTATGTCGTGTGCGTCCTTCTGGCAGGTACGTCACATCTCTTGGTACGTTACAAACGACTTACAAACTTGTTTCCAAGAACTCAAAGTTTCAGTAAAGGATTCATGATATTAACGGTTGCTCGTACGATAGGGTATTAAAGTCAAGAAAAGTTGAAAAAAATGTTAAAATGAATTCTGCACATTACCAAAATAATGAGACATATATCGGAAATTCGTGTTAATACTTCCAAAGTAAAAAAGTAAAATTCTCAAAATTTACACGGTTCTTAAAAGCCGTGAAAGTTAAAAGTGCTTAAACAACTTTATTTACAATTAAAAGAAAGACAAGATCTTTCGTAGCCGCTCGTCCACATCCTCAGGTCTGCACAGTCAAGAGTCCCACAATTATATATAACCCAAGTGTTCAAAAGAAGGTAGTTGTCAGTTTACAAAGCAGCGTGTACACACCCAAATCTACATATTTCCCCGGTCTTCGGTTAGGGCGGTGCTGGTAAACTCCGGTTTGGGCAGAAATCTTCATGCAGTTTCTTGAGAACACTGTACTTGCAATGGTACCCTGAACCCCACTTTTATTCGTGCGTTATGTGGATGATATATTGATTTTCTGGCAGTATGGTCTTGAACAACTGCAACAACTTACGCAGCTGTTCTCCTCTCAATACCCGTCTGTTAAATTCACTCCGGAGGTGGAGGAATCAGGCTCGCTCCCTTATTTGGATTTTCTACTCACTCATAACCAAAAGATTGGTAATTTTCAGTTCTCAGTATACCGGACCCTTGCATTATTCCTTTTGATTCGTCCCACCTTTTGAGTTACAAGCTTGCTGCCCCCAGGTTTTTACTAAACAGGACTTTCACTCATTCTTCTTCCGTTAAGTTACGTAAACAGGAACTGATTAGGATTTTTCAAATTACTTCTCAACATGGTTACTCTCAACACGTTGTCCTTTCCTTACTTAAAAGGCACTACGGAAGACTTGCAACCACATTGAGCCAAGATAGGACACCCCACAAGTTTATTGGCACCATCGATTACCACCCTGAGCTCGTCGACCTACTTAAAGGATTTTACAAAGGTATGGACCTAAACTTTGGTGTCCGGACATTTAATTTAGTTCACAAAGACCATGACCCAATTCCCTTACAGTCACGTGCAGGTGTATAAACCATTCCTCTACGTACTACTGTACCGGGAGTGAAGGAACTGATGTATGTGGGATCTACCGCTAGGAATCTGCTCTTACGTGTACAAGAACATGAATACTCAACTAGCAACCCTAATATTTCCACCTCATTAACAAGAACTTTGAGATTGGGACAACCTTTTCCGGATTGGGACTGCTCAACTATTGTGGCACCTTTAATGCCTCGTCAGACTTTATTATTTATGGAGTCATTGTGGATCGCCTACTACGGAGAAGGAAGTTGTAACGAGGAAACACCTTTTTGCCTTCACAATGTTAAAATGTTAGCACCGCCCTAGCCGAAGACCGGAAAAATATGCAGATTTGGGTGAGTACACGCTGCTTTGTAAACTGGCAACTACCTTGCCTTTTGAACACTTGGGTTATATATAATTGTGGGAATCTTGTACTCTTGACTGTACAAACCTGAGGATGTGGACGACGCGGCTACGAAAGATCTTGCTTTTCTTTTAATTGTAAATAAAGTTGTTTAAGCATTTTTAACTTTTACGGCTTTTAAGAATCGTGTAAATATTGAGAATTTTACTTTTCTACCAAAATAATGTTTTAACTCCTACATTTAAAGAGGAAATACCATTCCTTTATCCACACAGCCTTCAAAGAGTAGAACTCCATCAGGATGAGACTACCAGTCATACACTAAACTCTATCACTGTAATTCTTGAAAAAGGAGACGGGTATCAAGTCTATACCTTTTGCTCATATTCCTTCAAAGTCGCCTGATATGTCACCAATGGACTATTGTGCCTTCGGACTGCTAGAAAGAGCGCTTTGTAAACGCAGAACTGAAACCATGATTGGACTATGGAAAGTAGTGGAAGAGGAGTGGAATAAAATGCCACTACCAATTTTAAGAAACACCCTGTTATCTTGGAAATCTAGATGTAGATTCATGGTCCAGAGAAACGGTTATCATGTAGAACGTTTAAGAAAGAAATAATTTCATTTTAAACATTAGTTATATTGCTAGAATATCTTTCTAAAACTGTGTGAACTTCCCCTGCGTCCCCAACAAGAGCTTTCACCAGTGTTGTCAGAAGCTTCTTCCTGAAACCAGTAGATAAGAGCTCAAAACATTAGTAGAAATCAGTACATCAGGTTTTTCTGCTTGAAACATGCACCACCTGACGAATGCAATGTTGCATTGGATGTAATCTCAATTCGAAAAATAAATATTGCCACAGTACTCCACGAACACTGTCATACATCAGAGTAGGAACAATTACACTTTCATACCCAGTCATTCGGGACTCCATTCATTCCTGTCAAATCCTTCTAAAGCAGATATGACTTTCAATGAAGAATTCACTCGCCTACTAATTTCTTGGTCTAATTTGTTCTCTCTGTCGAACATACTTTGTAACGTACCAGGAGATGTGACGTACCTGCCAGAAGGACGCACACGACATAAAGGCAGATAGGAATCAGAACAAATGTCCGCGTAGCTTAATTGGTAGAGCAACTTGTTCCGGAATAAGCGTACTCGGGTTCGAATCCGGGCGCGGATAGAAATGACGGAGAAATTCACTTCGTTATAATGGCGCCCGAACTATCCGGATGACCCGACCGTTCAAAATCTCGCATTGGTGTGATGTTATTTCCACACCGCGAGATAGGAAAAATATGAGCAGCACTTCGAAAGAAAAAAGAAAAATAAGGGGGAGATGATGTAACGTACCAGGAGATGTGACGTACCTGCCAGAAGGACGCACACGACATAAAGGCAGATAGCAATTAGAATCAATGTCCGCGTAGCTTAATTGGTAGAGCAACTTATTCCGGAATGAGTGGACCCGGGTTCGAACCCCGGCGCGGATAAAAAATTACGGAGAAATTCACTTCGTTATAACTTCCTAAATATACAAAGGACATCCTGAAAGTAATTCCTCGTCCCTCATAACATTTTTATTTGTAGCGGCAAAAATGTGATCAATCGTCATTATTGTCAATCATTATCAATCCACTGCTGGATGAAAGTCTCTTCAAGTCTCTTCAACAACGGACTGTCCTCGGCCAGTATTCATCAACCATTCTCCTACGTGGTCATCTGGGTCTTTTCCTGTCTCTTGAAATCCAGTCTTAAATTTCGGTTGTTCATTGCTGATCCGTTATCCTGGCAATATGTATAGCCCATTGCCATTTCAGGGATTTTACTCTGATCACGATGCCTTCCACTTTTGTATTTGCCTTATTAACGAGTTCCTCTTTTTGTCTTTCCTGGTTACAGAAAGCATGCATTGCTCTATGCTTCTTTTAGTTGTCTGCAGTCTTTATATGTCTTTTTTAGTTAATTGTTTTTATCGGAGGTTTAACGACCACCGTGAGCAACTCAATGGGCTATAAGCAGTCGCCCGTCCCTAATTTAGGGTCACTGGTTCCAGGGAAGGGAAAGAGCCAGTACCGTAAGACAAACACAACATCCATGCCTGACCGGGATTCGAACCCGGACCCCTTACGGACGAATGATCAGAGGCCATCGCTTAGACCACTGCGCCACCGGGACGGCAACCGTAGGTTGAAGAAGCGTATATGCTCCAGCTTTGTCCGTCTATCCGTCCGCACGATAACTCGCGTAAAAATGGTTCGATTTCGATGAAATTTTAGTATATGATAGGAGATCACCTGAGGACGAACCCTATCGAAAATGGGTAAAATGGGGTCAAAGGTCAGGACATAGGAGCAGCATCCATTCCATTGCCCTTATGCGTCATAACTTGAGTAAAAACGATTCGATTTCGTTGAAATTTTAGTATGTGGTAGGGGACCGACCACTGGGGACGAACCTTATTAAAACGGAATCAAAGGTCAGCACATAGGATCGAGATGCATTCCACTGCCATTATGCGCCATAACGTGCGTAAATATGGTTCGATTTCAATGACATTTTAGTATGTGGTAGAGGACCACCTGGGACAAACCCTTATGAAGAGGGTGAAATGGGGTCAAAGTTCAGGACATAGGTGCGGGTACCATTCCATCGCCCTTATGCGTTATAACTTACGTAAAAATGCTTCGATTGGGACAAAACTTTATCATGTTTTTCCGGAAGTAAACTTAACCGGTTCTGTTTGATATCATCGAAATGGGGTCAAAGGTCAGGTCATAGGAGCGAGATTTATTCTACTGCCATTATCCTCATAACTTGAGAAATTATTTCTGGTATGTTGGAAAGCGTATCATAATCAATGCGTTGCATGATTTTACTAACTTGTTTAGTTAACCCCTTTAGTGGCCGGAACGAGTTGACTCGGGGTTATTAGAATGGACTGAAGTCAGCTCAGACAAATATATTCGCTGTCTAAGAAGTGGGTGAAATGTGGCTGGAACGAATTCCTTCCGGGTATGTTTAGTGGTCTTAACGCCGCTCGAAGGAGTGACCCGAAAAACCAGAAGCTCAGAAAACGTTACTTTCCCCTTTGCTTTGTTATCCTTCGGAGTCCTTTAGAGGAGTGATTAACAATGATCCTTTCAGATTGATTAGATGCTGAAAGTGCCACAACAGTGCTGACGAATCTAAGAAAGGAAAGAGAAGATGTTTGAGTTCTTTTTCTATCTAGTGGCATAATATACGTGTTAGGGGGACTGGACCTTCCCCATCATGTCATGGAGCAAAGAATAAAGGACCAAAAGAGAGCGTTTATCATCGGCACTGTTCAGCTGACAAGATGAAAGGTATTGTGTTGCGTTAGCTTTCGTGAAATCGGTCGTTACGGAAACATCTCTGTTTGGAGAGAGCAGAATATTTTTGGCAAAATGTGGTTCAGGTACGTTAGCCGCTTAAAGGGTTAAGGTCAACGTCTTTGCTCCGAACGTAAGAACAGGAAGGATGCATTGATTAAACACTTTTTTTCTAAGACATAACGGCATATTGATCTTGAAAATTGTACTGTTTCTTTTAAAAGCTCCCCAACCAAGTTTTACAGCCCTAAGCTCAGTTACACGTCGATTAATTTCTTCATCAATGTGACCTTTGCCTGATATCTGCTGTTCATGGTAAGTATCAGTTATCTCCAGCTTTTCCCCATCCATTGATAAATATTCGTTTCTTGTAAAAGCTTTGCACTTTAGTTTTTTCTTGTGAAAGTTTATTTTTAATCCCATTTTTTCCCTTCTCAGCAAGTTCCTGGATCTTACACATAAGTATTATTCTAAAAACCTCTGAAGAGATCTTTGAAATATTTTTTTTTTCAGAAATAAAACGGAAATGAAATCCAGTCGAAAACGGGTCAGGAACACTGTGAGAGCGGGAACATTAGCGATGCACGACACATAAATTAATAGAATATTATGCCTGTGTAATCCGAAAATTACACATTAAATGAACTGGTAACAAGGACATTATGTTTTATAATGCAATACAAAAATTAGTGTATGTTGTATGAGCGTACGACGAAAAAACCTCCATATATGTATTTTTCTAATGGAACCTAGAGTGTATTCCACGAAGGCAAAGAATTTTCGAAAGTTCCAGAACATTTTGTAAAATATTTCCAAGCTACAAAGAAAGCCAGAAGTTCTCACGCTCAGGAAAAGAGACACATTTTTCGGGTGCGATAAAGATCGACCCATCAAGATAATGACATCCGGCAAACATTGTTTAACGAAGGACAGGCGCCGAGAAGGCTGGCTGTCTGCCCATCAGTATTGTATGCAGGCAGGAAAGTGTATTGTGTTCATATATGCTTGTATCTTTTGCGGTAGGTTAAGCCAGTTTAAGAAACGACGACGATGCGGTAAGTCAAGCGGTCTAGCTATCCAGTGGAAAGAACAAACACCCGCGGAACGGGTGGGCATATCGATGCCGCCAAAGGGGGGTAGCAAACACGCTGGCTACGATGACGTCGCTTGCCAACAGGGAGAGCAGTGCTATGCCCTCGGGCCCAGGAAGCGGCAGTGACGTACGCACAGTGAGAAGGCGAAAAAGGGGAGAGCGCGAAGCGAAAATTATAGTATGTCTGTTGTTCGCGGAACAGGAGGAGTGACTCGAAGGTTTTTCGGGTGCGTGTGTACCCAGAGTAGGGGTACTCGAGGGTCCAGTCATACCATGCGCGATGACGGAACTATTATTTTCTAGGTTAAGGAAGATAGGCGATACAGGTTTCCGGGACGGAGACTCTCGCGATTTCTTTCCGTTAGCCGGAGAGTAATTTCAGCATCTTGTGATACAGGTTCCCAGGACGGGAACTCTCCCAGATTGCGCCGATCTTCGGGTAGACAGGATATACAGAGAGACAGAGACCCAGGTCTTACTCTCTATCGAGAAAGACTCTCTCTACAGCTCGAGAGCACCAGCAGAAGATAGGTACCAATTGTTAGGTTACCGATTACAAACTTTTCTCTTTCCATTGGGAGCAAGACCTTTGATTTATCACTACGGAGAGCGTTGTTTTTTTCTACGGACAAGCTTACCTGCAAAAGCCTCCTATATTATCCAATTAATGTGTTTACTTTTCCTTCAAGTGGTTCAGCAATTACTTTGCAGTCATTGATAGATTTTATCCGCAGTTTTTCGACAGTCTCCATCTATCCTCCTGATTCACAGATATTCTTTTATAGTAAAGTGGGGAGGAGCGTCAGTTCACTCAATATTAATATTGGGGTAAGTTCTTAGGAACGAACCTGGTGCTTCTATTGGCTATGAGGGGGTCCTATAGCGTGGACGACTGCGAAACATAATTTAGGGCGTGCCCACATAATTAGCTGGATACGTTCGCCCCTACAAACACCTTGACCAGCAAGAAATTGTCGACCCTTTTGACCCGTGACCCGTTTCCATATCTGGTCACTACCGTAGTAACTCTTACCCTAAGCAGAAACTATTTCTTTGATCAATACCACTGTAAAAAATAAATGGTGGGAATTCATAGAAAACTTCTGAAAATAACATGGAGCAAAGCTGCCGATAGGTGTCTGTCTGTTAACGAGATTTCCGTTTTTTCTAACTTCAGTATTTTGACAGAATTTTCGTAGTTGGTGATTTCGTTTATTTCAGGAAAATACGTTTTGAGTTTTTCCGTATTTTTACTGAAATTTCGTAAAACCTTCAGTTCTGACTTTATCGGTCAGTTTCTTGTCCGGCTTACTAAGTCAATGAGCCCTTCATTATTTTTCCCTGGAGGGATTTCAACCAGCGATCATCTGAACCGGAAGCGCGTGTCTCACCGCTAACCAGTAAGTCGCGTTAAGACCCCTCGCGTGTAAGATGCAACTCTAACTGTCCGATAATGAAACGCGTTTTTGTTTTTAATGTGTGTGAATCAGTCATTTTATTTTCTGTCGAAGCTTACTATTTTTCTGATTACGTTTATAATAATTTTATTTCTTTCTGGAGGAGGACTTATCACAAATTATGTATTTTTTACGTCTTGATTTTTCGAAGTTACAGAATGCTTTGGAACCAGAGATCTTTTTAAGTTGACAAGGACTTTCCGTTTTCTTTAAGAAAAGGTCAAATGTACAGGGTGATTCATAAAGAAGTATACAGTTTCTAGATGCTGTAAAACAGTAACAGTTGAAGACACGGGCCACAACTGCGAACCATTAGGTAGATGTACTAATAAAGTTTGTGTCCCGCTACTGAGGGAAGTGACGTAGGCGATAGCGCGTGTGCCACGTGCGATATTAACTCGATGAACATCTTCCTCACCGATGGATTGGACGAGCCGCTGACTACAACATGCCACTGACCCAATGGCCACCCAGAAGACCTGACTTAAGACCCTCCGATTTTTTTCCTGTGGGGGCAGGTAAAGGACAAGGCATTCGCCCCTTCCCTTCCTGTTGATCTAGCGTAGCTGAAACAGCGTATCACAGCCACTATCACTGCACTTGATTCAGAAATCTTACCTCGCGTTTGGGCGGAAATGAATTACCGGCTCGATGTGTGTCGTGTGACTAAGGGTGCACACATAGAACATCTGTGACTGTCTCTGAAAAAACTTGAAACATTCCCCTACAATTCTGTTACAGGTAACATAAAATATATTACATTGTTCTTGTTTTGTAGTGCGTTGAAACTGTATACGTCTTTATGAATTACCCTGTATTATTTCACTAAACTTCTAAATATAAAATTTACTCTTGATAGGTATAATAGCTTTTGTCTTAAAGAGGCTACAGAATGATACACAGACATCACACAATCAATTTAATAGTTAATCAAACCTCAAGTATTCCCGAAAATTGTTCCTATTACTGAATTTTTACGTCATGGATACGGAAAAAGTGAGAACAGAATTTTCCTTTAACATCTATATATTAATTCTATAAGGTGTTTTACTGTGAGTCCTATTTTGAGAGAACGACTGAACGTAAAGATATGGTTGTGGTATCAAAATAAAGGTCTTACCATGTAGATGTGCCAGTCGAAGAGAAAATGAGATTGGGGCAACAGTTCGGGCGTTGTGGGGCGGCGCAAAGTTCCCATGTAAAGTCTATGGGAGAAGCGTGCAGTTGACATTCGATCGCCTGCGGTTGACCCACGCGCTGTTGAAGGCGGAAGCATGGAGGGACTGAGAAAGTCCAAAGTCCGAAGTCTCTTTTATGAGCGAACCGTTGCGCAAAGCAATGCTAGCAGGCATTTGTATTAAAGTTCTTCTTAGCGGAACAGCGAACACTCTCGAAGACCTGATTGCTTTATGCCGTTGGACCTGTGTGATGTATATATACAATTTAATATTCATTCGATCCAGTTTATTCACGGAAGTAAGACGTTTCCCATTATGTAAAGATGTAAATAAACATTACGTTGACCACTGTTAGTGAAAATATTACGGGCGACTGCTTATAGCCCATTGAGTTGCTATCGGTGCATGGTCGTTAAACCTTCAGTAAAAAAAAAAAAAAAACAATCACGAATCTGAACTATTTATTGCCTTTACTGAAGTGGTTGAATGAATTTGTCAATCAAATAAAGTTTACATTTGTTGTTTCATATGAGTTTATTCTTTTAAAAAAAACAACAACAACAACTAATCGTCGATTCCAACGGGTGAAGAGTATTCGCAACGCGAATCTCATTCCAACAACATTTGCAAACATAGCTGTGACTGAAGATGAGAGTGAAAGGCTGCGCTATCCAGTTGAATTTTTGCACACGATCGAGATGAGTGGACTTCCGCCTCACATTTTATGACTGAAAAAGGGTGCAGTCGTGATGTTCATCACGAACCTGGCCGCCCCGGTGGCGCAGCGGTCTAAGCGCTGGCTTATGATGATTCGTTCGTGAAGGGTCCGGATTCGAATCCCGGTGAGGCATGAATGTTGTGTTTGTCTTACGGCGCTGGCTCTCTCCCTTCCCTGGAACCAGTGACCCTAAATTAGGGCCGGTTGACTGCTTACAGCCCATTGAGTTGCTCACGGTGGTCGATAAACCTTTAGTCAAAAAAAAAAAAAAAAAAAATCGCGAACCTGGACTATTGTCTTTATTGAAATGGTTGAATGAATTTGTCAATCAAATAAAGTTTACATTTGTTGTTTCATATGAGTCTATTCTTTAAAAAACAAAACGAAAAAACTAACCGTCAATTCTGACGGGTTTCGTCTAATACGAAAGAAATTGCGGAAAAGTTTCTGAGAATTCACAATTTTCCATTAACACCTCTTGGAAAAGGCAATTTACCATCAATATAAGAAAGGAATTAAGGAAAGGTTTTTGAAAATTCAGAATATTCCTGGAGCTTGAAAAAGCAGCGAATTACAGGTTCTTTTTTCCCTCATTTCACGGAAAAGTTTGTATCACAAATATGCTTCGTTTTGGAAAGTTCGTATCAGAAACACCCTAGTTCTGCACCCAGAAGTTTCATTGCTTGAATTAAATTTACATTCCCAATAATTGATCGAGACAAAGAAAATCAGACTTTCTCGCGGAGTTTCGCTGCGTTAAGTGATGATCATCATAGCCCAGCAGTTCAGATTTCACGCAGAAAGAACGGAACGCGCAAAATTTAACGAGGCGCTCTCTCACCCTAATGAGTTTAATGAAACGCTGTTTACAGCTCGGGTACAAGGAGACAATTAACGCAGCGCCATGTCACTCCGTCATTCATGCCCAGTGGCGAAAATTGGGCAACATCAACGCCCTTTCTTGCAAGACATATTATGCTCCCATCCTCCACACTCGGTTCATTTCGGCGAACTAACACAAATGCTATCAAGACTCAAGTACTGGAATCACCATGGGCTTTTGAACAACATCTAAAGGAAAAGTTAGAGCCACTGAAGCAGAGTTGCTCAAAGCAGCGGCTCTGAGTAAGCCCATTTCATTGGGCTGGGAGAAAATTCGTTGATGCCTTTAGGGTAGGCGTAAAATATATGGAACCACCTTCAAATTCTCCTGAGTAATAAAATCAAATCATCGACGGAAGCAAGTAATTAAAAGTTACTTAATAATCTAGCTACATCCGTAATAAAGTTAGGCCCTGCATTGTAAAATACTTTTTAAAATGCAAGTAGTTTTACTGACAATCGCGACACCGTCGATACTTCAAAACCATCACTCTGAGTGACTTTTATCTTTAATTTTCCCGATGACGTTATTTCATCCTAATATATAATTTGCTAGAGCCCTCCTCCTCCTCTGTACCACTTTTTAAGTCGTCATAGCAACAACCAAGAAACAAATGTTTGTGACGTCAAGCTTAGATTTTCGAGTTTTTCATCGAATACATACGCACAGTCCACGCGTATATCACTTTGTTTTGTTGTCATAGCAACAAAGAACACAGCTGCTGGTGTGACGTCATCTAATCCAAATCATTCTCACATGACGTCAAAGATGCTTTATGTCAGACGGTCAACTCTTTAGAGATACGAAAACTTTGTTGTTGTTTATTGGGGGTTTAACGACCACCGTGAGCAACTCAGTGGCTTATAAGCAGTCGCGCGTCCCTAACTTAAAACCACTGGTTCCAGGGAAGAGAGAGAACCAGTGCTTTAAGACAAACACAACATCCATGCCTCACCGGGATTAGAACCCGAACCCATCTCGGACGAATGAGCAGAAGCCATCGCTTAGACCACTGCGCCACCGGGACGACACGAAAAACTTTACATCAGGAATTTTGGTTCACTACCTCAATCGGTGTTAAGCCATCTGTATGTAGCAACGTCAAGAGTATGACGATCTGACGACGTCAAGATAAAAATAGTTCACGGAAAAGAACAGGGGAAAATAATACAGGGTTCACAGTCAGTGTATACGAAAAATGTTGTGTACAATGAAATGTTGACGAAATAGGGACCAAAGGTTTTGCAAAACACATAACAAACAGACAGCCCGTCGTATCGAATTCCATAACCGACTGCTCGGGAAATTTTCAGAAAGCTGTGAGCCATCGTCGCCATCTGTTGACGAGGAACTCAAAAACTCAATAAATAAATATCAATAATTTCTGTATCATAAATTTTATTTTCCCCCGTTATTATTGACGGACTTTCATCTTGTATTTGCCGCCCCGGTGGCGCAGTGGTCTAAGCGATGGCCTCCGAGGAAAGGAGTGCGGGTTTGAAACCCGGAGAGGCATGGATGTTGTGTTTGTCTTACGGCACTGGCTCTCTCTCTCTCTCTCTCTTACCTGGAACCAGTGACCCTAAATTAGGGACGGGCGACTGCTTATAACCCATTGAGTTGCTCACGGTAGTCGTTAAACCTCTAATCAAACAAACAAACAAACATCTAGTATTTAATAAAGAAAACAATAACTATGACGTATATTCTAATTTAACTTTCATTTATACACTTTGTTTCTCTATGTGAATTTTGAGTTTATTTTCCTTAAGCGACTCAACCTTAACGTTAAATTTTTCTCACTCACTGAATATTATGTGGAAACAGTCCTGAGGTCAGGTTCAATGACGTGTGTATACTTTCACAAGGCAAAAAGGATGTATACAATGTAGGGGGGGGGGAGAGCAGGGTAAAGTGTGGGCAGATTACTGCAGCCTTGCGTTGAACATAAAACGCTATGATGAAATTGTACTGATCTACTATATACCTCGTACAGAGGATGTTTACGCATTTTAGAACGTTTGTGATAAAAAAAAAAATAAAAACATAAGGAAGTTCGAAGAATGCAAACTGGCAACAGCGTGTTAGATAAACATGAAAGAAACATTTCTGCAGCTAAATATCGTCTGCTGAGAAAATGGCGCACATAAACAAGCTGTGAATAGAAGGTTATGGTTCTGCTCTTTACGAAGAGGAACATTCGTATTCTGTAGTTAACAAGTTAGTAAAATCATGCAATGCATTGATTATGATAAGCTTTTCAACATACCAGAAATCATTACTCAAGTTATGAGGATAATGGCTATAGAATAAATCTCGCTCCTATGCCCTGACCTTTGACCCCATTTTGTTGATATTCAACTGAACCGGTTAAGTATGCTTCCGGAACAACATGATAAAGTTTTGTCTAAATCGAAGCATTTTTACGTAAGTTATAACGAATAAGGGCAGTGGAATGAATCCCGCTCCTATGTGCTGACCTTTGACCCCATTTCACTTATTTTTAATAAGGTTCGTCCCCAGGTAGTCCTTTACCACATACTAAGATTTCATCGAAATCGAACCATTTTTACGCAAGTTATGACGCATAAGGGCAATGGAATGGATACCGCTCCTATGTCCTGACCTTTGACCCCATTTCCAATAGGGTTCGTCCCTAGGTGGTCCCTTACCACATACTAAAATTTCAACGAAATCGAACCATTTTTATGCGAGTTATCGTGCGGACGGACAACTTTTCAACTTACGGTTGGAAAGCGTAAAAAAACGCTGTGAAAATCATGGAATTAGCATTTCAAAATGTAAAATAAACAATATTATTAATAATAGGAGGGAAAATCGTCAAGCATTGCTGTTAACACGAAAAAGAACACCAAATGAATATCCAAAGAAGGTACGCACTTTTACGACTATTTCAAAAGTAAGGTTTCTGGTCTTGAAAGAAAATCCATCGAAACAAGGATCAATTGTTAAGTCGGTAAGAGTTTCTGTATCAACTGTTAACAAGGTAATAAACAAAGATTTGAATCGGAAAAACAAACAAACACACAACACAATGTTCACTGTCTTTTGCATGGGCACGTGGCTGAGCGCAGAGCACGGTGTAGACTTTTTCATGAAAATCACTTAGCCGGTGACAGATGGAAATTTGTGACTTTCGATGAAGCACAGATCTACCTAAATGATTGTACCAAAAAAAAGTCGATTTACAAATTTGATTCCAAGAATCCAAAAGAAAGTTTCAGTAAAGGATTCATGATTACTGCTGGTTTCTCGTACAAAGAGAAATTAAAGTCAAGAAAAGTTGAAAAGAATGTTAAAATCAATCCTACATATTACGAGAATAATGTTTTAACTCCTATGTTTAAAAGAGGAAATAAAATTTCTTTATCCACAGAGCCTTCACAGAGTAGAATTCCATCAGGATAAGGCAACTAGTTATATATCCAAATCTACCATTCTAATTTCTTGAAAAAATTAAAAAATAGATGGGTATTAAGTCTTTTTGCTCACATTATTTCAAAGCCCCCCTGATGTGTCACCAATGGACTATTTATTGTGCTTTCGGACTACTAAAAAGAGCGCTATCTAAACGAACAAAATACCACTACCAATTTTAAGAAATACCGTCTTATCTTGGAAATGTAGATGTAGTTTCATAGCCTAGAGAAAGGGCTATTAGATAGAATATTTAAAAAATATATAAATTTATTTTAAACATTAATTATATTGCTGGAAAACCGTTCTAAAAATGTGTGAATATGTTGTATGAATACAACATTGATCCTCTGGTTTTAAAGGTTGAGTTTGTTGAGACTACTGAAATACCTTGTTACATAGATCTGTTATTTTTTGAAAACCAAATAATGAAAAAAAAGGCTATTTATGTGGGTAAATGAAGACTGTCACAAGCCTGATATTCCTCATTCTATAATTAAGGATATTGCGACAATTATCCGGAACAGAACATTAAGAAGCTCCAGTGTTGCAAGTACCACCGATAGTATGATAGGTAATCTTCAACTGAATACATTAATTTAAAAAAACAAAACATAACACAACTGGGAGCAACAGAAGAAAACATCTACGTTAATAGGGCAAAAAACTAATCTGGAGCTGTAACAAGCGACTCAACGCACGGGCATTAGCAAACAAAGAACACCCAATTTCAAAATGCGAAAAAATTTGTGGACCACGCCGTTTTAGGCAAAACGTAAGAACTGCGCAAAAATGCGAGCTATATACGAGCGTTATTATAGTTATGCCCGTTATCACTTCGTCCATCCATCTGCCTATGGATACCGTATCTGCAATTATTAGTCCGATTTGAAAAGTTATTTTTGCCCTATGGAAGCTTGAAATGTGA
This sequence comes from Macrothele yani, assembly GCA_039090855.1. Lineage (NCBI taxonomy): Eukaryota > Metazoa > Arthropoda > Arachnida > Araneae > Macrothelidae > Macrothele > Macrothele yani. The sequence goes on along the minus strand of CM077005.1, from coordinate 43,957,130 downwards.
TAATGATGATCCTTGCATTTCTCTTTTTTTTTTATTCTGGTGCACAGCTTTGCCGCTAGAGCGCGTAAATGTAGATGATATCCAATTCAAAATACATTTTATTCCATATATTTGCTTCTAAATATCCGACTGAAGAAATTCTTCCTTTCAATGATATGAAATATCCGATTGAAAAAAATATTCCTTTCAATGCTATGGATGAAATATCCGATTGAAAAAAATATTCCTTTCAATGCTATGGATGAAATATCCGATTGAAAAACATTCTTCCTTTCAATGCTACATTGAAAAAAATATTCCTTTGAATGCTATGATGAAATATCCGATTGAAAATATTCTTCCTTTGAATGCTATGATGAAATATCTGATTGAAAAAATTCTTCCTTTCAATGCTATGATGACCACGATCAAATGATCATAAATGATCATATGTAGATGATTTTAGGGAGGGAGCGTCTGACCCCAGGTCTTAAACAACCCTTAGAAATAGGAAGCTAGGAGATTTGGGCTACAGTGCTTGATAGGAAAGTGACACGGAAGCGAAGTAGAAAGTGGGAGGAAGATGCCCTTATTTATTACCGGGGGACCAGTACCCGGGGTCCGACGGCTTAACGTGCCCATCCGACGCACGGCGGATATTTAGTGGATCGAGCGTTCGTATCTGCCTGGGATCGAACCTGAGGTCCTTTCCGTGGCAGTCACGAACGTTGCCCACTAGGCCATCCGCGGCCAATGCTATGATGAAATATCCGATTGAAAAAAAAATCTTCCTTTCAATGTTATGATGAAACCTCAGATTGAAAAAAGTATTCCTTTCAATGTTATGATGAAATATCTGATTGAAAAAATTCTTCCTTTCAATGAAAAATCCGATTGAAAAAATTCTTCCTTGCAATGCTATTGAAATCGAAGACTACCTTAGGTACAGTCTGTTTTTCAAGTAATGCATACATTTTCTGCTAAGAGGCATAAAGGTAAATTGCGTTTTCCTCGATACCTCTTCTTCTAGAAGTCTGATTTCAAAACTTCTTCATGCATCGAATATAATTACTGATGCAGAATCTTTTGCATATAATTTCTAATATTTGGTAAAGAATGGTTTGTTCACCAGGCGGCTAAGTGTTTATTTCGGTTTTTCATATATTTGCAGCAAAATCTGAGCTTCTGAAAACTCGTTTGAAAAGATACTTCCGTGGTTCAATACCGCTCGCCTCGGAAAGACTTCAGTGAATACCTCCAACTTAAAATAGGACATAGTTTTCCCCCAGGGAGCGTAGAGATGTATATCTAATTTTTGTCGACATCTCAGCTCCTAAGAGCCTGATTTGAAAAACAATCCTTTGATGGAGAACGTTTATAGAGTGAAATGTTCCTCATATATTTTCAAAATTTTCTTAACGCACAAGTGTGCCACTAGAGAGCGTAAGTTCACGTTTCCGTTTACAGCAAAATCTGCGGGACTAAACAATCGATTGAAAAAAGTTTTTTTGGTCAGATACTATGAAATTTTTTTGTGCATGTTTTTTTCCCAAAATAATGCACAATTTCGCCGCTAGGGGCGCAAGCGTTTTACCTGTTTTTCTCAATATCTCTGCTTCTAAATGTGAGAATTGAAAATTGTTTTAACAACGGATACTATTTACCTTGTAAAAGACATTAGGTTTGCACCTGAGGAGTTTTGCAGTTCACAGTTCTGTAGCTTGGTGGCGCTTGTGTATTTCTATTTGCAGCTGAATCTCCACTTCTAAAAACCCTTTGAGAAACATTTTTTTTTTACTGCATGCCTTTCGCTTCAATAAAGATGGAGATCATTATCCTCTTTAAATAATGCACAGCCTTCCCGCTATGGGCGTAAAGGTCAAAACCCTTTTCTCGCTATCTCTGCTTCCGGAAGACGTGTTTCAAAATTTCTTTTTCGCATAGCTGTAGTCGTGAAGAATAATTTTCGGCTGTTTTCAATTTTTCCATTATGCAAAATTCCCCCGCTAAAAGGCGCGTAGAGTTATATCACGTTTTCTTCGATATTTCTTCTTTTAACTGTTCGATCTGAATATCTCGTTGTCTCTGATACCTTCCTTCTGCTATGAGAAACTTTTTGTACGCCATTTGTTTAATTTTCGTAACATACTTTTTAGCCGCTGGTGGAAGTAAGCAACTATTCCTATTTCTGGATGTCTTATTGGTCGTAGAAATCCGCTTGATTTTTTTTTTCCAACCGGTTGCATTGTCTTTGAATAAATTTGATAAATTTTATTCGTGTCGAGAAGGAATAAAAACACGTGTTCATTACAACCGAAAGTTCGATGTCATCTTTCTTGTTTTGAATTAATTATTACATGTCTTAATGTACTTCGGGATAATAATGTTTACAACTTTTATCCAAAGACGTTTGCATTACCTTCGATAATTCAGTGGCAACTTCCTTTTAGCACAAACAAGAGGATTAGCTCCACCTTCGATGATGTGAACATGAACATATTCCTTGATATGCTGCGATATATTAGGGGTATGCAAAAGTTTCCGCCGTTTTAAGGAGAAAGGAGACAGGAACAATCAGGAAACCAGTACACATGTATTTAACGAAATATTGGCTGTTAGTATCAATAACCTTTTGCCATTTTTCAGGCAACAAATGAACGCCCCTGTGATAGGACTCTGGTTTTGAGCTGAAGAACGCAGTGATGAAATATTCCACCTCTGGAACTGTGGTGAACCGCTGTTGGGCTAGGGCATGTTGCATAGAGCGAAACAGATGAAACTTTAATGGTGCAATGTCCGGGGAGTAAGCCGGGTGGGGTAAAACCTCCTCCCAGTGTAACTGTTCAAGGGTTGATTTCGTGGTGGCACCGACATGTGGTCTGGCATTATCGTGTAACAGGATGACTGAGCGGCGTCCTTTATATGTCCTTGGGCGTTTTTGCTCGATTGCGGCATTCAGTTTCATCAATTGATCGTTATATCGTTGTACAGTGATTATTTCGTCCGGTTTCAACAGTTCGAAGTACAGCACTCCATGCATATCTCACCTCATACGCAACAGCTCCTTTCCCCCCGTGGATATCCTGTTTTGCAGTGGATGTTGATGGCTGACCTGGGTCGACCCAGGATCGCTTGCGTACGGGGTTGTCACAAGAGACCCATTTTTCATCCCCGGTGACAACCTTCCACAAGAAATTCTTCCCTTGAAAGCTCTTCAGCAACGACATACAGAAGCCCAATCGTTGACCAATATTACGCTCCGTTAAAGAATGCGGAACCCACTTACCAATCTTCTGGATCTTCCCCAAGGCCTGTAGACGCCGTACCACCGTCGATTGAGCCACTTTCAAACGTTTCGTCAGTTGCGTGGTCGATTGTGTGGCATCCGCTTGCAACAGAGATTTCAGCTCCTCGTCTGCGAGTTTCAGCGGTCTACCTGCATGTGGCTTGTCTCCCAAGCTTAGATCACCTTTCTTAAACCTGGCAAACCATTCTCGCCACGTCCGCTCACCCATAACCGTTTCGCAATACGTCTGACATGTTGAACCGTATGCTTCACTCGCACTTTTCCCTAAATTAAAAATGAATAACAAACAGTGTCGCAAATGAACTTTATCGACCGCCATGCTTGGCTTCATGTACGAACTGACAGCACGAGTCGCCTGCATGTTAGACCCCTACAGCGCCCACTACTGCGGACGGCGGAAAGTTTTGTATACCTCTAATACATTTACCTTAAATCGCATCACATATAGCTTCATTTTTTCGATATTGGTGGAAAAGAACATTTACACGCCCCCAAATTTCATAACACAAATACTGCGTACCTAGACTCTTACAATCAAAGTAAATATTTTCTCTTAAAAACTGCAAAATAGATTAATCTTTTCTTTCTTTTTTTTTTTTTTTTTTTGCTGTTACGCGTGCTTAAAAAAGAAAAGGCTTTTAAATTTTACCATAACTGCGCAAAATATTCATTATCATATTACCAGTCAGCACACACGTTAACTGCATCTGCAAAGCAGGACGAAATCAATGGCAGCTAAAAACTGCCGCATAAACTACATTTTTTCCCCCCACTTCCTCGCTGGTCTGTAAACACGAACAGATAGCATTAGTTTTTCTTTTCCGGGGAGAATAAAACGGGATTCAACATGTTTGCGAACTTCGTTTCGTGCGATGAAAGGAGTTAATTAACTCAAAACTAAAATATCAAACCAGAAACTAATCAAGCCTTAATTAAACATTTCTTTCTCATTCCGTTGTATTCTTCACGGAATAGGAAATTTAAGGGATGATTCGATCACTTTTACAGTAGAAAGAGATGGGGGCGGAAAGGGGGGGGGTGCTGTTATCTATCTCGAAGGCAAAAATTATTCCACAGTGTTCTTACATCAACGGCGCTAAAAAACAACTAGTGTTCCCCCAGTTCTTCTTTATGGTGGTTAATTATCTCCAAAGCTGTTGTTTGTTCTCTGGGAAATTCGATTAAAGCGGTTCAGAACTGGATCATCGCAGCTTCTGAGATGATTCAATTAAAAATATTACTTCGCAAATCTTTTAATATTAACAAGCAAAACGACTACGCGAAACTAAAACAGAAATTGCATTGCGGAAAAGAGTGCCAGTTCATTACCGAAAATTTCCCTAATAAAATTTATAGCAGTGCGTTCTTTCAGAAAGTTCGACACCCCGCATTCTATTTTTCGTACCCAATTAATCACGGTAAAATTACTTTGTGCAATAGAACATTTTAAACACGGATAAATTAAAGTTTACAAAGTAGGATAATGAGAGGCCTTTATTTGTTTCAGATACTCACATATAATTACATGCAAAGTAGATGCATCCCCGTGTCAGCACAAAGCGCATTGCTCTTTTCAAAATCCACACTTACTTAGACTATTCTCTCTCTCTCTTTTTCCAAGGATGGGGCTGCTTCTTTAATTTCCTCTATCGCGTTCCGAGGGACTCCCTGAGATACACAAGATGTTAACGATTTTTAATCTCATAATATTTCTCCTATGCCATTTGGAAAAGTTGAAGTTTTCTCATTTCCTTTACCGTATGTAAGCGTAACAAAAATATGGCGTGCATGAATCATTCATGAACTGTTCTGCAACAGTCCGTCTTGGATTCGACATTTAGACAGTGCGCTGTTTGATCAAAAGTAAGAACGCTAGTCTAGTAATGTCAGACTCGTGGGAATTTCCCACGGTGTAGAGAATTTATTGGCTAAGCGAAAGAGGAAAATTTTTAAAGTATTAGGTGTACAAATGAATTTTAAAACGTTTTCGTGTGACGTATACCGCTAATTTACATATCCGACATTCCCCCACATTGTTGTCATGTGACTGTAACTGGTCCCGAGCACACAGAAGTTTGCCCAACAGTCAAACGCACTTGCACATCGGTAGGTGAAAGATGGCAAGCGATACTGCATTTATTCGACACTGCATTCGTACGAATTTCATCAAAAAAAAAAAAAAAGTGCTGCAAATGCATGTGCATCGATCTGTTCTGTTCTGGGGGAGAATATTGTATCGAAAAGCACGTGTGAATTTTGATTTAGACCGTTTGAAACAGGTTATTTTGATGTTAGCGATCGAGAACGTAGCGGCGCTCCGCAGAAGGTTGTACATGAGAAACTGCAAGCATTACTGGATGAAGATTCGTTTCAAACGCAAAAAGAACTAGCTGAAGAGCTGGGGGTAACTTAACAAACCATTTTTAATCGTTTACGCGCAATGGGAAAGATTCAGAAGGAAGGAAAATGGGTGCCACATGACCTGAGCCAGAGGAACAAGGATGAGAGTGTCATGAAGTGTTTGAATCTGTTGAATAAACGACACAGAAAATCTTTCCTGCGGAAAATCGCTACGGGTGATGAAAAGTGGATATGGTACGACAATCCCAAACGCAAAAAACGCTGGGTAGACCCCTGGTGAAGCAACGACTTCGACACCGAAACGTAATATTCACTCTAAGAAAGTTCTGCTGTGCATCTGGTGGGACGTAAAAGGTGAACTATTGGAATAGGGTCAAACTATTACTGCTGATCGCTACAAGCAACAATTGCTGCGATTGAACAAGGAAATCTGTCGGAAACGTCCATTTACAGGCAAAGGATTGCGTCCCGTGAAATTACTGCATGACAACGCTAAGCCGCATGTCGCGAAATCGGTCAAGGAAACGTTATTGACGCATGGCTGGGAAGTTTTGGAGTAGCCGTCGTATAGTCCCGACATATCCCCTTTTGACTATCATTTGTTCCGATCGATTCAAAATGGTTTGTCTGCTGTACGGTTCCGGACATGTGACGAAGTGCAAAGATGGGTTAACGACTTCATAGCGTCACACGACGAAGTATTCTTCATGGCTAGAATCCGTCAGCTGCCCGACCGATGGTGGAAAGTGATAGATAATGACGGCGCACATTTTGATTCGTAAAAGTATTGTTGCTTTCTCTCAAATTACATGTTGCGTTGTCTCACAACGCTTTAAAACTTATTTGTACAACCTAATAGATTCCTAAATGTAGGGGAATTTTAATGAATTTGAATTCGACATTATCCCAGCCACAGGGTGATCCCAACTAAGGACTTCAATGAAATGTCTCTGGATATTGGACAAGGATGTCGTTTCATCTGTGCATGCCGCTCTCACGATCCCACGGTCCTCTCTTTTGGTGGTGTGTCTGGGTGCCTTCCCGTGTCCATTGCTCAAAACACGATCGCACCGCACCTGTCCGATCGTCCCAAATTGAGGCAGATTCGGCGCGCCGGCCATCCTGCCTATCTCACCCCAAAAATACGGCCTCGTTCAAACTCCGTCAATTGCCCGCACGCACATCTACGGCGGCTCCTCAGCATGTCTATCGCTCAGGGATCTCACCTAACTCTTACTGTGCACTTTGGTACGAATGTGGAGTCTCCCTGCGCGGCGCGTTATAAGCAGCAAGGATCGCGATTGCAGCGCCAGTCTTGGACGCGCGGGATCGCACGAAACTTTAACCATTTGCATGTCTGCCCTAGCCGTAGCTATTCGCCGAGTTTCGTGTTGCTCGCACGGTTTTTTATTGAAGGTTTAACGACCACAGTGAGCAACTCAATGGGCTATAAGCAGTCGCCCGTCCCTAATTTAGGGTCACTGGTTCCAGGGAAGGGAGAGAGTCAGTGCCGTAAGACAAACACAACATCCATGCCTCAACTGGATTCGAACCCGAATCCCTTTCGGACGAATGATCAGAGGCCATCGCTTAGACCACTGCTCCACGGGGCGGCACGGTTTTTCCTTGGCGCACGGATTTTCATGACGAGTGTATGAAATTGTGACAAAACTAATAATACATTCTTTTTCTTCCTAACGAAAGGAAATAAGCTGCATGCAAATACTCGGCATAACTATAGATATTTTCTCAACATGGATTGCAGTAGAGATAGTACAGCACCTGCAGTTATTCCACACTGATTTCCATAAATTAAGCAACGAATGGAAATATTGTGAAAACTCAAAAAGTATGCAACCGATTCGGATGAAATTTGGTGGTGAGCTTTACCAGAGCGAATAATAATAATAATAATAAAACATGTGATACATGTTTTTACATTTTCTATGAGTGATGCAAATATGAAAATGCAGAAATATAGGTATTAAGGGGCAATAGGAAAATGTACTTAACTACGGAGTGTGGTTACCCCGAACAGCAATACAGGCCAGACAGCGATGTTCCATGGTATTAATTATAGTGTCGAGCAGTTCAGTGGGTTGCTGCTTCCATTGCTCGAGCAAAGCAGTGCGAAGCCTCTCAATGGTTCGGGAAGGTGGCTGGAGGCCAGCAACACGCCTACTAAAAGCATCCCGGACATGCTCAATGGGATTCAGATCGGGAGAGCGTCTGGCCACTCCATACTGACTATAATCTCCTGTTCCAGGTACTGGTGCACGAGGCGAGCTGTGTGAGGGCGGGCGGTATCCGCATGCAGTACAAATGTATCGATAGCTAGTACCGGCCTCTCTCCAGATGCAAACTCGAAGATAGCTAGTACCGGCCTCTCTCCACACGCAAACTCGAAGATAGCTAGTACCGGCCTCTCTCCAGCTGCAAACTCGAACATAGCTAGTACCGGCTTCTCTCCAAATGCAAACTCGAAGATAGCTAGTACCGGCCTCTCTCCACACGCAAACTCGAAGATAGCTAGTACCGACCTCTCTCCAGATGCAAACTCGAAGATAGCTAGTACCGGCCTCTCTCCAGATGCAAACTCGAAGATAGCTAGTACCGGCCTCTCTCCACATGCAAACTCGAACATAGCTAGTACCGTCCTCTCTCCACATGCAAACTCGAAGATAGCTAGTACCGGCCTCTCTCCAAATGCAAATTCGAAGATAGCTAGTACCGGCCTCACTCCAGATGCAAACTCGAAGATAGCTAGTACCGGCCTCTCTCCACATGCAAACTCGAAGATAGATAGTACCGGCCTCTCTCCACATGCAAACTCGAAGATAGCTAGTACCGGCCTCTCTCCACATGCAAACTCGAAGATAGCTAGTACCTTCCTCTCTCCAGATGCAAACTCGAAGATAGCTAGTACCGGCCTCTCTCCACATGCAAACTCGAAGATAGCTAGTACCGGCCTCTCCCCAGATGCAAACTCGAAGATAGCTAGTACCGGCCTCTCTGCAGATGCAAACTCGAAAGTAGCTAGTACCGCCCTCTCTCCATATGCAAACTCGAAGATAGCTAGTACCGGCCTCTCTCAGATGAAAACTCGAAAGTAGCTAGTACCGGCCTCTCTTCATATGCAGACTCGAATATAGCTAGTACCGGCCTCTCTCCAGATGAAAACTCGAATATAGCTAGTACCGGCCTCTCTCCAGATGCAAACTCGAATATAGCTAGTACCGGCCTCTCTCCAGATGCAAACTCGAAGATAGATAGTACCGGCCTCTCTCCACATGCAAACTCGAAGATAGCTAGTACCGGCCTCTCTCCACATGCAAACTCGAAGATAGCTAGTACCGACCTCTCTCCACATGCAAACTCGAAGATAGCTAGTACCGGCCTCTCTCCAGATGCAAACTCAAAGGTAGCTAGTACCGGCCTCTCTCCACATGCAAACTCGAAGATAGATAGTACCGGCCTCTCTCCACATGCAAACTCGAAGATAGCTAGTACCGGCCTCTCTCCACATGCAAACTCGAAGATAGCTAGTACCTTCCTCTCTCCAGATGCAAACTCGAAGATAGCTAGTACCGGCCTCTCTCCACATGCAAACTCGAAGATAGCAAGTACCGGCCTCTCTCCAGATGCAAACACGAAGACAGCTAGTACCGGCCTCTCTCCACATGAAAACTCGAAGATAGCTAGTGCCGGCCTCTCTCCAGATGCAAACTCGAAGATAGCTAGTACCGGCCTCTCTCCAGATGCAAACTCGAAGATAGCTAGTACCGGCCTCTCTGCAGATGCAAACTCGAAAGTAGCTAGTACCGCCCTCTCTCCACATGCAAACTCGAAGATAGCTAGTACCGGCCTCTCTCCAGATGAAAACTCGAAAGTAGCTAGTACCGGCCTCTCTTCATATGCAGACTCGAATATAGCTAGTACCGGCCTCTCTCCAGATGCAAACTCGAATATAGCTAGTACCGGCCTCTCTCCAGATGCAAACTCGAATATAGCTAGTACCGGCCTCTCTCCACATGCAAACTCGAAGATAGCTAGTACCGGCCTCTCTCCACATGCAAACTCGAAGATAGCTAGTACCGACCTCTCTCCACATGCAAACTCGAAGATAGCTAGTACCGGCCTCTCTCCAGATGCAAACTCGAAGGTAGCTAGTACCGGCCTCTCTCCAGATGCAAACTCGAAGATAGATAGTACCGGCCTCTCTCCACATGCAAACTCGAAGATAGCTAGTACCGTCCTCTCTCCACATGCAAACTCGAAAGTAGCTAGTACCGGCCTCTCTCCACATGCAAACTCGAAGATAGCTAGTACCGGCCTCTCTCCACATGCAAACTCGAAGATAGCTAGTACCGGCCTCTCTCCAGATGCAAACTCGAAGATAGCTAGTACCGGCCTATCTCCACATGCAAACTCGAAGATAGCTAGTACCGGTCTCTCTCCAGATGCAAACTCGAAGATAGCTAGTACCGGCCTCTATCCAGATGCAAACTCGACGAGAACCGCTCTGTAAGCACTATCGCGACTCATCAGTGAATAAAACGTACCTCCACTGATTTTTAGCCCAGTTCACATGCATTCTTGCTCAATCCCTCCTTTGGCGGGGGTGAGAGGCATGTATAATACTGGTCGCAGAACATTATCCTACTGCATGTAAACTTCTGTGCACCGTCGAAGCCGATAGCGTCGTCCGGTGGCTGCCGCAAGCACAGATCTGAGATGAGTCGGTGCAGCCGTCCCGATCCACCGTGCCGAAAGCCGCAAATACCGGTCGTCCGCAGAGGTCGTCGCCCTTTGCCTACCTTCGGGAGGCTGCACCCGTGGCTTGAAACTGCCGCCCGCCACATCCTGCTGACCATAGGACGATCGACGTTGAGCCATCTTGCGACGTCCGCTTGCCGTTGCCCTGCTTCGAGTCGGCCTGTCGCTCTGTAGGGTAACTTCCGCTGGTAAATGACGTCTCGAAGTCATGTTAACAAAATTGCTATCTCGAAATCTTCTCATTCACCGCCGCACATGAATTGGCGACTCCCTTACAAACAGCTGGTTTTAAGCTCCTGCGCATTTGCATAAAGCGCTGCCAGCGCCACTCATTTGCCTTCCGTACATCGATGCTGTATGCTTTTGCTCGTAACATACGCAAATTTCGTGCAATTTGAACTATATTTGGCACAATTATTGCGATTTTTCGGTTTGTTGCTTAAGTTACGGAAACCAGTGTAGTTGCACATGCGGTCACGGATTCCTTTTTTCTGTGGTGACAGTTGGTAAGCACTTACAATCTCACTGCTAACGGTTGTTCATTTTCAAATCTGTGTAAGAATGTTATTTTAAAAGTTAGGTAATATGTAGTGTTTCGTAGCACGGGGTTTAGGCTGAGTAATTAAGCTACTGTTCTATATAGCGCCACTGTGCCAAGTTTGCGATGTCTTCCTAAACTTTGAAAGAAGTGTGCAGCTCTGAAATTTTTATCTGCGGGATCATAGTTCGCTATTAGCGGTGAGCAGCTTGAAAAAAAAAATGCCGGAATGCGTTATGGATCAGATATTGTTTGTTGGCTTTGTTAAGTATTGTCTTCGTGATCCCACATGTTGATTAGCACATTTATTTATTTTATTTTATTTTGTAAAATTTCTGCTGCACAATATTGCAGAAAAGTAATACAGTGGACCCCACTTAAGAAGTTTTCCCGTATAAGAAGTTTTATTTTTAGAGTTTCGATTTTTTTTCCATAGTGCTGTTAATTTTTCCCACTTAAGAAGTAACGATGTTTCAAGTTTTTCCGCATAAGAAGTTGTAAGTGTCACAAGTTTCTAAGTAAGAACATACGGTTTTGGAACTCGTGCAGCAGATAAGTACATGTCAAAGAAGTTGAGAGGAAACGTTTCCCCGTACATGAAGCAAGAGAAGCCCTTGCTGGCTTCCCACGGTCAACGCAGGGGGTCATGTTTACTCCACCCACTTCTTCTGCCCTTTCTGTATCACAATCGCCTTAACTTTGGGGCTAGGGAAAGGCTGGGAAAGGAAACACCTGCTGAAAGTTAGTCATTCTGTCAGAGTTAGGCTCAGATGTCGCACCTCGCATACGTGGAGTTAAACGTTTAGTCTTATTGTTGAAATGCGTAGTTTGAAATATGGCGTCTACAGGCATCAAAAGAAAAGCTTTATCTGCGGTTGAGAAACGAAACATTATTACGAAAGTTGATGAAAACCCGCATTTAACATGGGTGCAGATAGCAAAAGAACTAAATTTTCTTGTTACAACCCTCAACGGTATAGTGGCAAAACGATGACAAAGATGTTCCCACTTTTGAAATGCAAAATATCGACGATATTTGCGACATCGAAACCGCAGGAGGACGATGAACCAGAAACCCAAGAAAATGAGTGCAGGCCAATTCCAACTTCAGCTGGTAAAGCGCTAGAAACTTTTCGCCGCTTTATAGAAAGCCACGAACGTATTCCAACGGACATAATGAGAAATTTGAGGGAAATGGACGCGTACTTTGTGAATCTAGCGGAAAAAAGGAAGAAACAAACGCTTTTAGATAAGTATTTTTGTAATCCTGTAGCATAATAAATGTTGCTTTCAATCCTCATACTGAAGTTTAAATGGGTAAGTTGTGTAATTTTTTTGTTACTTTAAAATTAATTAAAATGTAATTTCTGGATTTAATCTATGCAACATTTTTAATCGCTAAAGTCTTACAAAACCCAATCACACACTTCCCGTTTTAGAACTTTTCCCGCTTAAGAAGTTTTCATCGCTTCGTCCCAACGAAGACTTGTTTTTTTTTTGGTTGGAGGTTTAACGACCACCGTGAGCAACTCAATGGGCGCCCGTCCCTAATTTAGGGTCACTGGTTCCAGGGAAGGGAAAGAACCAGTCCCGTAAGACAAACACAACATCCATGTCTCACCGGGATTCGGACCCGGACCCCGTTCGGACGAATGATCAGAGGCCATCGCTTAGACCACTGCGCCACCGGGGCGGCCCAACGAAGACTTCTTAAGCGGGATCCACTGTATAATACTCAGTAACAATACAATATGCGCCACAATCATAAACTAATTGTACAAATAAAGTAAAAAAAAATCACCAATGAAACTCACAAAACACGATAAATCACCAAAACTTTCACAATAAATACAACTTCTGCACAACAAGAAGAACAAAACTCATTCCATTGAAAATTAATATCAGTTGTCAATATGAATCAAATATTATATGATAGTAATAATTCAATGGGCTATAAGCAGTCGCCCGTCCCTAATTTAGGGTTACTGGTTCCAGGGAAGGGAGAGAGCCAGTGCCGTAAGACAAACACAACATCCATGCCTCACCGGGATTCGAACCCGGACCCCGTTCGGACGAATGATCAGAGGCCATCGCTCAGACCACTGCGCCACCGGGGCGGCCCAACGAAGACTTCTTAAGCGGGATTCACTGTATAATACTCAGTAACAATACAATATGTGCCAGAATCATAAACTAATTGTACAAATAAAGTAAAAAAAAATCACCAATGAAACTCACAAAAGACGACAAATCACCAAAACTTTCACAATAAATACAACTTCTGCATAACAACAACAACAAAACTCATTCCATTGAAAATTAATATCAATTGTCAATATGAATCAAATATTATATGATAGTAATAATTCAATGGGCTATAAGCAGTCGCCCGTCCCTAACTTAGGGTCACTGGTTCCAGGGAAGGAAAAGAACCAGTCCCGTAAGACAAACACAACATCCATGCCTCACTGGGATTCGAACCCGGACCCCGTTCGGACGAATGATCAGAGGCCATCGCTTAGACCACTGCGCCACCGGGGCGGCCCAACGAAGACTTCTTAAGCGGGATCCACTGTATAATACTCAGTAACAATACAATATGCGCCACAATCATAAACTAACTGTACAAATAAAGTAAAAAAAAATCACCACTGAAACTAATAAAATACGACAAATCACCAATGAAACTCACAAAACACGACAAATCACCAAAACTTTCACAATAAATACAACTTCTGCACAACAACAACAACAAAACTCATTCCATTGAAAATTAATATCAATTGTCAATATGAATCAAATATTATATGATAGTAATAATTAAATGTACAGCAAGGGGCCACGAAAAAAGGCTGAAATACTGCCTGACAAGCCCCTCATCCCCTCTAAATGAAAAGAAAACGTTCCAGTCCAGTCAGAACAACGAAATTAATTTTACAATACTTTTTTATTTTTTACAAATCATAAACAAATAAATTCCAATATTCAATTTCCCGTCAAAAAAACTCCTTAGCACTCGGTTAAATACCGGATAACGTGCCTCTGATCTAATAATCAACGGTAATCCATTCCAGTCACGCAATCGCAACACATTGACATTTTAAAACATTAAAACTGTATGAGCCGACGGAACAGAAAAACCCGACCCACCACAAGTATCGTGGGAGTGAGTTGTACGCCGTAATGCAATCAAGTTGGAGTATCTTCCTGTTAAAATACGTTCATGGACCATCAGTATAGCAATCTGTATTTATGTAGTTGCTCAATAGTTAATAACTGAAAATGACGAAAAAGAACCTCCGATCCAACCGAATAATTTAACAATCGGACAAACTTCCTCTGCAACACAGATAAACGAACTTTGTTACGCTTTGTAGTCGCGCCCCATATTAAAATGCAGTACGACAATACAGGAAAAATGAAAGAATAGTATAAAATTAACATAATTCTTACTGACAAAAAAACCAGAAATCCGCGAAATCATACCATTGCGAGATCTTAAACATAACGCAAGCTGATCCACCTGAGAATCACATCTGAGAGATTCATGCAGAACAACACCCAAAAATTTTCTCTGTGGTCTGGAACTGTAATGCCGTATCATTTAAGTAAACATAACTCAAGTCAAAAGGACGACGAGGCCTGATGTTGGAAAACAACACCCAGCCCAGGCTGTCTTAGTAACATTTAACGTTACAAAATTACATGCAAGCCATGAAATATGAAAATAATCGAGCAGTAAAGGTGTTTAGGATGTAGGTTAAAATTGCCAGTTTGTTTTAGATCAAAGTTCAGACTTTCTTAGCGTTTTTCTGTTTCAGTATAAATTGGTCCTGCACAAAAAAGAGTCAGAAAATAGGTGCTTTCATACAGAATAGCTGATGAGGTCTTCATAGCTAATAATTCAATTTTTGCACAAAAGTTCTCGAAAAATTCAATTTCTTCACTTACAGTGCTTGCATGAAATCTGCTCTGTGAGATATACAAGGGCAGGGGTGTGTGGTTATGACGACGATTTGTTACTTTCAACTACTGTTTGCCTTCCCGCAATTGCTCCATAACTGTCGCGGTCGCCGAATTAAATGTTGATTTTTTGCTTTGATTGGAGGTTTAACGACCACCGTGGGCAACTCAATAGGCTGTAAGGAGTCGCCTGTCCTTAATTTAGAGCCACTGGTTCCAGGGAAGGGAGCGAGCCAGTGCCGTAAGACAAAAACAACATCCATGCCTCACGGGATTCGAACCCGGACCCCTTTCGGACCAATGATCAGAGGCCATCGCTTAGACCACTGCGACACCGGGGCGGCTGTGTTAAGTATTGAAGTGGAAGCCAATTTATCAGAAGGACCATTGTTGGAAAGTCCCTTTCATTGGAGAAGGGATGCAAATAAATAAATAGTCCAGCAAATAGAATTCAACAACAGATGAATACGCACGCTCGAATATGTATTCCTCAGATTGGAGAAAAAGGGAAAATATCTGTTAGCAAAAATAAATACACTGACGGAAAAAAAATCCCAACACCAAGAAGGGGTTGTGTTAGATAAACGACAGTTGGTAGGTAGTGAGAGTACATCTGTAAGATGACGTCTGTGCAAATTTCGCGCTCGGCGCATACGTGTGGCGCTAGTAGCGCCCCTTGGAACATGCAAAGCAGGTTTGCTGTAAATACGCACTGTAACGTTCGTGAGCGTTAGTTGTCGTTGAGATTCGACGTAGTGTGTTGATGTTAGTCAAGAATGCCTTTAAGAAGACGAAGAAGCCATTATCAACAGCTCACGGAGTTTGAACGAGGTCGTGTAATAGGGCTACGAGAAGGTGGATTTTCGTTCCGCAATATTGCAGAACGACTTGGCAGGAATGCAGCCACTGTGCATGATTGTTGGCAGCGGTGGTCAAGGGAAGGTACTGCCTCAAGAAGACCGGGTTCCGGCCGGCCACGTGGCACTACTAAGAGGGAAGACCGCCGTGTACGGCGTATGGCCTTGGCGCATCGTACCGCGTCTGCGGCAGCAATTCGAGCTGCAGTTGCCACCACAGTGACACAACGAACTGTTACAAATCGGTTACTTGAAGGACAGCTCCGAGCCAGACGCCTTGTAGCGTGCATTCCACTTACTCCAAACCAATGCCGTTTGCGACGTCAGTGGTGTCAAGCTAGAGCTCATTGGAGGACGGAGTGGAGATCTGTTGTGTTTTCTGATGAAAGCCGGTTCTGCCTGGGTGCCAGTGATGGCCGTGTGTTGGTTAGAAGGAGGCCATGTGAGCGCCAGCAACCAACCTGTCTGCGGCCGAGACACACTGAACCTACACCTGGAGTTATGGTCTGGGGAGCAATTTCCTATGACAGCAGGCGCACTGTCGTGGATATCGCACGCACCCTGACGGCACAGTTGTACGTCGATCTGGTGATTCAACCTGTTGTGCTGCCATTCATGAACAGCATTCCAGGGGTATTTTCCAACAGGATAACGCTCGCCCGCATACCGCTGTTGTAACCCAACATGCTCTACAGAGTGTCGACATGTTGCCGTGGCCTGCTAGATCACCAGATCTTTCACCCATCGAGCACGTATGGGAAATCATTGGACGACAACTACAGCATCACCCAACCAGCATTAACCGTCCCTGTATTGACCGACCAAGTGCAACAGGCATGGAACTCCATCCCACAAACTGACATCCAGCAGCTGTACGACACAATGCATAAACGTTTGCGTGCTTGCATTCAACATTCTGGCGGTTACACCGGTTATTAATGTACCAGCATTTCACATTTAAAATGGCTCTTCTCGCGCTTACATTAAGCTGTGATCTTGAAACCTTAATCGATTAAATATGTTACCTATACAAATGTATTGCCGCCATTTCATTCTTCTACAACTATTTTTTCGTGGTGTTGGGATTTTTTTGCGTCAGTGTAGTATATACACTTCCAGCGGAAGATGGATATTTTGGGTGGCTTTTTCTATGCATTTCCCGCCAATATCTCTTATCATTCCTGCTTGAGCAAAATTCCTTCCTCTCTCCCCATTCCCAAGAAAGACTTGGCTCCCTTTTTATGACCACTGTGTATTTCTTCCTTTCACTCTCTCCGCCGCTTGAAGGAAGATGCTCCTGACGTAAGAAGTTGATTGCTCTTAATAGCTGAGGGTCTTCATGATCTTCATGATCTTATGCAGAGGATTTTAGGAAGGGAGTGTCTGACCCCAAGTCTTAAACAACTCTTAGAAATAGGAAGCTAGGAGATTTGGGCTAGAGTGCCTGATAGGAAAGTGACACGGAAGCGAAGTAGAAAGGGGGAGGAAGACGCCCTTATTTATTACCAGGGGGCCAGTACCCGGGGTCCGACGGCTTAACGTGCCCATCCGACGCACGGCGGATATTTAGTGGATCGAGCGTTCGTACCTGCCTGGGATCGAACCTGATGTCCTTTCCGTGGCAGTCACGATCGTTGCCCACTAGGCCACCCGCGGCCTGATTGCTGAGGGCCGAATTGCCACGCGGGCTTTCACAGAGCAAGTGTGTCCTCCAACGATGGGGAATAAAGGAAAGGTGGGTTCCTTTTGTTCATGTGTGGACCACGGTCAAAGGCTTTTTCAAGGGATGTCTTAAGCGCCTTTTCAGCTAAAGGCGAAATTCTAGCTGCTGTGTTTTCTCCCGTTGAGTGACCGAAGACATTAATTATATTTCAAATATTTCTATATAACACATCACAGATGGAACGACAAAATCTCTAGGAGCAATACCTTGTGCATGTTTATGCTAAATAGTATTAAAATTAATCACCGCAGTTTCCTTCAAAACACTCGGCAGATTGTGTTGCAGCATAAAATTTGCCTCAATATGCTGCACGGTGTATTTTGTTACATAAACACAACTTTTGGAGCATCTATAGAAAACATCTTGCATTTCCCCGTAAATTATGCAAAATGAAGCTTCTCACTTTTTTTGCTCGTTTCGTTTCATTTTTTTTAATGACTGCTGTAGCATAGCATAGCAAATTATCTCTTCTGCGACGCAGCATGAGCGAGCAGTTAGTTAAATCTGGAAAAAGCACGCGTAAACCGCATGGCGACTGATGGAAACGAAAATGAATAATGCATTTCTTTGAAAATACATGCTAAAGTAAATGCAAATTATTTTCAGTAAGGTTATTACGCAGCTATTCCTTCCATAATCTTTTAAACGATGACATGCGTGAATTTCTTTTTCGATTCACAGTTTGAATTCACGTTTACATTAGCAGGGACTTACAAGATAACCTATTGCGTTTCAACATGCAAATGATCAAGAGGACGTCTACTTAAAGCTATTTGTGAAACGATGTTGTGAATTGACCAAATAGGCTATATTTTGGAAGCGGAAAGCGCTCATGCATACATAAAATGAACATACAAAGTCACTATACGAATAATTAGGCGGCAGTAGTGATCACAGTTTCGGTGTTCATTCCACGGAACATCGTTATTGATTCCACCGATATATTTTACAGTGCTCATTAAGCAGATATTATTTATAGAGAAGTGCTGTTTGTCAAGAATTAATCTGAAATATTAAATTAATGCTGTATGTGCTAAAATCAGGAGCCCATAGGATGCATCCAGAATGCCTCCTATGGAGAGATATGGCCTATAGATTTTTTTTTTTTTGATTGGAGGTTTAACGACCACCGTGAGCAACTCAATGGGCTATGAGCAGTCGCCCGTCCCTAATTTAGGGTCACTGGTTCCAGGGAAGGGAGAGAGCCAGTGCCGTAAGACAAACACAACATCCATGCCTGACCGGGATTCGAACCCGGACCCCTTACGGACGAATGATCAGAGGCCAACGCCTGGCCTATAGATGGGCGCACGATTTCAGTGTCGAAGTAAAGACCAATAACACATTATTACTTAGTATTAAACGCAATACAGTAATTAAAAGCAAATTTATGACAAACTGGAAAGGAAAATTCAGTCTTAAAGATCTTCAAACATTTTGTAGATCATTTTAGATATACTAAACCATACAACATTTATTTTTACCCCTTTACTTTTCACTATTATGTACATTTGTCTCAAAAAGCATAGAGGGCGCGTACAATAAAATATTTTTCTCGTGAAAGCGTGGCGTAATATTTCACTTCAGAATAATTTTCTTTTTTTTACGCTCTCTGTCCGTCCGTCTGTCTGTCGGCACGATAACTCGCGTAAAAATGGTTCGATTTCTATGAAATTTTAGTATGTGGTAGGGGATCACCTGGGGACGAACCCTTATCAAACATCGACGAAATAGGGTCAAAAGTCACGACATAGGAGCGTGATCCATTCCATTGCCTTTATGCGTCATAACTTGCGTAAATATGGTTCGATGTCGATGAAATTTTTATATGTAGTAGGGGTCCACATGAGAAGAAACGCTATTCAAAATGGATGAAGTGGGGTTAAAGGTCAGGACATAGGAGCGGGATGTATTTCATTGTTCTTATGCGTCATAACTTGCGTAAATACGGTTCGATTTCGATGAAATTCTAGTATGTCGTAGGGGACCACCTGGGGACGAACCCTATTGAAAACGGACGAAATGGGGTCAAAGGCCAGGACATAGGGGCGGAATCACTTCCATCGCCATTATGCGTCATAACTTACGTAAAAATGCTTCGATTTGGATGAAATGTTAGCATGTTGTAGGGGCCTGCTGGAAACGAATCCTATTGAAAATGGGTGAAATGGAGTAAAAGGCTCGGGCACAGGATCGGGATCCATTCCATAGCTCTTATTATGCATCATAACTTAGGTAAAAATGCTTCGATTGCGACAAAACTTTATCATGTTATTTCGGAGGTACACTAAACCAGTTCTGTTGAATATAATCGAAATGGGATCAAAGGTCAGGGCACAGGACCGAGATTTATTCCACAGCCATTATCCTCATAACGTGAGTAATAACTTGAGTAATGATTTCTGGTATGTTGGAAAGCGTATTATAATCAATTCATTGTATGATTTTACTAACTTGTTTTTTTATTATTAAGGGGAATGCACGGCAAAAATATATATATATATATATATATTCTATAAAGAAGATACCTAAGCAAAAAAATACATATATAATTTCGACTCACACCTAGTACAACATAGAAAAGGTTATGTATCTACCTGTGTGAGTAAAAGGAGAAAAGATAAAAAAATAAAATAAAACAACTGAATGTAGAAGGTGTCGAGAATACTGAGCTTTGGCTTTATCAAGGACCAGCAAAAACTCTGCATTTTCTCACTTCTACAAAGACCTAGTTGGAAATGGGTTTCTGCAAGGCCATAGATGCAAGTAACATTCCCACCTAAAATAGTTTAAAAAATATATATATAAGTCATGTCCTCCGTAGAGTAGCATGACCTAGCACTAGTTAACAATTTCGCTTGCATCCATTAACCTTCATGGCCCGACCCATGCTCTTCATCTGTTACTATTAAACAGAGAGAAGAAGATTAAAGAGAACTCAAGCTGTGAGAGTGACATAATAAATAGAAATGATTTTCAGCTATAACGAAATTCCAAGTTCGTTTGAGAGAGAATTTAAACCTGAAAAACAATGCAAAAGAAATCCAAATTTTACATTGCAATTAAAAAAGGAAATGTTAATTTATAACGAACAGATTTTTGAAAGAAAACTTGAGTCTAAAACCCCCTACTCTACAACTTATGACAGCACGAAAACGAGAATAAGTTAAAGATAATAATTAACTAAAGAAAACTTCGTTTTAAATTCTAAAATTTTTTCCTTAGTCTTCAGTTTTGCTCTTAAGTATATATATATATATGTATATATAGACTCAAGAATTCACAACAACCCTATAGTGCTTTATCGCATGCTCCCAGTGTGACTACTGAGTAGGACATCTGAGCGATATAACAAAAACTTCCAAAGCTACCATGATCTGTCGACTTCTCGGCGCACATGCATCGATGAGCTATTAGAGTACATTATGACCACCTACCTAATAAGCTGTAGAATCCCCCTTTAGCCTGCTAAACAGCGGCCACTCGGCGAGACATCAATTCGATGAGGTGGCCATAGGTATTCTGGGGTACCTGGTACCATAATATCAACACCGGGTCCTCCAGTTCCCGTACATTTCGGGGTGGTGGTGATTTAGCGGGAGCCCGCTTTTCCAAGTCGAACCACAAATGTTGGATTGGGTTCACTTGAGGTAAATTTGGAGGCCAGAGTATTAACAGAAAGTCACCAGCATGTTCCTCGAACCACTCCTAGACAATTCTGGTAGTGTGGCATGGCGCTTTATCCTGTTGGCAATGGCCGTCATCAGCAAGGAACACAGTTGCCATGCATGGATGAACTTGGACCGCAACGATGTTCAGATACCTGACAGCTGTCGGGGATTGTGCCATTGGGATAGTGGGGCCTAAAGTGTCCCAAGAAAACATCGCACACAGCATAACATCGCCGCCGTCGGCTTGTTTCCGCCCAGCAGTGCATCCAGCTTCCGTTGGTAATCGGAGTATCCACGCTCGGCCGTCTACGTGATGCACCAGGAATCTTGATTCGTCAGACCAAGCCACTTTCTTCCAATCACCCACGGTCCAATCTCGATGATCTTGGGCCCATTTTAGGCGTTGTTGACGATGACGTGCAGTGAGCATGGGGACCCGGCTGGGTGTTCGACTACGCAGGCCCATGCGCAGAAGGCGTTGGTGAACTGCGTGCTGTGACACTTTGTCCTGATCACCACTGCTGTAGCTGCGGATGATTTGTCTCAATGTGGCCCTGCGGTCGCTGTGAACAATGGGCGATAGTCTCCGCTCTCCCTCTGGCATCCATGAGTCGACACTGGGTTTGGCCATCTGTGCACCACTTTTGCTACGTACTCACTACAGCGGCACATGAACAATCCACAACCCGCGCCGTTTCCGAGATCGTAGTTCCGAGGCACGGTGTCATCACAATTTGTCTTTAATCAAACTCCGATAAATCGGCAGCTTTTCCCCATCCTGACTCCGAACACTCTACTAACCGAAAGCCGGTCCTCGGGTTGTATATATACTGCTCTGTGAACTTTACCTGCGCCACCGTTCTGTCTCCAGGCGCGCTCGTGTCTCTAGGCTGGGGGTGGTCATAATGGAATGGCTCATCGGCGCATGTTGATTGCAAAACGCAATAGAGTGCCGAACCCCATTGTTCATTTGCTGATGTAAACTGAAGCAGCCTACAAACGACAACCAATGCAGTCATCCCTAATCGAATCATGTAGGTGTTTTATCAACTTGTTATGTTGCGAATGGGGAGGCATTCAGCTTTATTCTACGCCGCTTTTTTTTTCATCTTTACCTTTTAAACATTTATTAAACAACGTTCACAGTTCTCTTCTTTCTCTGAATTTAAGGAATTTGAGATAAGCAAAGATCAGTGAATATTAAGGGGACCGGAAAGTAACGTCGTTTTTGGAAAAGAAGAGAAACAGTGTAACAGAAGAAATTTATTTCTTAATCAATTACATAATAGCCATCATTATCGATCACACTTGCCCATTGTGAAACCAAACTTCCAACGCCGTCTTTATAAAAAGACGTTTGCTGTGATGCAAAGAAGTCCGAGAGCCCCGTTTTGACATCATTAACATTGTGGGATCTTTTCCCATTAAGAAAGTGCTACAGAGATCTGAATAAATGGTAATCAGATGGTACCATGTAAGGGGAATAAGGGGAATGGGGCAGAACTTCCCAGCCAAAATATCTGTTCGTTTACTGGGTCCGTCTCTCCATGCAAGGTCTCGCGTTCTCATGATGAACGATGCCACCTTCTCTGTTGACTAGTGCTGGATGTTTTACAGTAAGAGCTTACTTCAAGCGGCCCAGTTGCTGACAATAGAGGTCTGACGTCATGGTCTGTTCGGGTTCCAAGAGCTTAAAGTGAGCTATGCCAGCGGTAGTCCACGAAATACAGAGCAAATCCTTTTTGGAGTGTAGGCCTGGTTTTGGCGTAGGAACTGGTGTCTGGCCTGTGGAAAGCCACTGGGTTTTGCATTTGCTGTTCACGTAAAGAACCCACTTTTCATCTCCAGTGACAATTCGATGAAGAAATTGATATTTCAACTGTAGGCTGAGCAAAGAGTTGCAGATGGTGGAACGCTGGTCTTTGTTGTCAGGTGAAAGTTGGTGTGGGACTCAAACTCCTTGTCTACAGACCTTTCCTATCTGTTGCAGGAGAGCTTGAACAGTAGACCCTGATACATTAAGATGTTGGGATAATTCATCAATGGTTTGACGAGGATCTGCCTCAACAGCTGCATGCAACAGGTCAATGTCCAGCACCATGGGCCTCCCTGCACGAGGAGCATCAGAGAGGTCAAAATTGCCCGACCGGAATTGGGCGAACCAACGCTGGCACTTGCGCCCATTTATCGCATTCGGATAAACAGCCCAAAAGTGTTTGAGGGGCCACGGTTCCATTGTTCTCCTTGTGAAATTCATACAACATACAATGACGAACATGGCTCTCCTCGAGGTTTATGTCACTCATTTTGTTCTGCAAATCTGGAAGACAAAAACACCTAAATAACTTAAAGGCAAATAGTTCATTCACTTGTACATACACTTACTTTACGTTGAACGCACATAAACACCTCACAACTGCTCCCCAAAGTTAGCCCCCCCCCCCCAAAAAAAAAAAAAACGAAACGACATGACATTCCGGTCTCCCCAGTATTTTACTCGGAATTAATGTTCAATCAACTAGTGGACAGACTGCTTTGAAAATGGCGATACTTATAAGTAAAGGATGCGAAATACGGGTATTGAATGTAAAACAGAAATCGCATTCTGATTTACAACCTGCATTTCAAAGGTTTTTTTTTTTTTTATGTATTGAAAAAAAAACCACTTATTTTTGAATGTACAGAACTCCTTAACCTAGTTTTTTTATAATGAAATTAAAATCAAAAGTTAATACAAAAGTCAAAATTCATATAATTTTAAGGCTGTCTTTGAATGAGTGTTAGGGTTCATCTTCTGCGATAGATGGCGCAAAAAATCACTCCTTGGGCGTTGCTTTTACGTCTTGAGGGACTGTCCCAGAAGTTGGCGTCAGCGAATCACTGCAGACGTCACCATATTCAGAATGGAAGTGGTCTCTCGTTGACTCCACAATGAGAAGACGAAATACGCGCTGTTACGTTTTAATCAGTGACGTTATTTGGGGGCGGAGCTTAGTAGGTAGGCGGAGTTTCCATAGCTCAAATTCAGGCGTTCTCTGTAAATATACACATTTCCTCTTCAAAAAATGAACGTACAGTAGGATTTAAGATGGTTTATGGGAGACAATATTCCAGTCTCACTTTTGGCCTTATTTAATTATTTCTATTTGGCTTAGATAATTAAAAAAATCAGACAGAAGTGAGAGATTTCGTTTCTTCCAGACAGAAACACAGCTAAACCAACTTATCGCGCCATCTAGCGCCCAAATTATAATACTTTCGAGTCAGATAAATTGAATTTTTTAAAAAAGTCTAACATTTTTTTCGAAATAACAACTACAGCACGTATTAGCTATAGGTAGTTTTTATTTGTTCTCAAAATTTCAAACACTACAAAGTAATATTCTTCGAGAAAATGTGTACAAAAAAATTTACATTGCAGACGTAGGATAGAATTTCTCTCACACTCACTCAAAGACAGCCAGCCTTAAGGTAGTAAACAAAAAGTCAAAAAGTTCATGCATGTTTTACATTACAAATTAGTGAAATATAAACTTGTTTTTTCCTCTCTTTTTTTTATTTTTAGAGGCATTCAATTTCTTTTTTGTTTTGTTTTGTTTGCGGGTTTAACGACCACAGTGAGCAACATGATGGGCTATAAGCAGTCGCCTGTCCCTAATTTAGGGCTGCTGGTCCCAGGGAAGGGACAGAGCCAGCGCCGTAAGAAAAACAACATCCACGCCTCACCGGTATTCGAACCCGGACCCATCTCGGACGAATGTACAGAAGCCAAAGCTTAGACACTGCGCTACCGGAACGATTTCAAACTTTTACATTTAGTATTTAACATTTTGAAATTCCTTGTTTTTTTTTTTTTTACATTTATACGTTTTTAAGGGCATTCTCTAGAAAAATGTGCAACAGAGGTTCCACTGTAATGAGCTCACATACTGTATATATCCAGCAATTCACAGTGCAAAACTGACAGATGCAGGCAGAGTTCGGTCACAAAATGTCGACACTTCGCCATCTGTGGTGCATTTCAGTATTATATCAGTTTTCTGCTTTGTAAAAAAGAAAAAAAAACAACAACTAAGAAACAAAACTAGGCGAGAGAAAACAGCAAGAAAAGGCAACCAGATGTTTCTTTTTCATTAAAAATATTTTTGCAGTTAAGCGCGAAAATCCTATTCGCCATTCACTGTATTAAGAAATTTATGGTGATTCCACCTAAAATCGCTGCCTTATGTTTCCAATGGTAAAATTTCTTTACACATTTTTTTCGAAATTATTATGTTCCCAAGGATGAAAATTTGCACATCGATAAAACTAACTTTAAGTATAGCATGAGATAATTAATACCTACTAAAACATAACCATAATTATATTAAAAATCAATCATTTTTCACTGAGTAATGCTCAGACATGTTAATAGATGGCGCGACCTGTACATTGATGACGTCAGTAGACAAGAAAATGCTGTATTGCTTAGTTATGGTTCTGTTATAGCAAGTATTAGGTATCCCATGCTATAACTTAAAGTTAGTTTTACCGATGTGCAAATTTTCACCCTAGGGAATACATTAATTGCGAAGAAAATATGTAAAGAAGTTTTACCATTGAAAACATAAAGCAGAGATTTTGTTTTTGGTTAAAAAAATATTTTATCCATGGTTGTCAAAAAAAAAAAAAAAATCCATGAGTCGTTAAAATGTATCCGAAATAAGCTTTGACTTTTCTAATAAATCAATTCTGATATTATACCAGATCCTTTGTAACTAAGATATAGGCACGTGCTGCCAGACAATTTCTTAAGCCCTTTCCTCTTCCACTCGAGGAAAGTGGATTCGCAAACAAACATGAAAAATAGCAAGAGCCACATTTAACAAAATCTCCCAGCTGTCGCCACTTAGCCTCTTGCTCATCGGGTCGTTTATTCTCATTTTTCCTCAACAACTTCTAGTGCTCTCACCTCCAGATATCGTGTTCGCCCAAAAAGCCAATTACAAAACAAAAAAGAAATTCATCTATCGCCTAGGAAAAGCGCATGTTCTGACAGCTTCGTCTTAAAACATAAGAAAACACGTTCAGTCTAGCTGAAAGTTGACGCCAATAAAGCACGTGCCGTAACAACGTGATGACGATGCCGTCTAAAAATTAAAGAAAAGGTGATTTTTCATTTCTAAGGTGCTTTTATGTACGGCAATTCTAGAAGCGGTGTGAAGAATCTGAAACTGGGAGGATATATCACCTAAAGAAAAGAAATAGCAAATTCGTTATTCACAGTGTGAAAAACGGGAGTTCTTATACAAAAGATAGAATTCCTGAAATTTTAATGTTGCATTCTCATGAAAGTAAGTGCTGGTAATTACAAACCTCAATCTTGTAAAGATTGAGATAACGTTGTGCTAACATGCAAGAAGACAGGCCTCAGAAAACTTGAAAATCGTATCGTCCTGGAACGGGAATCGAAATAACATCTTCCGACTTACGTTCGAGTATTTACCGCAACACCATCCAGAACAAGCAAGGTCCAAGCAACTCAGGATGAGTTTTGGGAGTCAGATGAAACGCAAAGTTGAAACCTATAAGATGCTTCATCTTAGCCGCACGCATGCAGAAAGCGAATCCCCTGAAAGTCCACGAATGTCCGCGTGCCGCTAACATGAAGGATCATATACACGGTCGTATCAGAATAACATGACCACCTACTTAATAATGGGCATAACCACCCTTGGCACGGATGTCAGCCGCGAGACGACGTGGCATGGACGCAATGAGGCCCTAGAAGGTTGCCCGAGGCACAAGCTCCCATTCGGACTGCAGCACAGCACGGAGGTCCCGAAGATGACGTGGTTGTGGGCCGGCACATCGAATCTGTCGATCGGAATAGTCCCACAAGTGCTCTATGGGTTTGAGGTCGGGATATTCATCGCTAAATGGAGACATCGCTGCCGCGTTCCTAGAACCAGTCACGCACTCCCTTAGCGACATGCCAGGGAGCATTGTCCTGTTGGTAGACACCATCCCCACCAGGGTAAACTTGTCCAACACGAAGGGATGCATGTGGTCAGCGAGGATGGACAGGTAGCCATTGGCGTTCAGGGACTCATCCAGTGGTAACAGCGGTCCTAGATCATACCAAGAAAACATCCCCAGACATGCACACTGCCACCGACGGTCTGTACTTGACCGACAAGCGTGTTCGAGTGTTGGTTCTCGTGTGTCTGACGCCGTATCCCTCACCGCCTGCCACTTCTGTGGAGTAGAAACTTCGATTCGTCGGAGCAGGAAACCTTCTTCCACTGTCCAATGACGGTAGTCCCATGCGAACTGCAGGCGTCGTTGCCGATGGACCTGAATTAACTTGGGCGCCTTGACGCAGCGTCGACTCCGGAAACTCTGTACTTCACAGACAAGCGTGTTCGAGTGTTGATTCTCGTGTGTCTGACGCCGTATCCCCCACCGCTTGTCACTTCTGTGGAGTAGAAACTTCGATTCGTCGGAGCAGGAAACCTTGTTCCACTCTTCCACTGTCCAATGACGGTAGTCCCATGCGAACTGCAAGCGTCGTTGCCGATGGTCCTGGGTTAGCATGGGCGCCTTGACGCAGCGTCGACTCCGGAAACTCATGCGTAACAGTATTATCTCTACTGTTATCGCAAATGAACCTGGGTGACCCAGCGTTCATTTGCGTAGTCAACTGCTGCGCGTCAATTACACTTTACCAGTCAACGGAGTATTGTCGCTCTCTATGGGGTTAGCGAACCATCTGCCGCGTCTTATTCGCTGCAGTGGGACGAAATTAAAGGGCCGTAAATTTTCGTAGCTCCCTAACCGCTATTTTCATCCGCCTACGGGTGTCTACCGTGAGGTTGGGTTCCCTAATTGAGGGTCTCCAAACTCAGGGTCAAAGGGCGCATTGCGTTGTGTTTCATATGGGAGCATATAGAATAACCATGTCTTTCCATATGCCGCTTAGAAATTAAGAATTGCATGAAGTGAGTTGGGTTATTTACGGGTGTCTTTAGTTACGGGTGTCTGTAGTTTCAACAAAAGATTCACTCACTAAAATGTTATAAAACATTTGAGTTACTCAGGTAAATTTTAATAGCAAATAAATGATTTACTCTAGAATAAGTTTTCTTAAAGTAAATACATGGGTTCGGTGGAGACTCTACTTAACTTTGACCCATTCATTTAATTCTTTGATTAAACAGATAAATTTGGATATTTTCTTCGCGTTAACGTTTCGCTTATATAAGAATTGTATTATAAATGAGCACTTTCAAGAGAAATTTAACTATACTACCGAGGCTGTATAGGGAGACAAGATCATGCATACTCATGCTAGCTGAGATATTATCGGGTTCTCAGAAAAGTCATGACGTATTTTAGCCATGTTTTGCAAAGGTCATTTATTGATAGAAAGAACAAAGATCAATCAATGATATAATGCCCGTTTTGTTCGATAACCTTTTGCCATCTTTCAGTGAGCTGCAGAATGTCTCGTTCATAGAAAGACCTGTCTTTCGTGGCGAAAAACTGTACAAGGTGCTGATTCACAGCCTCATCTGAATTGAACGTTATACCACGCAAGGACTGTTGAAGAGAGCGAAGCAAGTGGAAGTCTGACGGCGCAAGGTCAGGCGAGTATGCTGGGTGTGGCAAGACATCCCACCCAAGCTCCAATAATTTTTGGAGGGTAATCAAACTTGCGTGTGGTCTAGCGTTGTCGTGATGGAACACAACACCTTTACGATGAACGAGCTCTGGACGTTTCTGGATGATGGATTCGTTCAAACTGTCCAATTGCCGACAGTACACATTCGAATTGATTGTTTGGTTCCGTGGTAGGAGCTCGAAAAACACGACACCTTTAAAATCCCACCATACTGAGACCAGAAGCTTCCGCTGATGAATGTCTGCTTTGGATGTCGTTTGAGTCGAAGCAGCACGTCGGGAGCACATTGTTGCACAGCACATTGTTGTACACAATCCACTTTTCGTCACCAGTTATCAGTCGCTTCAAAAAAGGACCGTTTTCCTCACGTTTAATGAGCAAATCGTAGATGTTTATACGCGCCGTCAATTGAGCTTCTTTGAGTTCATGAGGAAACCACACATCGAGCTTGCTTACGTATCACAGCTTCTTTAGGTGGTCGTGAACACTTGAATGATGGATGTGCAATGTGTCTGCAATCTCTCGTGTCATGTAACGTGGGTTTACTCGATCAATGCCTTGATTTGGTCGTCATCATCCTCGGTGGGCCTTCCGGACCGAGGAGCATCGTTGAGGTCAAAATCACCAGCACGGAATTTTGCGAACCACCGCTGGCACTGACTTTCTTGTAGAGCATTATTGTGACAGTGCCCAAACTCGAGCGCTGCACATTTAGTCGAGAACCCATTTCCCTAGTTTATTTATTTATTTAATTATTATTTTATTTATTTATTTATTATTTTTTTTATTTTTTTATTTATTCATTTATTTATTATTTTTTTTATTTTTTTATTTATTCATTTATTTATTAACTTATTCATTTTTATTAATTCATGTATTTTTTTGAAGAAAGAGTACGTTTATTTTGCCATATACTTTCGGGTGAATCTTTTCTTTTTTTTTCTCTCCGTCCCCCCTCTCCCAGCACAAGGCGTCACAGGACAGACCGACCCTGAAAGGAGACCACGCTGGCGACAGCCATCGGCGAGCTGGCTTTGTAGTATGTTTTATTGGGGGCAATAGAAGTGTCCACCGTCTAGAATCCACAACGCGTGTTGGGCAGACCGGAGACTTGTTGGAACCGGGGCTAACAGTTTAATTGGGTAGAGAATTTACGGCCGGGAGTAGTATCATGCGGGAAACGTAACTTCAGCGGTTCTCAGAATTTCACTGGAGCGGGTAGGAATCTTGACCCCTAGCGAATGGAAGATCAAAATGTTAATTTTCCGACCAGTAAGATCTACACTGGGGAATTTAATTCAGGGAGGCTTGCGTTTGCCAGCTAGTGATTGGATGATGGGATGTTTTGAGGTAGTGTGTGTCTTCTTGGGGGTCGTCAAAATTTTTAGAAGAAAAGAGAAGAACTTCGTCACTTCACGTTTACAGTTTTTACACGAAACTTCACTTTGGTGTGTTTCGCGGCGTGCATCACTGGCACTTTTCCTCCATGACTGGCAACTTGATCGCTGCCAATGTCACAGCAGGACTGTCACCTAGGAGGCTATATATACAATTTTCCAAGCCGCTGATGTAAGATCGCAACCGAGGTTTCCGGATGAACGGACCCCCACTAAGGACCATTGGGGCCCATACGACGGTTGCAGCTGCGGATGGAAGCTATAATAACCACCGGACGAGAATTCTCCCGGATCAGGAGTGGTCAGCAGCGCGATATCTAGGCCAGATTTGGATGTTGAGGTAGGAAATCCATCCTATTCTTTCTTTGGTGTCCCCTCACAAAATCTTTATCGGATCCGTCCACACACAGAGTTAATATTTTTTATAGGCAAATAGTTAATTGAGTACAGGTTTCTGTCAGAGAGTCTTAAATCATTTTTGCTAATATCATGAGCGTATATTTATTATTATGCCAAATCATAACCAATAAATTGTTTTTGTTGTTAATTTTGTCTTAGTTCTATGATGAGTGTGTCGTTAACTACAATATGTGTGCTCAACCCTAGATTATTTGGAGAATATACATATCTTTAGAAACCCGAGCGATAATATTATCACCGTACACTTTACGCAACTTTTCACAAGCTTGACGTGCGTTCTTCCCTTTACGGAAGTAAAACAGTAAAATATGGCGAAATTGCACAGTTTGGTCTTCCATCTTCAACTTGATGTCAAATCTCCGTAAATCAACCAAATCGCTCACTATTTCTTTTAGACTGCAGCTAGAACTGGCACCTGTCGAATGTCATGGCGATAGCAGAGCTGCGCAAGCTTCTAGTACTTCCAAAACTGCCCAACCGCCATCGGGTGCCAAAATCCGTCATGACTTTTCCGACAACCCAATAGGTTTCAAGAAAAATCTCACCAAAGTTCTTCTGGGGTATCCGGTCGTTGATTCCCGCGTTTCGTGCTTTCGTAGCATTTAAAGGCGGGACCTCCTCCGGTCCACGTAAAAGTTCTTACAAGTCACTACCGCGTAAATCATCACTATCTTCTGCGTCTGTCCTGACGCTTCCCTCTTTGCAGCATCAAGATTTCTCCATCCGACTTTATCCTCTGCAGAACATTCTTCTCGCTCTGGGGATTGTTGTCCCGCTCTCTGACTGTCCTAACTTATCGGTCAGTCTGCGTGCTTTTCTGAGTGTCCCAGTGTAAGACGTTTTGAGTTGTGCACTAGTGTTCTCACCGTGTAAGCCTCGAAATGCTCCCTCTCATAAACTTCTTCCGGACCTCCGTCGATTTTTCGAGCGGTTGGGTTTCCGTGAACCTACCCGAAATTCCGCTACGTTCATAGGCCGTGGCCTCTTCCCCTAGTTCGGCATTGGTTTTTATCTCCGAAGTGGATCCCTGTGATTCGTCGGTAAAGGGTGGGATCCTGTAGATGCTAAAAGACGGATGTTTCCTTTATCTTGTCAAACTATCAGCTTGGGGCCTCCAAACTATATCGGACCCTTTCGCCGTTTCGTGCGTGATCCTTTCTGTGGGTGTCAACCAGTTACGCCTACTACGAGAAATATGCTCTACTCGTCCTTTTTAGCACGTCTTTTGTAAAAAAGATCGTGCTTATGTTACCGGTTTGTCCGTCCGTCCGTTTGTACCCACGATATCTCTGCAACTATTAGTCCAATTTTAATTTTTTTTTTTTTTTTTTGCTTTGGGAAGCTTGAAATATGCGAATGATGATCCTTTATTTCGTTTTTTTTACGATGCACAATTTCGCCGCTAGGGGGCGTAAATGCAGATGATGTCGAATTCAAAAATACGTTTTGATCCACATATTTGCTTCTAAACATCGATTGAAAAAATTATTTTATCTTTCGATTCCATTTATGTCGAAGAATATTTTAGATATAATTACTTTCTCAAATAACACATAAATTTTCCGCCAGGGGGCGTTATGAGGATAATAGCTGTGGAAAAAATCTCGCTCCTGTGTCCTGACCTTTGACTCCATTTCGGTGATATTTAACAGAACCGGTTCAGTATGCTTCTGGAACAACGTGATAAAGTTTTGTCGCAATCGAAGCATTTTTACGAAAGTTATGATGCGTAAGAGCAATGGAATGGATGCCGTTCCTGTATCCTGACCTTTGACCCCATTTCGTCCATTTTCAGCAGGGTTCATCCCGAGGTGATCCTTTACCACATACTAAAGTTTCATCGAAATCGAACCATTTTTACGCAAGTTATGACGCATAAGGGCAATAGAATGGATCCCGCTCTTATGTCCTGACATTTGACCCTATTGCGCCCATTTTCAATAGGTTTCGTTCCCAGGTGGTCCTCTACCACATACTGAAATTTCATCGAAATCGAACTATTTTTTCGCGAGTTATCGTGTGGACAGGCGGAGGACGGACAAAAACGGAGCATATACGCTTTTCCAACCGACGGTTGGAAAGCATAAAAAACACAATGAAACTAAAGGAGGTAAAATTAAAGACAGGAAAAGTTGGTGGGGATAAACAACTAATAAACAAGAAAGATGACATCGAATTTTCGGGTGTAATGAGGTCGTTTGAATCAGTTCTAACGCGAATTAAATTTATCAAAGCTATTCAAAGTCAATGGAACCGATATGGAAAACAATAGTATCTGACAGAAGAAAGAAGTTTTTCAATCCGGTTTTTGATCCCTCAGACATTGCTGTAAACGGAATCGTGAGCTTACGCCCTCTGGTTGAAGACTTGGGAGTTAAGAAAAATATGAATTTATATGGGAAACATTTCACAACGGAAACGCTCTCCAACACAGAAAGAAATTTTCGAATCGGACTCTTAGAAACAGAGATATCGACAAAAATAAGATGTGACTTTATGCCCCCTGGTGGGAAAACCATACATTATTTTAGGAAGAAAGTATTCTCAAAAGGTGTTTCGATATGAGCGGTATCGGTCCAGAGAAAAAAAATGTTTAGTTAGTTTCGGAAGCCCAGATTTTGCTGCAAATAAATCAGAAAGAGAAATTAACACTTATGCTCCCTAGTGACCAAACGATTCTTTACTAAACATTAGAAATTATATTAAAAATGTTTTCCATCAGGTGTTGTATGCGATACAGGAAGAATTTTTCAAATCGGAGTTTTAGAAGCAGAAATAACGCAGAAAATACAATTTACCTTTGCGCCCCCTACCGGAAAGTCTATGATTTACTTGAAAATTTTGAATTCATATGAAAAACATTTCGCATCGGAAACCCTATCCAACAAAGAAGAAATTTTTCAAATCGGACTCCTAGAAGTAGAGATATTGACAAAAATAAGAAATACATCTAAGCCCCGTGGCGTAGAAATCATGCATTATTTTAAGAAAAAAATGTTCCTAAAAGGTTTGTCGACATGAGTAGTATAGGTCCACAAACGACATTTTTTTTTAATCGAGATTTTAGAAGTTCGTATTTTGCTGCAAATACATCAGAAGCGGAAATTAAGAATTATGCCCCCTGGTGGCCAAACTACTTTTTACAAAAATTAGAAATTATATGCACAGGATTTTCCATCAGGAGCTGTATCCGGTGCAGAAAGAATTTTTCAAATCGGAGTTTTAGAAGCACAGATATTGGGGGAAACGCAATTTACCTTTACGCCCCCTAGCGGAAAGTTTATGAATTACTTGAAAATTTTGAAATTATTTGAAAAACGTGTCACACTGGAAACTCTATTTAATAAACAAAGAATTTTCCAAATCGGACCAACAGAAGCAGAGATATTGGCAAACATAAGATATACATGTATGCCCCCTGAAATCATGAAATATGTTTAAAAGAAAATATCGAAGTGAGTGGCATCGGTCCACGAAAGAATTTTTCAATCGAGATTTTAGAAGCTCAGATTTTATGGCAAATACACCAGAAGCAAAAATTAACACTTACGCCCCCTGGTGGCCAAAGTATTCTTTACCAAAAAATAGAAATTATATGCAAAAGATTTTCCATCGGGAGCTGTATCCGCTAAAGAAAACATTTTTCAAATCGGAATTTTAGGAGAAGAGCTATCGTGGAAAACGTAATTTACTTTAACGCTCCCTAGCGGAAAATCTATGCATAATTTGGAGAAGTGATTTTTTCAATCGGATGTTTAGAAGCAAATATGTAGAATAAAACGTATTTTTGAATTCGACATCATCTGCATTTACGCCCTCTAGCGGCGCAATTGTACATCGTAAAAAAAAATAAAAAAACGAAATAAAGGATCATCTTATTTTAAGCTTCCCAATGCAAAAATAATTTTTCAAATCGGACTAATAGTTGCAAAGATATCGTGTCTATAGACAGACGGACGGACGGACGGACGGACGGACGGACAAACCGATAAAATAAGCACGATTGTTTTTTACAAAAGACGTGCTAAAAAGTCAGTCGGGCAGTGACTCATGACGCTGGTCATCGTTGTTTCAACTCTGGATACTTTTTTGGCAAGTCTGGAAATTCTTATGATTACAGATTGGGTAAGAATTTACTACTGACCTTTGCTCTAATAGGGATATTTTGCAACTTTGGTGACTGGAATCATCCAGTTTTCAGTGACTCACTCTTATGAATCGGAAAACTGCTTCCCAGTCATTCAACAGTCTCCTCTATATGAAAAATATTTTTTTAGTCGTTCGTTGTGATAATAGTGTATAAACAATCACATCGTCTTATTTCAAGCCCGCTCAGGAATTCATACTAATAAATTGTAAACTGTTATATGGGTGGGCAGCGGTTGCTTCGATATTTTTGAAGTTTTGGCCAACCCTATCGCCAAATTCAATTTTGTTTCGCCAAATGTAATCTGAAGTCGTCAATTTTCTTTTTCACTCTCCATTGTAAACATAAAAACCATAAAAACAACGTGTCATAACAATACAAACCAATAGGTTATAGATTCTTTACAATTAAACATCAAAATATTGTTACAGATTCTGAATCCTAATAGAACCATAGAAACTTATTTTCAATTTTGAATTGTTACCACCTATAAAATTTTTAAACGAAGTATTACTAATAGGATGAATTTCATATTAATTGAAAAATTGGGTTTTACATTTATTCTGTGGCTTGGTTCTAAAAGGGCCAGTGTAAAAAAAAAAAAAAAAATTAAGATCATGAATAGAATACGGGATTACACTATACAATATAACAAATTTTGAACACGACAATCCGTTTTTTGGTGTAAATATGGCAAGGACGGTAAAACAGACAATATCCGAAAACTTGAAAATTAATCGGAAACTTGAGACCTGGTTTTTCTGGGTGGTGCAGTGGTTAGCATACCCGGGCGCTATCTGGGAGACTTGGGTTCGATTCCCGCTCCAGGACGACTAAATTTTCAACTTTTCGGATATTATCTGACTTACCATCCTTGTCATATTTACATCAAAAAATGGATTGTCATGTTCAAAATTTGTAAAAATACAGATGTTGAAATATTGCACAGAACTTTCATCTAATAACTATTTTCATAGAAGTACCGCAATATTGGTTGATGGTTCACATCAAAACATAATTCATAAATATGATAGAATTTAAAAGATTCTATATTAATTTTTAAAATACCCTTGGCATTGCCGCTGCAAAATTTTTCACCTTGACCCGTTTAGAATCATGCCACAGAATTATTCAAAATACATAAATCAAGCACATACTAATCAAATAAAAATTAAAGATCGTTTTTGCTCGGACGTCTTTAAGAAAGGTAATCGCCAATATTCGCCAAAACTTTTTATCTATTGCCAAAACTATTTTCTGTTTCGCAAGTTGGGAAGAATGCGATCGGCAGTAATTATAGAGTGAACAAACAGTTACATCAAACAGATAAAATAATTTTATAACATGGGTACCGAAAATCCCCATTAGGCAAATCCTTGGGTTAATTCGAGCAAAAAACTGCTTTTTGACAATCTTTCTTATCTAGCGATTATTTCTCAAGATAAATATCGTCGAAGTCTGGTAACGCCATTTACTTTTTTTAAACTACTATTTCAATCTTTCCGACGACGCTTTTTTTACGCAAACCTGGGCAACGTAAACATATCATTTATACACATGATGGTAAAAAATTCGAGAATCATTTATACACACAAAAGTAAAAAAAAAAAAAAAATGCGAACCTTTACTTAGCATTTAATAGGACCAATTTTTTTGCGAATGAGACCATGTATGCGACACGGCTTCTATTACAGGCAGAATCACTACCTTTGTTTATGCTCCTGTCAAAAACGACCACAGCACTTTGTCAAACGCAACGAATATTTAATAAGGAAAACTTGAAAAGCGTGCAAACCATTTTAAGTTGCACAACATTGACCAGCCACTTGATGGCTCTTTCATTAGGCACGAACAAAAAAAAAAAAAAAAAAAAAAAAAAAAAACCAGCTCCTTCTTCTACAACCACGTTCAAGCTCCTGTTTTTTAAAGTCAATAATAAAAATCACGAGGTCTCTCTCGCTCTCTCTCTCGTGGAACGCAGAGCTCACGTTTTGCAACGTCATCTACTGGCACTAAAGTTCTTTGCTTGCAACATCCTCCCATCTTTGAGTTCCGCTTCTTTCGAAGAAGAACTAAAAATCTTCGTCACTGATATTAGTGGGACAGTCTGTCGGGGGGTAACACCCTTCGTCCGCTCCGTGTTCTTTCGGGAGATTTAGTAACTCTCAATGAATTTTGGTTGCTCTCTCTTGTTAAACATATAGCTTCCATATCGTTCAGCATCTTCTTTTCCCTTATCTCGAGTGGAAAGAAACGCTGTATAGGTCGAACAAATTCTCCAGATTTTGTCTTTATTTTGGTAACTCTAGCAAGACCGCCTTTTCCAGGATATAATTCAAAAACTCATGATAGCGGTCAATCAAAACGTTTTGATTTGGGGCCGTCAACTTCCATTAACACAACATCTCCCTTACGTATCCACACATGCCTTTCTCCACGGGTCCTTGGCTGTCGTAACTGTACCAGATATTCCGATTGATAGATTAGATAACCAAATATTGTTTCGTACCTTTTGTTTATACCTTGTTCTCTTATTCAGGGCTGTATGATCAACACCGAAGAGCAATTGAATTAAAGACAGCTGCCGTTATGCAAATGTAGTGCTGTGGGCGGCCCTGTAAACGGAAACGACATGACGTATGCAGCGATCCGACAATATAAGGACTGATGCGACGGGAATCAGTAAGATTCGGACGCAGTATGGGTAAGACGAAGGATCTAAATGCATTTGATCGTGGGCAAATTGTCGTGGCCCGACGAATGGCTCACTCCATCTCGAAAGTCGTGCAGGCACTGGGATTTTCACGAGCCACTGTGTCACGGGTGCACCGTGAGTACATCGAATCCGGTAAAACCCTCCCTGCAAGGGCCAACTGCCGTGGACAACAGAGTGTGGATGAGCGGGGTTATCGTCGGCTAGTTCGCATTGTAACAGCGGATAGACGGGCCACAGTGCAAGAAATCACTCGGCAATTTAACGCTGGTGCTCAAAAACGTGTAAGCAGCCACACCATCCAGAACCATCTCCTCGCTATGGGGTACAGAAGCCATCGTCCCACAAGGGTACCGCTGCTGACCGCAAATCACAGGGTCCAAAGATTAGCATGGGCGCGGGAACATCGCCACTGGGCCCTAGACATGTGGAAAAATGTTGCCTGGACTGATGAGTCGAGATTCACGTTGGTACATGCGGATGGCAGGATACGAGAACGGCGCAAACCACATGAAGCGATAGATCCTTCTTGCCAGCAGGGTACTCTTCAAGCTGGTGGGGGTGGCATTCTCGTCTGGGGACTGTTTACGTGTACTAAAATGGGACCCCTGACACGTGTGACATCGTCCCTCACAGGTCAGCGTTACCGGGATATCCTGGATGACCATTTGCTGCCGTTTGTGCGTCTTCAAGATCCCACTGGGGATCTCATCCTGCAACAAGACAATGCACCGTGACATCGCTCCCAAATTGTATCCGAATGGTTGGATGAACACTCCACCGACGTGACCTCGCTTACTTGGCCAGCTAGGTCATCTGACCTCAATCCCATCGAGAACATCTGCGATGCCATCGAGAGAGATGTTGGAGGCTCTGACCCCCTCCATGAAATCTTCGTGAACTGTGGGAGCTTGTGCAGGAGTCGTGGATCCGTATGGCTTCCCAACGCTTCCGGTGTCTTGTCGAGTCCATGCCGAGACAAATCGCCACAGTCATCAGAATGAAAGGTGGTGCTACACGTTACTAGACAGGTATCTCTAATTCAATTGCTCTTCAGTGTAGTTCATCAATGTCGGCAACACCAGATGTTCGTGTTTCTTGCAAGGACATCATAGGTGTATGCGGGATTAAATAATTTTCATCTTCCGACACATACGTAAGGGATCGAGTGTTGATGACTTGTTCACAATCACTTGATACAGTAACTAGTTCTTCAGAGCTCAGTATAGCTCGTCTTAAAACTTTTCGTAGAATGTCTTTCACCATTCGAACTATACGCTCCCACCAGCCACCCCACCAAGCGGCGATTGGAGGGTTAAACTTCCAATCTGTTCTCTGGAGCGCGGTCTCAGCTTTTATAGAATTCCAGTCTATAAACTGGAGAATGCACTTTTAGCTCCAGTAAAATCTGTACTATTGTCTGTGTAAATAATTGAGGGTCTGCCTCTTCTAGCGATGAATCTTCACATTGATTGAAGGAAAGCTTCTGTTGACAACGATGTCACCAGCTCCAAATGTATGGCTAGGTCCTGGCGTTCAAGCGCCTCCTGCTGCATCAAATGAAATACCACATTCTCTGTTTCTTCGATTTCAGGTGCAGTCAGTTCTCCCAAACTTCGTTCCGAAAAAATCTCAGTGCATTACAGCGGAAACACATCATCCATGCGATTAGCCTGACATCTTGAGGTACGGTGAAAATCGTTCATAGTACCAGCTATTCTGCCTTTTTATACATGGTGCCGAGACAAGTTTTCTGTTTCTTCATTCGGGTCTTCTAATGATTTTGGCCATTGCTCTTCAGGCAGCTTGAGCGAAGGCGGTCCCACCCACCATCTGAGTTCAACAAGGCGTTTTGTGGTGCAGCCTCGTGACGGAAGGTCCGCAGGATTTTCGACTCCCGGGAAATGACGCCATTCATCAGGATTGGTTAGGGCTCGAATTTCTTTCACCCTACTTCTCACAAGGTCGCCCACAGTACTTCTCTCTGTATCCAACATATGGCGTTCGTAGAGTCAAACCAATAATATTTCTTCAAGTTAAATAATTCCATATCCCTTTTAACTGTCTCTGCTAATCTACAAAGGATGCAACAGGCCATTAATCCCAAACGAGGAATTGCCATCCCTTTTAACGGTGCCACACGAGTTAGGGCTTGTATTAATTGTACTGATGTATTATAGTCAGTTTCTACACGTAGGTAAACGAGACTTGCTCGCATGCGTTCTGGCTAGCATCGCAGAAGACGTGCACGCTGATGCTCTGCCGTTTATTGGAGTTAAGTTTCAATCACCTTGGTACCTTTATAGAGTCAATTGTTTTGAACTGGGAGATCCATGATACAAATCGTCTAGACAATTCTTTAGGTACATTGTCGTCCCAAGTTACTCCTGCCTTCCAGGATTCTTGCAGTAGGATCTTAGTAACTATAGTCACTGGACAACTAAAACCTATTGGGTCAAATACACTATCTACCAACAAGTAATTGGACACCAGAGATAGCACAGGAAAACGAAGTTTATTCACCTTCAATAGATAGTGGAGCCTCCACGAGCGGCGATTACAGCTGCGACCCTCCGGGGCATACTATCAACCAGGCGCTGTACGACGGCTAGCGGTATTTTCTTCCACTCGGCTAGGAGAAGACAGGTCAGTTCCTTCACCGATTTCCGACGATGGGGGCACCCGTTAAGTCGACGCTCCAACTCGTCCCAGAGGTGCTCAATAGGGTTAAGGTCCGGGCTCTGCGCAGGCCAGTCCATTCGATTAGCCCCATTGTCACCATACCAAGCCATGGTGGACCTCGCAACGTGACAGGTGGCATTGCCATCCTGAAAGTAACATGGGCCCACCCCGTAAAACTGCCACAATGTAGGAAGCGCATGGTCATCCAAAATGGTGCAGTAGGTCCCGGCGTTGAGTCTACCAGCAATTGAGACCAAGGGTCCCGTGCCATACCAGCAGAAACACCCCCATAGCATAATTCTACCGCCGCCGAACTTCACAGTTGGCACAATACATTCCGGCAGGAGGCGTTCTCCAGGCAGACGCCAAACCCAGACCCTGTCATCCAAACGGTAGAGGGCGAACCTTGATTCGTCTCTCCAGAGAACCTTTTTCCACTGTTCAACGGTCCACTGTCGACGTTCTTTGCACCACGTTAGCGGAGCAGCGCTATTGGACTTTGTGATCAAAGGCTTGTGGGCGGCAGCACGACCATGATAACCGAGCATATGGGCTTTTTTACGGATGGTATTCATCGAAAGAACACTCCCGGATGCCTGTTGAAACTCCTCGCGGATGCCTGTTGAAACTCCTCGCGGATGTGGCCCATCGATTTGGAGCGGTTCTTCCGAATTTCTATGGCCAGCACCCGTCGGTCTCTAACTCCCAGTTTTGTGGGTCTGCCGGGTCGGGGCACATTCCGACAGTCACCGCTCATCTTTCACTTGCCAATCACGTAGGCCACTGTCGATTTTGGGTACTTCAACTAGCTGGATATGTCACGTATGGATCGGCCATTTCTGTGATGCCCGACGATTACACCTTTCTCGAAATCGGAGAGCTCCGAACTGCGTGGCATCTTGCATGCGACTGGTTGCGTTGTTGTTTCCCACACGATATTTAACGGCGGCGGCCGTGACGTGTATCAGGACCGCAGATATCGTCAATTGCAGGGGTGTCCAATTACTTGTTGGTAGATAGTGTATTTTGTGAGCGGCTGACAGAATTTTTCTTTTAGTGACATTCTCGACGTCAATATCCTTCATTTTACAAACGTCACATCACAGCTCGTTACATTCCAAGTTTCAAGATAACCCAAGAACAGGCACGTGCTCCCCGGTTGTCTGATCAGAATTGCCTCTGTCTTGGTTGTGTTTCCAACCTCTCAAATTGAACCAGGAAGATGATAGCAAAAGTTCAGAATCCCTTATGAACTGCTTCATATCTTCCATGTTATCAAAACTAGTGACGCAGTTGTCCACGTAGAAAGAATTCTTCAGCTTCTGTGCTACCTTCTGGGGAGGAATTGGAGCTCTTCCCAAGTGGTAGGCTAATGTGGCACTCAGTAAAAAAGGACTAGAAGATACTCCAAAAACTACTCTGCAATGTCTGTACACTTTCAGTAAACTTTCATTTCCTGCGTCGTACCACAAAATTCGCAGAACATTTCTATCTTTCTCTGTCACACTGATGTGAAGAAATGCCTTTTCTATATCTGATACAACTTCTATTGGTCCCATACGAAATTGACTGAGAACGGAAGGAATTAGCTTGATCAGATTTACTCCCTTTTCTAGACAATCGTTGAGTGAAGGTAAACCTTTTCCATGGGCTGAGGCATCAAACACTGGTCTGATTTTAGTAGTTTCATTTGCTTGCTTGAGAACTGGACGATGAGGCAAGTAATGACCGAAAGAGTGGCGACTCTAGAGTGTGACTTCTTCGATTACACCATTATTTAACCAGTCATTAAAAACTTCTTGGTAGGTTTCAATTATACCCTCTTTAGTCATTTTATTTAGAGTCGATTTCAATATTTTTTCCGCCCAGCTGTTTCTTGTCGGATAGTTACGCATGTACCTTAGTCCATGATAAACATACTTCATACCTTCCTTCGGAATCCCTCGTCACATATGAAGGACATTATTCATAGCTTTTCTCTGAATTTCATCTCGGCTTTTGCTCTCGGTGTGATCCGTTATGCCGATGACATCCAATTTCCATAACTTGGCTATTTCCGCATCTTTTATAAGTAGACTTGTTACTAGCAATGTGCTATCTTTATGCCTATGCGGATAAACAGGGATTTCCCCATAAGAGTCCAACCCAGGTATGTTTCCACAGTTACAGGACCGCACTTCAAAGGATAAACATTACCTGTCAAAAATTTCCCAGCAATATCGGCTCCTAGGAGAATTTCGATTTTTGTGGATTCCATACACCGCTTTGTTGCGTCAGTGAGAGTAATTCCACGTTCATTGAGTTCCAATAACTATGGTCCATATGGCACGCTATGAATTTCACCACACATTTTGGGTTGATCTAGGACTTCTATTTTATACTCACTTGTGTCATCTAAACCGCATATGGAAATGAGATATCTCTGACAGGATTCTATACTTCCGAATTAGCTGTGCACAATTTATTCCTCTCCATGGCTCACGTATCCCATGCTTACAGCTGCTTTTTCGGTAATATAAGATTTCTGAGAACCACTATAAAAAAAGAGTACGAACGACAAGTTCTGTGTTTTTCCCTTTAAGCTCAATCCTAACTGTTTGCAATAAAACTTAGGCCTGGCAAGTTTGGCTAGACAAAACTTTGCCCTCTATGCATTACGATTTACAGTCTTGCTGTCTTTCAGGACAGCTTACTTTATTGGGCAAATTTGGACACATTATAACATAATGCCTTTTAACACGAACCAGGCATTTTGATAAGCTTCAAATTTTTCTATCACAATTGAATCATGATTTTTCTGTAATTGCACTTAGCGAAACTTATTTAATTGATGAGAAACAAAAGGAATTTTTTAATCTCAGTAACTATAA
Source organism: Macrothele yani (assembly GCA_039090855.1). Taxonomy (NCBI): domain Eukaryota; kingdom Metazoa; phylum Arthropoda; class Arachnida; order Araneae; family Macrothelidae; genus Macrothele; species Macrothele yani. The sequence goes on along the minus strand of CM077005.1, from coordinate 43,914,063 downwards.
TTTTGAATGCAAAGTTGGAAATCGGAATAATTCATTACTGAATATAAGGGGATCTGGTGGAGTAGGCCTATACCTGAAGTCTCACATCACCTACTTTGTTCGTGATGACTTGAATAATATGTCCCTTGTACTTGATTCCTGTGAAATGCTTTGGATTAAAATCAAAAGTCCCAAGTCCAAAAACCTAATTATTGGCGTTATCTACAGATCGCCAAGTAGTGATCGAAAAACCTTTTGTGAATGCTTTGAGAATATCGTAAACAAAATAAATAACGAAAATAAAAATTGCATTTTTCTGGGAGATATTAATATTAACATTAACAACCTATGTCTAAGTGAAATCTATCTTAATATGCTATCAGGCAATTTTTTTCAGATGTGCATTTCTTTACCAACTCGTGGTGACAATATTCTAGACCATATTGGTACTAACTTACTTAATACTGCTTTAAAGTCCGGAGTGATTGATTTTAGTATTAGTGATCACAACCCTGTCTTCATTCATGTTCCAGTTTTTACAAATTACCATTACTCAATTAACCACAAAACAATCTTCTATTGTGACTACACCACGTTAACTGACCTAGTCTCAAATTTTGACTAGGACAAGTCGGGTATCTTCAATACAACTTGTCCAACTATAGCTACCGAAATTTTGCAAGACATTTTGAATGATTTCCTTGAGATCACAACCGTTCACAAGGTAGTAAACACTAAATATGACATTAAGATCCAACCTTGGATGACCAATGGAATCATTAGATCAATCAAAAAAAAGGATAAGTTTCGTAAAAAAAGTAGAAAGAATCCTTATAACAGTCACTTAAGTGATAAGTATAAAAAGTATAATTATGCCCTAAGAAATGTTATTCAGCATGCGAAAGTTGCTTATTACAACCTCTCTATTTCAGATGCAGGAAATAACTCATATCAAAAATGGAAAATAATCAAATCAGCAATTAACAAACGATCCTGTGCTACTGAAACTCCGCTGACGTTAAAAGGAAATTCTGGTAATTTTAATGTCGATTCAAAATCAGTCGCTGATGAATTCAACAATTACGTCATTAACATAGGTCATGATTTAGCATCTCAGCAAAACTTGCCCACAAATACTAAAGGTTATGCTTCTTTATCCAAAATTAAGGAAGTTCCTTTTTCAATGTTTCTACGCCCTTTGGATGATACTGAAACCTATAATATTATCACTTCATTGTCCCTAAAAAGAAGTGCTGGTTCAGACAATATTAATAGCAGAGTCATAAAAGACTCGACGTCTATTTTAGTACCACTTATAACACATATTATTAATCTGAGTTTTTATTCAGGTCAGTTTCCTGACAGTCTGAAGATCGCTAAGGTTATTCCTATTTTTAAAAAGGAGATAGGGAATCTACCTGTAATTACAGACCGATATCTTTGTTACCCATTTTGAGTAAATTTTTGAAAGGTCTATTCACAGCAGAATGGTTGATTTTTTACACACCTATGGAATGCTCTCTTTGGAACAGTTCGGTTTCCAAAGAAACAGATCTACTGAAATGGCTGTTGCTAAGTTGTCAAACTTTATTTCCGAAGCACTAGATGGCAGTTATTATACTATTTGGATTTTTATTGATTTCCAAAAAGCTTTCGACACGGTAAATCACGACATTCTGTTACATAAATTACCCAAATACGGTTTTCGTGGCAAAATTCTTTCCCTCTTAATGAGCTACCTCTCTCATTGCAAACAGTATGTCACTGTAAATAAAATAAACTCCGATCTACTTAATATTTCATGCGGAGTGCCTCAAGGTTCGGTATTGGGACCGTTACTGTTCCTGTTATATATTAATGACCTTCCTCTGTGCCTGCAATCAACTCATGCTTTGCTATACGCTGATGACACTGTCATTTTTCAAAAATGTCATGATTTGCATAAGTTACAGATAATGATCAATAATGATCTATCAAATTTATCTCATTGGTTATGCTCTAACAAATTATCACTTAATATTCTAAAAACCAACGCCGTATATTTCCGAAACGTTCATAAAAGAGAGGACATAAATAAATTTCCAGTCAGGATTAATGATCTCAACCTTAAAATTGTGGACAAAGTTCAGTATCTTGGCGTTTGGTTTGATGAATTCTTTAACTGGAATACGCATGTTCAGTTTGTTTTAAAAGTTTCCTTACAGGTTGGCCTGCTTGTTAAAATTAAGCAACTCTTCCCTATCAATGTCCTAAAGACATTTTACTATACTTTTATTTATACCCATCTCTCCTATTGTCGGGAATCTTGGTATTCAAATATAAGTGCAAACAATAAGTTATGCTTGCTCAAATTACAGAAGAAATCTGTTCGCTATATGCTGAACACAGATTACATGTCTCATTCAAAACCATTATTTCTAAAACTAAATATTCGAAAAATTCATGAAATTTTTATCTTGAAACTAGGTATCATGTTTTTTAAAATAATGCATCTTAAACTGCCTATTTTTCAATCTGACATCAAATATCTGGATTATTCTATCTTCACCAGATCTGTTGCTAACAACAAATTATGTCAGCCGTGTGTTAGACTTAATTATGGTTTAAATAGCATACTGTATAAAGCCATTATCCTATGGAATAATCTCTCAGAGAGCATCAGATCCCTGGAAAATATCAAAAAGTTTTCCTTGTCTCTGCGAAATTGCATTGTAAATCACCCTGATCTCCATAACGAATCTCAACCCTATCATTAAATTGTAGCTCCAAGCATGCTGCTAACAGTGGTGCTTCTGTTATAACCATCTTACTTGCTTTCATATATGCCATATGTTTTATTCTTTTTCTTACATCTGATAGGGGGAATCGCCTTACAACCAATGTGTTCAGATTCCTCCTGGTGTATTGCAATTTCATATAACTGTAAGTTTTAAATGTATGCAATAAATAATTGTATTGTATTGTATTGTACTGTTCTAAATTTACATTTTGCTGCTGTGTGCGCAGGTCTAAAACAGACAAAGCAACAATCCTTTTTCATAATAATATTTTTCTTCTCTTCTAAGCTCATTTAATTGCTCTGTTGACATTCAGAGCTAGCATGATTATTTTCAGAAAATGTGCAAACGTTTTTCTTGGGCTTTTCGACGTCTTTATTTCTTGTAAATAATGCGGAATCCGTAGGTACAGCAACAGTTTCTTCTTCGCATCTCCTGGAACATTTGCGTGGGTCACTGGATTCCAATCCAAATCCATATCGCGCCAATTTTATCCTTTCCTCACCTTCCACTTCAGTACTCAAGAATTTCATTAATGAAGAAATCGGATCACTCAAAATATCGAGGAATGGTGAAAGCTCTGAACATTTTGTTATTTCCCAGTATATTCTATATCTTTCCCAAGTTCTATGAATATCCTCCGGAAAATACGATTCGACTAATGGATAGAATATGGCAGAATACTTATTTGACGTAACTTCAAGAGATTCCAATGACCTTAGTTGGGTTTCTAGCTGATCATAGACCTTCTCTAGAACGAATTTTTGCCTCGTATTACGGGCATTTTGTAATACCAATTTAAGTAGGTCTCTCACATAAACTTCAATAAGAGTGTTTTCTCTTCCAAAACGACTTTTCAAATGATCAATAGCTTTTCTATAATTATCAGCAGTTGGGGGAAAGCTTTCAACAAATTCTCTATCCTTGGAGCCAAGAACAGTAGCCTGAATTAGATAGTGAAATTTGTCTTCGGCAGTTAGACATTCATCCCCATCGATTTTACTGAATTGTACCAAAATCCTAACCAATCTTTTAAGTCTGTTTCAAATTTTTCTAACTGAATTTCATGCTTTGCTTTTTTTGAGTACTCAGATTTCCGGTTGTTTCTTGCTGCTGATTTATTACGCTTCGATCACAAAGGTTCGACACAAACCGTTTGGCCCTAACGCGAAGTTCGAAGTTCGATCACCTTGTGATTATAACTGTCAATAGTTTCAAATCAAATTCTTGATCAAACTCTTCTTGAGATCACTCGCTATTTTGTAACTCTTGCATTACTGAATTGTCTAAAATATCAAGCCTCTTACCCTTCTCTTCAACTTGTTCCAGAAGGAGTTGTATTTTATCCACATAAGGTCGTTCCGCTACGAGCTGTTCTTGAAAACAGCTCTTAGTGGCCGTCGCCTTTTCAAGCCATCTGTTAAGCAAAGCTTCCGGTAGAAACAGTCTCTCCAATTAAAACCTGAAGGTCCTGTCGCGGACGGCAATAAATGAAGGGTTCGGGCGTAAACCATGGTAACCAACATTTTTGTATAAAAATGAGTTCCGTATGAAAAACAACTGCGGTGGTAATCTGAGCATTTTAGAATATTTATTATACATTTATGTCGACATATGGCTCCACAATACAACTTTCATGGTAAGTGCAAAGGTTTATATTTTTTACTACTTATAATCTTCGTATCTCACAACGACAGAAGTGTTGGTTACCATGGTTTACACCGGAGTCCTTCAAATATTACAGGCAGAATCACTATCTGTGTTAATGCCCGTATCAAAAAGGACCACAGCACTTTGTCAAACGCAACGAATATTTAATAAGATAAACTAGAAAACCGTACAAACCATTTTAATTTGCACAACATTTGTGACGTACCTGCCAGCAGGACGCACATGACATAAAGGCAGATAGGAATCAGAATGCATGTCCGCGTAGCTTAATTGGTAGAGCAACTTATTCCGGAATGAGTGGACCCGGGTTCGAATCCTGGCGCGGATAAAAATGACGGAGAAATTTACTTCGTTATAATGGCGCCCGAACTACCCGGATGACCCGACCGTTCAAAATCTCGCACTGCTGTGATGTTCTTTCCACACCGCGAGATAGGACAAATCAGAGAATCCCTTCTCCAGTGCTTCGAAAAATAACTGTGTGTGACGTTGCATTCCACACACCAGATTGACTGGGAGTTCTCAAGTGCACGTTCTACAGTGGTTGTCTGCCTGCAGCGATTCATGGTCACGGCTGATCCGTGGGCCATGCCCCCGGCCCTCTTTCGGGGGGGGAGATGTGACGTACCTGCCAGCAGGACGCACATGACATAAAGGCAGATAGGAATCAGAATACATGTCTGCGTAGCTCAGTTGGTAGAGCTGCTTGTTCCGGAATAAGCGTCCTCGGGTTCGAATCCCGGCGTAGACCGAAAATGACGGAGAAATTTACTTCGTTATACATTGACCAGCCACTTGTTAGCTCTTTCATTAGGCACGAACAAAAAAAAAAAAAAACCCAGCTACTTCTCCAACAACGACGTTCAAGCTTCTGTTTTTTAAAATCAATAATAAAAATCACGAGGTCTCTCTCGCTATCTCTCTCCCGAGGGTCGCAGAGCTCAGGTTTCGCAGCGTCATCTGCTGTCACTAAAGTTCTTTGCTTGCAACAGCGTCGATCTTATGAGGTGCTCGAATTCATTTTGGTCCAACGACAGCCATTCTTGCCGAAAAATATCGCGCAAATCTCTCAATGTTGAAGGGAGAGGACATCGACGGATAGAGCAGAAAATGCTTTTCGGCAATACCTCTTTTTTTACGCTTTCCAACCGTAAGTTGAAGAATAGTATATGCTCAAGCTTTGTCCGTCTGTCCGTCACGTACGATAACTCGCGTAAAAATGGTTCGATTTCGATGAAATTTTAGTATGTAGTAGAGGACCACTGGGGACGAACCTTTTTGAAAATGGGCGAAATGGAGTCAAAGGTCAGGACATAGGAGCAGGATACATTCCATCGTCCTTACGCGTCATAACATACGTAAAAATGCTTCGATTGCGACAAAACTTTAACATGTTGTTCCAAAGGTACACTGAACCGGGTTTGCTTAATATCATCGAAATGGGGTCAAAGGTCAGGACGGACACAGAAGTGAGATTTATTCCACAGCCATTATTATCATAATTGGACTAAAAATGCTTCTACTGGGACAAAACTTTAGCATGTTGTTCCGGAGGTATACTGAACCAATTCTGTTTTATATCATCGAAATGGGTCAAAGGTCAGACCACAGGAGCGAGATCTATTCCACAGCCATTATACTCTTAACTTGAGTAATGATTTCTGGTATGTTGGAAACCGTATCATAATCAAAGCACTGCATGATTTTACTAACTTGTTTGAAATACATTTGCATACATTTTAAGCGTACTAAACAATATTAAAACATTCGTTTTCTTAGTGATTACCCGAATCACTAAGAAAACGAATGATGCAACTGCGCGACGAAGACAAAAAAACTTTGAGATTTCTGTTGCGCAGCAAAGAAACTTTAAGACTTACAAAAACAGTTGCAAGATTCGAAAGACGATTACTACCTGAACAGAACCACTTGCGCGCGCATTGTGATGCAAGCACATTCTTTATCGCTCGCTGTCTTAAGTCTGCTTTCTGGCAGTTAGGCAGTCCCGCTATATCTTCTTTTCTTCCTTTCTTTCAGCAAGTAAGCACGAAGAAATAAAGGCGGCAAGTAACCAGAAATATCTTCCCCAAAAGCGGAAGGATAAAATGAGCCATCGCAGAGCGATTATCAAAAGAAAAATGAACCCAGGGAATCTTAGGAAACTATTCTAAAGATAAATTCTTCAGAGGAATGGTTTTGGATAAAAATCGATGCTCTGATGTTTGGGAAGGAGGTCAGGATGAACAAAACGACATGTGGGTCACTTCGCACACTCCCTTCCAGCTCTTATGCGAAAGATATAGAGGAGGAGAAAGAGATCATTTTTAAAAGACATCGCAGAAAGAGAGAGAGAGAGAGGAAGATGCAGCGTCACCGAAGCTTAAAAAAATAATAATGACGAAAACAGTTAGAAAGCGCATCATTCGAGATTTCTGGGGGATTTTCTGAAGGGGGTGTGGGGGGGGATTAAATAGAAACCTATAAATTTTGGTAATGTATACTAATCATACCATTTTATGAAGCTTTTGAGCATTCACATGACAGACGGATATAAAATAGATATCGATAATTTATGAATAACAAACATTCTGTGCTATAATTCAACTCAAGAAACTGTTTCTGCATCGACGGTAAAAATAAGGAATGTACGAGTTGTGACAATTTTTAAATAGAGGACAAAGACATAAATCCGTAAATCGGTGTATAACAAAAATTATTTTATGGTGCCAAGCTTTTGCCTTCCAACGGAATGCTTTATCAAGGCGAATTTACACTAGAATAGCGATTCGTTTGGAGTTTAAAATCAAACAATAGCACGAGTATTACTCATAAACACAGTGCATTAAAAATGCGTGAGCTTGCGTTAACTAATTACATGGTTCGATACTCACGCAAAGCAAGATATAACATCAAGTCATATTTCACACTAGCCTCTCTCTGAAAAATGGAGAGTCACGGTGGTGGCAGCTCGATCGATACCCAATCATTGCATACGCCGCTTCTTGTGACTATTTCAATGCACTCCCTGACCATGGTTCCCTTATACACCAATGAGATATTACATTATGACCACCGCGGGCCGCGGGTGTCCTAGTGGACAACGTTCGTGACTGCCAAGGAAAGGACCTCAGGTTCGTCGATCTCAGGCAGGTACGAACGCTCGATCCACCAAATATTCGCCGTGCGTCGGATGGGCACATTAAGCCGTCGAACCCCGAGTACTGGCCCCTCGGTAATAAATAAGGTCGTCTTCCTTCCCCTTTCTACTTCGCTTCCGTTTCACTTTCCTATCGGGCACTCTAGCCCAAATCTCCTAGCTTCCTATTTCTAAGGGTTGTTTATGACATGGGGTCAGACACTCCCTTCCTAAAATCCTCTACATATGAACTGATCTGATGTACTCGTTTATTTAGCACGTCTTTTGTAAAAAAAAAAGACCGTGCCTATGTTACCGGTTTGTCCGTCCGTTTGTACCCACGATATCTCTGCAACTATTAGTCCGATTTGAAAAAATTATTTTTGCATTGGTAAGCTTGAAATATGCGAATGATCACCCTTCATCTTCTAAAATTTGAGTTCTAAAATTTGAACGCGAGCAGTCGCAAGGGGAAGAGGAGGAAAGGCCTTAGGTGTTGGGGAGCAGGTCTCAAGCTGACATGGAGTTTTTTCTCCGGAGGGGAGAAAGGAGACGGGAGAAAATGGCCGCAGAAGGATTAAGGGAAGAACTTCTTAGTTTCAGAGGAGCAGGGAGGAAAAGTAATTAAGCTAACGACAACCTTTTCTGCTATTAAATAAAGAAAAGAATAAATGTTTCTAAGAGATATAAAAGGATCGCAAAAAATTACTACTTATAACTATTTTACTGTCTTCAACCACGCAAGCTTTTGCAAGTTAACACTAACCACTTAACATTTCTCTCCGCTGGCACCAGCATCGAGCACAAAATTTTACAGTACGCATTTTTCTTGGAAACATTCTTTTTTTCTTTTCAAATATGAAACGGAAATAAAAATGGGTCAAATTCGGGTCAGGAACATCATGACCTAACTCGTTTGACCTGCAAGAAATTGTCGACCCTCTGACCAGTGACCCGTTTCCATCTCTCGTGCTGTGATGTACTAAAGAGGTGAAGCACGTGTCAAGACAACGAATCTTCAGCGATGCCTTCCGTCGGTGTAGATTAGTCGGCTAGAGCAACTCACTCCGGAGCGAGGAGACGCAGTTTCAATCTTCGTCACCGACAAATTCCTGTTTGGGGGAGGGATTCGGGGGGGGGATTGGAGTTTTAACGACCACCGTGAGCAACACAATGGGCTATAAGCAGTCGCCCGTCCCCTAATTTAAGGTCACTGACTCCAGGGAAGGGTGAGAGCTAGTGCCGTAAGACAAACACAACATCCATGCCACACCAGGATTCGAACCCAGACCCCTTTCGGACGAATGATCAAAAGCCATCGCTTCGACCACGGCGCCACCGGGGCGGCTCTGTTTTCACATTGAAACCCGAACGTAAAAATTGATCTACTGATTGTTGGGTTCTTAGAAAAATGTGTGTATTCACATCGTCCGAAATTAATGAAAAGTTCCTTCTTCGCATCAAAAAGAAAGAAAGAAAAAAAAAAAGAGGGAAGGTGTAACGTACTACTGACTCCGTACTACTGGTCTCCTATTCTATCCTTTCGCGTATTACTGGTCTCGTATCCTTTCAGAAAATTTGGCTCGATACAATGCAAGAGACATTGACAATGCAAATGACGCTGTTGTTTTATAACTTTACTTCAAAATGGTACCAGGCAATGTGCTCGGTAAGTTAAAATAAGCATCGCATAGGCCCAAAGAGTAGGATTAAAATACCGTCTAGGCATGTTAAAAACAGAAAATCTCGACTTTCACACTTTAACCAGGACAGCCTATAGAGGGTGATTCATAAAGAAGTATACAGTTTCAACGCACTATGAAACAAGAACAATGTAAGATATTTTATGTTACCTGTAACAGAATTAAAGGGGAATGTTTCAAGTTCTTTTAGAGACAGTCACAGATGTTCTATGTGTGCACCCTTAGTCACACGACACACATTGAGCCGGTAATCCATTTCCGCTCAAACGCGAGGTAAGATATCTGAATCAAGTGCAGTGATAGTGCTGCGATACTGTGCTTTGTATCGAATCATTTTCAGCTTCTTTCTCAAAATTTTCCAGACAGTGGGCTGTGAAATCTGCACTTTACGACTCGCCCTCCCCTTTGATTTTCCCGGGCTTCGTTGAATGGCGGTGTAAACACTATCGACGACTTCTTCCGATATACGCGGTCGTCCAGGACTTTTAAGTTTGCACAAACAGCCCGTAGTTTCAATTATTTTATGCCAATCGTAAATAGATTTTCTGGTTGGAGGTTCTTTTCCGAATCGTGATCGAAAATGCCGTTGCACAACACTTACAAAATGCGTTTTGCTCAATTCAAGAACACAAAACACCTTCTCCACTGCAGACGTTGCCATTTTGACTGACTAGTCACGTGACACGCGCGCTATCGCCTACGTCACTTCCCTCAGTAGCGGGACACAAACTTTATGAGTACATCTACCTAACGGTTCGCAGTTGTGGTTCGTGTCTTCAACTGTTACTTTTTTACAGCATCTGTAAACTGTATACTTCTTTATGAATCACCCTGTACCTGTACCTCCGACGACAAATTTCTAGATGACGAAATACAGAAAACTAAGGTTTTGGCTCAAAGCTATGGGTATGATATAAAGCCAATAGACACCTTATGCACTACATATAATAGGCCTTTCAATTCAACCTTGATGCCTTCTAAAAAAACTAAGACCCTGTAACGTATATACTGTACCTGCTATCCCTAACTTCTTACGTCAAGCTTGCCTTAAACATTCTTTGAACTTTGGCTTAAACACTAAGAATATCTTCTCGCATATCAGAAAGAACAAGGACGAACCCAATATTCTCACCTCAGCAGGTGTTTACTCGATCCCTCTGGCTAAACACGCTTCCGCCTTCATGGATGTTATTCACAACAGGTATATCGGAAGCACACAAAAATTACGTTGCAGAACAAGTTAGTAAAATCATGCAATGCATTGATTATAATACGCTTTCCAACATTACAGAAATCATTACTCAAGTTATCACTCAAGTTATGAGAATAATGTCTGTGGAATAAATCTCGGTCATGTGCCCTGGCCTTTGATCCCATTTATTTTATTTTTTTCTTGATTGGAGGTTTAACGACCACCGTGAGCAACTAAATGGGGTATAAGCAGTAGCCCGTCCCTAATTTAGGGTCACTGGTTCCAGGGAAGGGAGAGAGCCAGTGCCGTAATACAAACACAACATCCATGCCTAACCGGGATTCGAACCCGGACCCCGTTCGGACGAATGATCAGAGGCCATTGCTTAGACCACTGCGAAACCGGGGCGGCTGATCCCATTTAGATGATATTCAACAGAACCGGCTTGGTATACCTCCGAAATAACATGATAAAGTTTTGTCGCAATCGAACCATTTTTAAGTAAGTTATGATGCATAATGGCCATGGAATAGATCCCGCTCTTGTGTCCTACCCTTTGACCGCATTTCGCCCATTTTCAATAAGATTTGTCGCCAGGTGGTCCCCTACCACATACTAAAATTTCATCGAAATCGAACCTTTTTTACGTTAGTTATGGCGCATAACAGCAGTGGAATGGATCCCTCTCCTATGAACTGACCATTGACCCCATTTCGTTCACTTTAAATAGGGTTCCTTCCCAGGTGATCCCCTACCAGATACTAAAATTTCATCGAAATCCAACGGTTGTTGCGCGAGTTATCGTGCTGACGGACATACGCACACAACGCGTGACGTAATGAGGCAGATGGGAATCGCGACCATCTGCCAGCAAGGTGTGTCGTCATAAATATTTAATAGGATCCACAAACAACGCGTGACGTAATGAGACAGATGGCATGACCGCGCGCCAAGATTCTCAAACGCGAGTTGTGACGTCATAAGATTTCTAAGCATTGGTAACATTAATGGAACAACGCCGTCACTAAAAACGTTATAATTCGGGGTGGTTATTTAACCCACTAAACGAATTCTTCTAAAGTCGAGATCAAGCTAAATCGATTTCTAGTACCAGAAAACGGTAGGTTAACGACTTTCATCAAAATTCTTAGAGCCGTTTTCAAAATAAAATGTACATACAAACATACAAGAATTGCTACTTTAAGGTGGACGTCAAGTAACTTTGCTTCCTATACTTCCAATAGAAAAACTTTTGTACACATTTTCTTCACAGTTAATGCGTTCCCTAGGTTGAAAATTTGAACATCGATTAAAATATCTTCATTTTATAACTTGCAATACTTAATGTTTTCTAAAACATAACCATAATTATGCAATTTAACATTTGTTTGTCTACAGACGTCATGAAAATATAGGTCGCGCCATCTTTTTTCTGGACAATTAATGCGTTCACAAGGATAAAAATTTGAACATCGATTAAAATAGCTTCATTTCATAACTTGGAATACTTAATATTTTCTAAACCATAACCGTAATTATTCAATCCAACATTTTTTTGTCCACTGACGTCATCACAGTACAGGTCGCGCCATCTTTTCTCTGGTTTCAACACCACCAAAGGAAAATTTATTGATTTTTATTATAATTATGGTAATGTTTTAGAAAATATTAAGTTTTCCAAGTTATAATATGAAGTTATTTTAATCGATGTTCAAATTTTCATCCTTGGGAACACATTAATTGTGAAGGAAATGTGTACAAAAGTTTTTCCATTGGAAGTATAGGAAGCAAAATTACTTGACGTCCACCTTAATAATATGGGATAAGGACAATGGAATGGATCGCAATCCTATGTCCTGACCTTTGAACACATTTCGTCCATTTTCAATAGGGTTCGTCCCCAGTGGTCCCCTACTACATACTGAAATTTCATCGAAATCGAACCATTTTTACGCACGTCATAAGGGCAATGGTATGCATCCCGATTTTATGTCCTAACCTTTGACCCCACTTCACCCATTTTGAATAGGGTTTGCCCCGAGGCGGTCTCCTACCACATAGTAAACTTTCATTGAAATCGAACCATATTTACGCAAGTTATGACGCATAAGGGTAATGGAATGATCCCGCTCCTACGTCGTGACATTTGACCCCATTTGTCCCATTTTCAATAGGGTTCGTCCCCGGTTGGTCTCCTACCACATACTAAAATTTCATCGAAATCGACTCATTTTTACGCCAGTTATCGTGCGGACAGACGGACGGACGGACAAAGCTGGAGCATATACGCTTCTTCAACCTACGGTTGGAAAGCGTAAATAACTGAACGCCAAAGAACTATTAAAAACGGACGCACCTCAACAGCTTTAGCCAGAACCTGTTTGAGTGACCAATTCACAATGCTTTGGGATCAGATAACCCTAATAACAGGTTATCCTAGTGAATGGCACCTGAGATATAGTGAAGCAATTGTTATGTATAAACACCAGAATACCTGTCGTAACGACGAACAACCCGTTACAGTACCTCACCCTTGGAGGTTTTTTTATCAAGGCAGAAACTAACTTTCATCAACCACCTTCGGCATTTCCCTCGAAGTCACCTACCAGTGCATCTTTAACTTATTTGTAACTGCATTCAGTTACTTACTTTTTGTAACTTGTTCTGTGGCAACAGCTGATCTATGTCATCTACGGTGTAGCATATCTGAACTCAAGACCTCATTATCTGTACGTCAAACGTGTGTCTCGCCGGTAACCCAACCACCATGGAGTTATTATGTGAAGTGCCTCTTTGCCTTTTAAGTATCACACCAGATGCTGAAATATCCTGATGATTTCGAAAGCGCTTGTGTTATACGAATACATTTTTAACGTGTCTAGACGGTATTTTAATCCCACTATTTGGTTTTATAACTTGTTTCCTGACAGGACTTTAGCGGAAAAAGGCGACCCATGTAAAGGATCAAAACGCAGTAAAGGAAGTTTAACTTTTCTATGTTTCGCCAATATGGATGGTAGTCGTAAATTAAAGCCATAAGTCGTTGGAAAATCACAAAGACCGTGCTGCTTTCGTGATGCTTTGCTACCATGCAAATATGAAGCTAATAAGAACGAGTAGAGGACAATGTCGTTATTTATCAAGTGGGTGAAGGCATTCGACGTTCAAGTTGGAATTCAGAACACCAAAACAAGGCTTTTCATCGATAATCGTCCTGCACGCCCTAGTCGCAAAGATGTTCAATTGAATAAAACTAAATAAATATTATTGTCACCTAACTGCACTAGTGTACTTCAGCCTCTTGATCAAGGAGTTATGAAACTGATAAAGCAAAAATATCGGACCATTCTAGTGAATGACGCGATCAGGCGGACGTCTTCAGATAATAAACCAGTGAAATGTAACGTCATGAAACAGAAATCATCGCTCTTTCCACATTAATAAGTGAGTCACGGAAAAGTTATCATCGGCCGCCACCGGGAATCGAACCCAGGGTCATCCTGTTACGTGCCGGACATTCTACCACTGCACCAAAGCGGCCCCGAATTCTCCAGACTCACACGTGATTAACTACCAAACCCATGGCTCCTGATCCACATCGAGTGTAGGAATTAATTACTTATTCGCCTCCTAGTTATTTGTTCAGTTGCTGCTTTCCATCTTTGGTGAATCCCCAGCATTCTGCGGGGCTCCATGAAGCAACCTGCCATGTAGTTTGGCAGTTAATCACGTGTGAGTCTGGAGAATTCGAGACCGCTGTGGTGAAGTGGTAGCATGTCCGGCGCTTAACTGGAAGACCCTGGGTTCGATTTCCGGTGGCGGGCGATGAGAGTTTTTCCGTTACACACTTATTAACGTGGAAAGAGCGATGACTTCTGTTTGGTGTTCCTGACCCACGTCGAGTGTATGAATTAATGAAATGTAACGTTCTTGAGGCCAGTATGGCTCTTTTACGTGGCATGGAATGAACTTGCAGGAAAGCACACTGAAGTGTGCTATAGACATGCTGGCTTCATTACCGAAAATGTTTGAATAAGATAATCGTTGCGGACAAGCAAAACAGGGAGCAGATGGATGGAACATCATTGCTAAAAAAAATGGGATTTTTTTTTTTTTTGGTTGGAGGTTTAACGACCACCGTGAGCAACTCAATGGGCTATAAGCAGTCGCCCGTCCCTAATTTAGGGTCACTGGTTCCAGGGAAGGGAGAGAACCAGTGCCGTAAGACAAACACAACATCCATGCCTGACCGGGATTCGAACCCGGACCCCTTACGGACGAATGATCAGAGGCCAACGCCTTAGACCACTGCGCCACCGGGGCGGCAAAAAAAAAAAAAAAACAAAATGGGATTGACAGTTAGCTTTCAGAACTACGTCAATTCCGATGTAGATGTATGAATGACATATCTGATCCAAAAATTATGGAATCAGAAAAAAAAAGCTCAGCAGATCAGGAAAATTACGAGGATAGGAATGAAAGGTACCACCTCCATCAGAATTCATGGGTGCATTAAACACAATAGTATAATTTTATAGTGCGTCAAACGCACTTACTGGAGAAACGGCAATTTTCCGTAAAGTCGAGAGTTCTGGGTTACAATCATCTTTGTCAATGAGGAAACAGGACTTTCGATTCTTATTTTTATGTACACCGATAAGCCATTATGTTATGTCCACCTACAGCCTAGAGAAATGAGCGTACCTGGAGACGGAACAGTGGCTCAGATGAAGTTCAGAGAGCAGTATATATACAACCCGAAGACCGGCCTTCGGTTAATTGAGTGTTCGGAGACAAAATGCGAAAAGCTGCCGATATTTCGGAGTTTGATAAAGTCCAAATTCTGATGGCACGGCTCCTTGGAACTACGATCGGGGAAAAGGCGCGGCTTGTTCACGTGCCGCTGTAGTGAGTACGTATCAAAAGTGGTGAACAGATGGCCAAACGACGAACCGTCGTCTAGCCGTGTGTTGTCCGCAGCTCACTGATGCCGGAGGAGAGCGGAGGGTGTCGCGCATTCTTCACAGCAACCGCAGGAGGGCCACAGTGCAACAAATCACCCGCAGCTACGACGGTGGTGATCAGGGGAATGTGTCACAGCACACAGTTCATCAAAGCCTTCTGTGCATGGGCCAGCGTAGCCGAAGACCCAGCGGAGACCCCATGCTCACTGCACGTCATCACCAACAACGCAGAGAAATGGTCCCAAGATCGAGATTAGACCGTGGATGATTACAAGAAAGTGGCCTGTGTATGACGAATGAAGAAGATTCCTGGTGCATCACGCAGACGGCCGAGCGCGGATACTCCGATTACCAACGGAAGCTATGGAAGATGGATGCACTGGATGCAGAGGCGGCGGTATTATGTTGCGGGCGATGTTTTGTTGGGACACTTTTGGCCCCAATATCTCAATAACACAATAACTGACAGCTGTCAGGTATCTCAACATCGTTGCGCACCAAGTTCACCCATTCATTGCAACTGTGTTTCGTGCTGGTGATTGCCATTACTAACAGGATAATGCGCTAAGCCACACTGCCAGAATCGTCAAGGAGTGGTTTAAGGGGCATGCTGGGGAATTTCTGTTAATGCCCTGGCATCCGAATTCACCTGCCATGAATCCAATCGAACATTTGTGGTTCGACTTGGAAAAGCAGGTTCGCGCTAAATCATCACCACCCCGAAATGTACGGGAAGTGGAGGAACTGCTGTTGACATTATGGTACCAGATACCCCAGGATACCTATCGCCACCTCATCGAATCGATGCCTCACCCAGTGGCCGCTGTTTTGCGGGCTAAAGGGGGTCCTACAGCTTATTAGGTAGGTGGTCAGAATGTAATGGCTCATCGCTGTAATACTGTTATTTTTATGTGCTGCGTAGTACGTACATGAATGTAGTACTTGTATGATCCAGCTATAACGATAAGTCCGTTATAAGGATGATTTTTCTGATTTTTCTCAGCTCTCGTAATATCGGACTTTAACTGTATTTCATTGCACATGAAATTCAACGCTCTACATTCTCTCTCTTTCGGACAATATGTGAACCTGTACATCCAATGTCGTAGCGAGGTCACAGAACCAAAAGGATGTGTGGAAAACGCATCTGCAGGGCTTTGTGTTTAACTACGAACGATATTTTCCCTGGAACACAGATGCAGATTTTGCTTCACGTTTTTCCTCCCCGTTTTTCAATTTACTTCATTAGCGAATGATCTGTCTATGCGAAGAAGTATGAACAACAAGACAAGTTAGTAAAATCATGCAATGCATTGATTATGATACGCTTTTCAACATACCAGAAATCATCACTCAAGTTATGAGGAAATGGCGGTGGAATAAATCACGCTCCTGTGCCTTGACCTTTGACTCCATTTCGATGATATTCAACAGAATTGGTTCACTATACGTTCGGAACCACATACCAAAGTTTTGTCGCAATAGAAGCTTTTCTAATCAATTTATGAGGATAATGGCTGTGGAATAAATCTCTCTCCTGTGCCGTGACCTTTGACCCCATTTCGATGCTATTAAATAGAATTGGTTCAGTGTTCTTCCGGAACAACATACTAAAGTTTTGTCGCAATAGAAGCATTTTTAGTCAAGTTATGAGGATAATGGCTGTGGAATACATCTCGCTCCTGTGCCGTGACCTTTGACCCCATTTCGATGACATTCAACAGAACCGGTTCAATATACCTCCGGAACAACATGATAAAGTTGTGTCGCAATAGAATCATTTTTAGTCAAGTTTTGAGGATAATGGCCGTGGAATATATCTCCCTCCTGTGCCCTGACCTTTGACCAAATTTCGATGATATTAAACAGAATTGGTTCAGTATATTTCCGGAACAACATGATAAAGTTTTGCCTCAATAGAAACATTTTAGTCAAGTTATGAGGATAATGGCTGTGGAATAAATCTCATTCGTGTGCACTGACCTTTGACCCCATTTCGATGATATTCAACAGAACCGGTTCAGTATATTTCTGGAACAACATGATAAATTGTTTTCTCAGTAGATGCATTTTTAGTCAAGTTATGGGGATAATGGCTGTGGAACAAATCTCGCTCCTGTGCCATGACCTTTGACCCCGTATCGAAGATATTAATCAGAATTGGTTCAGTATGTCTCCGATTAACATGATAGAGTTTTGTCGCAATCGAAGCATGTTTACATAGGTTATTTATATCCTGACCTTTGACCCCAATGGGCAAATGGGGTTTAACGTCTCTCCTATGTCCTGACCTTTGACCCCATTTTGCCCATTTTAAATAGGGTTCGTCCCTAGGTTGTCCTCTACAGATACTAAAATTTCATCGAAATCGAACCATTTTTACGCGAGTTATCGTGCGGACAGACAGACGGACAAAGCTGGTGCATATACGCTTCTTCAACCTACATTTGGAAAGCGTAAATACAAATGCATGGTATGAAAAACGGAGAGAAAGCGAAACTCAACTCTTAAAATGAAAAAGGAAACTAAATTCTTGCTATATTTGCCCAATGGTGGTTGAATTTGAAATTCCTAATAGCTGGAGGTAAAATAACTTTAAACTAGCATTCAGTAACTAAGCACACAGGAAAAAAATTAGTCACCCTAAAAAGAAATGACAGTAGGAAGTTACCGGTTGAACAGAGGGGTAATTTCTGTCTCGCGCAGTGGTGAAAAGCAACGTGTGTGTTCAATTTAGTCTGCAATATGGGTCGAAAGACAGACGTTACTGGGTGGCAAAAACGGGCCATCGTGTTTGTCCGTGCCCACGAACACAAAGTGAATGAAGTCGCCCAATTTGTTGGTGTGTCGAAGCGTACTGTCCAGCGGGCCTAGTTCGCAGTCAACTGAAAACTAGCGACGTAACTGTGGCTGAGAAACGATTCTCACCAACAGGGACCGCCGCCATGTTTCAAACCTAGTAACTGCAAATCGGTTTCAAACAAGGCAAAAATTGCTCCAAACAGTCAATGAAAGTCCACCCCAACCAATTTTCGAAAGAACATTGCGACGAGAACTGCATGCGAGGGACATCTGAGTACCACGGAAGAGGCGTCTTTTAACAGCAAGACTGACGTGCCTGCCTCGCAGGACGCACACGACATAAAGGCAGATAGCAGCAAGAACGAACGTCTGCGTATCTCAGTTGGTAGAGCGACTTGTTCTGGAAGAAGTGGACTCGGGTTCGAACCCCGGTGTGAACCAAAAATGACGGAGAAATTTACTTCGTTATAAGACACAAAAAGCCGCACGTTATCAATGGGCTCAGAGGCGCCAAAACTTTACTGTGGAGGATTGGAAACGTGTAATTTGGTCTGATGAGTATCGTTTCTTTTTGTACTCCAATTATGGGAGCCGACGAGTGCATCGTAGGCCCAATGAAGCATTTAATCCTGATTGTGTCGAAGGTGTTTAAGCTAGAAAGGGTTCTGTGATGTTTTGGAGATATTTTTCGTACCACGAAATGGGCCCTCTTGTTGCAGTGACGACGAATTTGAACCAGAATGCGTACCTCCTCATTCTGAATGACGAAGCGTTGCCCTTTGCCCTATAACTCCAGGAGCAGCATCACATTGCCACTCCTGTCTTCCAAGGCGACAATTGTCGTGCGCACAGGGCTGAAACTGTGTCTGAGTGGCACGACGAACAATCAGCAAAACTGTGTCTGAGTGGCACGACGAACAATCAGCAAAACTGTGTCTGAGTGGCACGACGAACAATCAACAACACTGTCTCACCTCGACTGGCCTGCCAAATCCCCAGATTTAAATACTATTGAAAATTTGTCGAATCATTTAGAACAGAAGGTGAAACGCCGGAATAGATACCCACTCACTCTGGCCGAACATCGGGACCAATTGTCGATTATTGGTCCCGATGTTCTGGCCGAACATCGGGACCAATTGTGGCTGCAAATCGATTCAATACATCCACAACCTCGTGGAGTCTCTACCACACCGGGTTCATGCTGTTATCGTGGCAAGAGGCGCCGTCACCCGTTATTACGTAAGTTCTGTCAGGGGTGACTAATGCTATTGTCCGGTGTGCTTATTTACATTAGTTTACGATTAGGGCCCCTTTTAGTGGAACCACGCAAGGCATCGAGGACGTATTACGATTATTCTCACTCTCCTTCGGTTCCACTCTTTTCTTTCGCTGGTACTCGGAGATAGCCTCTCCTTACCGTGGGCAACAGCCAAACACCCTCGCCTCCCCAATCAAAAACCAAGAGGACACAGACTTCCGCCAGAAAACTCGTTTTCTTCTACACAGGTATCGTAAAAAAAACGGACCTAAAAAAAATTAACAGGAAGAAGATGAAATATTTCTCTCTCTCTCTGACAAGGATTTCTCTTTAGTACAATTTTCCAGTGCCTAGCATTGAGCTAAAACGACCCCATGACAACACTTCTTTGTGGGAAATAAACTGCCTCGATTTTTTTCAACAGCAGCTCAGCTTCGTAGTAAATCTCCAAGCGACGAACAAAGTTTTAGCTTTTTACGCAACTACGCCGCTGTCTGTATTTGCAATGCTTCTAAATCATATGTTTAAAAAACATGTAAGTCTTCATCTCTCTCTTCCCTGATTCTTAAAACAAGAAATCCTGTGCCAACACGGCAGAGAATCATTGGAACATGTGCTACAACTGATTCACGTCGTTAATTTTAATTGAGATATCCATCGTTCTTGGCGTATTTCGTCAGTT
Source organism: Macrothele yani (assembly GCA_039090855.1). Classification (NCBI taxonomy): domain Eukaryota; kingdom Metazoa; phylum Arthropoda; class Arachnida; order Araneae; family Macrothelidae; genus Macrothele; species Macrothele yani. Next base: position 43,893,896 of record CM077005.1, on the reverse strand, counting down.
TTGGTTTTTAATCCTTTAACCGGTTCGAACGAGCTAACTCGGAGTCAGAAAAATGGGATGAAAATCATCTAGAACAAATATATTCGCCGTCTGGGAACTAAATCTGCTCATCAAAAAGCGTTGATTTCCCCTTAGCTTTGTTGTTCAAAGTGGTTATTTAGGGCGGATGACCAACACAAATCATTTCTGACTGAATATATGCTAAAACGACTATAGTAAAGGCTCTGAACCTAAGAAAGGGAAGAGAAGATGTTTGAATCACTTGCTTCTGCCCAGTGGCATGATGTCCGTGTCAAGGGATAGGCAAACACAAAGAAAGGAGGATGACGAACCTAAATTCACAATGGAGACGAACCTAAGAAAGGAGATAAATGCTTGAGTTTGGCGATCGCAGAAAATACATAAAGAAATACAGAATAATTTTCTTAAACCATCGAAAATGAAAGTTCAGAGAATTTATAAGACCGTCCATTTCTCAGGAAGAACTTGCTTTGCGGGCATGGGGGGGGGGGGCTTAACCCCATCTCGCCTGCTGTGGACAAAAGTGATTTGACACCCTTACGCAGGGGGAATGATGTGCTCCGCAGCAGACACGTGGTCGATAAGATATAAAAACGGCAACAGAAGTACGCTCAGATCAATCGCTGATAAAATGGTTAGCAGGAGAGAGAGCTCTTAGAGTTTGAAAAGGGCGATATAATGCTTCTTATGCTCATATAATGCTTCTTATGCTCATCATAATGCTTCTTATGCTCCTCATAATGCTTCTTATGCTCATCATAATGCTTCTTATGCTCATCATAATGCTTCTTATGCTCATATAATGCTTCTTATGCTCATCATAAAGCTTCTTATGCTCATCATAATGCTTCTTATGCTCATATAATGCTTCTTATGCTCATCATAATGCTTCTTATGCTCATCGTAATTCTTCTTATGCTCATCATAATGCTTCTTATGCTCATCATAATGCTTCTTATGCTCATATCTCAACTGCTGGAGATATGAGAATAAGAAGCATTATGATGGTTGCTAAATCGACTGAAGCCTTTGTCATCAACAAGTAAAAGAAGACTGGATATTGCAGGAATTCACCTAACCCTGGAAGACCCGCGAAACTGCAACCCAGGGACCAAAGGGTGTTGCAGAGGGAGATCCTGAAAACCAGATCCCGACCAATGCACGCCGTAGCACACGAGTTCCAGATAGCCAGAGATGTTACGGCCTCCACCAAGACACTTCGAAGAGACGCCCATGCTCGTGGGTACCTTGACCGAACAGCCGCCAATAAACCTCTCATCACAAAAACTAATAAAGCCACGCGGCTACGATGATGTCAACAGCAAAAAGTTAGACAATGGAGAAATGGCGGCATGTGCTATGGAGCGACGAATCCCGCTTCACATTATTCCGATCAGATGGAAGTGTCAGAGTTTGTGGGTTACTCGGAGAACGTCTGCTTCCGGAGTTTACAGTGCCAACTGTGATCCACGGAGGAGGTGGAGTTATGGTATGGGGCTGTTTCAGCTGGTACGGTGTGGGTCCTTTGATTGTTATTCATGGCAACATGAACACTGTGCTGTATAGAGATATCCTGGATAACTCAATGCTCCTAACGTTGAGGTAGTTCTACGGACATGACGATTGTTTCTTCCAGGACGACAATGGAGTGTGTGACGTACCTGCCAGCAGGACGCACACGACATCAAGGCAGATAGGAATCAGAATAAGCGTCTGCGTAGCTCAGTTGGTAGAGCGACTTGTTCCGGAATAAGCGGCCTCGGGTTCGAATCCCGGCGTAGACCAAAAATAACGGAGAAATTTACTTCGTTATAATGGCGCCCGAACTATCCGGATGACCCGACCGTTCAAAATCTCGCATTGGTGTGATGTTCGTTCCACACCGCGAGATAGGAAAAATCAGAGAATTCCTTCTCCAGCGCTTCGAAAAATAAAAATGTGTGATGTTGCATTCCACACAGCAGATTGACTGGGAGTTCTCAAGTGCACGTTCTACAGTGGATGGCTGCCTGCAACGATTCATGGTCACGGCTGACCCGTGGGCCATGCCCCCGGCCCTCTTTCGGGGGGGGATGTGACGTACCTGCCAGCACGACATCAAGGCAGATAGGAATCAGAATAAGCGTCTGCGTAGCTCAGTTGGTAGAGCGACTTGTTCCGGAATAAGCGGCCTCGGGTTCGAATCCCGGCGTAGACCAAAAATGACAGAGAAATTTACTTCGTTATAAGTGGTATGAGGAACTCAGGTCTCGTGGATGGACTGGCCTGCCCAAAGCCCGGATCTCAATCCCATATAACACCTATGGAATTAACTTGCACGACAGGTGAGATCTAGATCAACACGACCTTCTTCACTGACAGAATTGGTCTACGTACTGCAGGTGGAATATAGAGGAACATCCCGCCCTCCGTACTTCATGGACTTGTGGACAGTTTACCTCGAAGGGTGGCTTCTGTAATCTCTGCAAATGGAGGACCTACCCGTTACTGATTTAAATGGGTGACTTACCCGTTCTGATGTAAATGGAGGACCTACCCGTTCTGATGTAAATGGAGGACCTACCCGTCACTCATGTAAATGGAAGACCAACCCGTTACTTGTGTAAATGGAGGACCTACCCGTTACTGATGTAAATGGAGGGCCTACCCGTCACTCATGTAAATGGAAGACCTACCCGATACTGATGTAAACGGACGATCTACCCGTTACTAATGTAAATGGAGGACCCACCCGTTACTGATGCAAATGGAGGACCTACCCGTTACTGATGTAAATGAAGGACCTGTCCGTTACTGATGTAAATGGAGGGCCTACCTGTTACTGATGTAAATGAAGGACCTGTCCGTTACTGATGTAAACGGAGGATCTACCCGTTACTGATGTAAATGGAGGGCCTACCCGTCACTCATGTAAATGGAAGACCTACCCGATACTGATGTAAACGGACGATCTACCCGTTACTAATGTAAATGGAGGACCCACCCGTTACTGATGCAAATGGAGGACCTACCCGTTGCTGATGTAAATGGAGGACCTGTCCGTTACTGATGTAAACGGAGGATTTACCAGTTACTGATGTAAATGGAGGGCCTACCCCTCACTCATGTAAATGGAAGACCTACCCGTTACTGATGTAAGTGGAGGACCTACCCGTTACTCATGTAAATGGAGGGCCTACCCGTCACTCATGTAAATGGAAGACCTACCCGATACTGATGTAAACGGACGATCTACCCGTTACTAATGTAAATGGAGGACCCACCCGTTACTGATGCAAATGGAGGACCTACCCGTTACTGATGTAAATGAAGGACCTGTCCGTTACTGATGTAAATGGAGGGCCTACCTGTTACTGATGTAAATGAAGGACCTGTACGTTACTGATGTAAACGGAGGATCTACCCGTTACTGATGTAAATGGAGGGCCTACCCGTCACTCATGTAAATGGAAGACCTACCGTTACTGATGTAAGTGGAGGGCCTACCCTTGACTCATGTAAATGGAGGACCTACCCGTTACCGATGTAAATGGAGGACCTACCCGTTACTGATGTAAGTGGAGCACCTACCCGTTACTCATGTAAATGGAGGACCAGCCCGTTACTCATGTAAATGGAGGACCTACCCGTTACTGATGTAAAGGGAGGACCTATCCGTTGCTGATGCAAATACAAAACGGTTTTTCTGTTTACTTACATTGTGCAATCACTTTTGCTCCCAAATAAATATAATTTTGGTTCTTCCGAGATGAATTTCTAAAATTGGAAAGATCATTTGGTAAGACCCTCTCTATATAGGTATTAAGGTGCGTCGCATAAATATAGAGACAGTCGACTTTGCGCCGTGACCGCAATGCAAATGTAGGTAGGAAGCTGAAGTGGTACCTAATTAGACATAACCCTATAACAAACGTTTCGATCCGTCGAGATGATCGGACTGTGCGAAAAGAACACCTCAAAGTGAAATAGTGTAATTTTAGGTGTCTCGTAAATATAAAGACAACTATGTAAAGTAGCCACATGCAAATGAGATGTACAAATTAGCATGTTGAACTCACGCGCATGGGCCGTAATTCGGTCCAGCCTACAAAAGACAGCGGACCTGCCGTCAGACATTCATTTGCCGAAATGCCACGCAACAGTCAACTTTCTGGTGAGGAGGTGCAGAAGATTTGGAGACAGAGCAAATGGATTGCCTGTAGCGAAAATTTGTAAATCCATGGGGAGGAGTAGGGCAGTCATTTATAAGACTTTATCGAAACGAGGTGCGTTAACTGCCAGAAAACAGCCTGGAAGGCCTGGAATAACAACCAGACAAGATGATCGTGCCATCATGCGTTTAGTTTCATCCCAAAAGTTATTACTATGTCAAGTTTCTCGGACTGTTGGTGTCACCGTCTCAAAGGACACAGTTCATCGACGAATCAAGGAAAGTCTCAACATTGTGCTCCGTAAAATGTGCCGTCTGCCACACCTCACGCGCCGCCACAAGGAAGCTAGATTGTTATGGGCAAGCAGCCACATGCACTGGACGGACGAGTGGATCACAACTATTTTCTCCGATGAGAAAAAGTTCAACCTGGACGGCCCTGACGGTTGGAACTGCTATTGGCATGATTTACTACGCGAGCCACGCACCTTCTTCAGCAGACAGAAAGGAGGGGGATCTGTGATGGTCTGGGGTGCTTTTACGTCCAATGAGACAACGGATATCGCTTTCCTGCAAGGCAGGCAAAACTCCGAAACGTATCAGGACATACTCAGCAGTCACCTTCTACCGTTTGCTGAAACTCTAGCGGGTGTTGATTATCGGTTCCAGCAAGACAATGCCTCTATCTATCGGTCTGAATCAACGAAAACCTAGTTTAACACTCATCATGTGACCGTAATGGATTGGACAGCACTCAGTCCAGATCTGAACCCTATCGAGAACCTCTGGGGCATCTTAGCTCGTGATGTGTATGCGAATGGACGGCAGTTTTCAAGTGTGGTGGCATTGAAAGAGCAGATTGAACAATGCTGGTACGCACTCCGTCCAGAACACTTACATCACTTGGTGGACAGCATGCCCAATCGGGTTTTCAGTGTTATTCGAAACAACGGCTCCACTATTCGTACCGGAGGTGCTCATAACTAGTAAGTCTTTATATTTTTGAGACAGCGTATTTCTGTTTTTTTCTTGTACTTGGCGTTGGAATTGTTATGTTTCCGTCAAACCATTGTGCAGCTGCGTGTCCCATGCTATTTTTGCTATAAATATGAGGTGTACATTTCAGCTCGTTGTCGTTCCTTTTTTATTCGAGAACTTGTTCTGTCTCTATATTTATGCGACGCACAATAGATAGCGTACGGCAGGAAACAGAATAACGTGCTTGGTGAAAACTCCGCTGATTCCGAGGGAAACTTGGGAGTTGGTTTCCAAATTTGTCTCCCACGAGGAGCTTCAATCAAAATTTTGTTGGGAAGAGAATTCAGAATATAAGCTCGCAGCAGCTGAAACTATACGATGCGACTGCATCCCTTTAGAGGTCTTAAGAACTGTTCAGCAAAACCGAAAACTTGTTAACCACGCAGACACTAAATCTGGCAACACATTAGTGAATAATTGAAGCGAAGGGACAGGGTTTCTGATTTATCACACTGATAAGCAGCCATCGTAAAACATTATAAGGTTCAATTGGAGCCAGTTTAAGCACATATCTCATTTACTCGGCAATCACGTCTTCTTGTAAAGACTACATGGAGACACTTAGTCTAGATTAAGCCATAAAATAACTACCCATAGCTTAAACATTCGCTGACAGAGTGAAAACTAAAAATCACGGTAATGCCGTGAAATATGTGTAAGCAGCAAGTGTTAAACTATATTCCCCAATCTTCAGATACCAATTTAAATTTTAAATATTATCAGCAGAAATATTCTCAGCTTCACATCACATTTAAGGATATTGAAATCACCGAAGGATTACGGAGTATTGGGAGCAATCTGCTAAGGCTACTAAGATGGAGCATAAAACATGAAATTAGAGGTAAAGTATTTTTAAAGAAATTGATCAACGCAATGTCTGGTAGAATATCTTTTGAGTGAACGTCGAATCATATTATCAGGCAAGAATTATGACTTCATAATTGACGATAGTGGATTGCGCTTTAGATAAACTTCAATTTCTTTAGCGTCGTACGCATTCTGTTAATTATGAGCTCGTAAAATAATGATTGACCTCCGGGATGAGAAATTATATTTATAAAAAAATGGAAGGCTTAAATCACGGAATTTAGAACTCCTTATCTTCAAGGATAAGCATAACAATATTGAATTCACTCTATTCTCCTCGCTCATTCAAGCGCGGTCCATTTCTTTAAACGTATCTCCTTGTGTCTCTTTCTCTCTCTCCCTGTGCGACTTCTCTCTAGCTCGATTTATCTCCTTTTTTCTGTCAAACTCTCTTTCACTCTTTCTCTCTCTCTGTTGCTAGGTTTCCAATCATTTATCTTTCTCTGTAAGACTATTTTCTCTTCATTCCTACTCTCTTTCTCGAAGTCTACATATCTCTGAATGTACGCTGTGAAAATACACGGGCGGAAAGTGAAAAAAGAACACCAAGAAAGAATTGGCGGACGATCATGAAATTGACATATGGTAATGGGGTCGAGTTTACGTATGTGTGATGTTAATTTCGGGACCAACTGGTGAGCGCTTACGCCACAGCACGGCATAATATGCAAATTATCGTCGGCGGTATTTAAGGAGTACGGCGAAGAGCATGTAATCAGTCGTCGGCGTACGGACACGTGCGAAGACCCTGAAGAAGCTGCAATGCCTGGACATGGAAGACGTGTACGATTTCAGCAGTTATCGGACTTTGAGCGAGGTCGTCTAGTCGGTCTCCGCGAGGCCGGGTGGTCGTCTAGTCGGACTCCGCGAGGCCGGGTGGTCGTATCGTCGTATTGCGGAGCGAATTGGACGGGAAGTATTGGTGGTGGTACGATGGTGGTGTAGATGGTCCGAGGAACATTCCCACACGAGAAGACGTGGAACCGGTAGTCACAGACGGACTGATAAACGGACCGATCGACGCATAAGAAGAGCGGCGTTGTCAAGCAGAACATCCACTGCGACGCAAGTCCGAGCTGCCGTTGCACCTGAGGTGACTGCGCGAACAATCCACAACCGTCTACTGGATGCAGGACTACGTGCACGTGTGCCTCTGGTATGTGTACCTCTGACTCCAGCCCACCGTCAGAAACGGCTGCAGTGGTGTCGCCAACGTCTGCACTGGAGAACGCAATGGCGATCTGTCGTGTTTAGCGATGAAAGCAGATTCTGCTTGGGAGCCTCCGATGGCCGTATGCGTGTTCGCAGACGCACAGGGGAGCGTCCCTACCCTTCTTGCATCCGCCAGCGACACACAGGGCCTACACCTGGTCTCCTGGTGTGGGGAGCGATCAACTATCACTCCCGTACACAACTAGTGTTTGTACCGGGTACGTTAAACAGCACCTCCTACATCAACAACATCATTCAGCCCGTTGTTGTGCCATTTGTAAGGTCGGTCTATTGTGGTGTTTTCCAGCAAGATAACGCACGCCCACACACGGCACGTGCAACGCAACATGCACTTCAGGGTGTGAGACAACTTCCATGGCCTGCACGTTCACCGGATTTGTCCCCCATTGAGCACGTGTGGGATTTTATGGGACAACGACTTATCCGGTCTCCACGGCCAACCACGACCATCCCCGATTTACGCGTCCAGGTTGAGGATGCTTGGAACTCAATACCCCAAACTTACATCCAACATCTGTACGACATACGCCATGCCAGAAGTGCACAGTATGACGCAGTTCATGGAGGTTCAACCTCGTACTAACCATGTTACATGGAAATGTTATTTTTCAGTTTACCAGCAAATACAGCTGTAGTTTGCCATAATGTTTTGATCACGTTATCCTCTGCATTCCGTTATTATGCTGTATAAATTTCGTTGGTATCAGACGTCTCCTTCTTGGTGTTCGTTTTTCACTTTCCGCCAGTGTAATTAGGGGAGAATGCGACTTTGGCGATATTATGCAAGCCAATCGTGTGATATCTTACCGAAACGTGGCAATTGCAAGTGGAATGTGAAGTAGACAGCTGTATCGCGCATATCCTTATCCAAATTAACGTCTGACGTCAGAATACATAAATCACAGATTGGGATAGAAACGAAGATTTGCTGAGAGCTTCCTTATTAAGTCGCGTTTATCGGGGCATTTCGTTTCTTGAAGTTTTCGGTTCAAACGATGTCTCGGCAGCATGATTTACCGGAATGAACGGCATGGAGAGCTATTGGCAGGCTGGAAGTAGGTCAGACACAGCAGGCGGTAGTAGAAGCCATTGGAGTGTCACACGTCATTTTACGACTGTGGACACGATTTCAGGATAAGGGAAGAGTTCGAAGTAGGCAAGCTCACGTCAATCGACGAGCAACTACAGGAAGGGACAATTATCTCTTTTTAATAGCCCGTCGAAACAGGCTGCAAAATTATACTCAGTTCCAGCTTCTTGCGTCAACAAGACGTTGGCTGTCAACTGAAATTATCAGCAATCGCCTTTACCAAGGCGGCCTTTATGCACGTAGTCTAATGGTGTCTATTCATTTAGACGAACGACATCGTAAGGCCTGTACAAACTGGACTAAGGAACATTGTTGTTTGGGGACACGACGAATGGAGTCAATTCTTTTCTGTGACGAGTCGAGATTAACTCTGGAGTAAGAAAATCGGAGAGTTATCACCTGGAAGGGAATTGGTATACGAAATAACCCAGCTTATGAGCACGAAACTTCACATGACGGTGGATTGATGGTCTGGGAAGGCATAAGTATCGGTGGACGTACGGACCTGTACGTCAACCGAAACCGGCAGTCAACAGATATCGAGACGAGATTATCAGGTCTACTGTCATGTGGCCCACAGATACCGAGACGAGATTATCAGGTCTACTGTCATGTGGCCCACAGATACCGAGACGAGATTATCAGGTCTACTGTCATGTGGCCCACAGATACCGAGACGAGATTACCAGGTCTACTGTCATGTGGCCCACAGATGCCGAGACGAGATTATCAGGTCTACTGTCATGTGGCCCACAGATACCGAGAAGAGATTATCAGGTCTACTGTCATGTGGCCCACAGATACCGAGACGAGATTATCAGGTCTACTGTCATGTTGCATGCTGAAGCCGTCGGTGATTGGTTCCTTTTCATGGACGACAACGTTCCTCACAGAGTTCGGCTAGTGTACAATAAGCATCAAGGGGAGGGAAGCGAGTGTATGGATTAGCCAGTATATTCTCCTGACTTAAATCCAATTGAGCATGCCTGGGACGCACATGGCAGACGCATTGCAGCGCGCCCGGCTCGTCCATTGACTCTTCGTGAACTGGAGACTGCCGTCTTTAATGAGTAGCGAACATACCCCCAAACCCCCTCGATATCCTCATCAGTAATTAGGTGTACAAATAAGTTTTAAAGTGGTTTTTTTTGTGTCACTTATACCGCTAATTTACATATCCGACATTCCCACGCGTTGTCATGTAACCGTAACTAGTCCAGAGTATAAAATATGATACATAAGTTTGCCCAACAGTCAAATGCATTTGCACATCAGTAGGTGAAAAATGGCAAGAGATACGGCATTTATTCGACACTTCACTCGCTACGAATTTCATCAAGAAAAAACTGCTGCAAAGGCATGTGCACCGATCTGCTCTATTCTGAGGGAGAATTCGGTATCGAAAAGCACGCGTGAGGTTTGGTTTAGACGGTTTAAAGCAAGTGCCTTTGATGTTAGCGATCGAGAACGTAGCGGCGCCCTGCAGAAGATTGCACATGAGGAACTGCAAGCATTGTTGGACTAGCTACACAACAAACCATTTTCCATCGTTTACGCGCAATGGGAAAAATTCAGAAGGAAGGAAAATGAGTGCCACGTGGTCTCAGCCAGAGGAACAAGGATGAGAGCGTCATGAAGTGTTTTAATCTGTTGAATAAGCAACACAAAACGTCTTTTCTGTAGAAAATCGTTAGAGGGGTGATGAAAGAAAAGTGGATATGGTACGTCAATCCCAAACGAAAAAAACAAACACTGGATAGACCCCGGTGAAGCAACGACTTCAACACCGAAACGCAATATTCACTCCAAGAAAGTTCTGCTGTGCATCTGGTGGGATATGAAGGGTGTGCTTTTTTATGAACTATTCGAACAAGGTCAAACTGTTACTGCTGATCGCTACAAGCAACAATTGCTGCCATTGAACCAGGAAATCTGTCGGAAACGTCCATTCACAGGCAAAGGATTGCGTCCCGTGAAATTACTGCATGACAACGCTAGGCCGCATGTCGAGAAATCGGTCAAGGAAAGGTTATTGACGCTTGGCTGGGACGTTTTGGAACCCCCGAAGTATAGTCCCAACATAGCCACTTCTGACTACCATTTGTTCCGATCGATGCAATATGGTTTGTCTGCTGTACGGTTCCGGACATGCGACAAAGTGCAAAAATGGGTTGACGACTTCATCGCGTCACACGACGAAGTATTCTTCATGCCTGGAATCCGTCAGATTGCCCGACGGATGGCGGAAGGTGATAGATAATGACGGCCCATATTTTGATTCGTAAGGGTATTGTTGTTTCCTCTCAAATTACGTATTGCGTTGTCTTAAAACGCTTTAAAACTCATTTGTACACCTAATACATGTCACACAGCAGTGCAGTGGTCTTAGCCGTTCGAGGAGACCACACACCCTACTAGAGGTCAGTTAACCACTTTCGGAAAGTTTGTTTCTAGTTACACAGATATGCATATTATTGTATAGCACACCAATGCTATATATACAATGATACTATACTTTCTATTAAGAAGAGACTGAAGCAAAAAATGTTTTTGACTCATACCAAGTACAACATAGAAAAGGTTATGTATTGACCGGTGTGAGTAAAAAGAAAAAATTGAAAAACTGAATGTAGAAAGTGTCGAGAATACTGAGCCTTGGCTTTATCAAGGACCAGCAAAAACTCTGCATTTTCTCACTTCCACAAAGACCTATTTGGAAATGGGTTTCTGCAAAGTCATAGATGCAAGTAATAAGCCCACCAAATTTATTTTTTTTAAATATATATATGTCATAACCTCCACAGAGTTGTATGACCAAGCATTAGTTAACAATTTAGCTTGCATCCATAACTTTCCTGGCCCGACCCATGCTCTTCATCTGACATATAAAGCACAACGAAATTTTATGCATATTATTATACAGCATATAAGTGCATTAAAAAATACTGCATAAAAATTCACTAATGTACTTTTTTCTTACCCATATCGAATCTCCTTCCTATATTCCTGGATTTACATGCTACCTCAAGAACTGTCTTAAGAAGTTGGCCTTGGGATCGGAATTCAAGCACCAAGGTCAACTTCAGCTCTTCTAACCACACATCGAAACCTTGCCACGCTAGTTTCAGATGCCGATGTATAACTCCATCCGCTTGGAGTACCCTGATAGCTCAATAAAACGCAGTGGTTTCCATAAATTAAGCAACAAACCGAGAAATCGCGCTAATTGGGCGAAATATAGTTCAAATTGCACCACATTTGCACATGTTACGGGCGAAGGCATACAGCATCGATGTACGGAAAGCACACGAGTGGCGCTGGAAGTACTTTATGCAAATGCGCAAGAGCTTAAAACCACCTGCTTCGGAGGGAGTCGCCAATTCAAGTGCGGCGATGAATGACAAGATTTCAAGATAGCGACTTTGTTAACATGGCTGCGAGACGTCAGCGGAATTACGCTACAGAGCGATAGGCCGACCCGTAGCAGGGCAACAATAGACGGACTTTGCAAGATGGCTCAACGTCGATTGTTCGGTGATCAGCAGGATGTGGCAACAGTTCCAAACCACGGGTGCAGCTTCCCGAAAGCACAGCGGAGATAGGCCAAGGGGTCCACCTCCACGGATGACCGGTATTTGCGGCTTTAGGCACGGCGGAACAGGAAGCTTACACCGACTCATCTCAGATTCGTACTTGCGGCAGCCACCGGACGGACGGTATCAGCTTCGACGGTAAGAAGGTTACATGCACAAGGACTGCATGCTCGGCGACCGGTATTATGTGTGCCTCTCATCCCTCGCTATCGGAGGGAACGTTTCCATTGGGCACGAAAGCATGTGGACTGGACTCTAAATCAGTGGAGGTCCGTTCCGTTCACTAATGAGTCGCGATTCTGTTTACAGACTGATTCTCGCCGAGTTTACATCTGGAGAGAGGCCGGTACTCGCTATCTTCCCTCTAATATCCAGGAAAGGGACACCTATGGTAGTGGTAGTGCTCTGGTGTGGGCAGGCATATCATTAGGCGGCCGTACCGACCTGTGTGTGTGTTGCCACATGGAAACCTCAATGCTCAAAGGTATAGAGACGACTTCCTAAACCCTATTGGTCGTCCGTGCAATTGGCGATACATTTGTATTGCAGGTGGATAACGCCCGCCCTCACACAGCTTGTCTCGTGCACCAGTCCCTATGGATTGGTCAGCACGCTATCCCGATCTGAATCCCATTGAGTATGTCTGGGATGCTTTCGGAAGGCGTGTTGCTTTGCTCGAGCAATGGACGTAGCTACCCACGGAACTGATCGACACTGTAATTAATACCATGGAACATCGCTGTCTGGCCTGTATTGCTGTTCGGGGTAACCACACTCCGTATTAAAGTACCTTTTCCTATTTCATCTTGACACCTATATTTCTGTATTTTCACTCATACAAAATGCAAAGGCTTTGTATCACATGCTCTTACTTCTTTTTGTTGTTGTTGCATTTGGTCTGATAAAGCTTACCACCAAATTTCACACGAATCGGTTGTATGTTTTTGAGCTATCACGATTTTTCCATTTGTTGCTTAATTTATGGAAACCAGTGTATTATGTTGGAGTGACCAAGAGGTCCTTCAAATTGAGACTTCTTCAGCCCAAGCGTGATGTAAAATAGGGCAGGTTTAGCGCGCCAAGTTAAAAACCACGCTGCTGTCGCTAAATGGGATGAGATAAAGACAGTCGCTTCACACACTAACGCAAGAGCATCTTCGTATAGGGAGACTATTGAGATCCTGTCCGACCAAAATGTTTGCAACGAAGACGTTTCTGCTGACTTACGTACTACTATTTTGCGTGTGTTCCTTCCTACAGGATAGGTGTTCCGCACGTTTGATTCTGAGAGTGATGTAATCTGCGCGAGTCTTTATCCTCAGCACCTGGCACGTTTTCATTATTGTTTATGTTTTTAAATTTTAAGTAGAACTTCTCATTCTTCACACTGATGAAGCCACCCGTCTGGTGATGAAAGCTCGCATATTTATGCTTGCATATTTTAAATATTTTAAGGTCAGGTGATGCGTAACATCACAGCCTCTCCTTGACAAATGTCAACCCCGCCTTCTCGTGGTGCATTTTGTTCCTACTAAAGGGGCTCTGACGACCGCCAATAGCGGTATAACTATACCATCGGGATTAGAGGAAAATCTATCCCACACTCACCAACCCGCTTGGCCAGCGTGGTGAGTTATGGCCAAACCCCTCCAAAATGACTCCACAACTTAAATCTTGGCCCTCAGTCTCCGGCAGCTGGAATGTACCTGGCCAAGGCAGCGGCCAGTGCGACATGAAGGCAGAGGGTGCTAAGAATCCCCGGAGGACCGGACTAGGCTGCCATCTGATGCTGACCTTGGCAACGTACAATGGACGCTCCCTATCTTCTGATCCAAGGCTTCTTGAATTGGAAGAGGAACTACAAAGGATCAAGTGGGACATCGTGGGGCTAAGTGAGGTAAGGAGAAAAGGAGAAGATCTCATCGAACTGAAAAGTGGACATCTCTTCTACTATCGTGGGACAGATACTGGCAGAACTAGTGGTGTTGGATTTATAATAAACAAGAAACTGAAGGATAAAGTTGTAGAAGTTGAAAGTTCCTCTGACAGAGCTGCACGGCTTGTTATCCAACTCTCGAAAAGATACCAGGCTCAGATTATTCAAACTTATGCACCCACCACAAGTCATCCTGAAGAAGAAATTGAAGAATTTTATGAGGAAATTTGTCATCTAAATAATAAAGGTAAGCAGCACTTGAAAATAATTATGGGAGATTTCAATGCAAAAATAGGGCAACGGCAACAGAATGAAACTTCAGTAGGTAAATTCGGTCACGGCAACAGAAACCAGCGTGGAAATACTCTCGTTGAGTTTGCAGAGGCAGAAGGGTTTTTCATCTTGAACTCCTTCAAGAAAAAGCCACACAGGAAATGGACATGGAAACATCCAAATGGGACGACAAGTGAAATAGATTTTATTATGTGTAACAAAAAAGTCGTCATAGAAGACTGCAGTGTGCTAAACAAGTTCAACACAGGTAGTGACCATAGATTGGTGAGATGTAAGATGCACCTCAACACTAAACTTGAACGTGGCAAGCTCATAAGACAAACAAAATCTATTGACATAACCAACCTTAAAAAACACCATAATACCTTCAAGTTGGAACTGAAGAACAGGTTCTCTGCTTTAGAAGGCCTAACATCGGAGGAAGTGGACATCTCTGAAGTTAACAGAAAAGTAACCAAAGCTCTTATGGAAACAGCAACAAAATTAGCTGGGTCTAAGAACAAGTTGCATGTAAATAAATTATCAAGAAAAACGAAAATGTTGATGCAAAAAAGAAGAGAGATGAGGACAACTAAAGAAGATGTGACTTCCAAAGTGGAATATATAGAGCTATGTAAGACAGTACGAAAAAGTATCACTGAAGACGTAAGAAAATTCAACTGTGAACTAGTGAGGAAAGCAATTGAAAACAACCAAAGCCGAAAGATAGCAAAGGGACATCTCAGTAAGGGAAGAAAACAGATTATGGCACTGAGAAAAGAAGATGGTTCTGTAACAAGAAATAGAGGCGAAATTTTGACAAGAGTGAAAGATTTCTACTCCAAATTATATGAAAGGGATGATACATGCACTCCAGACATCATGAAAGATACCAGTACCAGAGTTCCTCCAGTCCTTCCAGCAGAAGTTGCACATGCAATCAAGAACATGAAGCGGGGAAAAGCTCCAGGAGAAGATGGTATTACTGTAGACATCATACAAGAAGCAACTGGAGAAATCGAAACAGTACTCGCCCAAATTTTCACTCGATGCCTTAATGAAGGAAAGATTCCTGAGGATTGGAACACCGCTACAATGATCCTGCTACATAAGAAAGGTGACATTGAGGATCTCGGAAACTACAGACCTATCAGCCTCTTTTCAGTAGTTTATAAAATCTTCACTAAAGTTCTTTCACACCGCTTGAAGGTAACACTGGACATGGCTCAACCGAGAGAACAAGCTGGATTCAGGAGTGGCTACAGCACAATAGATCATATCCATGTGCTGAGAGAACTAATTGAAAGAGCGAGGGAATATGAACTTCCATTGTGCATGGCTTTTATCGATTATGAAAAAGCCTTTGATTCGGTGAAACCATCAGCAGTTACAATGGCTCTGAAAACCTGCGGTATTGAAGATGCATACATTAATATTATTAATAACATCTATGAAAATGCAAGTGCAAAGATTCGGCTGTTTGAAAATACAACACACATAAAAATTGGAAAGGGAGTGAGACAAGGTGACACCATATCTCCGAAGCTCTTTAATGCCACATTAGAGGGTGTTTTTCAGTCACTGAGCTGGGAAAACAAGGGGATAAAGATTAATGGAGATTATCTAACCCACCTTCGTTTTGCTGATGACGTAGTCATTTTTGCAACTAGCCCATCAGAGCTGCAGAGTATGATCCAGGAACTTGCTGACAAGAGTAAAGAAGTGGGATTAAAAATGAACTTTCAGAAGACAAAAGTGATGTTCAATGCTTTTACAAGAAATGAAGATTTATCGATTGATGGAGAAAAGCTGGAGATAACAGACACGTACGTTTATCTTGGACAGCAGATATCAAGTGAGGGTCACATTGATGAAGAAATTAATCGGCGTACAAAACTTGCCTGGAGAGCTTTTGGAAAAAACAGCATAATTTTCAAGAGCAATATGCCATTATGTCTTAAAAGAAAAGTGTTTGATCAATGCATCCTTCCAGTGCTTACGTATGGTGCAGAGACGTGGACCTTAACTAAAAGAGACATACAAAGGCTGCAGACAACTCAAAGCAGCATGGAGAGGTGCATGCTTGGTGTAACCAGGAGAGATAAGAAGAGGAACTCGTGGATCCGAAAAATGACAAGAGTGGAAGACATCATGATCACAGTTAAATCCCTGAAATGGCAATGGGCTGGACATACTGCCAGAAGGACAGATCATCGATGGACAACCGAAATTTTAGATTGGATTCCAAGGGACAGGAAAAGACCCAGAAGAAGACCACATGGGAGATGGGTGGATGAAATTCGAAAGTATGCAGGGGTCACATGGAGGAGACTGGCACAAGACAGACCGTTGTGGAGGAAACTTGGGGAGACCTTCGTCCAGCAGTGGATTGATAATGGTTGACAATGATGATGATGATGATGATGATGATTTTAAATATATTAATTTCCAACAAATAAACGGAGTTTTTAAGTATGATTACACATAATATTTTTGGTGTATTCCGCCTAGTGCTATATTTTGTTTCACGGAGTATTCTACTGTATCTTATATATAAAACACAAAACGTGTTTGTCTGAAGCAGCAAAAATTCTCGAACGCCGAACTGTGGCATCGTGAAATTTGCATTGTTTATTAATACTGGAATTTATAGGTCAACGCAACTATTTTCAGATCTCTAAGTTGTTCCGTTCGCGAGTTATTCAATTAATTAATAAGCTAATCAATAAAGTCAGCGTCGTTTGCTACGTCATCGATATATGTTCCAAATCTGAAAGCACGTGACTGCATTCATCCAGAGGTGTTTGTATTCTAACTGTGCATAAAAAAGTGCAAAAACGAACTTTGCGAAATCTTAACGAAACAGGCCGACATTTTTGTCAACACCATAAATTGGTAACAAGAGGAGTCCCTCGAAATTTCACCGGAATCAGCTCAAAACGTTTTAAAATAGCCATGGAATTTTTAATTCATCGGTAAACAGAAATATATACGTAGAAACGGTTACTAAAATTTTGACGGCTAATTTAAAAAAGTTATTTACCGATTCAGGCGAAATTTGGAGGTCATGTTCCTATTAACGATTTATGGTGTACATTAAAATTTCAGCCAGTTTCATAAAATATTCGCAAAGATACGGTTTTAACTTTTTTATCCCAGAGATTCGTCCCTAAAAGACGTTTGAAACTGAAAACACGTGATGCATTTGACTGTCGATAACAAATTGTTAACGAATTTTGTTCCGTCAGTGTTCCAATGCTGTGTCTCCTGGACGCGTGTTAAATAATTCGTAACGCTTTTGGTCCGTTTGATTCTACAGCTGCATGTTGGAATATCAAGAGCAAAGCATCTAACAAAATTATATATTGTCGCCGATGAAGGAGAAACCAAAAATGTTCTGTACGGCCAAGTGCTGAAATAATTACACTACGAATAAATAATTTGTAATGACCGAATCTGTGAAATCAGCTTTTTCGTTCTTGCAAGCATCAATTTTTTTCCCGATATTTTCAGTGACATAAAAGGGAATATGAAATTAATAAGCCTAAATCCCGGGCAAAGCCGGGTAGAAAAGCTAGTCTTACATAAAAAAAATATTTTACTTTCAACAACGTCAGTCGCACATGATTTTCCTTACAATATATCTTGCTCCTCTAATTCTTTTGCCCAGTGCATCTCTCTAACTCACATGTTTCCCTATCCAGCGACATCTCTCTATGTATCTACATTTTAGCCTACATATACATAGTGCCGCAAATATATTAGGACTACCTAATAAGCTGATTACGCAAAGTAGTTCTGCTCTCATAAACAATGGAATGTTTTTATTTCAAATAACAGTTTCGAACGCGACAATGATCTAAGAGAATGCTGAACTTGGCACAACAAGCCTTATGGCACGTTAGTTACTGTTGAATCGAAATAATTCATAAGCTTAAACTTTTCGGAGCATTGTCTGTGCGATAAAAGATAAGGAAAACGCAGCCTGAACGCTTTGAAACACACTGAATTCAAAATAAACAATAAATTCGCCTTCAACTATTTTAAACAAATTCAGGAATACAATCTGCATTTAATTTCCATCGCCTTTGCACTTCTTTCATGACGTTTCAGAGTTATACGACTTCATTCGAATGTTATGGCGCTGCTTTTCTTCGTAGGCTTGAAAACTCGCGTAAAGGCTCCTTCTGCCTATCTCCCTGTCTCTGTCTCCCCCCCTCCCTCTCTGCCTTAAATGCATTCCTACTGAACAATCACTAACGCGTAAACAGAGTTTATTATTGAGAGCGTTAAGAGATATTGCTATCATGGTGGCGACGAAAAGACTGGGCGGGTCTGACTCTGCAATGTACTCGCTCATTTTGTTAAATGCCCACCCTGTGATCACAACGAAGCTGCAAAACAAATGAGCGGAACCTAATGAAGCAAGAAAGTTGGAATCCCAGAGCAAGTGAAGTAATTTAATGCCTCAAGAACATAGATCATTACCTCTCTGTTGGAGATTCGCTGAGCTATGCACACGTGCGCTAATAACAAGGGTCAAGGAGGACAAAATAACCCCCATAGAAATTGAAATCCCCTTCAAATAAAATAAAAAAAAAAAGGAAAAAAAAAGAAGAGATGCATTTTCATTTTTTTTAAGCTACGGGCTTGACCTTCAGACTTGTTTGCTACGCTCACTAGAAAAAAGAAGCTCGTTTTCACAGTAGACCTATCAACGCTCGAAGCCCGTTTTTTCCCTCACTTCAAGTGTTCAAAAAAGTGCATAGTTTTAATGTACCATCAAATTGAAAGGAAGAATACTACATTTCAATATACTACCTACACTTCGTATTTAGACACCTTGATAATATCTCTGAAAACTAGTTTCTCGGAAGAAAAGGATCCTTCACTTTCCCTTTTTAATTTACTTCCTTAAAATACACTTGTGTCAGAAATCCACGGACTAACACTATTTCGAAAGGTTACAACCACAAAATTAAAACAACTTGTGGCAATCTGCATAATCGGGAACGTACAGTAGAAATCCGGTGCAAATGCAAACTGTCGAATCGTGCGCACAGTGCTCACGTGGTATTACTTAAGCGCTCTCTGTATGTACACTGCCGGAAAGTGAAAAAAGAACACCAAGAAGAAATTGGAGGACGATCATGAAATTTACATATGTTAATTGGGTCGAGTTTACGTAGGTGTGATGTTAATTTCGGGACCAACCGGTGAGCGCTTACGCCACAGCACGGCATAATATGCAAATTATCGTCGGTGGTATTTAAGGAGTACGGCGAAGTGAATGCAATCAGCCGTCGGCGTACGGACACGTGCGGGCGTACGGACACGTGCGAATACCCTGAAGAAGCTACTATGCCTGGACATGGAAGACGTGTACGATTACAGCAGTTATCGGACTTTGAGCGAGGTCGTCTAGTCGGACTCCGCGAGGCCGGGTGGTCGTATCGTCCTATTGCGGAGCGAATCGGACGGGAAGTATCAGTGGTGGTACGATGGTGGCGTAGATGGTCCGAGGAATATTCCCACACCGTCAGGAACGGCTGCAGTGGTGTCGCCAACGTCTGCACTGGA
Source organism: Macrothele yani (assembly GCA_039090855.1). NCBI lineage: Eukaryota > Metazoa > Arthropoda > Arachnida > Araneae > Macrothelidae > Macrothele > Macrothele yani. The sequence continues at coordinate 43,874,115 of CM077005.1, read as the reverse complement.
GAACGCAATGGCGATCTGTCGTGTTCAGCGATGAAAGCAGATTCTGCTTGGGAGCCTCCGATGGCCGTATGCGTGTTCGCAGACGAACAGGGGAGCGTCTCCACCCTTCTTGCATCCGCCAGCGACACACAGGGCCTACACCTGGTCTCCTGGTGTAGGCCCTGTTGTGTACGGGAGTGATCAGCTATCACTCCCGTACACAACTGGTGTTTGTACCGGGTACGTTAAACAGCACCTTCTACATCAACAACATCATTCAGCCCGTTGTTGTGCCATTTGTAAGGTCGGTCTATTGTGGTGTTTTCCAGCAAGATAACGCACGCCCACACACGGCACGTGCAACGCAACATGCACTTCAGGGTGTGAAATAACTTCCATGGCTTGCACGTTCACCGGATTTGTCTCCCATTGAGCACGCGTGGGAATTTATGGGACAACGAATTATCCGGTCTCCACGGCCAGCTACGACCATCCCCGATTTACGCGTCCAGGTTGAGGATGCTTGGAACTCAATACCCCAAACTTACATCCAACATCTGCACGACAGACTCCATGCCAGAATTGCACAGTGTGACGCAGTTCATGGCGGTTCAACCTCGTACTAACCATGTTACATGGAAATCTTATTTTTCAGTTTACCAGCAAATACAGCTGTATTTTGCCATAATGATTTGATCACGTTATCCTCTGTATTCCGTTATTATGCTGTATAAGTTTCGTTGGTATCAGACGTCTCCTTCTTGCTGTTATTTTTTCACTTTACGCCAGTGTATGTATGTATGTATGTATGTATGTATCCAAGTCAGGTAGAGAAGACTGGGTGAACCGAATTTATTTCTAAATTACTTATAAATTTACTAATCTTGACTTTTGGCTAAGATTTTTGTTCGCCCATAAGAAACCTGACTGAGTGCGGTCATGTTCGGTGATGTCTTTCCCTGAAGAGTGGTTACCGACTGCTGACTATGTTTTGTTTTTGTATTCATTTTTGCTTTGGTTCTTTGAAGTTTGAGGCTTCCTTTTGCATTTTGTGTGGTTCTGTGGTTTGCTTTTGGGTTGTTTTGGGGTTCTTTCCTTGTTGTTTTGTGTGTTCGTGGTGTTGTGGTTTGGAGTGGACACGAAGTTTTATATATATCATCATCATCATTGTCAACCATTATCAATCCACTGCTGCACGAAGGTCTCCCCAAGTTTCCTCCACAACGGTCTGTCTTGTGCCAGTCACCTCCATGTCACTTCCGCATACTTTCGAATTTCATCCACCCATCGCCCATGTGGTCTTCTTCTGGGTCTTTTCCTGTCCCTTGGAATCCAATCTAAAATTTCGGCTGTCCATCGATGGTCTGTCCTTCTGGCAGTATGTCCAGCCCATTGCCATTTCAGGGATTTAACTGTGATCATGATGTCTACCACTCTTGTCATTTTTCTGATCCACGAGTTCCTCTTCTTATCCCTCCTGGTTACACCAAGCATGCACCTCTCCATGCATCTTTGAGTTGTCTGCAGCCTTTGTATGTCTCTTTTAGTTAAGGTCCACGTCTCTGCACCATACGTAAGCACTGGAAGGATGCATTGATCAAACACTTTTCTTTTAAGACATAATGGCATATTGCTCTTGAAAATTATGCTGTTTCTTCCAAAAGCTCTCCAGGCAAGTTTTGTACGCCGATTAATTTCTTCATCAATGTGACCCTCACTTGATATCTGCTGTCCAAGATAAACGTGCGTGTCTGTTATCTCCAGCTTTTCTCCATCAATCCATAAATCTTCATTTCTTGAAAAAGCATTGACATCACTTTTGTCTTCTGAAAGTTCATTTTTAATCCCACTTCTTTACTCTTGTCAGCAAGTTCCTGAATCATACTCTGCAGCTCTGATGGGGTAGTTGCAAAAATGACTACGTCATCAGCAAAACGAACGTGGGTTCAATAATCTCCATTGATCTTTATACCCTTGTTTTCCCAGCTCAGCGACCGAAAGACACCCTCCAGTGTGGCATTAAAGAGCTTCGGAGATATAGTGTCACCTTGTCTCACTCCCTTTCCAATTTTTGTGTGTGTTGTATTCTCAAACAGCCGAATCTTTGCACTTGCATTTTCATAGATGTTATTAATAATATTAATGTATGCATCTTCAATACCGCAGGATTTCAGAGCCATTGTAACTGCTGATGGTTTCACCGAATCAAAGGCTTTTTCATAATCGATAAACGCCATGCACAATGGAAGTTCATATTCCCTCGCTCTTTAAATTAGTTCTCTCAGTACGTGGATATGATCTATTGTGCTGTAGCCACTCCTGAATCCAGCTTGTTCTCTCGGTTGAGCCATGTCCAGTGTTACCTTCAAGCGGTGTGAAAGAACTTTAGTGAAGATTTTATAAACCACTGATAGGAGGCTGATAGGTCTGTAGTTCGTGAGATCCTCAATGTCACCTTTTTTATGTAGCAGGATCATTGTAGCGTTGTTCCAATCCTCAGGAATCTTCCCTTCATTAAGACATCGAGTGAAAATTTGGGCGAGTACTGTTTCGATTTCTCCACTTGCTTCTTGTATGATGTCTACAGTAATTCCATCTTCTCCTGGAGCTTTCCCCAGCTTCATGTTCTTGATTGCATGTGCAACTTCTGCTGGTAGGACTGGAAGAACTCTGGTACTGGTACCTTTCATGATGTCTGGAGTACATGTATCATCCCTTTCATATAATTTGGAGTAGAAATCTTTAACTCTTGTCAAAATTTCGCCTCTATTTCTTGTTAGAGAACCATCTTCTTTCCTCAGTGCCATAATCTGTTTTTTTCCCTTACTGAGATGTCCCTTTGCTATCTTTAGGCTTTGGTTGTTTTCAATTGCTTTCCTCACTAGTTCACAGTTGAATTTCCTTACGTCTTCAGTGATACTTTTTCGTACTGTCTTGCATAGCTCTATATATTCCACTTTGGAAGTCACATCTTCTTTAGTTGTCCTCATCTCTCTTATTTTTTTGTATCAACATTTTGGTTTTTCCTGATAATTTGTTCACATGCAACTTGTTCTTAGACCCAGCTAATTTTGTTGCTGTTTCCATAAGAGCTTTGGTTACTTTTCTGTTAATTTCAGAAATATCCACTTCTTCCGATGTTAGGCCTTCTAAAGCAGAGAATCTGTTCTTCAGTTCCAACTTGAAGGTATTATGGAACCAAACTTAAACCAGTAACAGAACAAAAAATAGACCAGATTTTGAAGCACTTTTGAAAAAAGCTTTGTAACTTATTAGCAACAGTACTAATCTGCAGAACAGGGATTTTTGGAATATAAATTACAATTCCGAAATGATTTCCTCTATTCTTAGCTTAAAGCCTATAGATATTAATAGTTATGATTTCGAAAACCTATATACCAATCTGTCTCTTTCAGATATTATTTCCACTTTTAAGGATGTGTATGTAGAATTTAAAATCAACCAAATTTTTAATGCTAATGCTTGGAATACTTTTCTTAACTGTTGTTTCAATAATAATCGATTTTTTATAATAAAATTTTCTATAAGCAAATTAACGGTATTCCAATGGGATGTTCCCACTCTATTAGTGTTTGTAACTTTTTTGTTCTATAAAGAATATAAATTTATAAAATATAGGTCTTATACACTTAGAAATATATTGATGATTTGCTATGTAGTAATAACTCTGAAATAATAGAGAATGGTTTTACCGATATCTACTCTAGCTGTCTTAAATTAAATAAAACAAACCAAAATAACCAGGAGCTTGAATTCGTAGATTTAAGCATTAAGTTTGGTAACGGTATCCCTACCATTGACCTATTCGATAAAAGAAAGAATTTTTCTTTCAAATAATTAAATATTTGCACTGAAATAATAATATCCCAACCAAAGAAATAGAGAATGTACTTATTTCACAGGTACTTAAAATTTCCAGAATTTGCAGCAATAATTCGAATTTCCATGATCACATAAGTATCCTATTAAATAGTTTTCTAGACAACCAAATTCCAGCTCATTTTATTAAAACAGTCTTAAGAAAAATAGTTCTCAAAAATAGAGTTAGGTTAGCAGATCTAATTTAATTACATCACAGTTAATAAAACGATTCTGGCCAATGAAAGACTTCTTGGAAGTTGGTCTAGAGGTTGTGTATTAACTAACTATTGGGAACCTTTAGTGCTATAGACAGGACAATTTATTATAAATATAAAAATAATAAAATATTTAAAAAGCACAAAAGAAGTTTATAATACATAATTAAATAATTCCAAAAAAAGTTTAAAACGTAAACCAGATATTCTATCTCAAAAACAGCTAACATAAAAATGGTAAAACTTATCTAAAACTAAATAAGAAACTGTTTTTGTCCTTAGATGTACGCAAAGGTATTTTAATACAGATGAAAATTATTAAATACACACTATGTGTATTTGATGATATTTTAAGTGCATTCCGGTGAGTTTTTTGCTCTTATCAGACAAACAGGTCATCTTTCTCGCTTTGGAATTTTTTATTTGTGGAATATTGTACGCTGCGTGCTTTTTTGCGCGGGACAGTCCTCATACTGTCTTTTTCTTGACCGCCGGATTTGAGTCAGCCATTTTGTTCGTGGATCTGCAACATGTTGGTGGCTTTGCAGGTAAGCCCTTTCATTTGTTCCTTATGGAGGGTTTTTATATCTTTTATCGTTTCTGTGCTAGCTGAAAATTATTTTTCCTCTCTTTCTGGCTTTGCTTTTACTTGTGTTTTTTTCCCCTGTTGGCCTTATTTTGACTTGCTCTAGTGTAACGCTCCATTTGGGGAACATACATCGTTTTTTGGCCACGTGGCTGTGCGACAACTTTCTTTGTTTGACGGTACTTTAGCGTAGTTGTACTCTGTATAAAGCATTCTATAATACTGTGTACATATTGTTTTTATATTACGTGTTTTTGTCTAAAGTCATTCTGTGTTTCGTGGAAACTGTCTGTAAAGAGTTCTGTGTTATTTGCTCCTATTCTCTCTGCTTTTTTTTTTTTTTTTTTTTTGCTTGTTCCTTAACATAGGGGTTGTTACATTTTATTTGTCTTTTTACTGTGGTTCCAGGTTGAGTTTTTCCCTTGGGTAGCTCACCACATGTTTTGTCCAAGTGGTACTGCAGTAAAAAATATTTGGAACTTCTGGCTTCAAATAAAATCCTTGTGTTTCGCGTTTTTTTGTTTTCTTACAAGTTGGGCAATATTAGCATTGCATTGTTCCTCTAAAAAAAATTTTTTTGCAGTTAATTTTCCCCATGTTTATTGGGTCAAAATTCTGTGTTTTCTCATAATATTTGTGAGCTCTGTGCAGTAGTTTTTCTGTTTTTGTGGAAGATGATGATATACGGGTCGTTCCAGTTACGTCTTAGATGTATGCTAAATTAAAAAAAAAAAAAATGCTTATTTTTTTAAAGTTTTCCGTTCCTTTGTGGACCGTTCTGTAAATTTGGTATTTTTGGGGGACTTATAGTTTTTGCATCTAAGACATAGCAGAAACCCATTTTCAACCAGGTCTTTGTGGAAGTGAGTAAATGCAGAGTTTTGCTGGTCCTTGGTTTTGCTGGCCAAGGCTCTACATTTTCGACACTTTCTGCATCCCTGTTTTTGTTTATTTTTCCCTGCTTGTTGGCTTTGGAGTTTTATATATTCAATACCCTCTATTCAACGCTATCTAGAGAGATATTTAGCAGTTCAAATAAATGCAACCAAATTTGATACGGTGAATAGTGACATTTCCGAACATGAGAAAGGCATCTCCGTAAAAAAAAAAAAGAAGAAGTACTAGTACTCACAACTATGGCACTTGTGGTGCTGCAAGCAACAAATATTTTGCTTGTAGCATGATACTGCTCCATCTGGTCCCCATTCTGAAGAAGTAAAACCTGAAGGGGATGAACACTGTGTACAACGGCCTTTCGTAACTGATCCTCTGTGATACTTCTCACATGCAGTGTGATACTGTCTTTAAGGCTGCCAAATTTGTAACAAACCACAACCCTGTATGTGTCCTCACAACCAGAAATCACAATGATTAAGCTCCGGAGAACGAGTTGGTTAAGCGGTAGGAAACACATGACTAATCACTTTGTTCTCGGTAAAATGTTGTCGCATAAACCACTGTACACAGCGTTCAATATGTAGAGGCGCTCGATCTTGCATGAAAGTGGTTGACTCAAGGCATTGTCGCTTTTGTAGGTAGGGTACGACAAAAGTGTTGAGGATCTGTCGGTATCTCTGGGAAGTCGCAGAACATGTCACAGGGCTATTGGGATGAGCTTCTTCGAAGAAGAATGGTCCAAGGATGAATGTGGCTGTGAATCCACACCTGACTAACTTTAAGCGAGTGCAGTGGAATCTGCCGGAAAACACGAGGGTTTTGCGTGTTCCATCGACGACAGTTACGGGTGTTCACTGTTCCGCTGAGGTGAAAGGGTGCCTTGTCGCTCCACAAGATCTTCCATGGCCAAGACTAATCCACTTCCATTCTAGAAAGGATGGTCAAAGCAAAGGTCAGTGGAGTTTCCATGTCTGTGGCAAGCAACTGGTTGTTCTGGCTGATCTTATACGGATAACAATGCACCATCTTTCTCGGTACCTTCCATACTGTGCCATTGGATAAATTCAACTCTCATGACACTGCACGGGCACTACTGGAGCATGCAACGTTATTCATTGATAGTTTAACGACAGCTGTGACAACATCTTTAACGACTTGTGAAGTGATAGGTTTGCACCCTCAACCAGGTTTAACTCCTAGATGTCCGGTTTCCTCGAATCAAGTGGTCATTCTCCTGAGAGATTGTGGAGTTATTGGTCTTCGGCGTAATTTCTTACGACGGCGAAATTCCCGAAGTGAAGCCGCAGCATTGGTGTTGTTTTCATAAAACTGCTTCCCAAGAAATGCGCGTTCCAGCATGATGATGGTCATTGTAGCTGGTAAGAATGACGTTCAGCTGTTGCGCCCACTTTTATACCCAGAACTTGGGTGCAACACGTGTTCTTGTGCAAATGAAACTGCGGTTTCGTCGGTTGCAGCGCCACAAGTGCCATAGTAGTGGGTATCGGTGAGTTTTTTTTTTTTTTACGGAAATGTTTTCCGCGTCTCCTTAAATGTCACCATACCAAACTTGGTTGCATTTGGACTGCTAAATATCTCTCTAGACAGTGTAGAATAGGTGTGTACTTTAATTACGATCACCCGGTATACACTGAGTGGCCACTTTATTATGACCACCCCCTCAGTACTTCGTTGGGCCGCCTTTTGCCTTTAATACTGCGTCGATTCTTCGTAGCATGGACTAAACGTGATGTTGATAGGTGGTTTGTGTAATCTGAGACCATGCTTGATGAATATCACTTTCCAGGAGTGTGAGATTACAGGGTTGTGGATCCAGCTGTCTGACGGCTCGTTCAACTTCATCCCACAAATTCTCAATGGGGTTGAGATCTGGAGCTTGTGGGGGCCACCTAAGCAAAGTAAACTCACCGGCATGTTCCTGAAACCAATTCTGTACAATACGAGCCCTATGGCAGGACGCATTATCTTGTTGAAAGTAGCCATCGCCATGGGGATAAACCCTCCACATGACAGGACGCACTTGGTCCGCAACGATGTTTAAATATGATGTGCCAGTTAGACGTTGATCAACACGAATGAAAGGGCCCAAAGCATGCCAGCAAAACATTTCCATTCACCAGCTTGAAGGGTTGTAGCAATGCTTTGGGGTCCATGCTTTCGTGCTGTTTCCGCCAAATTCTCACTCGATCATCGGCATGTGCAACTGAAAACGTGATTCATCGGACAACATAATTTGTTTCCAATTATCGACTGTCCAATCCTTGTGCTCCTGTGCGAACTGGAGACGTTTTCTCTTGTTAACTGCAGACAGCAAAGGTGTTCGAACAGGCCTTCGGCTGCCATATCCCATCCGATGCAGTGTACAGCGAACAATGCTTGCAGATATCATTTGAGGCGATCCTTAATTAAGATGGTCTGTAATTTTCTGTACTGTTGCCCTTGTGTTGTCTGTTACCAGTCTGGACACTCTTTGTTCCGCCCGAGCAGTCACTAGTCGATGACGACCACACGTTGCACGTAGAGACCCAGTTTTTAAGCTGACAGTCCAGTCTTTAAACACTTTAACAACAGCTGCTCCGGAACATTTCACGAATGCGGCGGTTTCGATGATACTCGCTCCATGGTTCCGAGCTCCTACAATAATCCCACATTGAAAGTCCGTCAAATCGCATTTTTGACACATCTCGTCCCCCCAAAATCACTTCTACTACTGTCGCAAGCACTAAGCTTTCTCTTTTTATACTAGCCTCGCCCTCTGACGGCAACAGCGCGCAGCCATAGCTAATTTGCTTAAAACTGTCAGGTGGTCAGTGTATACGAGTATAATAGTAAATGGAAGAATACCTGGACACGCTGAAGCAGTCTACTAGCTACCAGCAAGAGACCAAGAAGATAGAAAGAGAACATACATCTATAATGGACAGTAACACATTCGAAAATGATAAGAAAAGCTGTAATAACATTACCAAGAATATCTCGACATGCTGAAACAAAATCTACTAGCTACCAGCAAGTGATTAAGAGCATAAAAAGAGAACGTTCAGTTACATATGGACAGTATCACATTCGAAAACGATAAGAAAAGCTTTTATCATAACATTACCAAGAATATCTGGACACGCTGGAACAAAGTCTACTAGTTACCAGCAAGAGACTAAGAAGATAGAAAGAGAACATTAAGCTACATATGCACAGTAACACATTTGGAAACGATAAGAAAAGCTATCACAACATTACCAAGAAAGACATCAAAGGCAAAGGACCACCAAAACGTGAAGAGGTAGAAGAACTGTGGAGTAACCTCTGGGCGAGGAATACGGATCACAACTGCAGAGTCTCCTGGTTACAGCCAGAAAAAAGAACAGCGAGCCAATATCAAGAAATGACCGACTGGAAGATCACAGCAGAGGACTTTCAGGAAGCCATAGCTAAGACACACAGATTTAGAGAACCAGGTACCGATAACATCCAGAACTGCTGCTACAAGAGGTTAACCTGTATATACAAACATCTGGCAGATCAACTGGCCAACATGATCCAGCACTCATCCCATATTTCCACACCCAGGGAGTAACGATACTCAAGTCTAAAGACGAGAACACAAAACAGTTCAGCCAAATATCAACCAAAATCGTGTCTACCTACGCTGTAAAAGATCGTAACAGCGTAAATCGCCAATGAGATGATGAAGCACATACAAGGACAAGCAATTATGACAGAACAGCAAAAGGATTACCAATGGGACTGTAGAAGATGCAAGGAACGGCTTACCATCGACGCTGTAGTAACGGAGCGAGGCTTCAAGATGCACCACAGCGAGTACACAACATATATCGATTACCGCCTACGATTCAGTTCCACACAGCTGGCTGATAGAAGTCCTTGAGATCTACAGAGTAAACCCTGTAGTCATCATCGTCCTTAAGGTGGCCATGACAGGGTGGAAGATAACCATCAAAGTCGAGATCACGACCAAGCCTATTCACATAAGGGGTGGCATCTTTCAGGAAGATTCACTTAATTCACTATGGTTCTGTCTAGAACTCAACCCGCTGTCAACCATGCTCAACGAAGGCAGGTATGAGTTTATCATCAACAGCAATAAGACCAACGAGTACAAACTCTCCCACCTTATGTACATGGATGACATCAAGCTGTACGCATCCTCGCAGAACCAACTCCAGCAGCTAATCCGAATCACCGTGGACTTCGACAATGACACCGGGATGGAATTTGTCTAGAGAGATGAAAGACACACGGTGCGAACAGAGGAAAGCTCGATTCACGCAGCTACCAAATGAAAACAGGAGAAGAGGTCGCAGCTATGGAGGAAGGAGAAACCTGTAAATACCTTGGTATGCTTCAGGCTCAATGTCTGAAACACAAGGAAATCAAAAACAATCTAGCCTGCAAATATACCCAAAGGCTGAAGAGGCTAATGAAGACCAAGCTCAATGATCGCAACATCACCAGGGCTATCAACACATACGCAGTTCAAGTCCTTACGTATTTCTCGGGACCATCAAGTGTACCACCGCAGAGCTAGAGCAAATAATGCGCAATACCAGGACAACCGTTACCAAACATCGCCAACACCACCCGAAATCATTAGTAGAAATGCTGACCATTGGACGGGCAGGAGGACGGGGAATGATTGATCTCCTGGAACACCGAGAAAAAGAAATCAGCAACATCAGAAAATACTTCCATCAGAGCATGGCGCTCCTTCACCAAGCGAAAAACCAGAATGACAAGAAGTACACAGCCCTAGAACTCTCTACACAAAACATCGCGATTAGAGCTATGGAGCAAAAAGAAGCGTAGGGCAAGATGCACACAATCCTTTTTACACGGAAGGCACTACAACGATATTCAATCTAACCATAAGAATAAGACTGCCTCCAATTCATGCCTAAGAAACGGATCATTCTTCTCTGAGACAGCAGGGTTCCTGATGGCTATACAAGATCAAGTTGTAAACACCAGAAACTATCGGAAATATATTTTAAAGGACACATCAGTGGAATGCGACACATGTCGGCAATGCCATCAAGCGCCAGAGACCATCCAACATATCACAGCAGAGTGCAGAGACCTCACACGAACAGAGTACATGAAAATGCACAATCAAGCAGCCAAGATCCTCCATCAGAAATTGGCAAGAAAGCACCACCTCATTAAAATTGAGCCTGCCGTCTACTACAAGTATGAGCCAACAAAACTGTTACAGAACACCACCCACAAGGTGTACTTGAGCAGATCGATCAGAACAGCTGAGACCATTCCCAACAATCGACCCGACATTGTCGTGGTCGACAAGGAGAAGTCAACATATCTCACTGTCCAACACATACAACGTCCAAACACGCATAGAGAGAAGCTGTCAAAGTACAACGACCTAAACTACGATGACAAGGAAATGTGGTATATCGAAAACGTCACCACCGTCTCCATAGTGATATCAGCCACAGGAGTTATATCTAAGACCATTTACAGATCTATATAAACACTAGAACTTCAACCTAACACTCACATGGAACTACACAAGGCAGCTAACCTGAACACATCTAGGATAGTAAGGAAGTATCTGGACAACTGAAAGAAATATTACTTCTCAGACTTGGTGCATCGTACCTGTCCCGGAAGGAAGAGAAAAACATCTCTCCAGGAAGGGGTGGAATCTTTTTTTTTTTTTTTTTTAATTGGAGGTTTAACGACCACCGTGAGCAACTCAATGGGCTATAAGCAGTCAACCGTCTCTAATTTAGGGTCACTGGTTCCAGGGAAGGGAGAGAGCCAGTGCCGTAAGACAAACACAACATCCATGCCTGACCGGGATTCGAACCCGGACCCCTTACGGACGAATGATCAGAGGCCAGTGCCTTAGACCACTGCGCCACCGGGGCGGCAGGGGTGGAATCATCTTTATAATTATAATACTACTGTTTTGGAAAAACTAAACAGTCGAAATAACAGGCCGTTAGAAAAATAACCGCCGATTTGGATAGTAAAAATGAAAGGAACATGCCGCACAGTACATAACATCGTTTTATTCAAAATAGGCGCCTTCAGCAGCTACACACCTTTGCTAGTGAGTGAAAAGTGATCCAATGCCAATCCCGAAGAAATTTGGCTCCCAGGATGAAAAAAAGTCCCACAATGTAATTTTGGCTTCCTCTGGGTTTCTGAAGGTTCTGCCCATGAGGTAATTGCTAAAACGCATAAACAGGTGGAAATCGGTAGGTGCCAACTACCAAGTCAGGCGAGTAGGCTGGATGTGAGTATGTTTCGAACCTCATTGTAGTTTTTTGTTTCGTCATTTTTGACACAAATTGGTATCATGGAAGAGGATAGGACCATTTCTGTTCGAAACACAGCGTCTGGTGCATTCGGTAAATTTCTTCACAGTATGTGACTGAGGTAATGCTTTCACCAGCATTCAAGAACCTGTATGACACCGTGAACAGTCCACCATACTGTTAACAAAACCTTCTTTGGCGTCAATCACCTTGGTTTAGGATGTTGTTTCGGTGGTTTACCATGGTTCAGCCCCTGTCCAGATCACTTACGGTTGTCGTATGACACCCACTTTTCATAACAGGTTACAACACGATCAAGTAGGAGCTCCTTTTTCGTTTCGAAGTCAAAGGTTACTGCACATCTCAAACCGTTGTTTGTTTCTGATGCTCTGTCAATTCATGTGGGACCCACGTATCGAGCCTTCTTGACCTAACGTATTTGGTGAAGATGCTTGGAAATAGTTAACACCGACACATTGTACTGGTTGGCGACTTCTCTGACTGTGACACGAGGATTTGCCTCTACATTTACCTTCAGAGCATTGTTGTCAATGACGAAGTGTTGTCTTCGGCCTCCAACTCTTAGGCTCGTATCACCGGAACGAAACTTTTCAAACCAACGACGAACAATGTGTTCAGATGTTGCTTCCAATCCCCATGCCACGACCACAGTTTGTGCTGCATTACGACCCAATTTGGACTCGTGAAGCAGTATCGCCCGCAGCTCACTCCTTCCTACCATGTTGTACAGACCACTCTCACATGAGTAGCAACGACTGCAGCTCAACCGATTATGGCGTGTATGTGGCGTATGGGTCGCCCTTTAAGTCGTACGAATGGCACTGCGAGCGGGTTGGTCTAAAAGCATTGTAGGCGAGTTGAATGTGGTACCTCAGAAAATCGGTCATTATTATTTGATATTATTATCGTACACCATAGCTTAGTAAATAGCTACTTTTATGACTGACATATCTTCTTTCATTAGTTTAACGAAAATAACATTAATTTATCCACCTACGTAAGTACCGCTTAATGTCAGGATTTAGTAAACCAGATGATTTAATTTCTCTTAGTATGTACGGGACTATGGCTCGGTGTGGTCGTGAGTGATGCAAATAAATGCATTGTGTTGTACGTAAATACGAGCTCCGATTAAAAAGTTCCGAGACTAGGCCGATATCCAACAGAGTACTTACGTTACTTAAGTCTGTCTACGATCTCTCTTAAAGTAGTCTCCTTGGGCATCGATACACCGCTGCCAGCGTTTTTGCCATTGTTGGAACGCTCCCTGGAAGCCCTGTTCGCGAATCGTGTCAAGCACCGTCTGCGATTCGCGCTGGATCTCGTCCACGGTTTCAATACGGCGACCCTTGAGCTTCAGCTTCATCTTCGGGAACAGAAAGAAGCCGCAGGGGGCCAAGTCCGGCGAGTAAGGCGTGTGAGGAAGGGTAGTCATGCTGTTGCGGCTGCAAAACTGGCGTGTTGCTTAGGCTCTGTCAGAATTTCTTGCACTGTTCCGTATGACACATTGACGATGGTAGCAATGTATTAAATGGTTCTGCGACGATCTTCATGCACAGTTTCCTAATTTTGTCCACATTTTCGGGGGTTTTGCTAGTGGACGGTCACCCTGGCCTCTCGTTGTTTTCCAGTGCCGTTCTGCCGCCGCTCTTGAAGCGCGAGTGCTTCTCAAAACACCTCGCACAACTCATTGTTTCATTGCCAAGAGCCTGCCGCAACATTTCATGCGTCTCCGTTTCTGATTTGCCGCGTTTGACGCAGAATTTGATGTTCGCTCGCAACTCTAATTTGCAGTCCATACCGAAATCGCAGCTGTGTTCTGCATGTGGTCACCAAATATCGTGTAGCACAGCTCTCGATGTTCACAGAACGACACCACTCGGCACAATGACTCATGAAGGTCACTGCCTTTGACCGCTGCTAGCGCATCCCACGTGTTGCCATCTGTCGGCGCTCTACGTACCCAGTTTTGGAACTTTTTGATCGCACTACGTAAATCTATACTCTCGCGAATCACTCGTTTTGTTTAACACCCACAAAAATCTTGGCGTGAGAAATATGCATAGCATAAATTATATTATCTGCAGATAGTACTAAGGTAATCTTTCGATTTGTTCTCTCGGTAGAGGGAAACTTTTATCTTTATTCACTTAATGGGCGCCTGAGACCCGGAGAGCCGCCCAGGTGGCGCAGTGGTCTAAACGATGGCTTTTGATCATTCGTCCGAGATGGGCTCGGGTTCCAATTCCGGTGAGGCATGGATGTTGTGTTTGTCTTACGGCGCTGGTTCTCTCCCTTCCCTGAAACCAGTGGCTCTAAATTAGGAACGGGCGACTGCTTATAGTCCACTGAGTTGCTCACGGTGGTTGTTAAACCTCCAATTAAAAAAAAAAGACAGAGCAATTATGAAATCGGCGCCTATAGGAAACGTATTCGCCGCATATTTTCATGATGTATGCGGTGCTTCCGCTGAAAGTCTGATATCGGGAGATTTCTTGCAAATCTTAAAAAAATTAAAATGGGTGAATTAAGAGTCGGGTTTATTTTTATTTCTACGCTTTCATTTCTTAGGAATTTTCAAATAGTGCTCATAGAAAAACTTCAAGGGGTGTTTGAGCTCTGGAGAACAAACGTAGACTGCGTCCATGTTACATACATTTTCTGTAGGGCACAAATTGGGGACATGGCTGGCCATGGCAGCATGTAGACATCGTTCATGAGAAAACTTCGGCGACCATTCGTCCGAGATGGGTCCGGGTACGAATTCCGGTGAGGCATGGATCTTGTGTTTGTCTTACGGTACTTACTGGCTCTCTCTCCCTTCCCTGGAACCAGAGGCGCTAAATTAGGAAAGGGCGACTCCTTATAGCCCATTGAGTTGCTCACGGTGGTTGTTAACCCCATTCCCATAAAAAAAAAACAAAAAAAAAACGAAAAAACTTCGCCGCATGTGGACGGGTGATGTCTTCTGAAGCACGGCGTCAGCCACCAATATTACGAAGGAGGAAACTAAGGGTTCCAGAACGTCAGGGACACAACGAAGAGTCGCCAAAATGTTTCTGGAACATACTAGAAATGTTCGGCTATCTTAACTGACATTTGTCACTTTGTGAGGTAGGCCGGTAGACGGAGGATAATGTGTGGACCTACTAACTACGTTATCTCAACAGGTATATCTTCATATCAGGTTTTAGGCGGAAGCAGGATTCGTTCCTGTTGGCAACACGATGGTAATCAGCATCCCAGTGACCTCGTGGCACTGCTCCACACGCCTGTGACGACGGCCATCGGTCAGTGCCTGGTACGCAACCAACATCGTGATCGCAATCTCACCTCCTGAATTGCTGTAGAGTGTTTAGTGACGAATCCCACTTTTGCCTGGGAACGGATAACCTAGGGTATACGTGCCTGGAGAAAGTCGGACCAACGCTGCGATCCGGCCTACACTGTGAAGCTGCACACAGCTATAACACCAGGTGTTAAAAGATAGGGAGCCATCTCCTGTGACAGCCGGGTACCCCATAATGGTGCTACGAGTTACCTTAACAATAGAGCGGTGCGAAGACGTCATCCTGCGGCCAGCCGTGTTGTCTTTGCTGTCACGTCGCACGGAAGCCATTACTATTATAAATAATAGAAGGCCGCACGTTGATAAACTCCGTGGTTTTGTAACTTTTCCATGGCTAGTCAGGTCTCCAGACATTTCGCCATTCAAGCACGTGTGGGACATGATATCCATCCTCGATTATCGACAAAGTAGCCAAGCAATTACTGCACAAATGGCAGAGACAGACAACATTGGACTGTTTGACTCAGTGCCACGCCGGATAGGTGGCTGTACTACGTACCAACACGTTACGCTAATGGAGTCATTGTTATTAAATAAAGAGCCATTTTGCTGTGCACGTCTTTATCTTCACACTTTCATTGACCATGCGGGTGCTTTGATAAGTTTTGACACACACACACACACACACACACACACACACACACACACACACACACACAACACACACTAGAGCTGAGACGGGCTGTGCCAGAGCCAGAAAGCCCGAAGCAGAGCCCGAGCCCGATTCGGGCTCGGGCTGTAGAATATTTACTGCGGTTCGGGCTCGGGCGGGCTCAGCCTCTTAGAGAGAGGGAGACCGAAGAAATGTTTTTTTTTTATATTTAAATGTGATTTTACATGATTTAGCAAATGAGACACTTTATAGTCGACAAAGGGAATTATTCGGCAACTGGTTCTGGTTGGGGAGCGGGCATTCCAGATGGCTATTTATTCCGGGCTTGGGCAGAAAATGCCATAGGCCGCGCATTAGTGTGTTTCTGCAGAGAAGAAAAAGCTTTTTCAAGAACTATAAATATTGGATAGTTGATAGCATGCCGACGATAATTTACCCCGCTATCACCAAGCAGTAGCTTCCTGCTAATTATATTTAGCAACGTATATATTGCAGCACATTATGGCGAAATAATGTTAGCATTATTCGAACAACAAACAATTGCAGCACTGCCCGATCATTTTGGATGTCCGGCAGCCCAAAGCGCTTCAGGTGGAAACGAAAGGTCAAAGAAAATCGTCCATTTACACTGTAAAAATAGATAGACGTCCCTTTCCCACTCCTCACTTTGAGAAATACATTGTTTAACTGCAGGAGGAGGAGAGAAGGGAAGTGTGGAAAAGGAGATGTTTTTTGTTAATGGTTGAATAGGTTAGCCAGTTTTCAGGCTCGTTCGGGCCCGGGCTCTATCTTGCAATATAAAATTCAGGCTCGGGCTGATATACCACGGGCTTGGATGGGCTCGGGCTCGGAAAATTGAGCCCGAACTCAGCTCCAACACACACACACGCACACGTTTCACGACAGTCGGTGACACCACTCTACGTGCTGAGGCACGCGTACACAGGGGTTGTCAGGTGCGTATACAAACATTTTTTCATAGGGGGATGGAAGTTTTTGAAATCCACCAGACCAAAATGTAAGCTGATGGGGAAAAAAGTTACTGCATTTTTATTTCTAATATAAGATGATGCATTTTCATTAAATTAAAGCATTTTTTCTAATGAATATTGCATTTTAACAGAAAAAAATGAAGCACTTTCAGTAGGGGAGTAAGGCCCTTGCCCTCCCTCTAAATGCGCCCATAGGGGTGGTCATAATGATTTGCCAAATGAGTGTAAAAGAAAGGAGAAATTAACCAATTTTTCACAGTTTTTCAATTTTAACGATAGGTTTCCCCTTTAAATGGATGTAAAATTAACAAAAACACAGCGTAAAAATGAAATAGCTAGCTGTGCACAAGCGTAAGTACTACTGTAAAGTTCACCGTGAATGAAGCATTGTTGCCACACGAGTACTCAGCTCCCAGGTTTCACGTCAGGGAGTGTTTACGGCAATGCGAGTCGTAAAATCGGAATTTTAGCGACCCATTGTTATTCCTGCGCGTTTGCATTACATGTTTCCATTCACGTACCAGTTTCACGGAAACACATTTGTTCGCTTTACATGTTTCCATTCACGTACCAGTTTCACAAAAACACATTTGTTCGCGTTACATGTTTCCATTCACGTACCAGTTTCACAGAAACACATTTGTTCGCTTTCCACGTTTACATTCACGTACCTGTTTCACAGAAACACATTTGTTCGCTTTACATGTTTCCATTCACGTACCAGTTTCACAAAAACACATTTGTTCGCTTTCCACGTTTCCATTCACGTACCAGTTCAACAGGAACACATTTGTTCACTGTCCACGTTTCCATTCACGTACCGGTTTCACAGAAACACATTTGTTCGCTTTACATGTTTCCATTCACGTACCAGTTTCACAGAAACACATTTGTTCACTTTCCACGTTTCCAGTCACGTACCAGTTTCACAGAAACACATTTGTTCGCTTTACATGTTTCCATTCACGTAAAAGTTTCACAGAAACACATTTATTCGCTTTACACACTTCCATTCGCACGACAATTTCACAGAAACACATTTGTTCGCTTTCCACGTTTCCATTCACGTACCAGTTTCACAGAAACACACATGTTCGTTTTCCACGTTTTCATTCACGTACAAGTTTCACAGAAACACATCTATTTGCTTTACACGTTCCCATTCACGTACCAGTTTCACAGAAACACATTTTGTTCGCTTTACATGTTTCCATTCACGTACCAGTTTCACAGAAACACATTTATTCGCTTTACATGTTTCCATTCACGTACCAGTTTCACAGAAACACATCTATTCGCTTTACACGTTCCCATTAACGCACCAGTTTCACAGAAACACATTTATTCGCTTTACACGCTTCCATTCACGTACTAGTTTCACATAAACACATTTGTTCGCTTTACACGTTTACATTCACGTATCAGTTTCACAAGGTTAGTAGATGACAAGGTTATACTCATCCTGCACTTCCGGTGTTGCTTTGTGACGTCACTGTCCAAATCGCCATCGTAGGAATACCTAATCACCACATTTCTTCGCATCCGCACCATAGCAGCGTGTCGGAATTATCATTCGTAAACCAGCTGGAATAATCTTCATAAATTCTACCAGACTTTTTAATGCATAATGTTTTCAATTTTTAATTTAAAAAAATTGGGAAATGTTACCGAGATGCATTTGCTATTCCTCATAAAGAAATAGAAATTCTTTATTATATGACAATAATATGCCCTGCTGTGCGTTTTCCCTTCTAAAATTTATATAAAAACTGCAAAAATTTCCCTCGTAACTAAATTAACATTTAAAAGTATAACCGTTTTTTCACCCTTTACGTAACAAAAATGTGCAGGAGGTATTTTTGAAATCTCCGTTACTAAAATATTCACATCACTGTGAATTTCATCTGTTTTAATGTAAATGTGCTTTTGCATAAGCTTTTGTTCTGTCTGAGTTATAAAAATTGTTGACAAGACATCTTCCGCCATAGCTACAGTTCGGATCTACGATTCACATGTTAGGACGATGACGTCACTCAGTGACGTCACGATTATTCGTCTGCGAGGAAGGCGGGATGAGCAAACCTTACTGTCTTTTAACCTTGCCAGTTTCACAAACACACATTTGTTCGCTTAGCATGTTTCCATTCACAGACACACATTTGTTTGCTTTACATGTTTCCATTCACGTACCAGTTTCACAGAAACACATTTGTTCGCTTTACATGTTTCAATTGAGGTACCAGTTTCACAGAAACTTGAACTCTAATTTTCGTAACATAAAGATATAAATTACTCATCCAGCCGTTAGAGCGTACAAACGCGATACCAAGCTTACTGTTTTTTAATCTTGTACCACGCTGGATCATGTCAAGTACTAGTACAATTTACCAGTGAAATGATGTGAGAAATTTAAAATGAGCTTTGCATACGACTTTAATTAACCAAATAATGCTGTTACTGCATATCTTCTTGAATTCAATGAAAAGCGTATAAGATATACCGATGACCTATCCCTTAAGATTTGAAAGCTCAAGAAAATTCAGCGAAAAAATTCAGGAAGACCATGGAATGCGATTATTAATTCACATACGACAAGAACGAGAAAATGAAGCGAAACGACGAGAAGTAAAATTGCATTTATCCCAGAGGACGGAAGAATGTTTCGTCTTTCGCCGTAACACACCGCAAGTGAAACAGAACAAATGGGAGAAAAGTAATTGGAAATTTAATTTTTTTTTTTTAAGTTTCGCTCTAGAATGATATGGTTACCGCTGCATTTAATGATTTGAACAATTTGTTATTTCTGCAAGTGTGGAAGATTCCAAGGAAAATGAAATATGGAAAAATGTTTGCATCTAAAGGTAAGGAAATTTAAATCAGGAAAAAAGAAACACAAGGATTAAAAACCGAAAAAAGAAATTGCTTAGAAACCTTTCCGCAGCGGACATCATTTATTATTATTTTTTATTTAATAATGCAGCTATTCACATACATCATTCGTCAATAACTCATCCCGGAACTTTAATTAGATCAGGACGGCGTATTCTCCGCACTGAGCTAGAATTATGTTTCCATAAATTAAATATTCATGACCTGGAGCTGGGTTTTTAATTAGAAAAACAGCAAAATCATAAATAAAATAGAGCGTAATTAGAGGTACTAATTGGGTTAAATTCAGCAGTACCGTCTATTCCAAGTAGAGTATTGCAACATTGTGTGCAAGAGATGCTGTGATGCACATCTCTTCTCCCCTTTTGGAAGTAAATAACTTTGCAGTTGTTTTATCTGACATGATAAAGCGCCAGAGTAAACCTTGCGTTACAGACAAGACCGGGAAGCCGCCCCAGTGGCGCAGTGGTCTAAGCGATGGGTCCGGGTTCGAATCCCGGTGAGGCAGGGATGTTGTGTTTGTCTTACGGCACTGGCTCTCTCCCTTCCCTGGAGTCAGTGCCCCTGAATTAAGGACGAGCGACTGCTTATAGCCCATTCAGTTGCTCACGGTAGTCGTTAAACCTCCAATAAAAAAATTAAAGAAATTCACTTCTTCTTACATAAGGCAGTTGTGTTTTATTTTTGTGGTTATCTGATTATAACTTTTGATAGAATAAAGATAATTCAGCACAGTTTGTTGTATTGCATTCGGCATTAAATCATCTTTCTAATTATATATGATTTATGCTATTATTCTAGAAACAAACTGATGTTATAAGCCATCAATCCTTAGAAATGCAGATTTTCCGAAAGGTTTCCAGAATTTTGGCCACTAGTATATATACGAAGTTGAAAGGAGAGTTAAGAGCATTTGATATATGTGAAATTCGCCATAACCAGTCAGATCGAAAAAGGGCTACTTTCGGAATATTATTTGATTTAAAATTAGTCAATCATAACATGTTCATCAACTAATCGAACGTAATTGTACTTGTAAATAAAATCTACATCCAGTAATAAAAATATGAATGAGAACTGCAATAAGCAAAATATTGTAATTAAGTAATGTGAAAATTAAACTGCCAAAAATTTTAAATTACATTTGTTACATTGTTTTGCTGTTTACACCCTACATCGGAAACATGAGTCTATTGTTAGTTGTTTTGTACTCATCGTGACAGATTTAAAATGTTTTCCGCAGCTTATTCTACTGCAGCGGTTAAGATATTAAAAAAAATTCAGGGTTAAGACGTAAACTGAATTCCTTAAAATAAAAATAAATAAATAAATGAATTAAAACATTCAGTGGTTAAGACGAAAATTACATTTCTGGTTCTCCAAACTTTCAATAGTATGTCTGAATTTTTTTTTCTTTCTTTCGGGATATTTTTTTATAGGTGATTGGTCATTATAACAGGGGTCACTAAGAACTTGGATGGCATTTTTCGTGCTTGAATCTCCTTACATAGGCACTAATCTGATTACCATTAAGGCAAAATTCTGATTCATCACTGCAAAGAACGTTTTCCGATTGAATGGTTGTCCATGAGACATGCTGTTTCGCCCACTGAAGTCTATGCTGTCTTTGATTTGCTGTTAATAGTGGTTTACGCCTGCCTTTGCAGCCACGTAAGTCATAGTGAAGCAGCCTCCTCCTAACAGTAGATGTACTAACATCAGTCACTTCAGACCATCTTTGAAGCTATTCAGGTGAATTGAGCCTCCTGTCTGCCACGCCTGCCTTTGCAGCCACGTAAGTCATAGTGAAGCAGCCTCCTCCTAACAGTAGATGTACTAACATCAATCACTTCAGACAATCTTTGAAGCAATTCAGGTGAATTGAGCCTCCTGTCTGCCACGCCTGCCTTTGCAGCCACGTAAGTCATAGTGAAGCAGCCTCCTCCTCACAGTAGATGTACTAACAGTAACATCAGTTACTTCAGACACCATCTTTGAAGCAATTCAGGTGAATTGAGCCTCCTGTCTGCCACGCCTGCCTTTGCAGCCACGTAAGTCATAGTGAAGCAGCCTCCTCCTCACAGTAGATGTACTAACAGTAACATCAGTTACTTCAGACACCATCTTTGAAGTAATTCAGGTGAATTGAGCCTCCTGTCTGCCACGCCTGCCTTTGCATCCACGTAAGTCATAGTGAAGCAGCCTCCTCCTAACAGTAGATGTACTAACATCAGTCACTTCAGACCATCTTTGAAGCTATTCAGGTGAATTGAGCCTCCTGTCTGCCACGCCTGCCTTTGCAGCCACGTAAGTCATAGTGAAGCAGCCTCCTCCTCACAGTAGATGTACTAACAGTAACATCAGTTAATTCAGACACCATCTTTGAAGCTATTCAGGTGAATTGAGAATCCTGTCTGCCAAGCTTAGATTTCTGAGCACTCTGACCTCTCTGGTTGTACTGGATCTGGGATTTCCAGGGCGACGCATATTTTTAATGTCACCAGTGTCTTACTTTCTTTAGTAGCCTAATAACTGTAGATTAAGTGCAGCCCACTCTTTCAGCAATTTGCCTTGAAGAATATCCCTCTTCATGCAGAACTGTTTTAACTCTGTCAGCTGTGGACAATTCCGCAGTTTTAACAATTTTTTAGAATGTACACAAATTCTACCCTAATAATAATAAGATGCGACCACTTATTAGATTAATCTACATGTAGAATTAATTGAAATGAACTACAACAGACATAGCTACCAAACAGGAAATAGATTACCGCTTCGCCCAATACAGCCTAAAGCCCAGCTATTAAAACAAAGCTTGAATTATTCTGGACCGGATTATTGGAATTCATTACCTGTACACTTAATAAATATCAATGACCAAATGTCTTTAAAAACACACTTACTGAGTTAGAAAATAAAAGATACTCTCTTAATTAAATCCAAACACCAATACTAATTAATTACAAAAAACACAAAGTCATTTCTACATTTATTATTCTGAATTGGATTCATCTACTAAGGCCAAACTCGCTTGTCTTACAATTTGAGGGAACAAAAGGCTTGTCAGGACTGCTAAGAGGCCTTTTCCCTTGTTCTCTTTGTTGTGCAATTAATAGCCTTTGTATGCATAATTTATTGTAACTTAACATTGTCATGTAACAGCATAAATAAATAAAACTATTATTACTAATATTATTATTATAACGTATATTTTATTTGAAATTTCCTTTCGAGTTTCTTTTTCTATGTAAATTTGAGTTCGTTCTCTCATACATTTTCAAACCTTAACGTTATGTCTTTTCCCTCAAGCGAGAATAATGTTGGCAACAATCTGAAGTCGGAAGAAGAGTGAGGTATGTATGTGATAAGAACGTTAGATAAAAAGACGATGCAGCAGTAGCTTTGGTGTGTGGAGATATTCGATAGTTGTTAAGCTAGATGATAGGACAGATAAAAAAGGTATGTGAAGTGTATTTATAGCTCTCCGTGCTGTATATTTGGATTTCGCCTGATGCTGCTAGCCCAATAAAAAGTTGAGGTAAGTTGAACTTCTGTATATGTTTCGTCTGGCCGTAAAACCTTAATCTGAGCTATCTGGTACAATTAATAGCGTCGCTTTTACCTTTCGGTTAACATCTATTCAGCCGGAAAATTGATTATAATATTTTTTAAAAATTTAGAAATAATCTTAACTCCTACATTAGAAAATTAAAAAGAGATTATTATTTTCATATTTTTTCTAAAAATAATCCAAAAGTAACCTGGAAGCATTTAAACATATTATTAGGTCGTAGGAATGTACCAAAGACTTCGATTCACCTCACTCGGGGTACATCAAAATCACTGATCAAACTGAAATTGCTAATCAATTTAATAGTCATTTTATTGTATCACCACAACGTATAATACAACAACTTCCTAAGCTGAACGATCAACAATTACCTCATTACTCCAACTCATGTACCTTAAATTCAATGCATACTTTGGAAATAACTAGAACAGAATTAATCTACCAACTGCAGAATATTAACATAAATACAGGACCAGGTCCAGATGATATTCTTTCCCCAAATTTTAAAAAACATAACTTTTTTCATTGTTACTCCCCTATTATACATTTTTAATTCCATTCTAGCTACAGGTATTTTCCCAGATTCGTTAAAAATTGCAAAAATTACTCCTGTCTTTAAAAAGGGTTCTTTGACAGATATTAATAACTATCGACCTATAGCTAAATTATCCATATTTGCTAAAATTTTTGAAAAAATACTATTTATTAGATTATTTGCTGATATTGAAAAATAAAAAATTTTGCACAAAAATCAGTTTGGCTTTTTACCAAATTCCTCAACAGAAATCGCCCTTTTACACTTAAAAGATAAAATTCAATCTAATTATATTAATAATAAATTTACATTGGGACTTTTCATTGATTTATCAAAAGCATTTGATACTTTAAATCACAACTTATTATTATCAAAATTGTATGCAATTTGTATTCGGGGTACATTACATAATCTCTTTAGAAACTATCTCACTGGTCGCCAGCAATATACAGAAATTGAACATACCAAATCTAACTTACAATCAGTCATTTCAGGAGTCCCTCAGTGCTCGGTACTTGCACCATTATTATTTAATATTTATAATAATGACTTCTGTGCCTGTCTACACAATTCAGATATTATTTTATATGCAGATGATGCAACCATATTAATACATGGAAATGATGTTGAGACACTGGTGCGACAACTACAAGTCCGTTTCATGTCTATCACTAATTGGTTCACTAAAAATGATCTGGCTATTAATATTAACAAAACAAAAGTAATGATTTTTTCAAGCACGTCAACCCCTATTTCTTTAATTCAGAATATTAATTTACTCGGATCATCTGTAGAAGTGGTTCAAAATCATAATTATCTTGGTATCATTATTCAGCACGATTTAAAATCGAATTCACATGCTGACTACCTATCTAATAAGATCTCAAGAAATATAGGGGTTATTAGTAGTGCAGTGGCCAATTTAACCCCAAAACTCATTATTTTATTATACTATACTTTAATTCAGTCTCATCTAATCTATTGTATATCTGTTTGGGGATCGACTACCTTATATAATACGAAAAACTTCAGTCGTTACAAAATAGATTCATCAGATTATTACAATTTAAACTACAATATACTCAATTTTCAAATACAGTCTTTCAGGCTAGACTCAGTCCAAATGATTTTAGTATACTAACTATTCAACAATTGCATATCTATAGTATAGGTAAACTAATGTTTTTGAGAATTAAAAATGGTTACTACCAAGATTTAATTTCAATAAGTACTCGTGGTCATGATTATTCCACGAGACAAAAAACAACACTAATCCCCATGTTTCCACTAACAGAACGATTTAGATCATTTGTTAATTATACTGGTCCTACATTATGGAATACAATTACTACTGATATTGTATCACTTAATAATATTAATATATTTAAACGAAAAGTGAGGTATTTCTTACTGACCAAAAGCTCATACTGTATTATTACCTTTATTAATTTATAGAACCACCCTAGCTGTGTTTGATATTGTGTGGACTTGACTTGTTTATGTTTTTTTTTTTTTTGTTTTTCATGAAAATGTTGATGCTTTGGGAGAAGAGGGCACGTCAGGCCTATCAGGCCTTTTCCCTCCTCATTCCCTGTTGTTACAAAAATATAATGTGTGCTATATATTTATGATTACGTAATACCATGTCTGTAACAACTAAAATGCAATAAATCAAATGGAAATGAAATAATGTAAAAAAGGTTACGTTATACACTACACTGAAGAGCAATTGAATTAGAGATACCTGTCTAGTAACGTGTAGCACTACCTTTCGCCCTGATGACGGCAGCGATTCGTCTCGGCATGGACTCGACAAGACACCGGAAGCGTTGGGATGACATACGGATCCACGACCCCTGAACAAGCTCCCACAGTTCACGAAGATTTGATGGAAGGTCGAACATCTCTCTCGATGACATCCCAGATGTGCTCGATGGGATTGAGGTCAGGTGACCTAGCTGGCCAAGGAAGCGAGGTCACGTCGGTGGAGAGTTCATCCAACCATTCGGATACAATTCGGGAGCTGCATTGTCTTGTTGCAGGATGAGGTTCCCAGTGGGACATTGAAGACGCACAAACGGGAACAAATGGTCGTCCAGGATATCCCGGTAACGTTGACCTGTGAGGGACGATGTCAAACGTACCAGGGGTCCCATTTAAGTCCACGTAAACAGTCCCTAGACGGGAATACCACCCCCACCAGCTTGAAGAGTACCTAGCTGGCAAGAAGGATCCGTCGCTTCATGTGGTTTGCGCCGTACTGGTATCCTGCCATCCGCATGTACATACGTGAATCTCGACTCATCAGTCCAGTCAACATTTTCCACATGTCTAGGATTCAGTGGCGATGTTACCGCGCCTATGCTAATCTTTGCACCCTGTGATGTGCGGTCAGCAGCGGTACCCTCGTGGGACGATGGCTTCTGTACCCCATAGCGAGGAGATGGTTCTTGATGGTGTAGCTGCTTACACGTTTTTGCGCACCAGCGTTAAATTGCCGAGTGATTTCTTGCACTGTGGCCCGTCTATCCGCTGTTACAATGCGAGCTAGCCGACGATGACCCCGCTCATCCACACGCTGTTGTCCACGGCAGTTGGCCAACATGTTTTTTACCGGATTCGATGTATTCGTGACACAGTGGCTCGTGAAAATCCCAGTGCCTGCACGACTTTCGAGATGGAGTGAGCCATTCGTCGGGCCCCGACAATTTTCCCACCCATACTGCATCCGACTCTTACTGATTCCTGTCGCATCACTCCTTATATTGTCGGATCGACGCATACGTCATGTCGTTTACGTTTACAGGGCCGCCCACAGCGCCGCATTTGCATAACGCCAGCTGAGCTGTCTCTAATTCAATTGCTCTTCAGTGTACAATGGCCTAGCAGATCAGATCACATCAGATTATATGTAGAGAATTTTAGGAAAGGAGTGTCTGACCCCAGGTCTTAAACAACCCTTAGAAATAGGAAGCTAGGAGATTTGGGCTAGATTGCCAGATAGTAAAGTGATACCGAAGCGAAGTAGAAAGGGGGAGGAAGACGCTCTTATTTATTATCAGGGGGCCAGTACCCGGGGTCCGACGGCTTAACGTGCCCATCCGACACACGGCGGATATTTAGTGGATCGAGTGTTTGTACCTGCCTGAGATCGAACCAGGTGTTCTCCGTGGCAGTCACGAACCTTGACCACCAGGCCATCCACGGCCCACAATACCCTAGTAGCTTAGGTTGAGGTGGTTTGTATTTGTCATTTTCTTGTAGGACTTCCGTCCACAGTAAGTATAGTTTAGGTCCCAGCCACCTTCAGCGCCTTCGCCTTTTGGGGAGGACACAGAAACGGAAGAAATGAGAGGTAGTCTAGCGACTTTGACAGAACAGTTTGTAGTGAGATTAGAGTACAGTAGATGGCGCCACCGTACAAGTACGACGTTGCACATAGAGGGGTGGGATAATTTCAGGCGGGGCATAGGAAAGGATACCCATTTAACCAGTGGGACCAGCCTGGGGGCCGTCACTTAACGAGCTCGTCCGATGCACGGCGGATATTCAGCGATTGTTAGTAAATCACATTATCTCTGAAAGATCAGCCCAGGATCGAACCTGAGGACCTTGCATTGATAGTCTGACTCGCTAACCACCAAGCCATCCGCGGCTCCTCAATACCCTAGTAGATCTGCGTCAACCCTCATAAATGCTGGAGTAGGATTAGTATAGCATTAGTAAGCAGCTAATCAGGTAAAATAACGTGTATGATTGGCTGTAACAACTGATACGGAGCTATCGCCAATTTCAACGTGTTTGTCAAACCCCATATTTTATGTCATATCTTAAGAACAGAAGTAGCTACAGTGAAAACTAAGACATTTTTGAAATCTCCATTAAATTTCGTATCTAATGGCATATAAATGATGAAATAACTATGGCAATTAGTTAATTATAAAAAGAGGTAAACTTAAAAATTCATCGTTTTTGGAGGTGATGCAATACTTTTGCACACTACTGTAAATTTGCATGGCCCAGCTGCTGCATATAAGCGGTTAATAACTTGTAAGAATGCTAGTAAGCAACTCGTTCATTGACCCTAGTATTATTGAGTGACGAATCACGGTACACCAATTTTAAATTCCACGGTCGTCGTTCTTGGGTGTGGCGTATGTCAGGTGAAGGGTATCTGCCAAAATGCGTCATCCCAACTGTAAAATTTGGTGGTGGCAGTGTTATTGGACTAGGTGTGTCTCTCGTGGTGCGGACTCTAACCGTTGGTCATTGTGGGTGGAAACATGAATGCCACGAAGTATCGGGGCATTCTAGACAACGCTGCACTGCGTACACTTTACCAGTTCTTCGGAGACGGGACATTCTTGTTTCAGAAAAACAACGCGCCGTGCCATAAATCACACTCCAGTTCGACATGGTTTGAGGATATGGGTGTACACAATTTGTAGTGGCCAGCTCAATGCCCCGATCTAAATCCTATAGAGGCCTTTTGGGAAGAACTTGAACGTCGGATTCCAGCTGGAACAACACGTCCAACTTCTGTGTCTCAACTGACCACTGCTTTGCGGGAGGGATGGGGCAATATCCTGCGACTACTTACCAGATTCTCATTGAAAGAGTGCCAAGGAGAGTGCAATGTGCCAAAGGTGGGCTAGTGGTACCAAATATGAGCCAACTCCTTACCTTGATTTTGGTTTAAATGCAGTACTGTATAAAAAGCACTAGTATTCGGACACTTTTTCTCCATAGTTTATGTTTAGATACAATATATTGACAATAATCACCAGATACCCCTTTCAAAGCAAATGAACGGATCCACTGCATTGTTAAGATGCGCAGTACAGCTGCAAACGGTATAAAAACAAACCTGCAGCTGACCGCCATCACATTGCACTGTGAGGTTGAGTGAAAATGTCGCGGCGGGAGACAACTGACTTTGAGAAAGGAAAGACGATTGGGTGTTATATTAGTGGGTTGTCCATAAGAGAAACCGACAGGCGTTTAAATATACCCAAGTCAACTGTTTTGGATGTACTGAATAAGTGGAAAACACATGGGGTGCCTGAAGCAGTAAAACGTACCGGAAGACCAGAGAAAATCAGTGATAGAGGACGTTGAAGCCTCAGGAGAGCCGTTACAGCTAATCGACGGAGTACTGCACAAGACCTCAGTGTACAGGTGATTGAAAATGCTGGGACTTCAGTATGTACACGCACCATTCGCAGAGAACTTCATTCCACGGGTTACCGTGGTCGTGAGGCTGTTCATAAGCCTTTCGTCTCCACTCGGAATGCTACTCGTCGTTTAGAATGGCGTAAAGAACATTTATCGTGGACCGTAGATCAGTGGAAACGGGTCCTATGGACTGCTGAATCCAGATACATGATCCATCAGTTTAATGGCCGTGTGTGGGTATGGCGGCAGCTGGGGGAACGCTATTTACCAAAGTGCACTGTTCCTACGGTCAAGCTTGGAGCTGGCAATGTACTCGTGAGGGAGTGTTTTTCGTGGTATGATCCCGGTCTATTGGTTATCGTGGTACAAACATGCTAACCAGCAGGTCTACCTCAATATTCTAGACAATTATGCGCTTCCAACTCTGTGGCAATACTATGGAACCGAGCCTTTTTGGTACCAGCAGGATAATGCACCGAGCCATAAAGCAAGGACTGTTACGGCGTGGTTTGACGATAATTCCGTATCGTGTGTGGACTGGCCAGCACAAAACCCTAATCTTAATCTCATAGAGCACCTATGGGATGAATTAGAGCGCCGCATAAGAAGTTTGGAACCAAGGCCTACTACTAAGCAACAGTTAGCGGCAGCATTATGTACTGAATGGAAGCGCTGTGTTCCAAAACCTTGTCGAAAGCATGTCTGGAAGGGTCAGTGCATGAATTAAGGCCAAAAGTAAACCAACACCGTACTAATGTATGCCAATACATGCTATGTTGTGTTTCTCTTCTAGGTGTCTGGTGACTTTTGTCAATATAGTGAATATACCTGCGAAAATTTAAAAAAAAAAAAAGTTAGGTGGTCTTAAACTGACTGTAGATGTGTGTGTGTGTGTACGCTTTATCTGGTTCAGCATTCCTTATGTAGAGTTTTTACATTTCACTGCCGTTTCAATCATTACATTAGAAATTCATTGTTTCTTTCCACAGGTAAAATATGATATTCGTAACACAGTAGCCGGTATATGTATAGTCCGAAAATAAAATAAAGCCATTTCAGACGCTCTACATGGTCAGCCACGGAAGCGTAATCGTGTTGAGAATTTATTTGGAATTCTGCGTTTATTACTTTGATTTCGTAAGCGACTTGCAGGAAATAATACACCAGTAGGTAGTTTGGCATTAGAAGGGCAGGATTCCCGCTCCACCCAACACGACTTCACGCAAAGTGATATGCATAAATTCGTTTATCATTGTACCGCATAATAACGGCTGAAGACGCCAAATAAGAGCCCGAAGCTCAGCGTTAATGGACTTGGAGATGCGATGGAAGTTTCTAGAAGAGAGCTCAGAGGCTTGTCGATAGTCCGCGTTGCGTTAGGGGCCATTTCGAGTGCCAGATTCGGAGGCGTATCTCGTTTAACTACGAAGACCGATGAACAAACGACATGGGATTGCGTGCTATGCCGCCTGCGATGCTGTTCCCTCCTCTCCGCAGAACACATCTGACCTCCCATCACGAAAAGCTGCGGCTCGCAGTAACGGCCAACCAAACCACACGAGCAAGTAATTACCGAACCGAACTTCAATTTGCCTACGGAAAGGCGAATATGATCGCAAGGTGTTCCCAGCGAGTGAAATGCAGATGTTCGAGAGACAGAGTGGCTACATTGCTCTAAGGACAAAACTGAAGTTTTTATCGGATTCTTCATGCAGCCACATATCTGCAGCTATATATGTCTGCATGATAAAATAGCATCAACGATTTTTCGCTCCATTTTAATGTACGGCACGAGATTTCAGATTCCACGTTTTCATATATTTGCTCTCTACCAAGAACACCCCTCCTCGTTACATTAGGTAGATTTTTTAATCATTAAAAAAATCGATAACATCCTGTGATGCACACTTTTAACTTTACCTTCGTTTTGAGTTTTTTTCTAGTGAAAATTTGCGCTATTTCTCGGTTAAGGATATTCCCACTTCTCCGAACAGTTTGTAGGTTTTAGCAACACAGGAGATAATAGAGTACATTCATTAAACTGTGGATAGTATAGACACGGTGGCGATATAGTTGGAGTCACGGGATGGCTTTTACCAAGGAGACTGTGGGGTCAACTGAAATTAGTTTTAAACACTATCCTTATTAAATACAGGTAGGTTCTGTTCTGATTGAGCCATCAGTTTGGAACGTAGGACTACGACTTCCAGAACAGATAGTTGAAATGAGCTAGTCGAGTTGGTTTCATAGCGTTTATTTAATTTCTTATAGCCAACACAGGCCTATGATATGAAAAGTAACTTGTATAATTTTTACAAATAATGCTGGATACACTGCGAATACAAAGCAGAGTTCCAGATGGGCAGAGTACGGGTTATATTGGTGTGTTAGATTTTTGTTCGGCGGCGGATACTTACAAGCGTTTTCGATACTCTTTAGTTCATTCGGCTGCAGTCGTTTTGGGCTTCTTACATTCCTCATCGCTTACTCTTGCCTCCCGTTTTGATTTTCTCCACTTTTGCATGCGTTCATTCTGTGAATTTCGCGGCATCGTTGAAAATGTTAACACGTTCGCACGAAAACGATTTTTAAATATTTTAGTTTAAACCACTGCGATATGTTCTTTATATATATATTTGAATAGATCTCGTCGAGAGCTTTAAAACGATACCACGTACAGTCGTTTTGCATGCACGCTTGTCCAGATGAACCGCGATATTGTCAAAAGTGTTCACAGGTTCACAAGAAAACAATTTTTAAAATGTTCACTTCAAACCACTGCAAAAGTCCTTCATATATTTTAATAGATCTCGTCCAGAGCTTTAAAACGATACCACGCACAGTCGTGTGGTGCTTACGGTTGCCGAAATAGACTGAGTCAAACGCGGCGGCACCCCCAGAAATATTGCATCATCTCCCCCGCGCACAGGGAGCGTGGAGAGCGTCGCGTGTACGATGTAGTGCGCAATACGCGAATTGCACTCCATGCTGTTTACGAATATGCTAACACCATTAGTGTGCGGATTTTTAACGTAATAATGATTTTAATTGGGATCTATTTTTGCCAGAGACGGTCCGCCTTAAGTCGCCCCATACTATCCGCGGAGTCAGACGTAGTCTTACGTCAAAACAGGATGAAAACATTGCACGGTCGACACTTTTTGTCAGATAATGAGACCGAATCGCCTACTATATGCATTTTGCTTTTGAGAGCATACCTGCACACTTCCAAATCAAGAAAAATTCGCCTATAGAAAAGCATTGGTGCTAGAAGTTAACATTTGTAACATTCAGAGCAGTAACGACGTACTGTCTTACCTCCTACGCGTGCTTCGTAGCGTGAATTATTTGCGCATAAGTGGTAGAGATATGCTGGAGTTTGGTATTCTCCTATCGTTACTAGTGAAAGTGGGGTGAAGGCTGTAATTGAAGTGACGGGTGGACGTGATATTACATATGCAGAGTGGAAATGGAAATAAATTTAGCCTTACCTTCGTGCATGAGAAATTAATTAACCTAGTGCAGCAAGCTAATTTTTTGTACTTTACGTTGTGAAGCTCTACGCTATTTAGTGTAGCCCAGAGTTAGTTTGTGTTAAAGCTTTGAAGCGATAGAGCATCGTGTGGACACTGCGGGCCAATAGTAAGGGAAAATATTTCTCCACCAGAAATCTCATTTTGAAAATCCTGGGATCATAAAGCTAAGCACGAAGTTACCATTTTCATTGTGGGATGAAATGCATTAGTTAAGTAAGGTGTGCCAAAAGTGTGCCAACCCGGGACACGAGGCTGCGGCATGTTCTTTCGCCCCGAGTCAGGGTGATCAAAATTTTGATGGCTATGAAAGACTTCGCGCACCGCAAGGTCAGCAGCTATCTCTTGTGCCTGACTATTATGAAGTACAGAGTTGTTCCGGGACCTTTCTTGTCATCTGCCTGCCACTATTTGCTGTTGCTGATTGGTATATAAACTGACACTTTACATTGCAAATACCTATTTAATCACTTTTTAATACAATTGAAACTGTTTAAGAAATATATGAACGAAAAAATTATACAGTATAAGAAAATCACTATTCAACCTTTTTCGCCACATAAATTTACATAGGTACGAATCCAACATGCTCTTATGAGCGCTCCAAAATGTCTTGTCGGTAAATTTCGCCTTTCCCCACATGGATCCCATTGACTGAGTCTGGGCACCTGTGTTAGGATTTACAAAGTTCAGTGAATAATTTGCCTGCAAATGTAAATAATCTTCATCAGATAGACGATTGTACTCTCCATTCGTCAGATATTATCGTAGTCCCAGGACGTAAAAAAATTCCTCACAGGTTGGCCTACTTAGTAAAATTAAGCATATCTTCCCTATCAACGTCCTAAAAGCATTTTACTATGCCTTTATTTATACCCATCTCTCTTATTGTCTGGAACCCTGGTATTCAAATATTAGTGCAAACAGTAAGTTACGCTTGCTCAAATTACAGAAGAAATCTGTTCGCTATATGTTGAGCACAGATTACATGTCTCATTCTTAACTATGATTCTAAGAATTCATGAAATTTTTACCATGAAACTAGGTATCACGATTTCTTAAAATAATGCATCGTAAACTACTTATTTTTCAATCTGACATCAGATATCTGCATTATGCTATCTTCACCAGATCTGTTGCTAACAAGAACTTTTGTCTATCGTCTGTTAGACTTAATTATGGTTTAAATAGCATAATGTATAAAGCCATTATCCTATGGAATAATCTCCCAGAGAGCATGAGATCACTAGAAAATATCAAAAAGTTTTCCTTGTCTCTGCGAAATTACATTGTAAATCATCCTGATCTCCATCATGAATATCAATTCTATCATTAAATTGTATTCCCAAGCTATGCTGCTAACAGTGGCGTTTCTGTTATAACCATCTTACTGGCCTTTATATATTTTATTCTTTTTCTTACATCTGGTAGGGGGAATCGCCGTAACTATGCCAATTCATCTTTGAAAAAAAAACCCTCCAAAGAATAGCATATTATTGCGAATAAATTTACTAAACTACTGACAATAATCAAAATGTATAGCTGCGTCTGGTGGCTTTAGCTCCTCCCCCATCTATTCTCGATAAACATCATCAAACGTTACGTACAGATTCACTTGACGCTCTTACTTTCATTTATGATAAACGCCTCAGAAATATCTGAGGTGATTGTAACATTCGCTGCTCAACATCCCTTATTAAACCAGGAGTGAGCATTTGGTGATTTTCAATCAGCTACGTATCGCCCACAGAACAAGTTTTACAAAACCGGTGAATCAATTGACACAGTGCGACTTCACTTGGTTCCAGGATCTCCGCGCACCTTCGATAAGATTTACACTGAAAGAACGCCTCCAGCAAAGCGATCCTTTGACCATGCATAAACCCATTCTCGACTCACGCACCAGCACCTACAGCTCGAGACTCCTAAGAGGTCGCGCTAATTACATGACATTGGACAATTCTTTAGCGTTGCCAGCACTCTAAGAGTAAACGTATGACTACGTAACGGGCATAAAATAAAGTAGTAGGACATTTTCAAACTTGGTTTGTTTTGGGAGCTGGTTTAAAGACCACCTTGAGCAACTCTATGGGCTATAAGCAGTTGCCCGTCCCTAGAGTAACGCCACTGGTTCCAGGGATGATACATAGAGCCAGTGCCGTATGACAAAGACAACATCCACCGAAATTCAAACCCCAACCCATCTCGAACGAATGGTCAGAAGCCAGCGCTTAGACCACTGCTCCACCGGGGCGGTTATGAGATTCTTTTTTTTTTTTTTTTTTTTTTTTTTGATTGGAGGTTTAACGACCACCGTGAGCAACTCAATGGGCTATAAGCAGTCACCCGTCCCTAATTTAGGGCCACTGACTCCAGGGAAGCGAGAGAGCCAGTGCCGTAAGACAAACACAACATCCATGCCTCACCGGGATTCAAAACCGGACCCCTTTCGGACGAATGATCAGAAGCCAAGGTTTTGAATTGGATTATGACTCCTGAGGAACTTTAGACACTTGTTGAATATATTCTGGGCATGAGGGAGGAACGGTGTCCTATTGATTTAAGGCGCTGTCTTCTAAACTTTCCTCCGAGGTATGACCAGGTCGAGTCCCAGTTTGTGTGTTTGTCTGATGGCCATGGCTTTGTGCCTTCAGCGAAATCAGTGGCCATAGATAAGGGACCGACGACTGGTTATAACCCTAAGTGCTGTTGCTCATAGTGGTCGTTAAGCCACAACACAGTAAAAAAACTGATGGTGGTAGAGAAATTTATGCTATCTAGTGTAGAGATTCTTTCTCTTCGGAATTCACTTAGCTACCTGAAGATTAACTCGTCGTCCTCTTGAACATTTTAACTTAGCATAACGTGGGTTGGTGTACATACTTATAAACAAAATGAAGATTAACTACGAACTTTGCTCTCATGAAGTGAGTGCATTGGGTAATGGTAAATTGAAGCGATGAACTTAATATGTTGAAACTCCAGTGGTCAGCTCGATTTCCAATTGATTTGGGGTTGGCATTTTGACAGTCCGACTGAATTTTTGGATACGTGCACCGAGATTTCAGTTTTTTATTAGGTACGCTTTCCGTCGTCATACGAATGGTTGACTCCCACACGTAATAGATTTCGGTCCCAGTAGTTGACGCCAGATGTGCTGGTTCGAGGATCTTTTAACGGGCCTTCTTCTTGTGCTTTCCACGCACAACCGTAACAAAGAGTTATAGCAAGTGATGCCAGAAGCGAAACAGCTTAACAGAGGGCGCAAAAATCACTGCTTACCATTTGATTAAAACTGCAAACGAAACTTTTGCACCAGTTTCTGGTACAATATTTTCGCGTCATACTGGGCCACTTTTTCATTTACAGAAGTTACTTACATGTTTATCTAGTTTTGGCAGCTTTGGCAACTTGAAAATCCCATTTCTTCCTCGAAATGTTTAGGGGATTCAAGTTCTCCATATTCGAAAATGCAGGCGTGGTTATACGTACGTTGCAAAATAAGGATGTCATTCACATTGTTCAACATTCTCTGGGGGCTATTTGATCGTTACTGTAACAGCGAGCCTCTACTGTAAGCTGCATTCGATAAGTCCGATGTGCTACCGCACGCCCGAACGCCAAAGCACTTGGGAAAAGTAGTCACAATTTGATTCCGCCTTCCATACAGAGATAGCGGAATACATTAGGATGTGACATTTTTTTGACGAGCAGCTTGCATTTATATGTGTATGTGTTACGCCTAGGTGGCGCATTGGTCTAAGCCTGGCTCTCTCCCTTTCCTGGAACCAGCCACCCTACATCAAGGCGGGCGACTGCTTATAGTCTACTGAGTTTCTCACTGTGGTCACTAAACTAAAAAACAAACAAATACATAAACCACATTCAGAAGATAGAAAGACTGATGGAGCGGTAGTCCGTCTGTCTATCTCCTATAGTGGCCCAGGCACTGGCTTCTTCTAACCACTGGTCGAGTGGGCTCGGGTTCGAATTCTGGATGAGTCATGGATGGTACGCGTGCGTTCCGGCAATGGTTCTCCCCAGTCCTAGGAACCAATGGAATTAGAGAAGAGAGACTGCTTGTAGATCGTAGAATTATTCACGGAGGTCGTAAAACCCCGAAATAAAAAGAAATAAAGATGGAGGGCGCAATATTTTGTGGTTTGCCCCGGGCGCAGATATACCTAGATACGTCTCTAAGTGATGCTACACACACAAAAATTCCAGAAATTGGAGATCCCGTGGACGACTGCAGCTAATGTATCAGAGAGGTCAATAAGAATGCTAACATGGTCGATGAACGTTGTATTCAATTCACGACAGGGTGTGTACCTCGAAAAACCAATCTTGAATTCCACAGTGATATGCTTGCTTGCGGCCGTCCGTTCCCTTGCTCGATTCTCTCACCAGTCTCATCTGTCCCCACTAATCCACAAACTGTTTTCGTCTGCCGGATTGCTGAAATTTTTGTTTTCGTGTCTCATCATTTGCGGTAAGCCGTTGCTACGGTAGTGCGTCAAAAGCCCAGAAAGATAGCCGTTTCACCGAGAATGCAAGCGGCATTGCCTGGAGCCAAGTATTATGCCAAGTTCAAAGTCACTCAGATCACATGTCTTGCCAATTCCGACGTTCAATCGAATGCTGACTGATGTAAGACGAACTAGTCTGCTTGATTTATGCTGCCCACCGTGCGATCTTACGTTCTGAACTAAGCCGATTATGTGACGAGAGCGGATCATCATCATCACTAAACTGTTCTCGGAGATTCAGAGGTCAGCTCCACAAAGAAATACAAACTACCAGATAATTTTTTATTACTGTTGCTGTATCAAAATTCTCCATTTAGAGCGATCTTGACATACAACTCGGGCTTCACTGACATCCATCACACGCCGTACACAAGATCTTCCATACTTCATGACGTGCCTGCCCAGGAGGACGCACACGATATAAAGGCAGATAGCAGCGATAACGAACGTCCGCGTAGCTCAATTGGTAGAGCGACTTATTCCGGAATGAGGGGACCCGGGTTCGAGCCGCGGCATGGACAAAAATGACGGAGAAATTTACTTCGTTATACAGGTTATTGACACCTTCAAATTAATCGAAAGGGAATCAGTACCGTTGAGAAAAATATTTAAAGAGAAGAAATCAAAATTTGCATATTAATAAAGAAACTCGAAAGGAAAGTTAAATTAGAGGTATACGTCACAGGCATTAACACTCATCGAGAGAAGTAATGTGATTTTAAGGTAGCCACCTACGTTGGGGCAACTTTCTTTGAAAATATGCAAGAATAGGTAATTTGTTTTAGGAAGAGTAACACACAAAAACACATAAACGTTGAAAAAAATGATATCAATATAAATTTTCAAGAAATTGCGAAATTTGTGAAATAATTTAAGGAATTATGTCGTTTACGGTAAACGCTCTAAATAAAAAAGTTTCCGATATATGACGGCAATTTTTGCATCAGTATAAGCTCATGACTATTACCTATGCAGTGAACTAAAAGGTAAGTGATGTCCTTAAACACTGCTGAGATACGCTCATTCCTACATGCATTATTGTGAAATTTCATTAAATTTCTTCACTATGTTGAATGTAAATACACTATCTACCAACAAGTAATTGCACACCCCTGCAATCGACGATATCTGCGATCCTGATACACGTCATGGCCGCAGCCGTTAAATATCGTGTGGGAAACAACAACGCAACCAGTCGCATGCAAGATGCCACGCAGTTCGGAGCTCTCTGATTTCGAGAAAGGTGTAATCGTCGGGTATCACAGAAATGGCCGATCCATACGTGACATATCCAGCGAGTTGAAGAACCCAAAATCAACAGTGGCCTACGTGATTGGCAAGTGGAAGATGAGAGGTGACTGTCGGAATGTTCCCCGACCCGGCAGACTCACAAAACTGGAAGTTAGAGACCGACGGGTGCTGGCCAGAGAAATTCGAGAGAACCGCACCAAATCGATGGGCTATATCCGCGAAGAGTTTCAACAGGCATCCGGGAGTGTTCTTTCGATGAATAACTTCCGTAAGGAAGCCCATCTGCTCGGTTATCATGGACGTGCTGCCGCCCACAAGCCTTTGATCACTAAGTCCAATAGCGCTGCTCGGCTAACGTGGTGCAAAGAACGTCGACAGTGGACCGTTGAACAGTGGAAACAGGTTCTCTGGAGCGACGAATCAAGGTTCACCCTTTACCGTTCGTACGGCAGGATCGGGGTTTCGCATCTGCCTGGAGAACGCCTCCTGCCGGAATGCATTGTGCCAACTGTGAAGTTCGGCGGCGATGGAATTATGCTATGGGGGTGTTTCTCCTGGTATGGCACGGGACCCTTGGTCGCAATTCCTGGTAGACTCAACGCCGAGACCTACTGCACTATTTTGGATGACTCCGCGTTTCTTACGTTGTGGCAGTTTTACGGGGTGGACCCATGTTACTTTCAGGATGAAAATGCCACCTGTCATGTTGCGAGGTCCACCATGACTTGGTATGGTGACAATGGGGTTAATCGGATGGACTGGCCTGCGCAGAGCCCGGACCTTAACCCTATCGAGCACCTCTGGGATGAGTTAGAGCGTCGACTTAAGGAGGTGCCCCCACCGTTCGAAATCGGTGAAGGAACTGACCTGTCTTCTCCAAGCCGAGTGGAAGAAAATACCGCTAGAGGTCTTACAACGCCTGGTTGAGAGTATGCCCCGGAGGGTCGCAGCTGTAATTGCTGCTCGTGGAGGCTCCACCAACTATTGAAGGTGAATAAACTTCGTTTTCCTTTGCTATCACAGGTGTCCAATTACTTGTTGGATAGTGTAGCTATAACCTAACTTTGAACTGACAAACAGCAAACTTTTAGTTCATTGCATGCACAACATGGTAAGAAAAATGTATACCAAGTTTCAACAATTTATTTACATTCCTTTTGCAGTTATCAGGTTTTCCGTAAAGAGTTCGGGACAAAAATTTCATCCTGCAAAAAACACTTTCAAGTATCACTTCCCCTTCGTTTGACAAATGGGTTTAGATATTCCGATTGCTATAACTATGTATCGATTCATCGTAGACAAGAAACAAAGGCAGTTTCGGAATCCTAAAGAATGGAGCTTAAAAATGAACGTGTTTTTACAAAATGTGAAATTTGGCCCAAAATGACCTTTTCAACGTAGTGCGATACTTTAATGTGGACGTAATTTTGCTTCCTATACTTCCAATGGAAAAACTTCTGTACACATTTTCTTCACAATTAATGCGTTCCCAAGGATGAAAATTTGAACGTCGATTAAAATAGCTTCATATTATAACTTGGAATACTTAATATTTTCTAAAACATAACCCTAATTATATTAAAAATCAATAACTTTTCCTTTGGTGGTGTTCAAACCAGAAAAAAGATGGCGCTACCTGTACTTTGATGACGTCAGTAGACAAACAAATGTTGGATTGCATAATTACGGTTATGGTTTAGAAAATATTAAGTATTCCAAGCTATGAAATGAAGCTATTTTAATCGATGTTCAAATTTTCATCCTTGGGAACGCATTAATTGTGAAGAAAATGTGTACAGAAGTTTTTCCATTGGAAGTATAGGAAGCAAAATTACTTGACGTCCACCTTAAATCAGAAAGTATTTAATGAGGAGAAACAAAGTTTACGTAAAAAAATAAAGCAACTCAAAAGGAAGATAAAATTAGAGCAATACGTCACATGCTATATCCCGTACGGATCTGGAATTTCTGATAAAGAAAGAGACAACAAACAAAAACAAAAAATGACATAGCCCTAACTATATTTTTTTCCACATTAGGAAATTTTAAGAGTAAGCGGCATATAATGTGCCGTACCAATATTTTAGTTTGAAAACGCTATAGTAGGGAGTTCATTCAACAGCTTTCTGATGTATCTATCTCTCAAAAACACTTTTATGCAATTCAACACACTCGTAAGATTTTTTTTAGTAAGGTATGACAAGACAGTTCAGTCTCCCGAATGATAGAGCTGCTTAAGATAGAGAACTGAAAGCGGATCTTGGGGAAAATATATGCGTTTCCTTTTTCCATTTTTTCTCCTGAAAAGATATTCAGCAGTGGATTTTAAACTTCACACACTCGTACAATCATTCAGATGTATACAGAGTCTTTTTAGACACCATCCAGAATTGTGTGCATCTTAACGCACACCTACGCGCGCCGCCTGAAGGCAAAACGTGCCTTGCTTTGAAATATGAAACGCGAAGGGCGCTGCTTGTTTCGAGAAGGAAGCCCTCCTATTTGGAAGGCGAAATTTAGTATTCATATATCTTACGAATGGAACAGCACGATTGCCTCAGACTATAGTGTCGTGTTGTGACACATAGCGAATGGGGAAGGAACCCAGTAAACTCTGACAGACAAGATAAAATTCGTAAGCAGAAAATCCCCCAAAATATTCCGATGGGTTTCCTCCGAAACGGATCTCAGAGCTCAAGGCACCGCTGACGGCGCGGAACTCGAAATCGATGTGCAAGTGATTTTCATTTGAAAGTTAGAGAAAAGAATTTGAAATTCCGAGTGGTTCGGGTTTTAATGGGATTCCAAGGAATAATCATTTCGAGGAGAAAGTAACGTTATATTTTCATTTATTCACGAGTCTTTCGTCGGTAAGTAATATAATGCTTACGGCATCTTCTGCGGGGATGATTTCGTTCATCTTTTTCAACTTATCACTACCACTAGTTTTAAATAGAAACCTTCTTAACAAAAATTAACAGGTTTATCCATTTAACTCTATTCAATTAAATATATATATTGCGTTTTTCTGAAGAGGAAACGTAAATCAATAATGAGAAAATGAACAGCCATGCATAAAACATTCTAAAAATAAGGGAGACGAAAATTGAGAAATCCAATACGGATGAATTTTTGTGACGTCATGTTGGCACTATGAATAATAAATGTACCTTATGCACATAATAGGTAGTCTGGTTTTAGCATAAAAGCCAGATTTTTTTGTGATGGGATTTGAATCCATATATTCTACAACATGAATTAAATAGACGAAGGCTTGACGCTACAATTGCAATTTACATGTGCGTCACATTTGAGGTAGGTTCTTACACAGAGTCGCCAAATTATTTTGACCACCCGACCATTTTATGCCAAGTAGCTGTCCCGCAGATGCTGCTGATGTAAGATGCCTGAATCAGTGTAACAAGTTAGTAAAATCATGCAATGTATTGATTATGATCCGCTTTCCAACATACCAGAAATCATTACTCAAGTTATGAGGATAATGGCTGTAGAATAAATCTCGCTCCTGTGCCCTGACCTTTGCCCCATTTCGATGATATTCAACAGAGCCAGTTCAGTATACCTCCGGAATAACATGATACACTTTTGTCGCAATCAAAGCATTGTTGCGTAAGTTATGACGCATAAGGGCGATGAAATGGATTCCGCTTCTATGTCTTGATCTTTGATTGTCCAGTTCCACCCACACACTCTGCAGAACGACAGTATATCTCCACGTGTGCTTCGTTGATTGCTCGCAGGATGTCTAAACGATAGTCCAGTTCCACTCAAGCACTCCGCAGAATGTCAGTAGATCTCCACGTGTGCTCCGTTGGTTGTTCG
The DNA here is from genome assembly GCA_039090855.1 of Macrothele yani. Lineage (NCBI taxonomy): Eukaryota > Metazoa > Arthropoda > Arachnida > Araneae > Macrothelidae > Macrothele > Macrothele yani. Next base: position 43,831,935 of record CM077005.1, on the reverse strand, counting down.
TAGGATGTCTAAACGATAGTCCAGTTCCACCCACGCACTCTGAAGAATGTCAGTAGATCTCCACGTGTGCTCCGCTGGTTGTTCGTAGGATGTCTAAACGATAGTCCAGTTCCACTCAAGCACTCTGCAGAATGTCAGTAGATCTCCACGTGTGCTCCGTTGGTTGTTCGTAGGATGTCTAAACGATAGTCCAGTTCCACCCACGCACTCTGAAGAATGTCAGTAGATCTCCACGTGTGCTCCGCTGGTTGTTCGTAGGATGTCTAAACGATAGTCCAGTTCCACTCAAGCACTCTGCAGAATGTCAGTAGATCTCCACGTGTGCTCCGTTGGTTGTTCGTAGGATGTCTAAACGATAGTCCAGTTCCACCCACGCACTCTGAAGAATGTCAGTAGATCCCCACGTGTGCTCCGCTGGTTGTTCGTAGGATGTCTAAACGATAGTCCAGTTCCACTCAAGCACTCTGCAGAATGTCAGTAGATCTCCACGTGTGCTCCGTTGGTTGTTCGCAGGATGTCTAAACGATTGTCCAGTTCCACCCACACACTCTGCAGAATGTTAGTAGATCTACACGTGGGCTCCGTTGGTTGTTCGTAGGATGTCTAAACGATAGTCCAGTTCCACTCAAGCACTCTGCAGAATGTCAGTAGATCTCCACGTGTGCTCCGTTGGTTGCTCGCAGGATGTCTAAACGATTGTCCAGTTCCACCCACGCACTCTGCAGAATGACAGTAGATCTCCACGTGTGCTCCGTTGGTTGCTTGCAGGATGTCTAAACGATAGTCCAGTTCCACCCAAGCACTCTGCAGAATGTCAGTAGATCTCCACGTGTGCTCCGCTGGTTGTTCGTAGGATGTTTAAACGATAGTCCAGTTCCACCCACGTACGCTGCAGAATGTCAGGTGTAACAAGGAAGAAGATTGCAGCAATGCCTTCTTTGAGCTGAGTGATAGATGTAACATTTTTCTTGTACACGGTGTCCTTAATAAAGCCCCAAAGAAAAGATCGCATGGGGTAATATCAGGAGAACGGAGTGGTCATGCCGTCGTACCAGCACGTCCGATCCAACGCCCTGGAAAACGGTGATTCCTTGTTTGACGAGATTTTTCATAACATGAGATACCTGGCGCCATCTATCATCTGACTTAAGAAACGTTAACATTTGCCACTTCTCTTGACGTTTAAAGTAAGTTTTTTTCTAACGTATTTTTTTAAATAGCCTACTATGGTTGCACACTCCATTTACAGATACCCTGTATCTTTAATTCGATAACTTCAGCATTTACGTGAAATTGTGCATCGGAAAAAAAAAACTGGAAAGCAAGGATTAGAGTTTTCACATTTTGGGCTTTCGAACGTAAAAGTAATTTTTCAAATCGGATTAATACTTGCAGCGCTATGGTGTCCACAGACAGACGGACGGACAATGTGATAACATAAGCACGATATTTTTTTTTACAAAAGACGTGCTAAGAGGGGGAGGGGAATAAATTTGAAAACACCAATTTTTATTTAGCTACCTTTTTGCGATAGTAAACACATACTGCTCTCTTTCTTGTAATATAGATACGTGCGAAAAGAATATTGAGTATCTAAAACAGAACTCAAGAAAAGTTCGGGCTACCACAAACAAAACCTCAGTGTTCTCTTTTTCACGTCCTTTCACTCCCCCCCCCCTCCATATTTCCTCCATTATTCTATTCTTTTACTACCCTTCCTGAATACTGGAATATGCTGAAAGAAGAAATGAAAAATTAAGTTCTTAGGATTTTATTTTCAGTAGCCTGCATTTGCTTTTATTTAATTACTTGAGGTTGGTGTTTTCTGCCTTCGATTCGGTTCTAAAGGGGATAAAATATTTTCTTCAAGCACTGCATTAACATCACACACAGAGGAAATTAATAAAATAAAGAGAAGCACACGCGAAGGAGGAACATATTTATGCATACAGAGTTTCAAATGGTACCAATGCACACTTTTTTTCTTTTTGAGAGACAATGAAGCGCATTTCTACCGCAGTACGTATTTCTCCGTTCTCCATTAATTAAATTGAGGCGATGGGCATTTGAAACGAGCAAAAGAAAAGATTTCACCCTTTTCTTTATATATTTTTCTCGCCTTAAAGAAGACAATTAATTAGAAATACAACAAAAACTTCATCATGGCTGAGAATTAGTGAATTATTTGTAGCCCCGAAACACTTCAAATTCAGCTATTTGCGTTTATCTGCAACGCTTCAGTAGTCTGTAGTACACTTCAATTTAAAAAGACTCAATTGTTTTTATTGTAACTGTGTAAATCAAAAGAGTTAACATTTGGATTTTAGTTTAATTTTATATATTAGGTATGCAACTTAATTCTCGGCTCCTAATCGCAAGCGATCATAGAACGTCGGCAAATGCAAATAGCCGTGTGCGATAATGGCTGATTGCAGCGCGCATCCAACAGCTTTCCAGGCAACCGTAACGGCTCACAGCTGTAGTGACAGAAGGGACGAAAGTTGACGGTGAAAGCAATGTCGTTCGAGAAGCAACATTTGAGGCACTGCCTCCTGTTCGCGTTTTAGCTGAAAACAAACGCTGCGGAAGCCCGGCAAATGATATGTGCTGCATTGAGTGAGGCTGCTGTGTCTTACAGTACGTGAAAGAAGTTGTTCCAGCGGTTTACGCAGGGAAATTTCGTGTCTCCGTGATGCAGAATGTTCGGGACAGCCACACAAAGTTGACGATGAGAAACTGGAACAACTGTTGGACGCGAATCCCTGTCGCGCAGAGTCAGAGCTCGCCCAGGAACTCGGAGTAACACGGCAAGCCAGTGCAAAGCGCCTGCACAAGCTTGGACGGAATCACAAGGAGGGCCGTTGGATGCCCCACCAACCCACAGCTGCGAACAAGTCTAAGCGCTACAGTGTTGCTCTGTCCTTGCTCTCCAGATTCAAGAAGAAGGATTTCCTCCAAAAGATTCTGACCTGTGATGAGAAGTGGATCCTCTTCGATAATCCTAAGCGACGCAAATCGTGGGTTTATCCAGGTCAGCCTACCACCAGTACGGCCAAATCGAATATCCATGCCAGGAAGTTGTTGCTGTGCATATGGTGAGATCAGCTCGGTGCCGTACGCTATGATTATCTCAAACCTGGTGAAACGGTCAACGCTGAGCGTTATAATCAGCAACTCATTCGTGTGAGTGACGCCCTAGAGGCGAAAAGGCCATACACCGGCAAGGGCAGAAGGTCGGTCCTTTTGCTTCAGAATAACGCGCGTCCTCACACCGCGAAAAAGACTTTAAACACGAACACCGACCTGGGATGGAAGATTTTGTCCCACCCGGCGTATTCTCCAGACTTCGCCCCGTCGGATTATCACCTCTTTTGCTCCCTGCAACATCACCTGAGTGATACGCACTACACTTCTGTCGAGGAGGTCCACACAAGTATTGATGACTTTATCAACTCCAAACAGCCCTCGTTTTTCCGCAGTGGCATTCGGCAGCTCCCTGACCCATGGCTCAAATGTATCCAGCACGACGGGGATTATTATCCTGATTAGAGACGTGTTCGATTTGCTATGATTTGCTGTCAACGTGTCGTGCCTGTGGCCGGGAATTAAGTTGCACACCTAATCCGAAAAAAAAAAAAAAATGATCCGTTTTAAGTGCCTCGTTTGTGAGCTGATGGCCAAGGGTTTTTGCTTCAGTTCTGAAGCTTCCCCAATTAAACTACACCGATAAGTTCTTATCACTGAAACTTACCGTCTTGACACGTGCGTCACCTCTGTAATAAGTCACATATACAGGGTGTCCACAAAGTCTCTTCACAACTTTGCCCATTTATTACGGATTCCATGTATGAGATAAAAAAATGTGGTTGAGCACATAAGTACGAGCAAAGGCTGAAGTTTTTTCTACCTCATTACAAAAGCTGAATATGCATACCATTTATTGCACGTAGAACATCTAGCAGGAACTCCAATTCGAACCATGTGCGCTGCAGCAGTCCTCAGTAATGGTCGAAACGGCATTGCTGATTCTCGATTTCAGGTCATGGATGCCCTGCACTTTTTTCCGATACACGATATTCTTCACGTATTCCCATACAAAAAAGTCTAGAGGTGTGACGTCGGGGGTATGGGGTGGCTATACAATTGGACCACCCCGTCCAATCCATCTCCCAGGGAATGTTGTGTTTAAGAAGTCTCGAACGTGCCGTCCCCAATGAGGTGGCGAGCTTTCCTGTTGGAATGTCACGCTTGGTTGAAGGTCCTCCAACTGTGGCACAACATACTCACGCAAAACATCCAGGTAAACACCTCCTGCCACTGTTTTCTCACTGAAGAAAAATGGCCCAAGGATTCTGTTATGTATAACACCGCACCACACGTTCACTTTAGGACTGTCTCTCTCAAGTTCCAAAATGCACGAGGATTTTCAGACCCCCAAATTCTGACGCTGTGGGGACCGGATAAAAGCAGATAGCGCTGCAAGTACTGAATGACGTCAAAGCGTTAGGAACAGACGTAGCCTATTAAATAGGTTTTATTCCAGACGATGGGTGGAAGAAGTATCACAGATTTTTTGAAGAACCTAACCGCCAGTTGACCGATTTTTATGTTCGGGCGGCAATATGAAAACAAAATTTTTGCCGATAGCGGAACTAGAATCCTTGTGCTCCGGATCTGAATGCTTCCCCAATTAAGCTACACCTACAAGTTTTTATCACTCCAACTTGCTGTATGTAGTACGTCACACAGTGACACGTCACGTATGTAGTACGTCACACAGTTCTGAACTAATTTTAGATTATTACTTTGTTACACAAGGTTGGATCAAATCAAAACAATAAAACTGAATATCTCTTGCTGATGAGGTGCACCAGGTTGAGTCAAAAATTCCTAACGTTTGGAGCTTAAAGGTTTAATGATGTAAGAAAGCCATACACGCTGACCTCATTTTACAAAGTACCGGCCATTGGTTTCTATAATCCTTAGCCAACGTTAAACTAGAGCCATGATCACACGGAGATACCACTCGGCTGGTTTAGCGGAAAGAATCTCTCTGAAGCCAGATTCCACATCCACCACGAAGCGAAGTGCCGGCCTTGTAGAAAATAGGCTATGGAGCGAAACAGGTGGAATTCTGATGCAAGTTCCGGACTGTATGGAGGATGGGGTAGGATTTCAACCCTTTCCGATTCCTTTAGCTTTCGGCGGATCACTCTGGAGGTATGACTTGGGGCATTATCCTCTTGAAGCAAATGCCGCTTCCTATTGGTGAGCTTTAGGTACCGTTGGCGAAGAGCATCATGGACCTGCTACAGTTGTTTGGCTAAGAGGTTCTTGTCCACAGCCGGATCTTCTTACACGAGATCTTTTTTTTTTTTTTTTAATTTGAGGTTTAACGACCACCGTGAGCAACTCAATGGGCTATAAGCAGTCGCCCGTCCCTAATTTAGGGTCACTGGTTCCAGGGAAGGGAGAGAGCCAGTGCCGTAAGACAAGCACAACATCCATGCCTCACCGGGATTCGAACTCGGACCCCTTTCGGACGAATGATCAGAGGCCATCGCTTAGACCACTGCGCCACCGGGGAGGCCTTACACGAGATCCCAGTGCACGAGAACCTCACAATTCCACCGAATGCCCAGCATGACTTTCGTCTCGAATCGCCCTCTTTGCATCACTGGCTGTATTTCATGTCGTGGGCTTAGCCAGTGATCCCCAGCGTAGGAAAATCCACTTTTCATCACCTGTGATTATACGACGCGGAAACGTATCATCCTATGGATTTGACAGCAAACTGCGAAAGAGAGCGACAGGTTACTCCGCCGGCAGGGGTGTCAATTCATGGGGACTATTAGGTGGCACATGGACGAGAAATAAAGCTGGTGCAGGTGACAAAATATAGTGGAATGGCAAGACCCCACATCAGCTGCCAATTATCGAGTACTGATACCAGGGTACACTGTCAAGTACTGATACTACGGATGCTGATCACCCATAAAGAGCTTACAGAGATCGTTATCACTCTAATTCCGTCAGGGTAAATAGCTTGGATTGGGGGTACTGAAAGCACTACTCTAGTTTTGCCGAATGAAACAGTACTTTTTTTAAAAAAAGATCGTTCTTATGTTACCGGTTTGTCCGTCCGTCTGTACCCACGATATCTCTACAACTATTAGTCCAATTTGAAAAATTCTTTTTGCATTGGGAAGCTTGAAATATGCGAATGATAATACTTTATTTCGTTTTTTTTTAACGATGTACGATTTCGCCGCTAGAGGGCGTAAATGCAGATGATGTCGAATTCAAAAATACGTTTTGTTCCACATATTTTCTTCTAAACATCCGATTGAAAATTTTCTTTTATCATGCGATTCCATTTATGTCGAAGAGTATTTTAGAGATAGTTACTTTTTGAAATTACGCAAAGATTTTCCGCTAGGGCGCATAAAAGTAAATTACATTTTCTCCGATAACTCTTCTTCTAAAACTCCGATTTGAAAATTTTTCTCTTCAGCGGATACACCTCCTGATGGAAAATCGTTTGCATATAATTTCAAATTTTTGGTAAAGAATACTTTAGCCACCAGGAGGCGTAAGTGTTAATTTTTGTTTCTGATGTATTTGCAGCAAAATATGAGCTTCTAAAATATCGACTGAAAAAATTCTTTCGTAGACTGATGTCACTCACATCGATAAACATTTTCGGAATATTTTCTTCTTAATACATTCCACAGTTTCTCTGCCAGGGGGCGTAGACGTATATATTATTTTTGTCAATATTTCTACTTCTAGGAGTCCGATTTGAAAGATTATTTCTTTGTCAGATAGTGTTTCCAGTGTGACACGTTTTTCATATAATTATAAAATTTTCAATTAATTCATAGACTTTGCGTTAGGGGGCGTAATGGTAAATTGCTTTCCCCCTATATCTCTGCTTCTAAATCTCCGATTTGAAAAATTCTTTCTGCACCGCATACAGCTCCTGATGGGAAATCCTTTGCACATAATTTCTAATTTTGGTAAAAAATGGTTTGGCCACCAGGTGGCGTAAGTCTTAATTTCCGCTACTGATGTATTTGTAGCAAAATATGAGCCTCCAAAATTTCGATTGAAAAAAAGTCGTTTTTTGACCGATACTACTCATGTCGATATACTTTTTAGAAACATTTTCTTCTTGAAATAATGCATGGTTTCTACGCCAAGGGGCGTAGATGTATATCTTATTTTTGTCAATATCTCTACTTCTAGGAGTCGGATTTGAAATGATATTCCTTCTTTGTTGGAATAGTGTTTCCGATGCGAAATGTTTTTCCTATAAATTCAAAATTTTCAAGTAAATCATAGACTTTCCGCTAGGGCGGCACACAGGTAAATTGCGTTTTCTGCGTTATTTCAGCTTCTAAAACTCCGATTTGAAAAATTCTTCCTGTATCGCATACAAGATCTGATGGAAAATATTTTTCACATAATTTCTAATGTTTGGTAAAGAATGGGTTGGCCAACAGAGGGCATAAGTGTTAATTTCTGCTTCTGATGTATTTGTAGCAAAATCTGGGCTCCTGAAAACTCGACTAAATTTTTTTTTTCTTGGACCGATAGTGCTCATATGGAAAAACCTTTTGAGAATACTTTCTTCCTACTATAAAGCATTGTTTTCTCACCAGGGGACGTAAAGTCACATCTTATTTTTGTCGATATCTCTGTTTCTAAGAGTCCGATTTGAAAAATTATTTCTATGTTGGAGAGCGTTTCCGGTGCGAAATGTTTCTCATATAAATTCATGTTTTTCTTAACGCACAAGTCTGCAACCAGAGGGCGTAAGCTCACGATTCCGTTTACAGCAATATCTTAGGGATTAAAAACCCGATTGAAACACTTCTTTCTTCCGTGAGACACTATTGTTTTCCATATCGGTTTCATTTACCTTGAATAGCTTTGATAAATTTAATTTACCTCAGAACGGATTCAAAAGGCGTGCTAATTACACCCGAAAATTCGGTGTCATCTTTCTTGTTTTGTCTTCCATTTAGTGCTCATTTTCTGACACGGTAATGCCCTGCTCTGTTCCCGCTTCGTATCATATCTATCACAAAAGGTGATTGTGTCCCTGTTCCTACTTCTTTACAGCTCCGCTATCTCTGTCATAAACGGCGATTTTATCACTGCTTAAAATCATCGTTACTTCCGCGGAGCTGTCACTGTGAGAGGGAAATTACTGTTTAGTTCACCACTACTAAATACACGATCATCATGCAGGACAACATTTTGTCTGAAACAATGCCTCAGGAGGATCTAGCGGTGAGGATGTGTTCAAAGGTGAAAACGGGACACAAGGATACCCATAAGGACGATCTCCGTAATGACAATTGTAACGTATATTATAAGTTTCCTTTTTAGTTCCTGTCTATATGCATATTTTGGTTTGTTCTCCTTAAGCATTTTCCACATTTAACGTTTACATTTTCTCTCTAGCTCGAATATCTTTTGGCAATGATTGGAGGTTGTGTGCCGCATGTAAAAAGATGAGATAAGAAGGTTGTTTTCAATGTATGCTTTCTGGCTGACTGGCTTGCGAGCTGTGAAGGATTTTGTTTAGGCAAGGTGATTTTCGTTAACTATCTGCTGTTTTACGCTAAATTTTTCTGAGATAATACACTGCCGGACAATTGCTAAGGACGGATGACAATAACAACGATAGCAACCATAAAATGGAAGGCAGGAAAATGTGCAAATTAGCATAAGTGCGGGATACAGTAAGATGTGTTGTGCGTATGCAAATTTTGGATTGCCGAACTTGTTCGTGACGTCATAGCGCTGATAAGAGATATAAAGGATTTGACGCTTATTGACAGTTGTTGTTCAAACGCAAAGTTGAAAAGGAAAGAATCAATTGCCGAACTTGCAATTTTCAGTAAGTCTTCCCGACATCACCTAGATGATTTTACGCGTGCCCGTATTATTGGCAAGATTGAAGAAGGGCGAAAAATAACAGATGTTGCCAGGGAGTTCGACGTCAGCCACAGTGCTGTTTCAAGGCTTTGGAAATCATTTCAAACAAATGGAGAGTGTAGCAAATGTCACGGGGGAGGTCGTGTTCGCAGTACGACACCTGCAGAAGATCGGTACATATTGCTATCAACAAAAAGACACCGGCGCAGCACAGCTAGTGAGGTAGCAAATCAGTTTATGGCTGCTACTGGCAAGCGGATCTCCCGAAAAAATGTCGCCAGACGTTTGCATGAAGGAGGACTATACGCCCGCCGTCCTGTTGTGTGCATCCCATTGTCCAGACGTCACCGTACCGCCCGTTTGCAATGGTGCCATCAACATCGCAATTGGACTGATAACGACTGGTCTGCTGTCCTCTTTTCAGATGAGAGTAGATACAGTCTATCGTCTGATTGTCGACGACAACTGATCTGGCGTGATAGTGGTACTGCATATTGCCCAGCAAACATACAGGAAAGGGACCGATATCCGACATGTAGTGTCATGGTATGGGCTGGCATCATGATCAATGGCCGTACGTCCCTCTATGTGCTTCCAACTGGGACTATGGCTGGCCAACGATACATTAATGATGTTCTGCTACCTCATGTTCGCATGTTCCGTGGTGCTGTCGGTGATAGATTCATTTTCATGGACGACAACGCAACATGTCATCGAACAGTCGCTGTCCAGGAGTGTCTTGAGAGCGAGGATATTCAACGCCTCGTATGGCCAGAACGTTCTCCAGATCTGAATCCCATCGAAAATGTGTGGGATGCTTTGGGGAGGAGTCTTGCTGGTTGCCAATGCCCTCCAATAAACAAGGACACCCTCATCCGTGCACTGACAGAGGAATGGGATAAATTACCCCAACAGCTGCTTAATAATGTTGTGCAAAGCATGACACGACGTGTGGAATCTTGCATCGCCCTCCATGGTGGCCATATCCCGTATTGACATCTTACGCCGGAACGCCTGCGGACGGTAATTGCATTTTTTTCACGTTTACGTATTCTGCACAAAATGGCCTGTTTGTCCCTTGAACACGTTCCAAAGCCTTCTGGATTTCAGAGCACAATAAATTGTCTTTCTTGTAATGTCCTGGCATTCTGACATTATTTTATTTCACTTGGCATCCAACCACACTTACTTTTTTATGCGCTATATAGCCGTTTATGATCCGTCCTTAGCAATTGTCCAGCAGTGTAGTTCGATGATTTGAGCCCTTCATTGTGAAGTTCGAGTTTATAAGAAGTTGATTCTTACATTATTACCAAGTTTGATAAAAGTGAAGAATGTGTCACGCTAGAAGTGATACAATAAACGGGCTAACTGTGTCTAAAGGACTAAACAAAACGTTTTACAGGGTGTCCGAGAATTATTGGACACATTACAAAATTGTGTACAAAAAAACAAAACAAAAAAACTATGAGCATTGTCTGTTTTTTTATGTCACGTATTACTGACAAAGTTTCTATATTTTTGTTTTGCAGAATTGTTATTCCCAGAATCCGATAGATGGCGCTAGGTGTGGCCTGATGAGGAATGTATGAGAAATACGCAATCAGTAGTCATGTCATCCGTACAGCAGAAGGTGATGTGTGTGTTATGGCTTGTGGAATTAAAGTCTGTCATTAAAGTTAAAAGACGGTACTGTTTAGAGTATGGTTGTAATCCTCCGTTAACGAATTCAATTAAGCGGTGGTTGAAACGGTTTAAAGAAACTGGCAATGTGGAACATCGTGGAGGAGCCGGTGTTGCCAACATTGTGCAGGATGCGTTAGCACGGAAAGGGGGGGGAGGTTCTGCATCACGCAGCCCATAGCCCAAATCAGTCACCACGTGACTTTCACGTGTTCGGACCCTTGAAAAAAGCTCTAAAAAGACAACGATTCCACTCCGATGCAGATGTCATGGCTGCGGTGACCAAATGGTTCAAAAGGGCAACCGAAGTCCTCTTTCGCAGACTGTATCCGTCGTCTCCTCAAGTAGTGGGATGTGTGTCTGAATGCCTACGGCGACTTCTTAAGTCACCACGTGACTTTCATTTGTTCGGACCCTTAAAAAAAGCTCTAAAAAGACAACGATTCCACTCCGATGCAGATGTCATGGCTGCGGTGACCAAATGGTTCAAGGGGCAACCGATGTCCTTTTTGCGGACTGTATTTGCCGTCTCCCAAAGTAGTGGCACGCGTGTCTGAATGCCTACGGCGACTTCTTCAGTCACCACGTGACTTTCATTTGTTCGGACCCTTAAAAAAGGCTCTAAAAAGACAACGATTCCACTCCGATGCAGATGTCATGGCTGCGGTGACCAAATGGTTCAAGGGGCAACCGAAGTCCTTTTTTTCGCGGACTGTATTAGCCGTCTCTCCAAGTAGTGGCACGCGTGTCTGAATGCCTACGGCGACTTCTTCAGTCACCACGTGACTTTCATTTGTTCGGACCCTTAAAAAAGCTCTAAAAAGACAACGATTCCACTCCGATGCAGATGTCATGGCTGCGGTGACCAAATGATTCAAGGGGCAACCGAAGTCCTTTTTTGCGGACTGTATCCGTCGTCTCCCCAAGTAGTGGGATGTGTGTCTGAATGCCTACGGCGACTTCTTCAGTCACCACGTGACTTTCATTTGTTCGGACCCTTAAAAAAAAACTCTAAAAAGACAACGATTCCACTCCTATGCAGATGTCATGGCTGCGGTGACCAAATGATTCAAGGGGCAACCGAATTCCTTTTTCGCAGACTGTATCCGTCGTCTCCCCAAACAGTGGGATGTGTGTCTGAATGCCTACGGCGACTTCTTCAGTCACCACGTGACTTTCATTTGTTCGGACCCTTAAAAAAAGCTCTAAAAAGACAACGATTCCACTCCGATGCAGATGTCATGGCTGCGGTGACCAAATGGTTCAAGGGGCAACCGAAGTCCTTTTTCGCGGACTGTATCCGCCGTCTCCCAAATAGTTGGATGCGTGTCTGAATGCCTACGGCGACTTCTTCAGTCACCACGTGACTTTCATTTGTTCGGACCCTTAAAAAAGGCTCTGAAAAGACAACGATTCCACTCCGATGCAGATGTCATGGCTGCGGTGACCAAATGGTTCAAGGAACAACCGAAGTGCTTCTTCGCAGACGGTATCCGCCGTCTCCCTAAGCCGTGGGATGCGTGTCTGAATGCCTATGGCGACTTCTTCAGTCACCACGTGACTTTCATTTGTTTGAACGCTTAAAAAAAGATCTAAAAGGACAATTCCACTCCGATGCAGATGTCATTGCTGCGGTGACCAAATGGTTCAAAGAGCAATTGAAGTGCTTCTTCGCGGACGGTATCCGCCGTCTCTCCCAGTAGTGGGATATGTGTCTGAATGCCTACGGCGACTTCTTCAGTCACCACGTGGCTTTCATTTGTTCAGACTTTTAAGAAAAGCTGTAAAAGGACAACGATTCCACTCCGATGTAGATGTCATGGTTGTGGTGACCAAATGGTTCAAGAAGCAACCAATGTCCTTCTTCGCGGACGGTATCCGCTGTCTCCCCAAGTAGTGGGATGCGTGTCTGAATACCTACGGCGACTTCTTCTAACAAAAATTGGTGCATTCTTGCTTCCTTATACATTTCTTTGTTTAATTCTGCCACACCTGCGGATGTATTTAACCTTTTCGTTCGTCTTAATAAAGCCACTCGAATGGGTTTCATTTGAGCATGCATAATACATTGGAAAATATACATACTGTACTATTATTATACACTATTATTGTATAATTCTATTCTCATCGTGAACTTAACATTGGTCACCAAGTTTACCACGAACGCTAATTCCTTACTGTTCGATGCCAATCTGGCTCGAGAGTATGCTTGTCTCAATGACGCTACTGAAAATGGCGCAAATAAATAATATGTATGAACGCGAATATTAAACATATTAACAATAAGTAGTCCTATAATGAAGAACTTCGTGCAGAACAAATACAGTAATAAAGAATGTCATCTAATGCATGATGTACACTGAAGTCCACCTTGAGACTACCAGTCAAGATGTATTAAAACCAAATGATTAAGCTAAAAAGTTAAAAGAATGAGACCTTTCGGACTCCCGCACCGGGGTCCATCATCAGATAAGTTAAAACCCTCTTTTTTAACTGTTCTGATGATGGACCCCGGTGCAGGAGTCCGAAATGTCTCATGCTTTTAACTTAATCATTTGGTTTTAATAAATCTTGACTGGTAGTCCCAAGGTGGACTTCAATGCACATCATGCATTAGACGGCATTCTTTATAATTGTATAATTAGTCCTTAACGGGACTGAAAAATCCAACGCCGTCCTGCTGGCGCAGTGGTCTAAGCGCTGGCTTATGATTGTGCGTCCAAGAGGATCTCGGTTCGAATCCCGGTGGAGTATGGATGTTGTGTTTTTCTTACGACACTGGCTGTCACCCTTCTCTGGAACAAGTGGCCCTAAATTAGGGACGGGCGAGTGCTTATAAGCCCATTGAGTTGCTTACGGTGGTCGTTAAACCCTCAATGAAAAAAGAATGTAACAGATTCCTCTAAGTGTTTTTCGGATATAAGGAGTGGCTCATCCCTAATTTAGGGACACTGATTTAAGGAAAATGACAACACTAGCGCCAGGGGTTCGAACCTGGAGTCAGCAGTAAAGGAAACCAAAATCCTGCGCTCTGAGTGAACTGGTAGTGAATCGCACCACCAGTTTTCAGTTTAACTATTAAATTAAAAAAACTAAAAAAAAACAAAACACGTATCGCTTCATTTGTGTTTGAAAGTTTTTAAGCTAATTTCGTTAATGAAGTCGGTCAATCTGTATTATTATTATTATTATTATTATTATTGCTGTTGTTGTTGTACTTGGGACAGCAAAATTCCATCACATCAGTTTAAGTATCTTCTGGTCTCAAATTCGGGATTTTTCTACAGCTCGAAACAGAAATTTATATTTGAAGAGCAACACAAACGACATTTACTCTACAACAATTGAACGAAAACTTCTATTTTCAAAGTACAAAGATTGCGTTAATCTAAAATATATGGTTCAAATGTAGGTGATAAAATCTAAAAATCGAGTAACCATCACGAATTCGTTATTCACATTTCATTTCATATTCTTTTAATCTGGAAACTAGGACGAGTTTTTATAGAAAACGTTTCTTCCGAATGATATCGCAAACAATACCAACTTTAGACAACCCAAGAAAAGGAGGTAACTTTTTCTCTGGAAACGACGTTTTCTTATCTATAGAAGAAAGACACCTTTCTGAGACAAAGGATATTCGACAATGCCAACGCAAGAAATTCCTCTGACACAGTGGATGTTTATGACAGGGACTGCAAAAGTGAAATGGAAGCAATGGTACTCTTCTACCCCCAACACCAAGAACAGAAAACAGAAAATCTCACTTTCATCTTGTTCTACAGGTTCACCATTTTTGTTTAGTTTCATTCTAAATATACTGTACTTTTTTTTTATACTATCATTTTTTTACACTGTCCTTTCTGTGTAATGCAATAACAGCAACATGAATTTACTTTCGTCTTTACTTATGGATGAACTAAAGCTGTTATATTCGAAATTTCCTTCATGATTTTTCATTCCACAATACGATACGGTAGTAACGGTTTAAAAGTTTCTTTCTTTACTTCTTCTCCATCTCTTTTTCGCAAGTCTTTTGTAAAAAAAGTACGTGCTTATACGTAGTATGATTTTGTCTCTCCGCCTGTCTGGGAGCACCATATCTCTGTCTCTATTTGTTCGATTTGAAAAAAATTATTTTTGCACTGGAAAGCTTGAAATATGAGATTGATGATCCTTGCTTTTTCGACTTCTTAAAGGTGCAATGATAGAGGGATAAAATGCACATGCTGTCGAAAATTTTAGTTTCGTACCATTATTTCTAAATGTACGATTAAAATAATTCATTCTTCTTTTTGGTGCCATTTATAACGTACACTATTTTGGCTAAAATTTCTTTTTCAAGCAACGCATAGATTTTCTACTGAGGGGCGCAAAGGTAAATTTGGATTTATCCGATATATGTGCTTCTAAAAGTCCTATTTCAAACATTATTTCTGCTTCGGATGGAGCTCTTGGTAGGAAATGTTCTTCATATAATTTCTAATTTTTACTTAAAAATGGTTTGAAAACGAGAGGGCGTAAGTGTACATTTATGTTTCTTATTAGCAGCAAAA
Source organism: Macrothele yani (assembly GCA_039090855.1). Taxonomy (NCBI): domain Eukaryota; kingdom Metazoa; phylum Arthropoda; class Arachnida; order Araneae; family Macrothelidae; genus Macrothele; species Macrothele yani. Next base: position 43,816,747 of record CM077005.1, on the reverse strand, counting down.
TCTGCGATTCTGAAAACTCGATTGAAAAATTATTTCGTGGACGATAACGGTCCCCTCACAAAGTCTTTTGAGGAAACCTTCTACTTAAAATAGTGCATAATTTTTCTGCTAGGAGGAGTAGATGTATAGGGTGTTCCAAAATTATCTTTTCAATTTTGACTTTCAATAAAACCTAAACGAAATGAGATAGTGAAGTTTTGTTTTTTGTACATGTAACAGCAACGCATAAAGTTTTATTCGTACGCACAAAAAGTTTTTGTCTACTTTCAGGTAAGACCCCGAACTTGTGATGGCTACTCCACAGGAGAAGGCTCATTGTGTGGCATGATTCATAAAGACGAAGTCAGATACAAAAGTCCAAAGGAATTTCCGTACCAAATACTTACGTAATCCACAATCCCGACCCTCAATACGCGAGTGACACAAAAAGTTTATGGAGACTGGTCAAGCACAAGTGAAGAGGATACGGAACGTGTTCGAAAGTTTCCCACGAAGTCCATTCGTACGGTCTCCTGGCAGTTGAGGCTACCACCTGCAACGATACACAGGGTGCTACGCATGCGCTTGCACCTGACTGCCTACAAAGTGCATTTAACACAGGCACTGCACTCCGGGGATAAACTGAAACTTTTTGATTTTGCTGATGATATGCTCCACGGGATTGATAATGAGGAAGGCTTCCTGAAACGAGTTTTATTCAGCGATGAGGCAACGGTTCATGTCTGTAGTGTTATCAACAGAGATAACTGCAGAATTTCGGAGTCTGTAAACCCACACGCCGTCCGTGAGATTGAACGTGACAGTCCCAAGGTTCACCTCTGGTGCAATCTCCTACATAATCGCATCATCGGCCCAATCTTTTTCGCTGAAAACAGTCACATCCAATGTTTATTTTGACATGCTGAGCGAGTTTGTTACCTCCCAATTGGAGAGCCTGCAACCGGCGATCATCTTCCAGCAGGACGGCCCACTTCGTTTTCGTGAGTTTCTTCATGAAACCGAAGAGTGTTGTTCAGTATGCGATAGATTGGACGGGATGGTCCAATTCGTTGGCCTCTACGATCCCCGGATCTTATCCCCCCTAGACTTTGTTTTCTATGGGGCTATGTGAAAGGATACTGTGTATCGCAAAAAGGTTCCGAATGTGGATGGGCTGAAGCACATCACAAATATTCCTGAGGACATGCTCGGTTGAACATGGCAGGAAGTCGAATACCGTCTCGATGTTATTCGTGCAACCAACGGCGCGCATGTGCAGCTCTACAAGCATCTCAATAAGTTTTGGAACGTGCTGTTCAATATTCAATAAACGGATTTTTCTTCTCTTATTCCGTTACTCTTTTATTGAGGGTCAAAGTTGTAAAGATAATTTTGGAACATCCTCTATATATCTCTCTCTCTTTTCTTCTTTCGATTTTCAAGAAACCCGATTTTAAAATTTATTTCTTTAACGGAGAGCGTTTCTGGAACAAAATGATTTACATACAATTTAAACTTTTTTCTTAACGCAAAAATGTGCCACTAGACGGCGTGAGCTCACGTTTCCGTGTACAGAATTTTTGCTACAATAACTATGGGACTAAAAATCTGATTGAAAAAAAAATTATTCTTTAGTCAGACACTACTAACTATGAACACATTTTGTGTATATTTGATTCCCAAAATAATGCTGCACAACAGGGGGCGCAAACATTTAATCCGTTTTTGACGATATACCTGCTTCTAAATTAACTACTTTAAATATTCCTTTAACACCGGATACTAATTACCTTGTTGAACACTTTGCTTGCACTTGTGGAGATTTTTGAAGTGCTGTTGCTAGGTGTTGTTTGAGTATTTCTGTTTGACGCTTTATCTCCGCTTCATGAAAGCCTATTGAATTACTATTTTTTTCACTCTATGCAATTTGCTACAATAAAGATGGGAAACGTTATTCTCTTTAAGTAATGAACAGCTTTCCCGCTGAAGGTCCTAAATGTTAGAACATTTTTCTCGCCATCTCTGCTCGAAAGAGACGTACCTGAAAAATTATTTTTCCTTAGCGTAGTTTTTACTATGAAGAATAGTTTTCGAATTTTGCAATTATGAAAAAATTATTCCGCTAGGGAACGTAGAATTATATCATGCGTCCCTCTAATCTTTCCTTCTAACTCTTAGAACTGAAGATTCCTTTTGTATCTGATGATTCCTTTGTTTCTAGGACGTAGGCAGCACCTGGAAGAACAATAGTCCAAGAAATCCCCATTACAGGAGTGTCAGCGGCATGTTGTCAACTCGAACTTTGAAACCAAAAAAGACCTGTATTGTAATAATTTAAATTTACACGTGTGAGCATTTGTGATTAGCTTTGCATATTAATGGATGTTTTAGGATTTGAAAACTCCTTTCTTTCTGATGTCTTCCTTCTGCTATCAGAAATATTTTATGCACAATTTGTTAATTTTCCTAACATACCTTTCAAGTACCAGGGCAGTAAACAGCTGATTCTACAGGTTGTGCCATATAAAAGAGGCCCGAGTATAATGAACGACAAAGTCAGGGAATGTTACTAGACATGAAAAAACTGTTACAAAGTCACGGAATGTTACTAGGCATGAAAGAACTGAAGATTTCTTTGTATCTGATGATTCCTTTGTTTCTGGGACGTAGGCAGCACCTGGAAGAACAACAGTCCAAGAAATTACCATTACAGGAGTGTCAGCGGCATGTTGTCAACTCGAACTTTGAAACCAAAAAAGGGCCTGTATTGTAATAATTTAAATTTACACGTGTGAGCATTTGTGATTAGCTTTGCATATTAATGGACGTTTTAGGATTTGAAAACTCCTTTGTTTCTGATATCTTCCTTCTGCTATCAGAAATATTTTGTGCACAATTTATTAATTTTCCTAACATACCTTTCAAGTACCAGGGCAGTAAATAGCTGATTCTACAGGTTGTGCCATATAAAAGAGGCCCGAGTATAATGAACGACAAAGTCACGGAATGTTACTAGACATGAAAAAACTGTTACAAAGTCACGGAATGTTACTAGGCATGAAAAAACTGTTACTAGACATGAAAGAACTGAAGATTTCTTTGTATCTGATGATTCCTTTGTTTCTGGGACGTAGGCAGCACCTGGAAGAACAACAGTCCAATAAATTACCATTACAGGAGAGTCAGCGGCATGTTGTCAACTCGAACTTTGAAACCAAAAAGGGCCTGTATTGCAGTAATTTAAATTTACACGTGTGAGCATTTGTGATTAGCTTTGCATATTAATGGACGTTTTAGGATTTGAAAACTCCTTTGTTTCTGATATCTTCCTTCTGCTATCAGAAATATTTTGTGCACAATTTATTAATTTTCCTGACATACATTTCAAGTGCCAGGGCAGTAAATAGCTGATTCTACAGGTTGTGCCATATAAAAGAGGCCCGAGTATAATGAACGACAAAGTCAGGGAATGTTACTAGACATGATAAAGAATAGTTGAAATGACAGATAACAGGAGTAATTTACCTGCGCTTACAACAATTGCTGAAAGTGCTGTCCTCCGACATCAAGACACAGCTGGACACGACGGAACATGTTGTTCGTAACGCACCACAACTCATCGGCAGTAATCTGGGCTATGCCATCCATAATGTTCACTTTTAATTCATCAAGGGTGTGCGGATTAGTTGCGTACACTTTACCTTTCAATGCTCCCCACAGATAAAAGTCACAGGTGGAGAGATCGGGTGATCTGGGTGGCCATAGTCCCTTCGATACAGTTCTGCCCTCCCCAAACACTTCATGCACAGCACGTAGACACTTCCGCGCAGTATGCGCCGATCGTGCTGAAAGAAAGCATGTGTTCTCTCTTTTTCTGTAAGTGCGGCGACAAACGGGTTGAACAGTTGCTGAACATAGCGCTCAGAGTTGATGGTGTCAGTGAAAAAGAATGGGCTGACTATCCTCTTCGCAGATACAGCACATCAAACGCCTATCTTTTGGTCGTACAGAGGAGTCTCCATTGTCCGTCTGGGATTCGTGTCGGTCCAAATCCTGCTGTTTTGCGCATTGACATACCCGGACAGATGAAACCATGCTTCATCTGTCATGTAATAAAGTGTTGGGTCCATTTCTCCGCTGACAATGGTCTTTTGAAACCACTTACAATATTGCATCCATTTTGCATAATCAGGAGTTTTAAGTTCTTGGAGCGCCATAACTTTGTACGGCCGAAAATGCAAATCCACCTTAAGTATGCGTAGTCATGACGTGGCAGATATTCCCGTTACAGACGGTAATCGGCAAATCTACTTCCGAGGGCTTTGTAACATCATTGTGCATACATCCTTGATACTGTCTTCAGTACGAATTGTCTTGGGTTTGTTTCTTTTGCTGTTGCACACCGTGCCGGTTTCACGAAATTTCCGCACTAACTTCTGTACCACTGATTTCGCCGGTGCTGAACAATGTGGAAATTTTTCTGTAAAGAACTCATTTAAAACCTTGTATGAGTTATTTCTGAAATACTGTTCCACAATAAAAACCCGCTCTGGCTGTGACTAACCACTCCGGAGAATTCCTTTGCAGCTGTACAAGCAGAAACCGGTTAGAAGTGGAACAAAGCGGTTTTAACTGGAAACCCGCCAAACAACTTTAACCTGCCTAACAACGTCTGGCCACGGGGCGTCTTTTTAATATGGCACACCCTGTATTTCTGGATGTTTTAGGATTTGAGAACTATTTTGTTTCTGAAATCTTCCTTCAGCTATGAGAAACATTTTGTGCACACTTCGGTAGTTTTGGTAACATACTTTTCAAGTGCTAAGGGAGTAAATAGCTGATTCTATTTCTGGATGTTTTAGGATTTGAAAATCTCTTTGTTTCTCATATCTGCCATCAACTATGCGAAACATTTTGTGCACAATTTGTTAGTTTTCATAACATACTTCTCAAGCATAAGGGTAAGTAAGCAGCTGACTCTATTTCTGGATGTTTTAGGATTTGAAAATCCCTTTATTTCTGAGAGCTCCCTTCAGCAATGAGGAACATTTTGTGCACAATTTGGAGTTTTCGTAATATACTTTTCAAGCGCTAGCGGGAGTAAGTAGCTATTAACAGTCCTGCACGTTCTACGAATGGTGAATCTAAAAAATCATTTTTGAGCATACAATTAAAGAAAGGAAAAGGTAGATCCGTAACTGTTTTACGATTTAGAACAGGGTCGTGACGTCAATGTATACGGTTTGACGTAAAACGGTAGTAGGCTTTGGCGCCCCTTAATTTTAAATCAAACTTTCATGGAATTTTTACAGCATTTCAATGTTTCTAGCATAACTATCTTTAAACGTATCAGCAGTTTGGACAATAAAGCTAAGCCATCCTTTTGAATGCTTTGGTTTTCTGACTTTTCTAGGTGTGGAAATGGTAGAAAACTTCAAGCTGACAATATACCAAAGCCGCCATTTTGATTCTTTTTTTTTGTTTTCGGACTTTTTTTATATCCGGACCTTAAGAACTATTAGCATTCTGTACCGTAAAGCTAAGCCACTCTTTTGAAGGTTTGATTTTCAGACTTTCCTGGGTGTTGCAGTGGTAGAAAAACTCAAGCAGACATTATTCCAAAGGCACCATTTTGATTTTTTTGGTTTTCGGACTCTTCTTGGTATCCGGACCACCTATTAGCATTTTGAACAGTGAAGCTAAGCCATTCTTTTGAATTATTTGGTTTTTAGACTTTTTTAGAAGTGGTGAAAAAATTCAAACAGACAATATTCGTAAGCCGTCGTTTTGGTTTTCGTATTTTTCTACGTATCCGGACCTTAAGACTTATCAGCATTTTGGACAAGAATGCAAAGCCACACCTTTGAATTTTTGGTTTTCAGACTTTTCTGGGTCTAAAGTGTTGGATCCATTTCAGAAAAATTCAAGCACACAATATTTCAAAGCCGCCATTTTAATTTTTTCGGTTTTCGGACTTTTATAGGTGTCCGGACCTTAAGACCTATCAGCATACCAATTTTTGGATCTCTAGGTCATTTAGAAGTTGTCGAACAATTCGGGAAAAATTCATGCAGATAATATTCCGAAGCCGCCATTTAGTTTTTTTTGGTTTTCGGACTTTTCTAGGTATACAGACCTAAAAGGCCTATCAGCATGCCAATATTCGCGGATGGACACCCACGCAATTTCCCACTTTTCTTTATATATATACATAGATATCTATAGCACTTGGATATACTTACAAGATTTAATTAACTACGTTAGTTAATTAATGAAACTTTCGAGTATACTAAACGTGACGGCTAAGTAGCTAACACAACTGCAGTCATCCTCCCAATGCAACGTTCACTTGGAGGGTGAAAGGGGAAATTGGCACAATTCCAGGAATTGTTATCTCATGTTTATCCTCTAGTGCATCCCCATTCCATTACTCTGCTGTATCTCTCTCTGATTGTCCCCAGAAATTCACTTTAATGTTCCCCACCCATCCTCTTTTCGCCAAAGAGTAGATGGTTTGCTGACGCGATATACCCAAGCCAAAGACCCTTGGAATAGGTATCGAAGAGGGTCTCCTGCAGAACTCGCTTGTTGAATATTTGGTGTACTTCTTCCCCGTGTCTTTTCTACAAAATTCTTCCACCAGCACTCAAGCATGACCCTGTTTTATTGCATAAATCCCGGGATTTTAAATATTTTGTTCGTTAAAAACGATTAAATTAGCTTTGAATTAACATTACACGATAAATCCAAAATCTCGTTACATACGGTATCGTTATAAACGGGTTCTATTGCACTTTGAAACGATGACAATAACAGCACAAATTTTACAATTACTGAAAGATTACAAACCTGATGGTATCTCCTTCAACAGCAATCACACGCTTGATTATCTTCTGATCAGGATCACGTGGAGACCTAGATAAAAAGAAAAAAATAATTGTCAGTGTGTTCCTTCCAGAAACAAAATATAACTTTCTAAATGATAAAAACACGAAAACAAGCAAGCATTTTTGCAAGATTTGTAACGCAACTTTCTTTTCTATTTCCAGTTATGTAAATTTTGGTTTATTCTCCTTAAGCATTTTCTGACCTTAACGCTCAGTTCCCTCTAAAACGTGGAAAGAGAGATGAGTTTGTCTATTTACATTCTCTCTCTCTCTCGTTGAATGTTTTTGTGGCAACCTGACTTGATGTCAAAATTTGAATGACGTATGTTAACGAGACTGATAAAAGTGTAACAGCTCCCTCGTTAGAAGTCGGCTAGATTGTGAGATCATGGCTTAATCAGAGAAGACCGAAGGATTACTCTGTCCGCTGTTGCTGCACTTTTGGATATCAGCTATGGATCCGCACATGCCATAGTGTATATGTATGATGAAGGTTGAGACCCATTTCCTGAAACGTTATGAAGATCCGAGTGTTTTGGAGCGAACTGTCACCGGCGATGAGAAATGGGTTCATCACTGAGAACCGGAAAGCAAGAGACAAAGCATGCAGTGGAAACCCCCGTCTTCTGCGGTAAAGAAAAAATTCAAACCACAGCCCTCCGCCAAAATATCAGGCTGACCTTTTTTTGGAACACGAATGGTCCTATTCTAGCGCATTTTCAGGAACACGGACAAACAGTTACAAGTGCAACGTACTGTGCTATGCTTAGAGAAAAACTTAGACCTGCAATTCAGAGCAAAAGAAGAGGAATGCTGTCAAGAACAGTTTTGCTGCACCATGACAATGCACGTCCCCATGTAGCGGCCACAACAAGAAGGCAATGCGGAAACTGCGGTTTGAACGTCTTCCACGTCCTCCTTACAGCCCTGATCTCAAAGAGGCCTTACGCAGTCACAAGTTTACCTCTGATGATAAGGTAAAGAAAGCGGTGCAGACCTGGATTCGGAAGCAGACGAAAACCTTCTCCCAAGGAATGAAGAAGCTAGCGGAACGATACAAGAAGCGCATGAACTTGCAAGGAGACTATGTGGAGAAGTGAGATAAGCTATATCTTTATTTGATCACAGTTACCGACATGAAATGTATGCTGCCTTTACTTTTTGATTCTCCCTCGTAAAATATTACTTATTTACGTGGCCGTTAGTATAATCCAGAGTTCCTTTAGTTATAAGTTAGATATTTTAAGCTATCCGGAACACGACTTAACAGAACGTTTCAGTACAAAGAGTATCTACATTGAAGTAATGCTAGTGTTTTGGTGTAACATAGACAACTAACTGATATCCACAGCAAAATACGCGAAAAACATTACAGGTTCCCTTGTGACATGGATTTGCCCCATATGCAATATATGAAATGAAGAAATTAATATGCTGTTCAATTTACTGATTTCATTTGATCCGCACTGTGGCGAAATTACACGAGTTCGATAAAGAAGGGAAACGTAAACATGCTACCAGAGTGAGCCAATGGTTCGTTCCGTGTTTTGAGCTCCACATAATGTTGGGTTTCCATTCCTGTGAGAAACGCGCCTGCGCCAACTTGGTATCGCAACGATATGGATCACATGAGCCTGATGACGTGCATTTGGCACGGAGCTTAGGTGAGAAGAGGATGGAGATCGATGAAAGTGCTGTTCAGGTGCTCCTAAGCCATTACTGGAAACCAGAGAGGGAAATGTGTGCAGTTGGCGTCGTATGTCAGAAATGATGAAAAGTGGACATTCCTATGCTATCCTACCACTAGAAACCAGTTGCTCAGAAAGCACAACCAGAAGACATACCCAGTGGTGCAAAGAAGGTTGTTCAAGCTTAAGGTCATGCTATGTGTTTAGTGGAATTGTGAGCGTCCTGTGTACTGGGAACGCATGGCAGATAATCAGGATGTGGAGAGGAACATTGATGACGAGCAAATGTGGTGGGTGCGTAATGCTCTATGCCACACCAACGCTACCCAACGCTCTTCAATAGGAGTCCGGCGTTGCTGCAAGTGGATAATGCTTCAAGTCACACCTCCAGAACTGTGCGCCGGAACTACAGGAAGTGGAAAGGGTTGAGATCCTACCTCATCCACTATACAGTCCGGATCTCAACCCATCCGACTACCGCCTGTTTCACTCCATGGCCCATTTTATACAAAGACGACACTTCGCTTCATTGTTGATGTTGAATCTGGCATCAGAGAGTTTCTGCCTGCGAAATATGCCAAGTGGTACCTTCGTGGGATCATGGCTCCAGTTGAGCGTTGGCCAAGTACTATAGAAAACAACGGCCTGTAATTGCTGAATAAGGTGAGCGTCTATGGCTTTCTTACATCTTAAAAGTTTTTAGCTAAACACGGGACGAACGTTTGACTCATTCTGGTGCTAGTAGTGCATGCAGGAATTAAATCCATCAAAGAAGCTGTGAAATAAAAGAGTTTTAATGGAAGATGAGCTACTGTGACCAACATTTGTTACGCTTTCCCCCCTATACCAGGGTTGCGTCCATGAGCATGAATTCGTTGCAATACATCGAAAATTAAAAAGAGGCAATTTGGATTCCGCTGATTGGCGGGAAACCATGCAACACACACTCACAATAATGATCAGAAGGACTTAGCACGAACACAACATTTAATTACACTCTTAACAGCTTGGATAAGAATTAAGGAGAAGAAACACCCAGCACCATTATTAGCTAGAGGTGTTAATCTGAGTCGTCATCACTCCTGACCAGATGAACATTCTGTGAAGGAGTTCACACCTCATGTGTCCGGCCTTAGTTTTCGGAGATCCACTCGCTGAGTTCTTACAATGAGAAACAAAAATGTACTTACTTGCCCTCAAGGTAATCCTTTAGCATTTCTGCTCCAATTTAGCGCTTTGGAGAAACACACACACGCACAAGCAATCATGGGGGATGACGCACTCTCTGGGTATCACCTGTGTGGGCCAATAATCTGTCTGATGGCCTAGGAATATTTTCCCCCAGGAGACCAGATTTTCTTCTTCTCACCGATTGCGAGTGGCAGAGGGTAGTGGAGCATAGGAGTGGTCCACAATTCGCCCAAAAAGGCTGCTGGTCTCAAGAGCGTCTCTTCCGCGCTCTTCTTGACGACGTGTCTTTTTGCCCTGAGATTGGACGGCAGTCGTTTCACTTCTCAGTTTGTTCCTCACCAATGTTGCGGAATAGCGCAGCTCGTTCCTGCTGCTCGAATTTGGCTGGTAATTTTGGACTTGGCGTCCGCTATTCGGTATGAGGAAAGAATGCCCACGGAAAAAACGCCCACGGAAAAAAGGCCCACGGAAAAAACGACCACTTCTCGAAAATAGGAAAAAACGCCCACGGAAAGATCGCCCACAGACAAAATGCTCACGGGAAAATATGTGATCGACTGATAAGTTTATATGTCTGTTATAAACGGTGTTCGGACAACTGGTCACAGACTGCTGGCCAAAAAAGCGTTAGGGGTCATATAAAAATTGCGGTTTCTTGGCCACCTCACCTACATAACGAAAATGGGTGTAGAAGAATTGGCCACCGGACAACTGGCCACAAAAGTTCAAGGGTGTGGGGGTGGGGGGTTGTAAGTATTATCGATTTTTGGCCTACATTGAGAATTGAATTCCTGGTGGCGGCCACTGAGAATTTTTCCGTGACTCACTTATAAACGTGGAAAGAGCGATGACTTCTGTTTGATTATTGACAATACTTGTTATGTAAATTTTACGAATATGGGAATGACATAATGAAAACTTTTAGAAGGGCCTAAACATTAGTCCTTATATTATTTTCTGCCTGAGTAATACCGCAATATAAATAATCTGATGTGTTACGTAAACGTTATGAATATAACATCGTTAGAACAAAAACTGTTAAATAGGCTAAGACCTAGAACTTAATATTTACTGCTTAAGTAAAAGCGCAATGCTATTGACTTGATTTGATATGCAAACATTATGAATATGAAGTCGGCGAATTAAAACTGTTAAAAAGGCGAAGCCTGTGAATTAATTAAGTAAAAGAAAAATATTACAAACATTTATGTAAATATTTAGTGCCAATCGTAAAGAAGCAGCGTTATGATTAGAATCATTCTTTCATACAATCATTATTAGAATACAGCAGCTGCTGAACAATCAGATATTAATCTAGCTTAATACTCTGCAGAGAGGGAAATGTATATTATACCAGTGAAAATGTGTGTTAATGCGTATTTTTCTGGAAAAAAGATGTATTTGCGTAACTTGACACTTCTCACGGGGGAAGACCCGCCCTGACCGCTGGCCAACCGATAAATTTAGATGACATATATGGCTTGTTACTTCAGCCCTGTTGTTACTTGGTGTGTTCGCTTGCATGTCTCCCGATTGACGAAAGGCAGATGTATCTTCCCTTCCCCTCGCCCCGCCCCTTGCTGTAGAAAGAGAGAGAGACAAGGGAGCCACACAAATAGTTTGATGATCGCACATTCAAAATATTTAGCCTTCAAGTGACTCTGTTTTCATATCTTAAAATTAAATGCATTATACTTTACAATTATTTATAAATAAAATAATCTGACTTTTAATGATTTTCCTTTTAATTGATATAGTTAAATAATAACCATGCATAGTTTTATAAAAATTAAGACCTTACTTTAAAAAATAAGAGTAGTCAAAAATTTATTACAGTAAAGCCGAACTGGAAATTTAGGAAAGTAGCTACTCTACAGTAGGAAGCTGAAAGTTAACAATCTTATTTGGCTCTTCATTAATATATATATATATATATATATATATATATATCAATTAAAACTAACATTATTTATTTATAAATACTCCAATTGGCTCTTCATGAATTTTTATATGGTTAGAATTAAATAAATGGGCCTCACGTGCCTACTCAGCAAACCTGGGGGGGGGGGTTGTATGATAATTGTGAACTATATAGAATTTCTTGTCCGATCGGGAGATTTTCACCATTTATACCATTTACGAACTACAACTGGAGACATTATCTCAGGGCATGAACCTACTGAGCAAACCTGTCGGGGGGGGGGGGGGGGTAATACCAAAGGTGTAAAATATGAAGAATTTCTCTTCCTACCCGGAGATTTTCGTCGTTCACATGCCTTCAGGTAATGTGTCGAGTTGTAGCTGCTAATTGCTGAGAATCTCCCGATCGGCCGGAATTGTTCGTATTTTACACTTTTGGTATTACCCCTCCCCCTCCCTCTCCCTCTCCTCGCCGACAGGTTTCCAGAGAGTGGATATGCGCTAAGAAAATTTGTCGAGTTGCAGTTTGTAAATGCTGAAAATCTCCCGATCGGAAAAGAAATTCTTGATAATTTATGATTTTGGTTTCCCCCCCCCCCGACTAGTTTCCTGAGGCCGCAGATACCCTCAGATAATTCGACGAGTTGTAGCTTGTAAACGCTGGAAATCTCCCGATCGGACCAGACATTCTTTATATTTTAGGTTTTAAGCACCCACTCCCCTCCCCCGACAAGTTTCCTGGGTTTGCACATACTCGCAGAGAATTTGTTTAGTTGTAGTTTCTTGAAAAATATCGTATAGCAGTTGGCTTGAAGACAACGGTGAATCATTAGTATGTTTTTAAATAAATGTTGCATAAGACTACCACTGCTTTCAGGCCAACACCATACAACCTCTACAGTCCATCAGTGCAATCCGAACTTTCCTCTCGTGTTTGTAAGGTTTGCAGAAAATATTTTACACATCAAATTATTAATATTGCGGTATTACTCAGGCAGAAAATAATATTAGGGCTAACGTTTAGGCCCTTCTAAAAGTTTCCATTCCGTCATTCCCATATTCGCGTTATGTAGGTGAGGTGGCCAAGAAACCGCAATTTTTATATGACCCCTAACGCTTTTTGGCCAGCAGTCTGTGACCAGTTGTCCGAACACCGTTTATAACAGACATAAAAACTTATCAGTCGACCACATATTTTTCCCGTGAGCATTTTTTCTGTGGGCATATTTTCCGTGGGAGTTTTTTCCTATTTTCGAGAAGTGGGCGTTTTTTCCGTGGGCGTTTTTTCCGTGGGCTTTTTTCCCGTGGGCATTCTTTCATACAATCCCGCTATTCGCCTTCGTTCTTTTTGTTTTCTGCTGCACGGCGATCCGAGCGAAACTATCAGCGTCTCCGCTCCAGCGTGTCTCCGGTCTCTCCGTGTTGCTAAGTGTACTCCTCTTTTTCGTCCCGAGCTCAGACTCGTAAAGCTGTCTGTCTCTGCACAACGTTGCTGAATGTCATCTGGTCTTTCTCATGATGTTCGTCCCCGCATGCAACTGTAGATTTTTGGCCGGCCTCTCAACAAGCGCGCTGCCTTATCTGGTCAGCAGCTTCGCATCCTCAAAGAGCGTTCTCCGAAGTTTCTACACAGGAATTCGGTTAACGCCCAGGAAGCCAAGACAAGGAAATTTATTACCTTGTCTTTACCACTTGCGACGTCGTTCCTGAGAGGCCCGAATGGGGAAATAAGGCATATAAACACTTACAGGTCCTCTCAAAAATTGCTGCTTCTCCCAGCTCATTTTTGACCCCGCGTAACAATATGTTACACAAAAATACTCGAAACTTACATAAAATATAGAAGCGCATGTACGCTTATCAAAGCAGTCAAAGGACTGTATCAAAGATCAGTAACAAAGATAAAAATGGGCCAGAAAACTCCAAAAGGATTCCTAGTGACCTAATTACTAAGACAGGGATGTTGCATATCTCCAACATTATTTAAGATTGATGTGGAACAGGCTTTGAAAGAATAGAAAAGGAAGTGTCGAGCAGTGGGGATTCATTTAAGTGGAACGATGGTATTTACTTTACAATTCACTGATGATCAAGTACTTCTTGAAGAAGATAAATATGATTTGGAGTATATGACTAGAAAAATAAAAGAAGAATATGAAAAATGGGAATTAACTATGAATTTAAATAAAACAAAATGTTTAGGCATTGGAAATAATGAAACAAACCTACAGCTAGAAGATAACGAAGTAACTGAAAGATGTGATCGTTATAATTAAATAGGTTTCATACAAACAAGCTAGTGATAACGTAGCGATCAGCGAAACAGTACAACATTGACACCCGATTGTCTCAGAAACTAATAGAGATACAAAAAAAAGTGAATCAAACCTTTTTTTGTAGGAAATTTTGTAAGCTTTAATTTTGTAACTCGTATTTTTGGGCTACGACGAACCGTTTTTGAGATATTCACGAAAAACAAAAAAAAAACGAACTTATTTTTCAAGATGGCGGCTAGAGCTCACCTCTGATTTGTCAGGATTTTTGATATAATCTCCACTAGATACTTATAAACAAGTGTGCCAAGTTTCAAAACTTTCATGCTTATTTCATCTGAAAACCCTATTTTGACCGGACTATGGGGGGAAAAGAGCAAGAAAAAAGAGTAGGGACCAGCCTACAGATAATATAACAGGCGTATACTATAACGATCGTTTCTTACGTTCGTCTAAATCTGAATAACAGTAGTAATAAAGATAAACATTGTTTTCGAAAAACTAACAGTCAAAATACTTTCTATTTCCGATTCCACAGTTTGGTAAATATTTACTTTATGACGCACATATTATCATTCATTGGTTTTACGACAATAACGTCATTAATCCATCTACCTAAGTAGTGCTCAATGTGAGGAATTAGTAAACCTTATTGTTTGTTGTTATGATTCAACTCCACTTAGAATGTACCGGACTGTGGCAGTGAGTGACACAAATAATTGCAATGTGTTGTACGCAAATAAGTGTATACTCTCAAATCACTAGTTTTATTTCATCCCCACAAAGGTTTTGACATGCGAAAAATGCATAGCGTATATTATCAACAAAGATTGCCGGAGTGCTTTCGATTTTTATAACAATTTTACCATAGATAGTTTAGAAACATTTTGCGGCCCCCATAGCAGCAAAGCTCCGGTGCATCGCACTCGCTGCATTCCCGTTCCACCACTCTTGTCAGAAGCAGTTGGTCCTCTTATATTCGGGGTTTCACGGAAAAGTAACAAACAGAACTACAAACAAATAAAAATAACAAAAGAAAAGAAAATGTCTCATGTCCAAATGAAGAAAAATCAATATTTATTTCCATTATTTCTTCTATGATGAATGTGACGTTCTCTTGCAGAACACAACTTTCCTCCTGAAAACTCATAACGCTAAATACCTTTATCGTTCTCTCTGTTATTTCTCACAGGATGTTTTGTTTCACACGCTTTCTTCAGCAGTTTTCGTCGTACAGTTCTTCTTTTCGCAGAACCTACCTGTTGTGATTACCTGTATAACATGTTTCAACAACCGCACCAGTTCAATATATCTTAAACCTAGAGACTGATACAAATGAAGAGTGTCCTTTTCGATTAAAATGATCATTATTTTGCAAACATTAATCTTCACGAGGAAACTTGTTTCATTGATTCTGCTGTTCGTCTTAATGAATGCTTCCCCACCGTCGCGAATGGCAGTTTGATTATCCGAAACTTGGATCGAACATAAGGGTTCTCAACTGACGAGTGCACAACCATTTGTATGCCTGATCACCTCCTCTATCCATCATATTTCCCAAAGATACGACGACGCTACAAATTTGAATCTGGAATGTTGTGGATCGGTATCTTCTTTCCAGTTATTTCGTATTTTCTTCGCTGGCATTCTAACTAGGGTAAGCAATCAAAATTATCTGTCAAGCTTCAAGCAGAAATCCTTACTAGTTTATGAGAGACGGACAAATGCGCACAGGATTCTTTTCTTTTCTTTTTTTTTTTTTTTGTTGAAGCTACACGCACCTTTCTCGACAGTAGTAAAGCACCCATGAAAAAAATTTCGATGTAACAAAAATGGGTAAACCAAGACATCGCTCTTTCCACGTTTTAGCAACACACAGCAACCGAAAAGTTGTGATTCGGTCACGGCTGGGGAATCGAATCCCAGATCTCCCGATATGTAGCCGAACGCGCTAGCCTTTGGCCAACAATCCACGGCGCTATGTGTGTTTTTCTGTCAGCTTCTGACATCATAAATCCGTAAGATGGGCTCAGTTACTGAGACGTCTCCATCTGGTGGGCATTAACGGCACTGGCTATATATTAATTACAGCAATAAAATCCAAAGGGCGAGATCCAAAGTGAAAATCCTCCAAATACGTGGCGTCAGTGAATTAACAAAGACATCGCTCTTTCCACGTTTTAGCAACACACAGACAACAACGAGTGATATAGATTAAGATAATACAACGTAGTTGTCACAAATGTTTATTTTCTCCTGCCGACCATGGTTTCGCTGGGTATTGACCTAGCTTCATCAGGACGAATGGCCTGATGAAGCTAGGTTAAGATACTACGTTGTATTATCTTAATCTATATATAATCGTCACAAGACTGTAGTCTTTGAGATAAAGAATGAGGGATATGTTTTCAGAATGCCTACAGCACACCTTATGTATCCTCCAAGCCAGCTCACGACCCGTGCCTTCTTCATTGGCTACGCACTGCTGACGTCAAAAGTAGGAGGTGGTCACAATAATGCGACTTGACTGTGTATCTCCGTTGGCTGAGTCGGTGGACATCATCAGTAAGTCCATCTGACGTGAAATTCTACGCGACGATCTGGGAAAACGAAAACTTAATGCCAGATTGGCACCCCGCATTCTGAATGATGACCAAAAGGAGGCTTGTCGGCGATTTGTTCCCATCTGCTGGGTACTGCAGCTGAGGATCCTGATTTTTTGCTCCAGGATTATTACAGGAGATGAAACATGGTGCCTGCAGTGTGATCCACAAACCAAGCGACAAAGCGCTGAATGGAAAGGTGCCCACTCACAGTATCATGCAGACATTGCATCTATCCAAGCAGACGTGTCAAAACAAGTCGTGGGCATCCCGGAAAGTGCCTTTCTGAACTGTTTCAGGATCTTCAGAAACGCTGGAAGCTGTGTGTTGATTCAGAAGGGCGGTATTTTGAGGGTGTCCAGAATTAATTGCGAGTACAGTAGGACCGCGATTATCCGAGCTGTTGTGGACCGAGCCTAGCTCGGATACCCGCAAAAACTTGGATAATACGGACCTTATTGCAATTTGAGGTTATAAATAAAGACGCATATGGTACAAGTTACGTTTATTTAACGGTGACTTGTTACAAACATTTAAACGCAAGATTAAGTATATATAATATAAAACAAAACTTACATAATTTTGAAAGATTTATTTAAAAAAGTAGTCCTTCAAAGTTTCCTGCTTGAAAACGCTCGCCCTCTTCGTTGCTGCCATTACACGCCAGCGTCGCGGTAGCAGAAGGTCCGTTGAAGTGGCCTCTGGTTGTTGCGCAATGTACTCATTTATTTTTGTCCCGTTTAATTTTATCATTCGCACCGCCATTTTCTCCACTACAGCTGGCCTTTTGAGAACACCATTTTCCGATTTTATCCGGATTTCTTTTCCAATTTCCTACAGTAACCTCTTCTTCATCTAAATCAACTTTTTTTACTTTTTTTATTGTCTCCTCTTGCTAGATTCTTTTAATGGCTTTTAACTTGGTCTCTAACGAAACAATAATCTTTCTTCTTTTCGCACTCATGTTGCTTTGAATCGCAAAACAGAACAACACGACTTTACACTAAGGCCTCAAATAAAAACAGAGACATTCATTTTACAAATGAAACACGACACTACACGGTTAACTGAAGCCCGCGAACAGCAGAAGACACCGACTTACACTGACTGGCCTACATCTGGTACCCTGAGGCGCGTGCGCAGGACGAGCGGGAGAGTCATAGATCGGTGACCTTGGCAAAAGCACCCCACCACTGCTGTGTACGTAATTTTGCCGGTACCTCGGATGATCGAGGCTCGGATAATCGCGGTCCTACTGCATTTTTTTTATATATTCTTTATTGCGTCAGACCTGAAATTTCAGGATGTAGGTTGTATGACGTGGAGATGGTTTTATAAACACCTCACTGCCAAGGATTTAGACGTGTAGGAAGCCTAGACAGCGGAAATATGGGAAAGACCTGGGATTTAAGCGACTTTGAAAGGGGAAGGGCAATAGGATTTACGCATGCGGATGCAAGCATCTCAGAAACGGCAAACCTTCTTGACTATGCAAGAACAAGTGTATCGAGGGTGGCTGGTGTAGAAAAAACAAAACAGTCAGCGGTCTTCCTATGGACGGAAATAACTAAGTCGGTATTCGAGGGAAACAGCAACTGGATTGTTTGAGGTGAAATCAATGTCCTAAAAACATTTTACTATGCTTTTATTTATACCCATCTCTCCTATTGTCTGGAATCCTGGTATTCAAATATAAGTGCAAACAATAAGTTATGCTTGCTCAAATTACAGAAGAAATCTGTTCGCTATATGTTGAACACAGTTTACATGTCTCATTAAAAACCATTATTTCTAAAACGAAATATTCTAAAAATTCATGAAATTTTTACCTTGAAACTACATAGGTATCATGTTTTTTAAAATAATGCATCTTAAACTGTCTATTTTTCAATCTGACATCAAATATCTGGATTATTATATCTTCACCAGATCTGTTGCTAACAACAAATTATGTCAGCCGTGTGTTAGACTTAATTATGGTTTAAATAGCATACTGTATAAAGCCATTATCCTATGGAATAATCTCCCAGAGAGCATCAGATCCCTGGAAAATATCAAAACGTTTTTCTTGTCTCTGTGAAATTACATTGTAAATCACCCTTATCTCCATAACGAATCTTAATCCTATCATTAAATTGTAGTTCCAAGCATGCTGCTAACAGTGGTGCTTCTGTTATAACCATATATATTGCTTTCATATATGCCATATGTTTTATTCCTTTTCTTACATCTGATAGGGGGAATCGCCTTACAACCAATGTGTTCAGACTCCTCCCGGCGCGTTGCATTTTCATATAACTGTAAGTTTTAAATGTGTGAAATAAAATAACTGTAATTGTATACTCCCAGTCATCGTAAGAGCGTACCACTATATGGGTACGAAACAGTATCTCCGCTAGGTAAAATAGTCCCTAGAATTTAAAGCGAAAAGCAGTAGAATTATTGAATATACACTGGCGGAAAGTGAAAAAAGAACACCAAGAAAAAGACGTCTGATACCAACGAAATTTATACAGCATAATAACGGAATACAGAGGATAACGTGATCACAAACACTATGGCAAAATACAGCTGTATTTGCTGGTAAACTGAAAAATAACATTTCCATGTAACATGGTTAGTACGAGGTTGAACCGCCATGAACTGCGTCACACTGTGCAATTCTGGCATGGAGTCTGTCGTACAGATGTTGGATGTAAGTTTGGGGTATTGAGTTCCAAGCGTCCTCAACCTGGACGCGTAAATCGGGGATAGTCGTGGCTGGCCGTGGAGACCGGATAAGTCGTTGTCCCATAAAATCCCACACGCGCTCAATGGGGGACAAATCCGGTGAACGTGCAGGCCATGGAAGTTGTCTTACACCCTGAAGTGCATGTTGCATTGCACGTGCCGTGTGTGGGCGTGCGTTATCTTGCTGGAAAACACCACGATGGACCGACCTTACAAATGGCACAACAACGGGCTGAATGATGTTGTTGATGTAGGAGGTGCTGTTTAACGTACCCGGTACAAACACTAGTTGCGTACGGGAGTGATAGCTGATCGCTCCCCACACCAGGAGACCAGGTGTAGGCCCTGTGTGTCGCTGGCGGATGCAAGAAGGGTGGAGACACTCTCCTGTGCGTCTGCGAATACGCATACGGCCATCGGAGGCTCCCAAGCAAAATCTGCTTTCATCGCTGAACACGACAGATCGCCATTGCGTTCTCCAGTGCAGACGTTCGCGACACCAATGCAGCCGTTCCTGACGGTGGGCTGGAGTCAGAGGCATACGTGCACGTAGTCCTGCATCCAGTAGACGGTTGCGGATTGTTCGCACAGTCACCTCAGGTGCAACGGCAGCTCGGATTTGCGTCACAGTGGATGTTCTGCTTGACAACGCCGCTCTTCTTATGCGTCGATCGGTCCGCTCATCAGTCCGTCTGTGACTCCCGGTTCCACGTCTTCTCGTGTGGGAATGTTCCTCGGTTCATCTACGCCACAATCGTACCACCACCGATACTCACTGTCCAATTCGCTCCGCAATACGACGATACGACCACCCGGCCTCGCGGAGTTCGACTAGACGACCTCGCTCAAAATCCGATAACGGCTGAATTCGTACAAGTCTTTCCATGTCCAGACATTGCAGCTTCTTCAGGGTCTTCGCATGTGTCCGTACGCCGACGACTGATTACATTCACTTCGCCGTACTCCTTAAATACCACCGACGATAATTTGGATATTATGCCGTGCTGTGGCGTAAGCGCTCACCGGTTGGTCCCGAAATTAACATCACACCTACGTAAACTCGACCCAATTAACATATGTAAATTTCATGATCGTCCGCCAATTCCTTCTTGGTGTTCTTTTTTCACTTTCTGGCAGTGTATATATGGCGAATATATATGAAATACGTGGAGATAATGTAAATGGACGATGTCTTCGCTCTGTCCAGGTTATTTTATAAACAACAGATAGCAATTGAAAAATTGCAGTTCCGACAACGCTGGGATCGAACCCCAGATCTCTCGATAACTAGTCGAGTGCGTTCGCATTACGCTACGGTGCCAACAATTAACAGCGCCATGCGTGGTTTATCAGTCAGCATCTGACTACACAAATCCGTATTGATGGTCTCAGCAACTGAGATGTCACTGGTGGCATTTAACACAACAGATATTTAATTATAGCTGATAAATCCAAAGGGCGATAGATATGGTAAATATGCAGGGTGTCCCACGATTCATTGGACAGTGGAATATCTCGTGATCGGACGAAGCTATTGAGGTGAAACAAAAAGCAATGTAAATTAGTGAAGATGAGCTACCACGGAATGCAAAAGTTGACCCCCTTCCCCGGGTTTGAGGGAATGGCAGGAAAATGAAAACGAAAATCTGCGATAAAAATATTTCGTCAATGTATAACGTATGTCAAAAGACTGCTCATTTGAAAGCCATGCTTATGAACAGATCATTAGCAAAAACACAATTGAATTTCACCGAAAGCGCGCGAAATGGCGGGGGTGCGAAATGTGATGTTCCATGTCTCCAAAACCCCAGAAATAACCCAGAAAGGAAACTGTTCGTTGCAAAATGTAGATGAATGGAGGCGTGAAACAAACGTGCTATAGGATATTGACACCTCCCCGATCCTCATATCGGGTCATGAGGACGAGGCGGCTCACCATCTGGCTGAAACCATGAGTTTTCGGATTCACTTAGTGTAGGTCCTCCAGCAAACTACGCAGAATATCGCAAAATACCATTGTGGTGGTAACGCATGCTGCGGCATAAGTGTAATCCCCATACTCATTGAAACAGATTACGGCTCATCGAGGGTGAATGTACGACATTCCGCGAATAAATGCAATTGTGCCGTTGGCCGATTCCATTGTTCTGTGTTATACGATTTAAAAAAACCACATGAAATACCGAACAGTAGACACAACAGCTTGTGCAATTAACTGTTCTCCCGTGTTGGAGGGAGAGGAGGTGTAAGGTAGAAGTGGACGAAAAACATCGCGAAAATGAGCTTGCGGTGTAAAAGATATCTACCAAAAGACAGCTGCTTTCGATGTCGTCATAGGGAATATCGCCATGTTAGCGGTCACGGGATTATGCAGATTTTGTACGAAGCTACGTACCAAGAGGTGTGAGGTCATACGTTCCTTGTTCGGCAACACCTAAACCAACTGAATACATGTCGCAGTGCGAGGGATTATGCAAATATCGTATGAGACTACATTTCCTAAAGTGAGATGTCAGACGACGTATGAACGGTGTTCCAGTTCTCTTACTGAATGCTGGCATTTCTTGCTGTAATCGTGTTGTAGACAGTAGTGTCGTTCAGTGGTATTCCTTAATTATTGCACAGCGTTGTCGACCAAGTTTTTCAGGTCAGTTTGCTTTCTTTAATTTCATTAACCTGCGGAGACCATAAGGTACGATGGTGTTCTCCAATGATGAATATGTAGATATGCTACTGATTTACGGAGAGTGTAAACGAAATTGTCGTTCAGCAGCCCAAATGTACAGGGAGAAATATCCAGACCGTCATCCGCCTAGTAAAAACTTATTTCGACATGTGGAACACAAACTGCGCAGTAGTGGCACATTGCCGTCCAGGAAAAAGGCGTACCATCCAAAAACTGCAACTGATGAGGCGCATGCTACTGCAGTACTGGGTACATTTCATTTGAATCCATGTACCTCAGTGCAACAAGTATCCGGTGAAGTAGGCATTTTGAAAACATCTGTGCACCGTATTTTACGCAATAACAAATATAACCCTTACAAGCTGCACTTAACACAAGGATTGGACGCCAATGATCCGGAAAGGAGGTTAGAATTCCTGGCCTGTTTCTCTGTCCTCATGAACAATGTCAACGTTAAGGCGAAAATTCTATGGACTGACGAAGCACGGTTCCACAACAATGGAGTTGTAAATCGGCACAATTGCCATTATTGGAATGACATAAATCCTCACTGGATGAGACAAACACGGTTTCAACGTGTTTGGGGTATAAACGTATGGTGTGGCATGCTGAATAACCACATCGTAGGTCCTTATTTTTACGAAGGTATTTTGACAGGCAATCGCTGCCTTCATTTCCTGAGGAATGTTTTACCTGGGTTGCTGGAGGACACACCTCTAAGTGAAAGGCAGGACATGTGGTTTCAGCACGATGGTGCACCACCACATACTTTTCGCCCTGTGACAGAATATTTGAATGTTCACTTTCCTAACCGATGGATTGGTACCCATGGACCAATCAAGTGGCCTCCGAGATCTCCTGATTTGACACCACTAGAATATTTCCTATGGGGTCATTTGTTTATTCAAATGAAGTGCATACACTGGACGAATTGCAACAAAGAATACGTTCAGAATGTGGAAGAATATCGCCCAGAACTGTGCAATCAGCAACACAGAAAGCACTTATGACCAGATTCGAAATGTGTCTCCAGAACAATGGTGGTCACTTTGAACACGAAATGTGATGTGGTCGTAGTTTGCTTCCTTTTATGCTTTGTTATCCAGTTGAACAGCTAATCTGCACACATGATATGTTGTCTGGGCTGCGGATTGCTCTGACATCCAACAAGTTCCACACTCTGGAATTAACGCTGACCCGAACTTGTGCGTGCAGGCACGAACACATTTGGGCACTTTATTTTAGGTCATAAGACCTGTACTTTCCAATATGGAAATTAAAATTGGTTTTTCTGTCTTGAAACAGTGACTCTTCGGTGTTGTATTCATTTTGTTGTTTAGTTAGCATGCGTAATGTCATAGGTGCATCCAAACAACAAACAGTACTGGCTCGTCACGACACACACATTACGTGGATGTGTACGACTACAAGGGTCTGGTAGAACGTTGTTTCATGCCTCCATGCATCTACATTTACAACGAACAGTTTCCTTTCTGGGTTATTTCTGGGGTTTTGGAGACATGGAAGATCACATTCCGCACCCCCGCTATTTCGCGCGCTGTCGGTGAAATTCAACTGTGTTTTCGCTAATGATCTGTTCATAAGCATGTCTTTCAAATGAGCAGTCTTTTGACATACGTTGTACATTGACGAATTTTTTTTATCGCAGATTTTCGTTTTCATTTTCCTCCCATTCCCCCAAACCCCGGGGAAGGGGGTCAACTTTTGCATTCCTTGGTAGCTCATCTTCACTAATTTACATTGCTTTTTGTTTCACCTCAATAGCTTCGTCCGATCACGAGATATTCCACTGTCCAATGAATCGTGGGACACCCTGTATATATCAAATACGTGGAGATAATGTAAATGGACGATGTCATCTCTCTGTCCACGTTTTTGTTGGCACCGTAGCGTAAATAAGAACGCACTCAACTAGTTATCGAGAGATGTGGGGTTCGATCTCAGCGGTGTCGGAACACAATGTTTCAGTTGCTATGCGTTGTTTATAAAATAACGTGGGCAGAGCGGCGACATCGTCCATTTAGTAGAATTATTGCTCAAAATCCATTTTTGTTTGCTCAGCAGTCTATCGGGCAAAACTGCAATCTATGAAAAAATTCCAAAAGTTAGAGCGCTTTTAGAAATCAATTTGATAAGAGAAGAGCCTTGAACTTTCGGCTGCTTCTGTCCATCTGGGAAATAACTTGATGAGGGGAGAAGGAATGGAAAGCCTCCCCTAACGTTTACAACACATAGACAATAAATTGACAATCTGAGAAACTCGAAGGGAAGGTTACTTAAACAGGCAGTAGGGGAAGAAGTTCGGATCTCCATTCACAATCCCCATTGCTAGTGTGATGTGTGGTTGGGTGGAGGTCAGTGCGGGAGTTATTTTTTGACAGAAAGGTAGTGCACTGTAACGCGAATGGATACCGTTCTTCCTTTCATGACGAGTCGAGACGCCCAAAAACTTTACGCTAGATTAGTGTCAGTTTATGGTTCTGGAACTTTGGACATAAGCACTGTTCGCCGTTGGGTAAGAAAATCAAAGCACAGTGGAGGAATGTTGGCCGTAAAGGATCAATCGCGGAGTGGGAGGCCCGTAATCGCAACTTGCGATTTGAACAGATAAAATGTCCATCAGCTCATCAGGGGAAATCACGGAATAACTCAGAGAACCATAGCATGTGAGCTGAATATTAGTTTAGGTAGTGCCATTGACATTTTTAACGTTTTAGGATACAACAAAGTGTGTGTTCGTTGGGTATAGCGCCACCTAACAACTGAAATGAAGAAATCAAGACTTGAAACGTGCCAAAGTTTGCATGCTCGCTATGAAAAATATGGAAGCGATTTTTTCCAAAGAATTGTGACTGGTGATGAGAGTTGGGTTCATCATTATGACCTAGAAATGAAAAATCGATCGCTGAAATACGAACACCCATCTTCTCCTCGAGCGAAAATATTCAAAACTCAAACTTCTGTCGGTAAGTGCATGATCACTGCGTTCTGGGACTGCAGACGCACTATTCATCAGGAGCACATGGTTAAATGTACGACTCTCAACTTTGAAAGCTACGTGCATACTTTTAAAAAGTTAAAGCAAAGAATAAACCGCGTGCTTGGGGTAAAGAAGGTCAGTGATTCTGCAACACGACAACGCGAAACACTACACCAGTACTTTCACTTCAGAGGTCATACAGAAAATCGGGCTTGAAGTTTTTGAACACCCTACCTACAGCCCAGACTTGGCACCATCCGACTTCTGGTTGTTTTCTGATCTCAAGAGATATCTGGAAAGAATTCAGTTCACCTCTGACGAAGGCGTTCAAGCCGCTACGAGGAAATGGTTCCGAGAACAACCTGAAGATTTTTACAGAGACGGGTTTAAAGAGACATCTGAAAATAATTCAGTTCACCTGTGACAAAAATGTTCAAGCAGCTACGAGGAAATGGTTCCGAGAACAACCTGAAGATTTTACAGAGACGGGTTTCAAGAGAGATCTGAAAGGAATTCAGTTCACCTGTGACGAAGGTGTTCAAGCAGCTACGAGGAAATGGTTCCAAAAACAACATGAAGATTTTTACATATACGGGTTTCAAGAGACATCTGAAAGGAATTCGGTTCACCTGTGACGAAAATATTCAAGCAGCTACGAGGAAATGGTTCCGAGAACAACCTGAAGATTTTTACAGAGACGGGTTTCAAGAGAGATCTGAAAGAAATTCAGTTCACCTGTGACGAAGATGTTCAAGCCGCTAAGAGGAAATGGTTACGAGAACAACCTGAAGATTTTTACAGAGACGGGTTTGAAAAACTTGTTAAACGTTGGCATATTGTATCGAAAGTGAGGGGGATTATATAGGAAAATAAAATATATAAATTAAAGTATAAATTCTGAGACTACATAGGAAAATAAAATATATAAATTAAAGTACAAATTCTGAGACTACATAGGAAAATAAAATATATAAATTAAAGTATAAATTAATAACGGGTTTTTTTCTGCAATTCACATGTGACGAAGGTGTTTAAGCCGCTACGAGGAAATAGTTCCGAGAACAACCTGAAGATTTTTACAGAGACGGGTTTCAAAAGAGATCTGAAAGAAATTCAGTTCACCTGTGACGAAGATTTTCAAGCAGTTACGAAGAAATGGTTCCGAGAACAACCTGAAGATTTTTACAGAGACGGGTTTTTTTTACAGAGACGGGTTTAAAGAGACATCTGAAAGGAATTCAGTTCACCTGTGACAAAGATGTTCAAGCAGCTACGAAGAAATGGTTCCGAGAACAACCTGAAGATTTTTACAGAGACGGGTTTCAAGAGACATCTGAAAAGAATTCAGTTCACCTGTGACAAAGATGTTCAAGCAGCTACGAGGAAATGGTTCCGAGAACAATATGAAGATTTTTACAGAGACGGGTTTCAAGAGATCTGAAAGGAATTCAGTTCACCTGTGACGAAGGTGTTCAAGCAGCTACGAGGAAATGGTTCCGAGAACAACCTGAAGATTTTTACAGAGACGGGTTTCAAGAGACATCTGAAAAGAATTCAGTTCACCTGTTACAAAGATGTTCAAGCAGCTACGAGGAAATGGTTCCGAGAACAACCTGAAGATTTTTACAGAGACGGGTTTCAAGAGATCTAAAAGGAATTCAATTCACCTGTGACGAAGGTGTTCAAGCAGCTACGAGGAAATGGTTGCGAGAATAACCTGAAGATTTTTACAGAGACGGGTTTAAAGAGACATCTGAAAGGAATTCAGTTCACCTGTGACAAAGATGTTCAAGCAGCTACGAAGAAACGGTTCCGAGAACAACCTGAAGATTTTTACAGAGACGGGTTTCAAGAGACATCTGAAAGGAATTCAGTTCACCTGTGACAAAGATGTTCAAACAGCTACGAGGAAACGGTTACGAGAACAACCTGAAGATTTTTACAGAGACGGGTTTGAAAAACTTGTTAAACGTTGGCATATTGTATCGAGAGTGAGGGGGACTATATAGGAAAATAAAATATATAAACTGAGACTATATTGGAAAATAAAATATATAAATTAAAGTATAAATTCTGTGACTACATAGGAAAATAAGATATATAAATTAAAGTATAAATATAAATTCATAACGTTTTTTTTTGTTTGTTTTTTTTTCCAATTCACCTGTGACGAAGGTGTTTAAAGCCGCTACGAGGAAATAGTTCCGAGAACAACCTGAAGATTTTAACAGAGATGGGTTTAAAAAGCTCGTTTGCGACACCGGTGGTGCAGTGGTCTAAGCGCTGGCTTATGACCATTTTTCCGAGAAGGGTCCGGGGTCGAATCTTGGTGAGGCATGGATGTTGTGTTTGTCTTAAGGCACTGGCTTTCTCCCTTACCTGGAACCAGTGACCTTAAATTATGGGCAGGCGACTGCTTATAGCCCATTGAGTTGCTCACGCTGGTCGTTAAACCTTCAAAAAAAAAAAGACCTGGTTAAAAGTTGACGTATCTGTATTGAGCGTGAGAGGGACTATGTAGAAAAATATGTGAATTAAAACAGAAATTCTGAGCTTTGTTCTTCTTTTGATTCAATCTGATACCTTGACATTAGGCATACAACAACAATATTATTATCTGAACACTCTCTGTAGTAATTTGAACTAAATAATAATAACTGCATTATTATAGAGGAAGGATCACTGTAAAAAATATGTTTATTATTTTATATACAGGGTGCCTATAAATGAAGTATACAGCTTCATTTATGCCGCCCCGGTGGCGCAATGGTCTAAGCGCCGGCTTATGACCATTAGTCCGTAAATGGTCCGGGTTCGAATCCCGGTTAGGCATGGATGTTGTGTTTGTCTTACGGCACTGGCTCTCTCCTGTTGGCTTGGGTTATTTTATGTATCGTGGTAGACGCCAATTCATCAGAAGAATCGGTTGCAGGTTCCTGTCACGGGAGCAGGGAAGCAAATAAATAAGTAGTTGAACAAACTGAATGTAATGACAAATGATTTCGACTGCACTTATCTTTGTTCTTCAGATTGGGGAAGAAAAGGGGAATATTGGTTGGTCAAAATAAATGGTATATATTTTCAGCGGGAGATGGATGTTATGGACGGCTTTCTCTGCGTTTTTACCGCCAAATCCTATCTTTACGTGGCTACATGCCCCCGTGAAATCTTTTCTCCTTCCCACCGAAGATCTCCAACTGGATTCCTTTTATGACTACCATGTCCAAATCGCTTTCACTCTCTGTCCCCTTGGCGTAAGAAGAAGTTGTAATCTTAATTGCTTGCTCCTATTGTCCCCGGCGGGCTTTGAGAGAGAGTCCGACGACGGCTGGGGGAAAGAGGGTTTACTTTTGTTCGTGGGAGGGCCCACGGTCGACAAGAGAATGATCTTTCTCCGATATGAATCTGTGCTGAGCGTCTTTTTGGCTGGGGAGGGAATTTCTCACTGTCGTTGGCACACAAAATAACAAAAGTTACAATTTAAATTAAGTTTGAATATTTCCATATAACACGCCCTTCCCTGGAACCGGTGACCCTAAATTAGGGACGGCCGACTGCTTATAGCTCATTGATTTGCTCACGGTGGCCATTAAACCTTCAATCAAAAAACAAACAAACTTCATTTATGGACACCCTGTATATTCAGAGTACTATTGAAAACAAATTACAATACATAACAACTTACTTTTAATGTCAAAACAAATGGTAAATGTGAATTTTTTTTTTTAATGTCAGTAGGTCTGCACGTGTGCCCCGTTGGTTGCTCGCAGGATGTCTAAACGATAGTTCAGTTTCACACACGTACGTTGCAGAATGTCAGGTGTAACAAGGAGGAAGGCTGCAGTAATGCGTTCGTCGAGCTCAGTGATAGGTGTAACCTTTTTCTTGTACAGAATGTCCTTAATAAAGCCACAACGAAAAAAATCGCATGGGGTATTTCAGGAGAGCGGGGTGTCCATGCCGTTGGACTAGTGGTCAACGTTCATGACTGCTACGGAGAGGTCTCACGTTCGATACTATGCAGGTACGAACGCTCAAACCACTGAATATCTGCCGTGCATCGGATGGGCACGTTAAGCTTTCGGGCCCCGGTTACTGGCACCCCGGTTATAAATAAGTTCGTCTTCCTCCCCACTTCCTACCTCGCTTCTGGGTGACTTTCCTATCGGGCACTCTAGCCCAAATCTCGTAGCTTCCTACTTCTAAGGGTTGTTTAAGACCTGGGGTCAGACCACGGACGTAGCCAAAAGAGTGCTAGGGTGGGCTTAAGCCCACCCTGCCGCCCACCCAGTTCAAAACGTGCCATTTTTCAGTATAAGTAACTAAATACGGGGTGATTCATAAAGAAGTATACAGTTTCCAGATGCTGTAAAACCGTAACAGTTGAAGACACGGACCACAACTGCGAACCGTTAGGTAGTTTGTGTCCCGCATAAAGTTTGTGTCCCGCTACTGAGGGAAGTGACGTAGGCGATAGCGCGCGTGTCACGTGATAAATATCTCGATGAACATCTTCCTCACCGATGGATTGGACGAGCCGCGGACTACAACATGCCACTGAACCAATGGCCACCCATAAGTCCTGACTTAACACCTTGTAACATTTTCCTGTGGGGGTACGTAAAGGACAAGGTATTCGCCTCTCCCCTTCCTGTTGGTCTAGCGGAGCTGAAACAGCGTATCACTGCCACTATCACTGCACTTGATTCAGATATCGTACCTCGCGTTTGGGAGGAAATGGATTACCGGCTGGATGTGTGACGTTTGACTAAGAGTGCGCACATAGAACACCTGTGACTGTCTCTAAAAAAAACTTGAAACATTCCCCTACAATTCAGTTACAGGTTGTTCTTGTTTCACAGTGCGTTGAAACTGTATACTTCTTTATGAACCACCCTGTACAATCTACATTTTGTCAAGCCTTGTGTTTTATTTTATGCAACCCTACCCATCTTTCCCTAAGAAGTGAGTTGTATACTTCTCCGTAGAAAGGTTCTCGACATATTGTAACATCACAGACACTCGATCACAACACAAAACATTTATTACTTTACACAAAAACATAAATTGGAATACACTTCACGTTACAAACTGAACTTGTTGTCTTAGCCAAAGTTCGCCATGTCCTACTCCTTCGATATCTCTCTCGCAACTCTCCTCATCACTCACTACACGCTCAAGTCATTAAATGTCAATGTATCCTTCCGCGCTTTTGTGCGTGGAAGTCGTACTTTACAACCCCTCCTCACTCCAGAGGAACTTTTTCCAGTGGTAAAAAGTTCTTGTCATTTTACAATACAATAGTCATAGTTCACATAATGAGTCATAATCCATTTACAAAGAGAAATATATGAGTTAATTTAACAATCATCTTTACGTGTTTTCTAACAATTTCAATGTAGTATATATCACAACCAAAAAAAAAAAAAAATGTTTTCACTAGCAGACACATAGCATGATCAAGGTGGATCATCTAAAGTTGGAACTCTGCTCAGTCCATCTGCATTTTTGTGCATAGTTCCCGATCGATGAATTATAACAAAATCATATGCTTGTAAAGCAAGGGCCCATCTCATCAGACGAGCATTTGAACTTGCGTTGGTGCGTAACCAAACGAGAGGGTTATGATCAATTTGTATGAGGAAATTTTGAACATCCAGGTAGCATTTCAGTTTCTGTACCGCAAATATAATGGCAGCACATTCTTTTTCACTGGTACTGTATGTCTTCTCTGCTGTCGAAAGTTTTCTGCTTAGATAGAGTACAGGATGTTCAGCGCCATCTTCTTGTTCTTGCGAGAGGACGACTCCCATTCCTTGATCTGAAGCATCAGTTTGTAGAATAAATCTACGTTCATAGTCAGGGGCATACAGAACACGAAAACTAGATAAAGATTTTTTTAGTTCCACAAAAGCTTTCTCACATTGTTCTGACCACATAATTTCCTCTTTACGATTTTTACAGTTCAAGATGTCTGTCAAGGGAGCTGCTATCGAAGAAAACATTGGAATATATCTGCTGTAATATCCCGCCAGGCCTAAGAAAGATCTTACTTGCGTCTTGTTCTTTGGCGTAGGGAAATTTTGTATGGCCTGAACCTTTCATTCCGCTGGTTTTCGATATCCTTGTCCAACAATATGACCCAAATACAATACGTGATCTTGAGCAAACTTACATTTGGAAGGTTTTATGGTCAAGGAAGCCCTCTGCAACCTCTATAGCACTTCTTCAAGATGTATCAAATGATCCCCCCAGTTTTCGGAAAAAATGGCAACATCATCTAGATATGGTACGGCAAACTCTTCGCAGCCTCTCAAAAGTTCCGACATCATTTTGCTAAAGAAATAAGGTGCGTTCTTAAGGCCAAATGGCATCTTTAAGGGCCGATACGTTCCAAAAGTAGTCACAAACGCTGCCAATCGTTGAGCTCTAGCACTTAATGGAATTTGCCAGTACCCTTTTGTTAAATCAAATACTGTAATATACTTCGCTCCAGAAACCTTTTCGACTCTTTCTTCTATGTTGGGCAATGGATAGAACTGGGTCCTTGTCACTTCATTTAATCGCCTGTAGTCAATACATGGGCGTGGATCTCTTCCGGGTACTTCTACCAAAATCATGGGTGATGTATAGTCTGATTCACCAACTTCTATAATCTTGTACTGCAGCATTTTATCTATCTCGGCTTTAAGAATATTTATCTGCCTGGGCGACATTCTATAAGGCTTAACTCTTACAATAGCATTACTAGCTAGTTCGATATCATGTTCGACCAAATGAGTCTTTCCTGGAATATTAGAAAACATTTTCAAGTAATGACATAATAGTTTTTTCAGATCCTGAATTTGTTGGCCACTTAGGCGCTCTCGAAGTTTACTGTTCTCCTCGATATCAGAGAAGTTAAATATATTGGGATTTTTTTCAACTGGCGGAAATTTAATCTCTAAATCCATTTCACCATTTTCACAACCGGGCAATAAGTTCACAAATTCTGGTCGTTTATGGTATGGTTTCAGCATGTTAATGTGATATACTTGATGCTTTACATTTTTACCTTCAAAGCTTACTACATAATTAGTCTCAGAAATTTTTTTCTCAATTTTCCCTGGTCCTTTCCACTGTTCCGCTAACTTATTTGGCCTGCAGGTAACAAAAACCAATACTAAACCTCCTTCTTGAAATTCACGTTTTACCGCATTTCTGTCATACCAATATTTTCTTTTCAATTGAGCCACTTCCATGTTTTTAATGGCAAGTTCTTGACATCTTTTCATCCTATTTATTAACTCAAATACATATTCAGTGACATAGTTTTCTTCTTCAGGATGACCCATCCATTTTTCATACAATAGTGTCATTGGCGTCCTCAAATTTTTCCATGCACCAATTCAGCAGGCGTAAACCCTGTGCTTTCATGTCTCACAGTTCTCAAAGCAAACAGCGCCGCCGGTAACTGTTTCTCCCAATCCGGAGCAGACTCAAGACATAAAACTCTCAACATCCTTTTAATAGTTCGATGGAATCGTTCTACCGGATTACTTTGGGGATGATATACAGAACTATGAGTAACTTTTATTCCAAACCGCTCCAGAAATTCTAGTGTCAAAATGCTTACAAAACTGGCTCCTTGATCAGTTTGAATTTCTTTCGGAAATCCCATGCGGCTAAAAATGTGTAACAAAGCGTCAACTACCGACTTGGATCCTATGTCTGGTACTGGTACTGCATCTGGATATTTGGAAGACAAACACATAGCTGTAATATGTATCTATTTCCGCTTGAAGTCTCGGGCAAAGGCCCACAGGCATCAACGTTGATCTTTGTAAAAATTTCAGGAATAATTGGAACTATTTTCAAAGGTGCTTTCTTTTGTCCCCAGCTTTTCCAGCACGTTGGCATGAATCACAAGATTTTACAAATTCTTCAATGTCTTTATAACAGTTAGGCCAATAAAAATACTTCGCTAGTCTGTCTTTGGTTTTTGTCACTCCTAAATGCCCCGAAGTTCCCTCATGACACATGTTTTTTATTTGTTCTCCATATTGTTCTGGAACAACAATAAGATCTCCCTCTTCGCCAATCCTGTTGATCTTCTTCTTCACCAACATCCCATTTCTTAGTACAGCATAACCATTTGCCTTTTTAAAATCTGTTTTCTCTATTTCTTTGATAAATTTTTTCAATTCCAAACTTTGCCGCTGATCTTCCATGAAACTTTTTGAATCCATTTTTACCAAATCTAACATGGCTTTATCTTCATCATGCCTCAATGGCAGAATTTCTTCTTCTAATTCATCTGATTCTTCGGAACCCACAGCCTCTCCTTCAAGGGCTTGTTTTTCTTTCTTCCCTGAATCATTCTTTACTGAATTTCTCTCTTCGTTGTTTCGTTTTTGTTTTTCTTGATACCGAGTAATCACAACATTTACCTGTTCTGAATTAAGTGGCCACTCCATATCAATTTTTTTAACAAAGCGGCAGTCTTATTTCCAAGTAAATATCTACCTTGATCTAGCGACTTTCTAACCACTGCAGCCTTAGTTACAATATGACCTAATTCACATTCTAGTTCAACTTCTGCCAATGGTAAACAAACCTTTTGTTCATCCAAAAGATGCTGTACCCACACATGTTCTCCAGTAAACTCACCTGGCGACACATACTCTTGACAAATGATATCAACTGATGAACCTGTATCCCGAAGAATAGGCATGGTAACTCCATTTATTTTTCCTTCAAAGGTATAGGGTGCCAAGAGATCCCCTTCAGTTTCCTCTCTGATTCTATTTACGCTTCCTGAGTTCTGTGATTTTAGCTTAGGACACTGAGGTCGAATGTGATCATAAGATGCACACTCGTAACATTGAATCTTCCGTCTGCGATCATACTTTTCTTCATTCTGAGATACATTCCGTTTTGACCACCCTTGTCCTACATCTGGCTTAACATAATTTTTGTTATAAAATCCATTTTTCATAAAATTTCTGCGATCATAGTTATCTCTAGTTTTTTTCTCACTGCCTTGCATTTTCTTTGAAGCACAAAATTCATTCGACGAATTTTTCTTGATTTCTCCTGATACACTTTCATAATTGTCCACCATATCAGCCAAATCTGAAGGTGAAACAATATTTGACCATTTATCAATAAAATGCTCCCTTATTTCTACAGGCACTCTCCGCTTCATTTGATCTGTAATCATTAATTTTTTAGCCCTTCAAAATCGCCTATTTTAAGTCCTGAAATCCATTCATTAAAATAATTTTCTAACTCGAAGGCGAAATCTCTCCAGGTCTTCTCTGATGTACGCATGTGTTGTACAAATTTCAATCTAAATTTCTCTGGACTTAACTTATATCTTTTAAGAAGTAACCTTTTAACATATTCATAGTTTTTAGCATCTTCCACATTTTCTCTGGCAATCAATTGTGATATTTCGTAGGGCAAAAGTCCTATCAAATTCGTGGCCCAATCTTCCCTTTTTATTTCTGCTTGTTGTGCCTGCCTTTCAAATAAAACTAAGTAAATACTTATATCACTGTTTTTTGGGTCAAATGTTTTCATCAAATGACGAAGTTCTAATCTCGGTTTATGAGCATTTCCATTTTGCTCCAAACTACCTCCCAGCGGCTGACGTCCAGCTTCTATTTTGAGTTTTTCAAGCTCAAATTCCATTTGTCTTTCTGTTTGTCTACGTTTTTCAAGCTCCAATTCCATTTGTCTTTCTGTTTCTCTACGCTCTTTTATACCTGCCAAAAGTTCTTTCACGAAATCCTCTTCATATCTTTCAAAGTTGACAATTTTATTTTTTAATTCCAGAATTTTGAGATTTGGCATAACTTCTATACCCAATTCTTCCGCCAACTGCAGAAGTTCTTCTTTTCGAGCTCTTCCTAAGAAAGCCATTTCAACAAGCTCTACGTGTGCCCAATGTTTATTTATTTTCGCATATGTGTTTACGTTCACAGAAATTGTTTACAAAAATATTCTACATTTACCTATAATCTAGGCTCAAACAGTTGATCTGAATGTACTATTTCTTGACAGAAATTATTTCCTTCTATTTTCGTATATGGGTATACGTTCACAGAAATTGTTTATAACAAAATTCTACATTTACCTATACTCTAGCCTCAAACAGTTGATCTGAATGTACTATTTCTTGACAGAAATTATTTCCTTCTATTTTCGTATATGTGTATACGTTCACAGAAATTGTTTACAACAATATTCTTCATTTACCTATACTCTAGCCTCAAACAGTTGATCTGAATGTACTATTTCTTGACAGAAATTATTTCCTTCTATTTTCGTATATGTGTATACGTTCACAGAAATTGTTTACAACAAAATTCTACATTTACCTATACTCTAGCCTCAAACAGTTGATCTGAATGTACTATTTCTTGACAGAAATTATTTCCTTCTATTTAACTCCGTGACCGGAAACTTCTAAAAAACTTGCTTTGATATTTCATTCCTTTGGATAATTCTCTAAGAACAACAACAAAACAGTACTTACATAAACATCTAATGTGGTGTAAATCCGATACGGAACAAATAATTTCGAAAAAACAAACTACAGTCACCATCCTTTGTTCTTCCCAACACAAAGAGGAAAAAAATATCCCTGTCGCGTTGGTTCTTTCGCACGCTTGAAGAACTTTCAACACATCGATTCCCACGGTCATAAAGAACGCCGCTGAAGTTGTTCTGTCTTTCGTAGTTCGAATCTCACAGGTGCCTTCATTTCCTGTCTTTCGTCGTTCGAATCTCACAGGTGCCTTCACTTCCTGTCTTTCGTCGTTCGAATCTCACAGGTGCCTTCACTTCCTGTCTTTCGTCGTTCGAATCTCACAGGTGCCTTCACTTCCTGTCTTTCGTCGTTCGAATCTCACAGGTGCCTTCCATTTCTATCTTTCGTAGTTCGAATCTTGCCGGTGCCTCCAATTCTATCTTTTGTCTGTAACATCACAGACACTCGATCACAACACAAAACATTTATTACTTTACACAAAAACATAAATTGGAATACACTTCGCGTTACAAACTGAACTTGTTGTCTTAGCCAAAGTTCGCCATGTCCTACTCCTTCGATATCTCTCTCGCAACTCTCCTCATCACTCACCACACGCTCAAGTCATTAAATGTCAATGTATCCTTCCGCGCTTTTGTGCGTGGAAGTCGTACTTTACAACCCAATGTATCCTTCCGCGCTTTTGTGCGTGGAAGTCGTACTTTACAATATATCATCCGCAGGGCCATGAAAATTAAATTGTTTTCCACTCTTCTAAACATAAGCCTCTTTTTTCATGTTAGTATGGCCAGGGAAGAATGAGAAGGGTGAGAAGGAATTAATTGAGGGATATTATTACTAATTGCTCTGCTGTTTGCTTTAGTTACTAAATATGGTATTCCAATACGGAAAGTGGAGTCTAAAGCTACACTAGCCGCCCTGGTGGCGCAGTGGTCTAAGCGATGGCCTCTGATCATTCGTCCAAAAGGGGTCCGGGTTCGAGTCCCGGTCAGGCATGGATGTTGTGTTTGTCTTACGGCACTGGCTCTCTCCCTGCCCTGGAACCAGTGACCCTAAATTAGGGACGGGCGACTGCTTATAGCCATTGAGTTGCTCACGGTGGTCGTTAAACCTCCAAACAAACAAACAAACAAAGCTACACTAGCGCTCTTAAGACACCCCGGGACAGTGAAAGTGCAGAAAGTGGCTGACAACTGCTTTGCAGGAGAGGAGTACATGGCAAAGCCGTTGGCGGGAAGGAAGGAAGTTTAGGAGGGGTGAGATATTGTGTCTGCGTGGCACGACGTTGAAATTTGATTTAAATAAACAAAAACGACATTTTCTTTTAAATAAATTTTTCAAGTACTATTTTCGTAAGCAAAAATGCCAAACTTTGAAAAGCAGTTTAAGACAATGCATTGAGAGCAAGCAAAAAGTTGAATGCGACATGTTACGAAACTTCTGTCTGACACCAGTGTCGTAACTCGTCAGATCCGAGTATGTATGTGTATTCAAGTGGAAGGGCCGAAGATTGCACGAATTCCTCTATAGCAGGTAATGAAAAGCATTAAATCAGCTCCGGTGGCGCAGTGGTCTAAGAGCTGGCTTATGACCATTCGTCGGAGAAGAGTCCTAGTTCGAAACACGGTGAGGAATGGATGTTGTGTTTGTCTTACGGAACGGGCTCTCTAACTTATCTGGAACCAATGACTTTAAATTAGGAACAGGTGACTGCTTATAGCCCATTGAGCTGCTCACGGCGGTCGTTAAACCTTAAAAAAAAATGCTCGCCCACCCAGATTTAGAAGTCTAGCGACGTCACTGGGTCAGACACTCCCTTCCTAAAATCCCCTATATATGATCTGATCATGCCGTCCGACCCCCACGTCCAATTCAACGCGCAGGAAAATGGTGGTTAAAGATGGAGATTTTTCATTACATGAGACACCTGGTACCATCTATCATCTGACATAGCAAATTTTAATAATAAACAAATGCATCGCTCTTTCCACGTTTTACCAACACACAGCAACCGAAAAATTGTCATTCGGTCACCGTCGGGGAATTGAATCCCGAATCTCTCGCTGAAAATCATCTAAATACGTAGCGTCAGTTGAGTAAATAAATCCATCGCTCTTTCCACGCTAAGCAACGCACAGCAACCGAAAAATGGTTATTCGGCCGCCGTCGGGGAATCGAACCCCGAATCTCTCGATATCTCGCCGAGCGCGCTAGCCTTACACCACGGTGGCCAACAATCCACGGTGCGATGTGTGGTTTTAAGTCAGCTTCTGACATCATAAATCCGTAAGATGGGCTCAGTTACTAGACGTCTCCATCTGGTGGGCACTGACGAAACAGCAGAAAGATAGTGCAATACAGTGATGAAGTGATGAAACAGGCCTGGCAAAAATGTCTACAGGATGTTATGTCCTTGTGTCAGTACAGATGGAAATCCAACAAAATGGAAGGAATTCATCTTCAATCAAAGGCCACAGCAAATGCATTAAAACTACTGAGTGAGTTTGATTCTGTATGATGCGAAGTATGCCATTGTTCCCAGTGCGTGGTCATCTTCTAGCGTCTCTCTAATTTTAGCAGTTATATCCAAAAGGGCGAGATCCAAAGTCAAAATCCTTCAAATACGTGGCGTCAGTGAATAAACAAATACATCGCTCTTTCCACGTTTTATCAACACACAGAAACCGAAAAATTGTTATCCGGTCACCGTCGGGGTATTGAATCCCGAAACTCTCGATATCTAGCCGAGCGCGTTAGCCTCACACCACGGTGGACAACAGTCCACGGTGCTATGTGTGTTTTTCAGTCAGCTTTTGACATCATATATCCGTAAGATGGGCTCAGCTACTGAGACATCTCCATCTGGTGGGCATTAACGGCACTGGCTATATATTAATTATAGCAGTTAAATCCAAAGGGCGAGAAAAGTGAAAATACTTCAAATACGTGGCGTCAGTGAATAAACAAATACATCGCTCAGCCGTTAATGCCCACCAGATAGAGACGTCTCAGTAGCTGAGCCCATCTTACGGATTTATGATGTCAGAAGCTGACTGAATAACACACATAGCACCGTGGATTGTTGGCCACCGTGGTGTAAGGCTAACGCGCTCGGCTAGATATCGAGAGATTCGAAATTCAATTCCCCGACGGTGACTGAATAACAATTTTTCGGTTGCTGTGTGTTGGTAAAACGCGGAAAGGGCGATGTATTTGTTTATTCACTGACGCTACGTATTTGAAGGATTTCCATAGCAAATTTTAACACTTGCCATGTCTCTTGACGTTTAAAGTAAGTTTTTTCCTATCGTGTATTTTTTCTATTTTTTTATTTTGGAGGTTTAACGACCACCGTGAGCAACTCCATGGACAATAAGCAGTCGCCCGTCCCTAATTTAGGGTCACTGGTTCCAGGGAAGGGAGAGAGCCAGTGCCGTAAGACAAACACGACATCCATGCCTCACCGGGATTCGAACCCAGACCCCGTTCGGACGAATGATCAGAGGCCATCACTTAGACCACTGCGCCACCGGGGCGGCCGTGTATTTTTAATAGCATACTGAAGTAGTATCTTTCATTTATACACACCCTGTATTTTTTTAAATATGATTATGATTCCTTCCTTTCTTTTTCCTTAGGAAGAATGAAATAAATTGTCATATCCAGTCAGCGCGGCAGTATGCCTTTTGATAACGAACTCTAAAAACGATCAAGGAAATAAAATGAGAAATTTGTAGAACGGAAAATAAAAAACAGAATACAGACGAGGTCTGAAATTTTAAAATGTAATTCACTTTCGCAACTGTCAGCGAAACTAAGTTCTTCAATGGGGTGGGAAGTAATCCAACAACTATTGTGATACAGAAGTGCATGCCGAAACAACCAGTTTGCGTGACAAATGTTTCTGGGGAGCGGTAGTTCCTGGGTTAATGGGATAGAACAAGGGTATGGTTAGGAAAATTAAAATCTCCCATTCTCTGGATGGCAGGCAAAGAGCTATGTTAGGTCTGTCGTACCCGGGCAAACACAGGTTTCCTTCCCAACGAACGAAAACCAACAGGTGTGGTTCACACGCAAGATACGCACTGAGGAACCCCGATGTAATTACCTCCACACGCTCTGGCTCCTTCACGAATGAATTCCGCAGTAATCAAATGGACAGAGGTCCTTACAAAGCTCCTAGCTGGAAATACATTTTCTTTGCTCTTGATAGAAGCGACAGTGTAAGAGAAAACAGAACAGAACTTATCATAATTAAAAATCATAACCAGAGGGAGCAAGTGTTTTTCAGCCATTGCTTTGCCACACATAACTTCACGGCTGACCGTTACAGTATATATTTTAGTGCAAAACTGTTAATATGACAGATTCTACCTCTCTTCAGGCACGTACACAGTGCGGCAAAGAATTTTTAAGACTGGGTCTGTAAAATGAAATAGAAACAAGAAATTATAATTTGTTTTGGTTTGTTATTCAAAATAAGTCCCTCCGGCTTCAATACACTTGTTACAGCGATTTAATAATGATTCGAATGCCTGTTCCAGTTCACTCTGCGGAATTGCCTCCAAAGCATGCATCGAAGCTGTTTGTATGGTCAAAATATCATCAAAATAACACCCTTTTAACGTCGTTTTAAGTTTTGGGAACAAAGAAAAGTCGCAGGGTGCTAAATCAGGCGAATACGGTGGATGATTCAACACACAGACGCTACTTTTCGCCAAAAATCTACGAACAATAAGTGAGGTGTGACTGGGTGCATTATCGTGCAACAAACACCAACTGTTTTCATCTCGATATTCTGGACGAATGCAACGAATTTTGTCCATCAAACGCCTCAAAACATTTAAATAAAACTCACCAGTAATTGTTTGTCCACTTGGAACAAATTCTTTGTGGATAATACCTTTCTTTACTATCGAAGAATGTAATGAGCATTGTTTTGATTTTCAATGGAACTTTTCTTGTTTTTTTTGCTTGTGGCGAGGTTTTTGACTTCCATTCCTAACTTTGTCGCTTTGTTTTAGGATCATATTGAAAACACCATGTTTCATCACCAGTAACAATCGATTTTAAGAAGTTTGGATCATTTTCAGCGGCTGAAATGATGTCTCTGCAATGCGCACTTCTCCTTGATTTTTGTTCATTCTTTAACGTGTGTGGAACAAATTTAGCACAGACTTTTGTTTTGCCCAAATCTTCATGCAGGATGGCTCGAATCATTTCTTTGTTGATGTTTAAAGACTCTTCCATCATTCTTAGTGACGCATACCGATTGTTTGTCACGAAATCACACACTTTTTCAATAATCTCAGGTGTCCTAGGTGAACTTGGTCTTCCGGTATGCTTATCATCTTCTAGCGTCTCTCTTCCGTCAAAAAAACGTTTGTGCCACAGGAAAACATTTGATCTACTTAAATAAAACTCACCGCAAACTTGTTTCATCATTTGGTACATTTCCGAGGCACTTTTACCAAATTTGCGTTAAATTTAATAACAGCCCTTTGTTCCATCTTAATAATTCAACATGAAAAAAATTTTACTTCTCTAACGAACGGCCGTTTCGTTTGAGTTACTTTAAGAACTGCGCCGTACTTTTGGCAGAAAGCAAGCAGATGGTCACGGTTTATAACGCATTCGCGATTACACTGGTGGCGCCCCCGTAGGCTGAAATCTAGCGCCAGTCTTAAAACTTATTTGACGCACTGTGTATATCCAAGATTTCTGCTTGTAGGGTGTCCAGAAAAATTTATGTCGTATGTTTGTGTGCAGTATTTAGTATTTAATTCCATGAACACATGGAGAGATAAACTACTATTTCTTCAGACCTTTTAAAAGTTGTTAAACATTTTACAAAACGACTTCTCGCTTTTAATAGTAACCAATCATTACGTATATATTTTTTGCAATACTTACAGATAATTCTATTAGAGTTAATAATTGAGTTCAAGACTGCTTTATACGAAAACAAGGATCAATGAAGCTAAAAAAATCGTTTACCACATAAGTTTAGAGTATCTTAACTATAAAACAGAAAATCCTTGTGTCTGTGTGTTGCTTGTCTGATCCACAGGTGTTTCTATTCTTTGAGAACTGTGCATAAAAAAAAATGCAAAATCAAATTTTGCGAAATCTTAACGAAACAGGCTGAAATTTTTTTTAACACCATGAATTGGTAATAAGAGGAGTCCCTCAAAATTTCGCAGGAATCCGGTCAAAACTTTTTAATATAGGCATGGAATTTTTAATTCATCGGTAAAGAGAAATATATACGCAAAAGGGTTAATAAAATTTTGACGACTAATTAAAAAAGTTATTTACCGATTCAGGCAAAATTTGGAGGTCATGTGCTTATTAACGATTTATGGTGTTCATTAAAATTTCAGCCAGTTTCATAAAATATTCGGAAAGATACGCTTTTAACTTTTTTATCCCAGAGATTCGCCCCTCATAGAGGTCTGAAACCGAAAGCACGTGATGCATTTGATGCTTCTCACATGGACAGCTGTATGTTGGAATGTCAAGAGCAAAGGATCCAACAAAATTATATATTGTCGCCGATGAAGGAGAAACCAAAAATGTTGTGTA
This sequence comes from Macrothele yani, assembly GCA_039090855.1. Lineage (NCBI taxonomy): Eukaryota > Metazoa > Arthropoda > Arachnida > Araneae > Macrothelidae > Macrothele > Macrothele yani. The sequence goes on along the minus strand of CM077005.1, from coordinate 43,774,667 downwards.
CGGCCAAGTGCTGAAAGAATCACTCTATGAATAAATAATTTGTAATTTGTGAAATCAGCTTTTCTCTTTCTTGCAAGCATCAATTCCCCCCCCCATTTTTTCAGTGACATAAAAGGGAATATGAAATTAATAAGCCTAAATCCCGGGCAAAGCCAGGTAGTGAAGCTAGTAAACACATAAAATTAAATAGCCGCCCCGGTGGCGCAGTGGTCTAAGGCGCTGGCCTCTGATCATTCGTCCGTAAGGGGTCCGGGTTCGAATCCCGGTGAGGCATGGATGTTGTGTTTGGCTTACGGCACTGGCTCTCTCCCTTCCCTGGAACCAGTGACCCTAAATTAGGGACGGGCGACTGCTTATAGCCCTTTGAGTTGCTCACGGTGGTCGTTAAACCTCCAATCAAAAAAAAAAAAAAAAAATTAAATAAATGCTCAGGCACCCCGAATCAATCTTCTGTGAAAGACATCCGTAGCACCCTGATTTTTCAGGTTTCATGTAGGTGCCAATAATAAATAAAAAAGCCCATACCGGTTATCATCAAAAATTTTGAAGAGTTATAATTTATTGCAGCTGTACATTTTAAAATTTAAGAGAATATCCGGTATCGGCTTTTTTATTTATTATTGGCACCTACATGAAACCTGAAAAATGGGGGTGCTCAGGTGCTACGGATGTCTTTCACAGAAGATTGGTTCGGGGTGCCTGAGCATTTACTTATTTTTATGTGTTTTATAGGTTTTATAATATTTTATTTTTGTATGTTTTTGTGTAGATCAGTTGGCCTTGTTGTGTATCTGAGAGGGGCAAGTTGCTCGAAGATTCAGAATTTTTAATATATAAACTGTGTCTAATTCCAGCAGCGTAAGCAGTAGGATTACATTATGGTAGTCATTTATTAGTTTAGTTAATATTGTTTGGAGATTTTAACGACCACACTGAGCAACTCAATTTCCCGTACCTAATTTAGGGCCACTGGTCCCAGAGAAAGGATAAAAATACCAGTGCCTTAAGATAAACAGACTATCTATGCCTCGCCGAGATTCGAACCCGGACCCCACTTTTGCGAATATTTGGAAGCCAGCGCTTCCGCCATCGCGCCACCGGGGCGGCCAAATATTAATTCTCCACGTACTAAAAGTTCAGGTAAACCAACTTCCCCACATATCTGGTCGTTTTCTACGCACCTTTCTTTCCCACATCGAGTCGTAACTCATCCGCTGACATTTTTTTTTATTGGAGGTTTCACGACCACCGTGAGCAACTCAATGGGCTATAAACAGTCGCCCGTCCCTAATTTAGGGTCACTGGTTCCAGGAAAGAGACAGAGCCAGTGCCGTAAGCCAAACACAACATCCATACCTCACCGGGATTCGAACCCAGACCCCTTTCCGGACGAGAGATCAGAAGCCAGTGCTTAGACCACTGCGCCACCGGGGCGGCCTGACATTTAATAACAGACAATTTTATCAACATATATGACGTAAATCTCAATCATATAGCTACAATAACACATTTATTAATTCACATGAATCTGCGACAAGCTATAACCTCTTTCGCTATTGAAGCTTAAACCTACTGTATATTGCCAACACATACGCACTATCCATTCTTTTTTCATTTTCAACTTAGTCTATTTACGGTACTTTCTCCTGATTCCCTGATAGCCTTGTCGAAATGTGCCGTTCAGTGAGAAAATCTTAAATCGAAAAGCAACAAAATTTACATAAGGAAACAGAAACTCAAAATAAAGGTTAAATTGAGGTATACGACACAAGTATTTAGTAGCGTTTAATACGAGTCCAAAGCATCTAAAAACCATCAAATCATTATAAGATCGCTTTTGTAGAAATACAGTGTATATTAGCACAATAGGTTTCACGATGTATTTGAAATAAATCTTGTTTGTTATCTGGGGATTCTCAACGATGTTGTGCCGCGTAATAAACCGGTCGGTCATTTACCATGTTCTCACATCTTTCGCCCAGGTTCGTTCGTTCGCGCTCTCGCTCTATCTCTCTCTCTCTCTCTCTCTGTCTCTCTCTATCTCAAATAGCTTGATTGTCATCTTATTTCTTCCCCGTTTGTATTTTCTACGCACCTTTCGTCCCCACATATCTGGTGCATCTTTATATCTTCTGGAGGTTATGAGCCTTCGTGCTCGGAATTCCTATTGGACTTTTGTATGCTTACTAAGGCTTCGACGTCATTTCCAGAACTCGTACTAATGAAGGCTCGGAGAAATATGAAGAAACTTCTTTCACGTGTTCGCTTACCTTAAGTCTGGATGATGTTTGGTGTTTCCGCAATGAATGTGAGATGTCGTATTGATCTACAGTTTCTTCCACGTGCCTCCAATCTTTTTTTCATCACGGATTAAGTTGCAGCAAGCTTGTTGATTGAACTTTTAACGAGTTTTGAACGATAATTTTAAAGCACATAAACTGAGTTGACAGAAATTGTGGGATATCTAACAGGTAGACCCGCCTTTTGCTGGGACGAGCGCAGTCACCTAGAGAAGCACTGAGACGGCTAGGTCACGAAAGCGTTCTTAAGGTATCTCCACATATGTTTGCTGCACCACTGTCCATGATTCCTTCGTACATTCCAACATTCAGACTTTACATGTCGGTAGTAGCTCGGAATGCAGGGCTTGACTTGTCACTGGTTGCAGAGACCAGGGATTTTGGGGGCCTCCATTCCACCCTCTTGGTGTCATCACTGATACTTATTTTTCTATATATGACTAGCTCAATACGCGTTCTTCAAACGTGATGATGTTGAAATACAGATTATACATATGATATATAGTTGAAGTGGCCATACACTGCATGTGTTTTCGCTCTTTATGGAAAACACATGTCTGCCTGACTTGTACTGCCAGACGACACATAAGCAATTTCGTTCAAAACTGTAAATTTAAAACTTCAAGCCTACACGAAACAGATCAAAATACGTCGTTACTCATTACTTTCATCGTTGACATATTAATAGAAACAGAACAAAATAATAATAGAAAACAGAACAAAATACGTTGTTACTTTCAGCATAAATGTAAAAAGTACCTTGCTTATAAACAATTTCGTTCGAAACTGTACATTTAAAAGCTAGCAAGACAGATGTTTTTGGAAACATGAGCAAAATTGTGTTGCCATCGCTCATATCTCAAGGGGGAAGCTTTTTTTTTCAAATTTCAATTACTATGAAAATCTACACGCGTATTTATATTTATTGTAGTCACTTTATTACTTATATGACGTCACCGTTGCTTCGGGGAAAACGAATGTTGGTTATTTGATTTTGACTAAAAAAAAACCTGACATTCGATATGTCAAACCATAGTATAAATGTTTAAATGCAAAGCATATTATGATATACCGCTTTTTACGTGATATTTTTCAAAGTTTTTTTTTTGTTAAATAAATGTAGAACAAATCAAAAAACCTTCACATTCGATATGTCAAACGATAATAAATGTTTAAATGCAAAGCATATTATGATATAGCGCTTTTTACGTGATTTTTAAGGCTTTTTGTTAAATAAATTCTGAACAAATAAATTTAGAACAAAATATTTCAATTATTCAAATATATATTTTCAATTTATTCAAAATATTTATATTTATTGCAGTCACCTTACCACTTATATGACGTCACCGTTGCTTCGGTGAAAACCAAGGAGATTAGAACAATACTTCTAAAGATGTCCTGAGTCTCTTAACCGCAAAGTCGCCAGGTGTGGGAATTTGACGTTGTTTACATAACATCTATGTAATTTCAACATATGCGTTTTGGAATTGCGTGGCTGTGTTAATATCAAACCCAAATGAATTATGATTCATAGATGAGTAAAGTTTCCAGCTTTAACGTTATATTTTGTTTTGAATTTGCACTAATGTTCTTGCATTTCAATTTAAAATAAAAATGGGAAGGGACTTTAAAATAACTAAGAATTTTATAAATTTAGCGTTTTCTCACACATCGGAAGCAATTTATGATGCGAAATTCGAAACATTTGCGACGAAAGAAGGTGATTCGGCCAACAAACAATGCATTGCAATAGCATTGGAAACCATCAGCTTTCCCATATTTTGACTGCAGTCGCTCGTGGTCACAGGCTTCACGCAAAGTGGTACAGCTCCATTAACAAGGGCATCTCCAGATATCTTATTCTAACCTCCTTGGTGAAAACGAATGTTAGTAATTTGATTTTGATTAAAAAACTTGGACATGCGATGTGTCAAACGATAATATAAATGTTTAAACAATGCTTATTATGATATAGGACTTTTTACGTGATATTTTCAAAAGTTTTTTTTTCTTTTTTGTTAAACAAATTTAGAACAAAAAAAAAACCCTTCACATTCGATATGTCAAACGATAAAAAATGTTTAAATGCAAAGCATATTATGATATATCGCTTTTTACGTGATTTTTAAGGTTCTTTGTTAAATAAATTCAGAGCAAATAAATTTAGAATAAAATATATACTGAGCAGGTTAACTCAAGTCATTCAAAACTTAGGGCGAGGCCTCAGTTGCAGGTCAACAATGGCTCGATCATTGCAAATCTTCCTAGCGTTATCAAAGCTGGATAATTCAAAAACCCATTTCGACCCACTTAGAGTTATCGTAGGAAAATATCCTTTCTTAGTGCACCTCTATGTTGTAAAAGGAACATTCCTGCCAAATATGAAAGCTCTAAGTTCAGTAGTTTCTGAGATACGGTGATGAGTCAGTGAGCGATTTCAGTTTTGTATGTACAGATAAATCCTCAACCCCTGCGTTAATATAGAAAAACCTCTTCGCTGAACACCGTTTCCTTAATGCTGATTATATTTCGATTGAACTTTCATATTTCCACCCATGGATCTTAGAACTTTCATATTTCCACCCATGGATCTTAGAACTTTCATATTTCCACCCATGGATCTTAGAATTTTCATATTTCCACCCATGGATCTTAGAACTTTCATATTTCCACCCATGGATCCTAGAACTTTCATACTTCCACCCATGGATCCTAGAACTTTCATATTTCCACCCATGGATCCTAGAACTTTCATATTTCCACCCATGGATCCTAGAATTTTCATATTTCCACCCATGGATCTTAGAACTTTCATATTTCCACCCATGGATCTAAGATCGGTGGTGTTGTGGGATCCGCCACCGTCTGAATCGATGAAGTTTCTGTTTCTCTGATCCCTGGCGTGGCAAAGTTTTCTTTTTGGAGGAGATGCATGTTGTGTACACAAATGAGCCATTACATTATGACAACCTACCTAATAATCTGTAGGACCCACTTTAGGCCGCAAAACAGCAGCCACTCGGCGAGTCATTGATTCGATGAGGTGGCAATAGGTATCCTTGGGTATCTGGTGCAATAAAGTCACCAGCACGTCCTCCAGTTCCCGTGCATTCCGGGGAGGTGGTGATTTACCAAGAACCCGCTTTTCCAAGTCGAACCACGGATGCTCGATTGGGTTCCTGTCAGGTGAATTTGAAGGTCAGGGCATTAACAGAAAGTCACTAGCATGTTTATCGTTACACTCCTTGACGATTCTGGCAGTATGGCATGGCGCATTATGCTGTAGCAATTGGCCACCACCAGCGAGGAACACAGTTGCCATGAATGGGAGAACTTGGTCCGCAGCGATGTTCAGATACCTGACGGCTGTCAGAGATTGTGCTGTTGGGATAATGGAGTCTAAAGCGTCCCAAGAAAACATCGCCCACAGCATAACACCGCCGCCGATGGCCTGTATCCGCCCAACCGTGCATCCAGGTGCCATATCCTCCGTTGTTAATCGGCGTATCTGCGCTCGGCCGTCTACGTGATGCACCAGCAGACCAGGCTACTTTCTTCCAATCATCAACGGTCCAATCTCGATGACCTTGGGCCCATTTCATGCGTTGTTGGCGATGACGTGCAGTGTACATGGGTATTTGGCTGGGTCTTCGGCTACGCAGGCGCATGCGCATAAGGCGTCGATTAACTGTGTGCTGTGACACATTGCCCTGATTACCACTGTTGCAGCTGCGGGTTATTTGTTGTGCTGTGGTTCTCTGGTCACTGTGAACAATGCGCGACAGTCTCCGCTCCCCTCAGGCATCAATGAGCTGCGGACGAAACATGGCTGGACCACGGTTCGTCGTTTGGCCATTTGTGCACCACTTTTGATACTTACTCGCTACAGCGGCACGTGAACAATCTACAAGCCTTTTTCCGAGATCGTAGTTCCTAGGCGCCGTGCCATCACAATTTGTCCTTTATCAAACTCCGATAAATCAGCAGCTTTTCTCATTCTGACTCCGAACACTCTACTAACAGAAAGCCGGTCATCGAATTGTATATATACACTGCTCTGTGAACTTCACCTGCGCCACGGTTCATTCTCCAGGTGTCTGACTCCAAGCACACTACTAACAGAAAGTCGGTCCTCGGTTCGTATATATACTGTTCTGTGCACTTCACCTGCGCCACGGTTCGGTCTCCAGGAGCGCTCATTTCTCTAGGCTGTGGGTGGTCATAATGCAATGGCTCATCGGCGTGTCTTGCACTTTATGTTCAGTGGAACTCTCATCGTCATGCTATGGTCTATATGAATTCGTTAAGTGTTCAGCAGTCTCTCTCTTCTTCCGATTTTTCAGACCATCCTTTCATTTTTAACGTGAGACGTTTACTCCATTCCTTGCTCGAGGCAGGTTTCCAGATCTGATTCTGCTGGATTCCCGGCCACGTTGGTTTCCCACGTAAGGAGTCAGCTGAGGCTGTTCTTAGATTTATTTCCTCTTCGGTTGGCACACCTTGCCATTACTTCACCGTGATTTGCATTTCCTAGCTCGTGATCATATCAGTGACATGTGGCAGGGTCTATGGGATCAACAATTGGAAAACAAACTGCATTGTATCAAGCCCTTTCTTGGAGTGTGGACTTCATCATGTCGCCGGAACGGTAGGGAGGAAATTTGTACTGGTAGCTCGCCGAATTGGGCATCGCTGTTTCACTCACCGCTATCTGCTGTGTGGCGACATTGCACCTGTGTGTGAGGCGTGTAATGTATCTCTGGTGCATATTTTATGTTCGTGTCGTCGCTTTTTTCGCGAACGTGCTTGTTTCTTTATTTTACCCACTCTACCAGACGACCCAGAAACCTTAAGTCGCCTATGACGAAGTAAATTTCTCCATCATTTTTATGTCAGGGGCGGGATTCTAAACCACAACTCTCGGCTCTAGAGCTTTGAGTGCTATCCACTATACTACACTTGCATGTGCTGTCACTGCCATCTGCCTTTAGCTCGTGTGCGTTCTGTGGGGCAGGCACGTGATAACTGCCCCCGCTTCGAAAGAGGGCCGAGGACATGGCCCACGAGTCAGATAGGATCATGTGTCGCTGTAGGCAGTCATCCGATGAAGAACGTGCATTTGAGAAATCTCAGACAATTTGGTGTGTGGAGGAAACATTATTATTACACCATTGCGAGAAACTTAACGGTCAGGTCGTCCTGGAAAATCGGGCGCCAGTATGACGAAGAAAATTTCTCCATCATCTTTACGCCAGGGCCGGGATTCGAACCCACCACTGTCGGCTCCGGAGCTCCGAGTACTATCCACTATACTACACTAGAATGTGCTCTCACTGCTATCTGTCTTCATCCCATGTGCGTCCTGCGGAGCAGGAACATCACACGCCTTTTAAACGACCATTGTGATGCGTCTTCTGTGGTATTCTATCTTTGTTGTACCGGTGCGTTTTTCGTTTTGTGTTGTATTTTATTGTTTTATCGGCCATTTAAACCTTTTATTGTTCTGTCCTCCAACGTCCTTTTTGTTATGTTTTCGTATCTTTTTTGTTACTGTTTTAAATATTTTTTGGTAATGTTTTAAATCATTTAACATCAAATAGAAGTCATCGCTCTTTCCACGTTTATAAGTGAATCACGAAAAATTTTCTCCTCGGCCGCCACCGGGAATTGAACCCAGGGACTACCAGTTACGCGCAGGATATGCTTCCACTGCACCGCAGCGGCTTCGAAATTCTCCAGACTCACAAAGGACAAATTGCCAAACCACATGGCAGGGTTGCTTCTTTGGAGCCCCGTACAATGCTGGGGATTCACCACAGAAGAACAGCAGCAACTGAACAAATAACTAGAAGATAACACTTATAAACGTGGAAAGAGCGATGACTTCTATTTGATGTTCCTGGTCCACGTCAACAGTGTATTTATCTGCAGAGTTGCTGTATTTTTCATTGTTCTCATAAGAACCATGAGTTAAAAGCTTAAGATTCCTAGATATTGTTATGGATTTTCTACTGATTTATCATTCTATACTTTTCTCATTCATGCAATGTGATGACACAGGGGACCTCAACCCCCCCCCCCCCATTAACGGTTCCAAGCGCAAATTAGGTGATATGGGTGGATGGTAGTAGTGAACAAATTTAAACTGTCTCGCCGCCGACCCCGTTGTACATAGCGTCTTGAAACCTTTTACTCTTGGTGAGTCACTACTTTGTAATCTGTCCCTCTTTCATCCTTTGTTAGACTTTGGAATCTGTCCCTCTTCCAGCCTTTGGAATCTGTCCCTCTTCCAGCCTTTGGAATCTGTCCCTCTTCCAGCCATACGAGACAAAAGTAAAACTATTCAATATTTTATAAACCTCTCTCTCTGTCTATCTATTATTTGTCCAGGCATGTCTCTTGGCCCCTTGGCCATGGTGAACCCCAAGGCTATAGCCCCTATAGAACCCCTTAATCCGGCCCTGACCAGCCTAAATAGTTCTTTGCTGCCATACTGAATCCATCGCTTCATGAGGATTCATTCAGATCTGCACCATCCCGTCTGCGCGAAATAACTGGAAATGAGACTCACCGGAAACAGAGACGTGTTTTGTTAGACTTTGGAATCTGTCCCTCTTCCAGCCTTTGTTAGACTTTGGAATCTGTCCCTCTTCCAGCCTTTGTGTTCTTTGAAATCTGTCCCTCTTCCAGCCATAATAGACAAAAGTAAAACTATTTTATAAACCTCTCTCTCTCTCTCTCTCTATTATTTGTCCAGGCATGTCTCCTGGGCCCTTGGTCATGGTGGACCCCAAGGCTTTAGCCCCTATAGACAGCCCCCCCCCCCCCACACACACACACTTAATCCAGCCCTGACCAGCCTAAATAGTTCCTTGTAGGCATACTGAATCCATCGCTTCGTGAGGATTCATCCAGATCTGCACTATCCTGTCTACGCGAAAGAACTGGAAATGAGACGAATCGGAACCAGAGACTCGTCTCCAATTGTCCGAGATCCAGTGCCAATGTTTTTTCGCCAGGTTGAGGCGTATAGTGATGTTAGCAATGGGGCTCTGGAGGGTCGCCAGGTTCAGGCGTATAGTGGTGTTAGCAATGGGGATCTGGAGGGTCGGCATCTCCCATAACCCATTGCGGGTAATGATCGGCTGATGATCTTGGTGGAGACGTTTTGGCACCTTCCTCTTTGAAGTCGAGGCTATTTGTGCCGCTGCCGCTCTCCGGTCGGTTGCAACTATGCGAACAACACGTCGGCGGCCACGTTCATTACCCACATTTCTTCGCCTACAGCAGCACAGTTCACAACGCGATGTTATTCCGGAAACGTCATATTTACGATACACTCTTGATACTGTCAAACGGTGATAACGCAATTCCTGTACCAACTCCGCGATACAGTGACCTATGCGTTGAGCACCCACAATTATTTCTCTTCCTGACTTTTTTTTCAATTTCGTTTTCTTAAATTACGTTTGAATTCATATTTTTAAATTACGCTTGATTTTTTTTTTTTTTTTTTTTATGATTGAAGGTTTAACGACGACCGTGAGCAACTCAATGGGCTATAAGCAGTCGCCCATCCCTAATTTAGGGTGTGCCTGTGCCGTAAGGCAAACATGACATACATTTAGGGAGAGCCTGTGCCGTAAGACAAACATGACATCCATGCCTCACCGGAATTCGATCCCGGACCCCTTCACGGATGAATGATCATTAGCCAGCGCTTCGACCACTGCGCCGCCGGGGCGGCTACGTTTGATTTCATTTTCTTAAATTACATTTGACTTCATTTTCTAAAATTAAATTTGATCTCATTTTCCTAAATCCCATTTGACTTTATTTTCTAAAATTAAATTTGATCTCATTTCCCTAAATCCCATTTGATTTCAATTTCTTAGATTACCTTTGAAAAAATTTTCTTAAATTACATTTGACTTCATTTTCTTAAATTACATTTGATTTCATTTTCTTAGATTACATTTGATTTCATTTTCTTAGATTACATTTGATTTCATTTCCTTAAATTACATTTTCTATTATTTCTTAAATTACATTTGATTTCAGTTTCTTAAATTACATTTGATTTCATTTTCTTAAACTACATTTGACTTCATTTTCTTACATTTCATTTGATTTGATTTTGTTATGGTGAAAAAAAAAACATTTTGAAGGTTGAAAGTTTTTATTTATCAAAAGGGGCTTATTATTATTATGCTGGTATTTAAATTGATATGGAAATTATAGAAAAGTTAAATTTGGGATATGGGTGGATGCATTTCGAAACCAAAAATATTTTCTAAGTATTAGAAGGCCATGAACATCCTAAACAAAAATGCATCTGAAAATTTACATTCCACAAGAAGTTATTGGAAAGTTTGCATTGTTTGTGTTCACGCAGAGTTGAGTCACCTGAAAGTGCAAAAATAAGTGAATATTGTTGCATGTGTATGAAAATGTGTCACTATAAGTCATAGGATAAAATGTACTCGTTCAATAACAACTTGTGGAGGCGGTGAAAGTCAATTTAAAAGGATAGGACAAAAATTGCAGTTATGAAATACCTTATAATAACAGGATTCGGATCGATAGCCTTAGTCAAGCTAAGGTGGGGTACATGGGACCAAGTCATGGAAGACAACAGCACACAAAATTTATCACACTGCACTAATTTTGGACTTTTTTTTTGAAAGGCTACTGCCTGTATTTATTATTTTTCTTTAAAAACTTAATAAGGTCATTTAGTGGACAATCAGATGGCATTTCCTTTTTGTTGTTTGCTAAAACACAGCAGTATAAAAACAGAATCTCAATTTCTTTTCTATTTCTCTTTGGCCACTGGCCTTATGAACAGCAGAACTTTACATATTTCAACACAGTTGGTTTGAACACTAGGCATTGACTTTATGCATCCAAAATTATACCATGATTCACATAGCTTACACAAAAAAAAAAAAGATACTGGATTATTTTTAATTCCACCAGGTGGACAAGTTCTGTTCTTTTGAAACGTACTCTCTTCTCTCTCACCTAGTTAGCTCAATGACAAATTTACACTTATTGATTTAAATTTACAGCACCTAAACAATCTTAGCAAACTCTGCAATCTCCCAGACCAGCTTCGAAGACTTCAATTTAAATTTACAGTTATACTAAGAGCCACAAATTATACTTTAACAAATCTACTATCAGCAAGTAAACAAACCAAGTAAATTATCCTCAAAACAGAATTTACACTGAGCACAAGCACTAATTAACATTACATAACCTATAGAACTACCCTGAATGAACCTGCTTCACTTATAAAGAAACCTCACTAACTAACTTAAAAATTATCACTATTCATAACATCACCATAATTCAGAAATTCAAACAATCTTCTTGCACTAGCTTGCTCATAAAAATCATCTCACTCAGCACTTCACATAATAGCTCAAGATACTAAATAACTCTATACTGTAAACAAAAGCTCAAAATACCAATTAACTAAATTTCCAAACTAAATATCAAGTTCACTAACACCAACAACCAGAATTTAGAATTTACATCCCTAGCACTACAGCAAATCATAAACAAATAAATTTAGATACTTTAAATCACCAAACAAACTTAAATTCAACACCTGCAGTGAATTACTGAGGTAGCGGTGAGGCAAATACCCTCAGTTCAGACACTACCCTGGGTTTTTGAGAACCAACACAGGAAGAAAATACCAAGTCAGGCTGAAGGCGTGAAATTGGGTCGTGAATCCAATTTCAGCCTAAGCAAAAGGAAAGGAAAAAATCCTCAAGTGTGACACATCATCATCAGGCACAGAATTTCCCCCAACATGATCTCGCCAATTATTGAAGCAACACCCGACCGACCCTCGCTGGCAGTACATATCTCCGTGAGCAGCGAAACTACTGGGGGGGCTCCCAGTAGTTTCTCAGGGCTCCCCCTTTTCGAACCAATGCATGATCCCACCTTGATCAACCACGCCTGCAAGAGCCTGTCGTACTTCAACCCCAAATACTCCAGGCACGTCCGGCCCAGAACCAACACAACTATATCCCAGGAAAAATTCACTTATCTCTCTATATCCCAAGAAATCCAAAATCACTATATCCACATATATCCCAGGAAAATTCACTTATCCCTATATCCACATATATCCCAGGAAAATTCACTTATCTCTATATCCACATATATCCCAGGAAAATTCACTTATCTCTATATCCACATATATCCCAGGAAAAATCACTAGCAAGGAAATTCCTCTGTACCATGGCAATGCGCAGGTCCACTTCAGACAATAACACTGACCATTTACATAACCCACTAAATATTTTCACCTTATTAAAAATTAAAATTACAATTTAGACTCTTTTTGTAAAAACAAGAAAATTTAGGCCAAAGAAAAGAACAATTAATACTGGAACTGGTGAGCAAAAGTGTGTCTTCTCAACCCATGATGTTCATTCTTTTTGTGAAATACAAAACTTGAGAACAAAAAATACTTTAACTTCTATTCTGCACCTATCGCATCCTGGTGAAAATTCCCTACTCAGAGCACTCTGCCCTAGGACAAGTTCCCGGTTTGCCCTACGATCACCCCTTTCCAATGGGAGATTAACACTCATCTGGAGCATGTAAAATACTGGTCCTCAATTAACACTCCTACCATCTCAATTTCGACACTCAACACTCCAAGAATGTAATAAACACTTTAGGTTTCCAATTTCATCACACTATAATATGTTCCCAAAATCCCAGTATAAATCATCCCATAATTTATCTTCACTCAAAAAAAAAAAAATAACTCAACGCTGTAAAAGACTAGAGAGAAATGTTTACTATTATTTCATCACCCACGACATCACAATAACACTGGTTTTCAATTATCACATGCCCAACTAAACTATTATCGATGCACCAAAATTTACTGTGCTCAAACATTAAACCAAATTTTTCCGATACATTAAAATTTACTGGCCTGGGAAGTTGCTAAAATACCAGACATGACAACACAAAAAAAAACATAAATGAAAGCATTTTCAACTCCCCTTTCTTTTTTTCTTTCTTTTTTCTGAACTCATACCTGAGGAACTAATAAATTGTAATTTTGAAAACTGAATGACAACACAGCCATAATCAGAGGCAAAAAAAAAACTTGCTCTTTTTCTTTTTGTTTCTTATGCTCAGCTCGAAGTTTAGGTACCCTGCGTGGGATTTTATGTATCAACAATAAAAGATATGGACTAAAGCATTACCTTTGAGCTGGCGTCTCCTTTTTTTTTTTTTAATTTTTTTTTCTTGTTACAGTCCTGGCACAACCACAGTCTCGTTAGTATTTCTTTCTTTTCTTCCTCCAACGGTTAATAGCCGAGGTAACCATTTTCGAAACTTCGGGATGAGATGGAACCTTTATTTACTTATTTATTTATTTATTTATTTATTTTATTTTTTTTGCTTCTTTCCTCCGGCCTTTGAAGCAGGCCTCCTTTTCGGAGTAGCAACAGAATGGAGAGGCTGTATATATGTTGTTGTGGGATATCAAATAAGGGAGAAGGCATGTCTTGCCATTCTCGGGTACGTTCTCTCTACACGAGCGACATCGTCTTAGCCTCCCGACATTTTTTCCTTCCAGGGAAAGTTCCCGGCCAGCGGAAGGTCGCATTAACTGCGTTCTGCTTCGTCAAACCTTCCATAAGCTGGATCCGAACCAGGGTGTCACATCATGGTGGTCAGCAAAGAGCACAAAGGCAGTCGGGAAACATTTTCTGTGGGTCCTCTACCACCAAAAGGCGAGGCGAAAACCCCCGCCGTCCCCTCTTTCTCTGCCGGTCAGCAAGAGGACAAGAACAAAAGTGACTGAGACAAGCGTCTCCAAGTGTCAAAGAAACTCTCGCGTGTTGGAAAAAATGCTGACCCCTGATTGGCTGAACTCTGCAAACAGCGGAATTTCTCTCCCACGACTCGAGTGACCTCTGACCTTCACTCAGGCATCGTTGCAGCGTCCAACACTCTCCACGAAAAAAAATGTTACTAGCACGTGCATCCTCTGGTCGGCCAGGGGGAAGATGAACTTGACCTTCAACACGTACCTTCAACTCTTGACCCTGAGGTCTAAAAATAGATTCTGTTGCTGAATTCTTTACCCAAAAGACGAAAAGATGTTGCACTTTTGGGCGACTTTTTCACGACGTTGGGAAATGAGGAACGCAAAAATGGCGAATTCTTGCCTAGCAGAAAATCACTAATTTTAATTTTCTTTTTTCTCACGTTCCGTGATGTGAAAGTAAAATTAATTTTGATTCTCTGAACTGCACACCTACTCGCCTTTTCCTATCGCGATAAAAGAACAGATAAATTAATTATTTTCAAAACCCCAAAGTCAGTTAAATCAAATATTATTCTCTTTTTTCATTAACATGAAATTTTTTTCCAACATTGTTTTCCTGGTTGTGATTAAGACAAGCGAATTTTGCGCACGAATTCCCCTGCCTTTCAACCAGGAATTTTCTTCTAACGTATGTCATGGGAGAAAATTTTTGTATTAATTAATCTCTGATAAACCAACAGAAAGATTGATCAGGTCTCTCTGAAATTCACCAGAGGTTAAAATTTTCGCCATGACAATTTTCTTAAATTGCACTTGATTTCATTTTCTTAAAGTACGTTAGATTTAATTTTCTTAAATTACATTTGATATTATTTTCTTAAATTACATTTGATTTCACTTTCTTAGATTACATTTGATTTCATTTTCTTAAATTACACTGGTCGGCATGAAAATCGGCCCTGACACCATTCCTACTGTTTTTTTTTATGTAAAAGGACCTCCTGAATCCGAATATGACCCCCGTTTCCCCCCATCACCCACCGTTTTTGGGAGAGCCCTTCCCCCTCCACCTAATTTTATCACTTTCCGATAATTTGGAGGGATGAAAAGGATTGTTTCAGCCTTTACATTTCTTCTGAGGGGCTACAGAGGTGAAAAGTTATAAAACATGAACATCTGTATCAAGGAGGTAGATTTGGGGGGATCCCCCCAATTGTAAAGAAATCATTACAAATGATTGATATTTCCGTATTTTTTGGCAATTTTTTTCACTTATTTGCTACATATTCCAGCCCCTTTCATCCTCCCCCAAAAAACCCGCAAATAATAAAATACATAGCAACAGTAATAAAAAAAATATATAGCAACAGTTCGGAACATTCACTCTACCACGCTGGCTCTCTCAACACCTCGCGCGAACAGGTTTGCACGGGCTTTGACAAGGTCAAACTTGCATTGCTCTTATCACGATAATCCTGCACTGTAAGATTTATCTTCCCTCAGTTGATCTAAAGCGATCGTTGAGTTCTAGGCGGGGATTCTGTGTTTCCAAGTTGTTTAAATTGTGTCAAACGGTAGAAATTTGTTTAAACCGGCCTTTTCCAAGTGAATTACCGTACGTGAGTGTAATTTGTGATTAATATAGAGCATTTATTTACTGTTTAATTATGCCACGCGAGTGTATAAATCATCCCGATAGATTCTGCTATGTTTGCGGGGAATTGACTTTTAAAGCGCAACGAAAATCCCTTTCTCCGCTTCTTAAAACTGCTTATAAATTTTACTTTGATTGCAAAGTTGACGATCAGGACAAGAATTGGGCTCCCACAGTTTGCTGCACTACTTGTTACAGTAGCTTGACCAAATGGCTCAAAGATACCCGTAAATCAATGCCATTTGCTGTGCCCATGGTTTGGCGCAAACCTCGCTGTCATCTTACAGATTGTTACTTTTGTATGACTTCCACGGTCGGGTTATCTAGCAACAAAAGTAAGCATACAATTCAGTATCCTAATATCCCTTCAGCTCTAAGACCAGTTCCTCACAACGAATCATTGCCAATCCCAGTGCCCCCCAAAACCTATACTCTAGAGCCAGAAACGGATGAGACATACTTTGAGCCACAGCTTGGACAATCACATGATACGTCCACCGATGATGAAGAGTGTTCTGCTGATTCAGCTCATCGAAAACCTCACCTAGTTACTCAGTCGGAATTGAATGATCTCGTCAGGGATTTGGAGTTACCTAAGACTAAATCTCAACTTCAGCAGTGGAATCTCTTCGAAAAGGGTGTAAAATAATCTTCTTACAGGACCAGACAGTCAACCCTGCAATTACTTTTTTCAGAAGATGAAGGCTTAGTGTTCTGCCCTAATTCAAATGCATTGATGATAGAACTGAAGATGACATGTGACCCAGACAAATGGCGACTGTTTATAGACTCATCAAAGACAAGCTAGAAAGTTGTCCTGTTGGCCAATTGGAATAAGTTACCATCAGTCCCGGTTGCATACTCTGTGGATATGAAGGAGACGTACGAAAACATCAGCCGAATCTTTGATAAAATCTGTTATCATGATTATAACTGGAAACTTTGCGCTGACTTAAAAGTTGTTGCTGTACTCGCGGGCCTGCAATCAGGCTTCACAAAATACTGCTGCTTCTTATACGAATGGGACAGCCGAGCACGAGACAAACATTACATCGTACGGAACTGGCTTCTGCGAGAAAGTTTTACTCCCGGTCAGAAAAATGTCGTTCATGATCCTCTGGTCCCGAAGGAAAATATTTACTTGCCGCCTTTGCACATCAAACTGGGATTGATCAAACAGTTTGTGAAAGCAATGGACAAGACAGGTGATGCATTTCAATTTTTGAAAAATAAATTTTCTCGTCTTAGTGAGACGAAGGAAGGAGTTTTCGTGGGCCCCCAGATTAGACGACTTTTCAAAAATTCGACGTTTATTGAACACCTGAATCGAAAAGAAAAAAGAGCTTGGCTTGCATTCCAAAACGTGTGTAAGTACTTTTTGGGTAACAACAAAAGTGATGATTATGCCGCTCATGTCGAGGAATTGCTGTCAGCGTACAAGGCCATGGGGTGTAACATGTCTCTTAAAGTGCATTTCCTGCACTCACACCTGGACTTCTTCCCTGAAAATTTAGGAGCAGCTTCCGATGAACACGGGGAACGATTCCATCAAGACATCAACAAGATCGAGAGGAGATTTTCAGGGAAGTGGAATACGAGCATGTTAGCAGAGTACTGCTGGTGTTTGGTACGAGAAACTTCTACCCCAGGGTACAAAAGGAAAGCAAGCACCCAATGAAGGTACTTATCTTATTTATGTATTATACTTTACATTTGTATTTCACTTTTTATATATTATTCTTTACAGCTAAAATAAATATTCCTTTTCACCCCTCCAAATAAAATTCATGTCCATAACATATTACCCAAAATTTATAAAAAAATCATGAAAAATCGATCATTTTTAATGATTTCTTTACAATTTGGGGGTCCCCCAAAATCTACATCCTTGCTACAGATGTTCCTGTTTTATAACTTTTCACCTCTGTAGCCCCTCAGAAGAAATGTAAAGGCTGAAATAATCCTTTTCATCCCTCCAAATTATCGGAAAGTGATAAAATTAGGTGGGGGCCTCCCCCGAAAACGGTGGGTGATGGGGGAAAACGGGGGTCATATTCGGCTTCAGGAGCTCGTTTTACATAAGAATCAGCAGGAATGGTGTCAGGGCTCGAAAAAAAAATTTTTTGCCGACCAGTGTGACATTTGACTTCATTTTCTTAAATTACATTTCATTTCATTTTCTTAAATTACATTTTATACTATTTTCTTAAATTGCAGTTGATTTCATTTTTTGCGCTTTCCAACCGTAGGTTGAAGAACCGTATGTGCTGCTGCTTCGTCCGTCTGTCTGTCTGTCCGTCCGTACGTAAACTCGCGTAAAATTTGTTCGATTTCGATGTAATTTTAGTATGTGGTAGGGAATCACCTGGGGACAAACCTTATTGAAAATGGGCGATATGGGATCAAAGATCAGGACATAGGAGCGGGACTCATTCCATTGACCTTATGCGTCATAACTTGCATAAAAATGGTTCGATGTCGATGAAATTTTAGTACGTACCGGTGGGGGGCCCCTGGGAAAGAACCCTGTTGAAAATGGCCTAAATGGGGTCAAAGGTCAGAACACAGGAGCGAGATTTATTCCATTGCCTTGTGGGCCATAACTTACGTAAGAATACTTCGATTGCGACAAAACTTTATCATATTGTTTCGGAGGTATACTGAACCGGTTCTGTTGAATATCATCGAAATGGGGTCAACGGTCAGGGCACACGAGCAAGATTTATTCCACAGCCATTATCCTCATAACTCGAGTAAAAACTTGAGTAATGATTTCTGGTATGTTGGAAAGCGTGTCATAATAAATGTATTGAATAATTTTACTAACTTGTCTTAGATTACATTTGATTTCATTTCCTTAAATTACATTCGATATTATTTTCTTAAAATATATTTGATATTACTTTCTTAAATTACATTTGATTTCGTTTTTTACGCTTCCCAACCGTATATTGAAGAAGCGTATATGCTCTAGCTTTGTACGTCTGTCTGTCCGCATGATAACTCGCATAAAAATGGTTCGATTTCGATAAAAGTTTAGTATGTGGTAGGGGACAACGTGGGGACGAAAGCTGTTGAAAATGGGCGAAATGGGGTCAAAGGTCAGGGCATAGGAGGGTGATCTATTCTATCGCCCTTATGCGTCATAACTTACGTAAAAATGCTTCGATTGCGACAAAACTTTATCATGCTCTTCCAGAGGTATACTAAACAGGTTCTGTGAAAAATAATCGAAATGGGGTCAAAGGTCAGGGCACAGGAGCGAAATTTATTCCACAGCCATTATCCTTATACTTGAATAATAACTTGAGTAATGATTTCTGGTGTGTTGGAATGTGTATCATAATTAATGCATTGCATGATTTTACTAACTTTTCTTAGATTACATTTGATTTCATTTTATTAGATTACATTTGATTTCATTTTCTTAAATTACATTTAATTCAATTTTCTTAAATTACAGTTTTGATGTATTTTGTATATTTAACACAAGGTGATCATTATGTAACTTATTTTCAAGAAAGATGTAGCAATTGCATCTGAGGTTTCAAAAAACAAGTCACTGTGAAATGGAAATGCGGTATCAACATACTGTTCCCTGATTTATTTCCACAGCCAACACAACAAAAAATATACTTTGAATCCTTTAAAATTAAAATTTTAATCCTTTAGATAATTGAGAATGAGTACAAGACGAGATCGAGATAGAAACAGAAAATACGAAAGTCGTGCTCAGAAAAGATCTTTAAAGACGAGGTTTGCTTAACTTTTAAAAAACTGGAAACAATGGAAACAAAGAGACACCTGTGTTGAGTACGAATCAAATTCTGTAATCAGTGAAAACTTAATTAGTGATCATTAAAGTAAAAATAAAGCTTATTCTCATCGTATCCAGCATTTGAATAAATCTGATAAAATTCCTGCAACTTCATGTTCTTTAGCAATGAAAGTTTAATTATAGGTGAGAATTAAGAAGGATATTCATACATTATTTTTATCAAATTCCCATCTTTGAAGCAACAACTGTGATCTTGGCCTACTCAATTAGATGATTCTCTGCTCATTATTCAAAATCTTCTTCGATAGATAAGTATTAATATGTCTTACATGCGCCCATGAATTTTGAATTACAGCGGATGTTCACACATTTTTAGAAAAATTTTCCAGCAACATAATTAATGTTTAAAATCAAATTATTTCTTCTTACCTGATATCCCTTTCTCTGGACCATAGCGTACATTGACCAGGTGAATGAGATTGCATATTTAAGAAGTATGTTTGACAGACAGAACAAATTAGATGGCGAAATTAGTAGGTGAGTGAATTCTTCATTGAAAGTCATAGCTGTCTTAGGAGGATTTCACAGGAATGATGGGTTCTCAAGAAATTCTCGAATGGCTGTGCATGAAAGTGCAATTGTTCCTACTCTGATATACGGCAGGGAAACCTGGGTAATACAGAAAAGACAGAGGAGTCGTTCGTGTGCTGGGAAGATGCGTTACTTACAGGGGGGTTGTGGTAAGACACGCTCTGATCATGTGAGGAATGAAGATGTGTTGCAAATGTGTAATGCGCGACAAAATGTTGTTAGCAAGGTGGACACTAATATTCTTAGGTGGATTGGTCGTGTTGAAAGAATGAGTGATGAGGTGCTTACTAAGAGAATTTATTCAGTTCAAGTGGCAGGAAAGAAAGGTAATGGAAGGCCAAGGAAATCATGGGAGGACCATATTCAGAAATGTTTGCAGGAGAAAAAGATTAAGGGTATGAGGTACAAAAGGTCTTGTGTGCGGCGTGTGATGGATGTTAATGAAGCTCGAGTTGTGTGCCGAGATCGTTGTAAATGGAGACGTTTGATACACCAACATTAAATAAATGTTAGTTCCATCAGGTAAATGTTTACTTGGCACATGGACTTTCTTTGAGGATCTAACCTCTGAATTTCAGAGAACAACTTAATGGTATGTCATCATCATCATCATTGTCAACCATTATCAATCCACTGCTGGACGAAGGTCTCCCCAAGTTTCCTCCACAACGGTCTGTCTTGTGCCAGTCTCCTCCATGTCACTCCCGCATACTTTCGAATTTTCATCCCCCCATCTTCCATGTGGTCTTCTTCTGGGTCTTTTCCTGTCCCTTGGAATCCAATCTAAAATTTCGGCTGTCCATCGATGGTCTGTTCTTCTGGCAGTATGTCCAGCCCATTGCCATTTCAGGGATTTAACTCTGATCATGATGTCTTCCACTCTTGTCATTTTTCGGATCCACGTGTTCCTCTTCTTATCTCTCCTGGTTACACCAAGCATGCACCTCTCCATGCTTCTTTGAGTTGTCTGCAGCCTTTGTATGTCTCTTTTAGCTAAGGTCCACGTCTCTGCACCACACGTAAGCACTGGAAGGATGCATTGATCAAACACTTTTCTTTTAAGACATAATGGCATATTGCTCTTGAAAATTATGCTGTTTCTTCCAAAAGCTCTCCAGGCAAGTTTTGTACGCCGATTAATTTCTTCACCAATGTGACCCTCACTTGATATCTGCTGTCCAAGATAAACGTACGTGTCCCTTATCTCCAGCTTTTCTCCATCAATCGATAAATCTTCATTTCTTGTAAAAGCATTGTACATCACTTTTGTCTTCTGAAAGTTCATTTTTAATCCCACTTCTTTACTCTTGTCAGCAAGTTCCTGGATCATACTCTGTAGCTCTGATGGGGTAGTTGCAAAAATGACTATGTCATCAGCAAAACGAAGGTGGGTTAGATAATCTCCATTAATCTTTATCCCTTTGTTTTCCCAGTTCAGTGATTGAAAGACATTTTCCAATGTGGCATTAAAGAGCTTCGGAGATATGGTGTCCCCTTGTCTCACTCCTTTTCCAATTTTTATGTGTGTTGTATTTTCAAACAGCCGAATCTTTGCACTTGCATTTTCATAGATGTTATTAATAATATTAATGTATGCATCTTCAATACCGCAGGATTTCAGAGCCATTGCAACTGCTGATGCTTTCACCGAATCAAAGGCTTTTTCATAATCGATAAAAGCCATGCACAATGGAAGCTCATATTCCCTCGCTCTTTCAATTAGTTCTCTCAGTACGTGGATATGATCTATTGTGCTGTAGCCACTCCTGAATCCAGCTTGTTCTCTCGGTTGAGCCATGTCCAGTGTCACCTTCAAGCGGTGTGAAAGAACTTTAGTGAAGATTTTATAAAGCACTGTTAGGAGGCTGATAGGTCTGTAGTTCCTGAGATCCTCAATGTCACCTTTTTTATGTAGCAAGATCATTGTAGCGTTGTTCCAATCCTCAGGAATTTTCCCTTCATTAAGGCATCGAGTGAAAATTTGGGCGAGTACTGTTTCGATTTCTCCACTTGCTTCTTGTATGATGTCTATAGTAATTCCATCTTCTCCTGGAGCTTTTCCCCGCTTCATGTTCTTGATTGCATGTGCAACTTCTGCTGGAAGGACTGGAAGAACTCTGGTACTGGTACCTTTCATGATGTCTGGAGTACATGTATCATCCCTTTCATATAATTTGGAGTAGAAATCTTTCACTCTTGTCAAAATTTCGCCTCTATTTCTTGTTATAGAACCATCTTCTTTTCTCAGAGCCATAATCTGTTTTCTTCCCTTACTGAGATGTCCCTTTGCTATCTTTAGGCTTTGGTTGTTTTCAATTGCTTTCCTTACTAGTTCACAGTTGAATTTCCTTACGTCTTCAGTGATACTTTTTCGTACTGTCTTGCATAGCTCTATATATTCCACTTTGGAAGTCACATCTTCTTTAGTTGTCCTCATCACTCTTCTTTTTTGCATCAACATTTTGGTTTTTCCTGATAATTTGTTCACATGCAATTTGTTCTTAGACCCAGTTAATTTTGTTGCTGTTTCCATAAGAGCTTTGGTTACTTTTCTGTTAACTTCAGAAATATCCACTTCTTCCGATGTTAGGCCTTCTAAAGCAGAGAATCTGTTCTTCAGTTCCAATTTGAAGGTATTATGGTGTTTTTTAAGGTTGGTTATGTCAATACATTTTGTTTGTCTTATGAGCTTGCTACGTTCGAGTTTAGTGTTGAGGTGCATCTTACATCTCACCAATCTATGGTCACTGCCTGTGTTGAACTTGTTTAGCACACTGCAGTCTTCTATGACGAATTTTTTGTTACACATAATAAAATCAATTTCACTTGTCGCCCCATTTGGATGTCTCCATGTCCATTTCCTGTGTGGCTTTTTCTTGAAAAAGGAGTTCAAGATGAAAAACCCTTCTGCCTCTGCAAACTCTACGAGAGTATTTCCACGCTGGTTTCTGTTGCCGTGACCGAATTTACCTACTGAAGTTTCATTCTGTTGCCGTTGCGCTATTTTTGCATTGAAATCTCCCATAATTATCTTCAAGTGCTGCTTACCTTTATTATTTAGATCACGAATTTCCTCATAAAATTCTTCAATTTCTTCTTCAGCATGACTTGTGGTGGGTGCATAAGTTTGAATAATCTGAGCCTGGTATCTTCTCGAGAGTTGGATAACGAGTCGTGCAGCTCTGTCAGAGGAACTTTCAACTTCTACAACTTTATCCTTCAGTTTCTTGTTTATTATAAATCCAACACCACTAGTTCTGCCAGTATCTGTCCCACGATAGTAGAAGAGATGTCCACTTTTCAGTTCCATGAGATCTTCTCCTTTTCTCCTTACCTCACTTAGCCCGACGATGTCCCACTTGATCCTTTGTAGTTCCTCTTCCAATTCAAGAAGCCTTGAATCAGAAGATAGGGAGCGTCCGTTGTACGTAGCCAAGGTCAGCATCAGATGGCAGCCTAGTCCGGTCCTCCGGGGATTCTTAGCACCCTCTGCCTTCATGTCGCACTGGCCGCTGCCTTGGCCAGGTACATTCCAGCTGCCGGAGACTGAGGGCCAAGATTTAAGTTGTGGAGTCATTTTGGAGGGGTTTGGCCATAACTCACCACGCTGGCCAAGCGGGTTGGTGAGTGTGGGATAGCATTTCCTCTAATCCCGATGGTATAGTTATACCGCTATTGGCGGTCGTCAGAGCCCCTTTAGTGGGAACAGGATGTACCACGAGAAGGCGGGGTTGACATTTGTCAAGGAGAGGCTGTGATGTTACGCATCACCTGACCTTACATCCCTAATGGTATGTATGTATGTATAAGTATGTATGTATGTATGTATGTACGAACCTACATCTACATTTCCAAGATAACAGGGCATTTCTTCAAATTGGTAGTGGTTTGTTATTCTACTCTTCTTTCACTGCTTTCCAAAGTCCAATCATTGTTTTAGGTTCGCATTTAGAAAGGGCTCAATTACGGAAGACACAATAGTCCATTGGTGACACACCAGGGCACTTTGAAGGAATATGAACAAAAGGTGCATCCCTGATACTAGTCTCTGTTTCCATTTTTTCAAGAAATAGAGTGCATTTTGCATATATGAGTGGTAGCCTTATCCTGATGGAATTCTACTCTGTGAAGGCTCTGTAGATAAATAAGTGATATTTCCTCTTTAAATATAGGAGTTAAAACATTATTTTGCTAATATGTAGAATTGATTTTTACATTCTTTTCAATTTTTTTTTTACTTTTTCTAATTGTATGAGAAACGAGAAATAATCATGGATCGTTGACTGAAACTTTCTTCGGTTTCTTGGAACAATTATTTTTCTACTCTTTTGCGATAGTTTGACTGAAACTTTCTTTGGATTCTTGGAACAATTCTTTTTCTACTCTTTTGAGATAGTTTGACTGAAACTTTCTTTCGATTCTTGGAAAAATTCTTTTTCTACTCTTTTGCGATAGTTTGACTGAAACTTTCTTTGGATTCTTGGAACAATTCTGTTTCTACTCTTTTCCGATAGTTTGACTGAAACTTTCTTTGGATTCTTGGAACAATTCTTTTCCTACTCTTTTGCGATAGTTTGACTGAAACTTTCTTTGGATTTCTTGTTTGCAATTCTTTTTCTGCTCTTTTGCGATAGTAATCCAACCATTTTTTGTTACATTCGTTTAGGTAGATCCATGCATCATCAATAGTCACAATAAATTTCCTTCTGTCACCGACCTAGTAATTTTCATAAAGAAGTCTGCACCGTATTCTTCACTCAGCCACGTTGTGACGTACTACAGAGGTAAAGCACGTCTCAAGACGACAAATCTACAGCGATACACTTTGTCCGTATAGCTTAGTAGGGAGAGCAACTTACTCCGGAGTGAGGGGGCGCAGTTTCGATCTCTTTCACGAACAAACTAATGTTTTCACATTGGCGCCCGAACATAAAAATAGATTTACTGGCTGTTGGGTTCTTCGAAAAATGTGTTTGTTCCACACGTCGTTTAGAATGAATAAAAGTTCGTTCTTCGCTTACAAATAAAAAATAAATAAATTAAGAGGCAGATGATGTGACGTACTACAGAGGTAAAGCACGTGTCAATACAAGAAATCTGCAGCGATACATTCTGTCAGTGTAGCTTAGTTGGGAGCACAACTTACTCCGGTGTGAAGGGACGCGGATTGGATCTCGGGCGCGGGCAAACTTGTATTTTCACATCGTGCCTAGGCAAATAATTGTTTCAAATTCAAATCTTTGTTTATTACCTAGTTTACAGTTGATACAGAGATTTTTAATGACTTAGTGATTACTCTTTGGGTCGGTGGATTTTCTTTTAAGACCAGATGCCTTACTTTTGAAATAGTTGTAAAGGTTACGGACTTTGGATGTTCGTTTGGTGTTCTCTTCCGTGTTAAAAGCAATGCTTGACTATTTTCCCTCCATTATTAATAATATTGCTTATTTTACATTTAGATATACTAATTCCATGATTTTCACAGCGGTTTTTTTTGTTTGTTTGTTATTTGTTTGGAGGTTGAACGATCACCGTGAGCAACTCAGTGGGCTATAAGCAGTCGCCCGTCCCTAATTTAGAATCACTGGTTCCAGGGAAGAGAGAGAGGGCCAGCTCCGTAAGACCGGGTTTCGAACCCGGATCCCTTTCCGATGAATGAAAAGAAGCCATCGCTTAGACCACTGCGCCACCGGGGCGGCACAGCGTTTTCTAATTACAGAAAAACCTTTTATCAACAGCTTATTTATATGACCCCCCCCATTTTCTTAGCAGACGATATTTATTTGCAGCAGATGTTTCTTTCGTGTTCATCTAACACACTGTTGCCAGTTTCAATTCTTTGAACTTCTTTTATTTTTTGTAATTTTTTATTAAAACGTTCTAAAAATGTCTGAACATCCTCTGTATATTTTTAATAAAATCGTCTTAATATACAAGAGCCCCGTGGGCCCCGAATGGCCTAGTGGTCAACGTTCATGACTGCCACGGCTAAGACCTCGGGTTCGATCCCAGGCAGGTAAAAACGCTCGAACCACTAAATATCCGCCGTGCGTCGGAAAAGCATGTTAAGCCGTCAGACCCCGGGTACTGGTCCCCCGGTAATAAATAAGGGCGTCTTCCTCCCCCTTTCTACCTCGCTTCCGTGTCACTTTCCTATCGGGCACTCTATCCCAAATCTCCTAGCTTCCTATTTCTAGGGGTTGTTTAAGACCTGAGGTCAAGCACTCCCTTCCTAAAATCCTCTACATATGATCTGATGATCTGATACAAGAACCCCGCAAAAATATTTTTCCGGTGTCTCACATACCCGTAAAGTAGGGCCGGCCCTGATTTTGAGTGCCTCCTTTTTACCTTTGCAGGCACAAATTTCGTCGTTTCGTGACTAGAGTTTATTAGATCCCTAAGAGCCAAATGCCTTTTCCGCATTTTCGCACCACTTTTGTAGACGTTTATAAAAGTAAACGGTTTCTACTTAAATAAGAAGAAATGGAACAAAACGAAGAGGGGAAACAAAAAGATATCTTATTGTATCGTCGAACTTCCAGTTATTAAATCCTCGATATGAAAACAAAACTGACGAGAAACTTATGGTTGTTCCGAAGCAAAAAATAACATCTCTCGTTCGAAATCGAAAACTACATGGAATCAATTTTGCCTTATATACGAGATGTCTAAATTACATTTCCGCAAACATAACATCCATAAATTCCTCGATTGTGATTTGGAGTTTATTTTGTTGGGCAAATACAACCCCTCAAGCGCAATGGAAATGAGATGCATCCACTTTGTTCAGCTTCCCTTGCAAATTCCTACCTTTCCCTTGTTACATCTCAATATTCTCCCTAAAGGCAAAGGAACTACAATAGCACCGAAATAAAAAAAAAAAAGGCAATTTTCAAATCCAGGGTATATTTTTATAAGCAAGTGGTGAGATATTCTAGAAAGACATTTTCAAGCAATAAGAGTCTCAGAAATCTACATCCGGAATCTTAAAGAAAAAGTTGGGCTTTTGTGATGGAAGGAAAAGTAAGTGGCTTTTGGCCTTAAAAGAAGTAAAAAAAGTAGAAATAAATAAAGAAAAGAGAAATATTGATTCATGGAAACGTTTGTACGGCTCGCTCTTTCTCTTCAAAGTTAGAAAGCGTTGGAAGAAAGGACATTTTGAACGTTTACATGCCAAAGAAGAAAGTAATACTTTTATCCCAAGAGGAGTTTGGAAAGTTCAAACATAACTGGGTTTTTGAACAAGTTTTTGTCTGGATATGAGATAACAGAGAAGGGTAAAAAAATAAGAACAAAATAGCAGGAACGAAAAAAGTTTTTACATTCCTGGGCTATGCGATTCTTGGAAACGAGTTCCAAATATGAGTATACATTTAGCTCGATACTAGATTTTTATGCACCATACACTGGGGTGTTTTAAATAATTCCGAGACCTTCCTGATTTTCAGGAACACACACGTAACATTACTTATTTTTTTAGCGTTACTTTCGTAAAAATGTATGAGCTTACACTATCACTTTGTGCGTCAGTTCGTTTGTGGACGCCATACCTCTGCCTCTACTAGCCGGATTTGAATAATTCTGATTGCATTGAGAAGCCCGAAATGTAAGAACGATGATCCTGCCCGGTTCTATTCCGATGCATAACTTTGCCGTTAGAGGGAGTAAAAATCAGATGCAGTTTAACTGAAAATACATTTTATCATGCATCATTAATACAGACATTGACGTGGACTAGGAACATCAAACAGAGGTCATCGCTCTTTCCACGTTTATAAGTGAGTCACGGAAAAATCCTCATTGGCTGCCACCGAGAATCAAACTTAGGGTCTTTCAGTTACGGTGGCGGCCAATGATAATTATTTATTCAGTTGCTGCTTACCATCTTTGGTGAATCCCCAGTATTGTGCGGGGCTCCAAGAAGCATCCTGCCAAATTGGCTTGGCAGTTAGTGTGTGTGAGACTGGAGGAATTCGAGGCCGTTGTGGTGCAGAGGAAGCATATCCGGCGCGTAACTGGAAGACCCTGGGTTCGAGTCCCGGTGGCGGCCAATGAGAATTTTTTCGTGACTCACTTAAAAACGTGGAAAGAGCGATGGCCTCTGTTATATTATTCCGCATTGTGTTTTAATAACCGAATGAAGAATTATTTCTTCTCTTCGATACCATTTATAACGAAGGCTGTTTAGAGAAGTGTTTCTTTCTCAAGTAATGTATAGTTTTCAGTTAGAAGGCATAAAGGTAAATTGCGATTACCCCGATATTTATGCTTCTAAAACTCTCATTTGAAAAACGACTTTCGATTCGGGTAGAGCTCCAGATGAGAAATGTTTTGCATATAAATACTAACTTTAATTGAAAAACTGTTTTGCCGTTAAGGGGATTTGTGGTGTTTTTGCAGTAATACCAGCCTTTCTGAAAACTCGATTGAAAAGATTCCTTCGCAGTCAGATATTGTTCAGCAAGGAAAACCTTTAGCGCTTATTTTCAGCTACCATATTCTCTTGATATGTACCGCGTTTTCTTAATATCTCTACTTCAAGCGGTCCGATTAAAAAAATTATTTCTTTGTCGGACAGCGCTTCTGGAGCAGCATGTTTTGCAGATAATTTCAGATTCTTTTTAACGCACAAGTTTGCCCCTAGAGAGCATAAGCATACGTTTCCAGTTTACAGCATATTTGTGGCAATATCTGCATGTCTAAAATCCCGATAGAAAAAAAAACTTTTTTGGTCAAATACTACTAACTACAAAAACATTTTATCCGAATTTGCTGTCTAACATAATAAAAATTTCCTCACTAGCGGCGTAAGCCCCTAGTGAGGAAATTTTTCTGTTTTTCTTAATATCTCTGCTTCTAAAAGTCCGATTAAAAAAATCTTTTAACACCGGATACCACTCAACTCGTGCAACATTCTGCAAGTGCATCTAGGTTTTTCGTAATTCACAGTTCTGGCGTTAGGTGGTGTTAGTGTTTATTTCTGTCTGCAGGTGTGTCTCAAAAATACCCTCTCAATTGCCTATTTTAACCCTTTAACCGTCTGGAACGAGTTAACTCGAGTTGAACAAAATATGCCTGAATAATCTCGAACGAATACATTCTCTGTCTCAGAAGTGGGCCAAACGTGATAGGAACGAATGAACCTCCTCATCAGAAAGCATTGTTTTTACTTTACGTTTGTCATTGTAAGTGGTTATTTAGGTGTATGATTGTCATCAATCCTTCCTCTCTGATTACCTTTTCCGCTAAGAATTACAAAAAGGCGACGAACCTAAGATAGAACAGAAAAGATGTTTGAATAACTTATTTCTACAAAGTGGCATGATATCCGTGTCCGAGGGATAACTGCTTCCTAATCATTTCCTGTGTTATGGAACAGAGAATAAAGGACTATAAGGGAATCAGACTACATAATGTAAGACTAAGAACCGTAATGGAGCACTTAACAACCAGCGACAGATTTATAGTCGATACTCCTGAGATGAAAAAGGGAAGAAATTGTTTTGCCGTAGCTTTTGATTTAAACCTGGTCACTGTGGGAACACTTCTGTTTGAGGAGCACAGGAAAATTTGGGCAACTCTTGGTTCAGGTACAGCGGCTGCTTAAGGTGGACGTCAAGTTATTTTGCTTCCTATACTTCCAATGGAAAAACGTCTGTACACATTTTCTTCACAATTAATGCGTTCCCAAGGATGAAACTTTGAGCATCGATTAAAATAGCTTCATTTTATAACTTGGAATACTTAATATTTTCTAAAACATAACCATAATTATGCAATCCAACATTTGTTTGTCTACTGGCGTCATCAAAGTACAGGTCGCGCCATCTTTTTTCTTGTTTCAACACCACCAAAGGAAAAGTTATTGATTTTTAATGTAATTATGATTATGCTTTAGAAAATATTAAGTATTCCAAGTGATAAAATGAAGCTATTTTAATCGATGTTCAAATTTTCATCCTTGGGAACGCATTAATTGTGAAGAAAATGTGTACAGAAGTTTTTCCATTGGAAGTATAGGAAGCAAAATTACGTCCACTTTAAAGGTTTAAAGAATGCGCACTGTTTTCCAAGGTGCTGTAACTGCATTCTCTCTTTTTTCTGATATTCTAGATTACCTAAAAATATGCCTTGAAATAGTTTTATGTGCCGAAAAAGATTCAGAAACAGTGATCGTTACGATCGATAATTCGATGCCTCCTTTCTGGCTTCTTTTTCTTTTCTCTTTTGTTATGTGGGGTCCCAGAAGAACTGCTGTTGCCATACAAAACTCCTGTAGCATCTTTTGATATGAAAAACCCGTCGCCGCCCCAGTGGCGCAGTGGTCTAAGCGATGGCTTCTGATCATTCGGCCGAAAGGGGTCCGGATTCGAATCCCGGTGAGGAATGGATGTTGTGTTTGTTTTACGGCCCTTGTTCTCTCCCTTCGGTGAAACCAGTGGCCCTAAAAAAAAAAAAAAAAAACCTCGTCCTCCTTATGCCACACATATCTTCCTGCCATATTTTTATTGAGACAACCATAAATTTCCTCTTGAGGTGTTTTCATTCAGTATGGTTTTAAGCACAAACCCTGTAGTGTACTAAAATATACACTGAAGTGCCAGAAAATCTGGTACACCAGTCTAATACTTGGTAGGTCTTCCACGGGAGCGCAGGACTGCAGAAATACGAAGGGGCATGGACTCCACTAGCTTCTGAAAATATGCTGTAGGCAATGCACAACATACTTCCTGCAGAGCGTTCCACAATTCGGGTGCATTCCGAGGTCTCGGATTCCTGTGTTCGATAGCGCGTTGCATGCCATCCCAAATGTGTTCTATCACGTTCAGATCTGCGGACTTGGGTGGGAATAGCACCACCCCAAACTCAGATGAATACTCCTCTAACCATAATGTGGCGTCCCGATGCTTGTGTGGAGGTGCATTGTCCTGTTGGCACAGGCCCAACCCATCAGCATAAGTGCAGGACATGAACTGGTGTACCTCGTCAGAAATGATGCGCACATAGCGTTGGCCGGACGTACCAGGGGTCCCAGTGAAGTCCAGCTAAACACATCCCATACCATTACGGAACCCCCACCAGCCGGTATAGTTCCCTTTTGACAGGCGGGATCCATGGCTTCACGGGGTTTGCCCCAAACACGAATCCTTCCATCTGCCCGATAAAGTTGGAAACGCGACTCGTCAGACCAGGCTACTTGTTTCCAGTCATCAAGTGTCCAGTGGCGGTGTTGCCGTGCCCAAGCGAGGCGCACAGCTCTGTGTTGTGAATCCATCAAGGAGACTCGGGCTGGGCGTTGGCTCCCAAAGCCCATATCGTGCAGGGTACGTTGCACAGTCCGGGTGCTTTGAATTCCGATGATACCTGCGAGAGTGTTGCACGCCTATCGCGTAAAACGATTCTTGACAGCCGAAGATGTTCACGTTCACCCAATGTCTTTTTACTGCCACACCGGTACCGTAGGTTGGAGGTTTTGCCGGTATTCTTGTAGTCACGGTACACCCTTGCAATGGTCGTCCGTGAAAATCCGAACTTCGTTTCTACCTCCGAAATACTATGGCCCATCTCACGAGCGCCAAATATGACAACGCGTTGAAAATCGCTTAAATTGTTATTACTTGTCATTCTCATGCCGAAAACAGTTCTGACAGCTGGCAAGGATGTCTATCGCTCTATATACGCACTGGCGAACGCAACTGAGTACGCGCATTGGTGATGTTGCTATGTATTTTGCATAAGCTCGTCTGTACCAGTTTTTCTGGCACTTCAGTGTATATAGTTTTTATTTCCTGATACCATAATGAATTTTACTTTCAACGTTACTCCATAAATCCTTTTATCTGCTTTCCGATCTCGGAAAAAAGCCTGTAACATTATTCCGTGGCACAAATTAAAAAAAAATGTCCACCTCTCTTCCTTTTAGTATGACCAAGGCTCACTCTTAGAATGCGCACGTGGTCACTGAGACACTAACTGAATTTATAAATCTTAATTTCCTCCACACACCACCAGCGTAGCACAATTGGTTCATTTCCAGCTCGGGTCCTGTGTCACGTGACTGTTCCGGGTTCAAATTCCGCGGTTTTCGACAGCTTCGCGAACGTAAAGTGAATGCGTGGTTGTATGAGTGAAACTGGCACTAGGTGGGGTATCGAGTCATTTCTGGAAGCTTCTCCTTGACAGTTGATGTGGAATACAATGAGAAACCAACTCATCGTAATCACTGTTCCCCAGGATATTAATCAGCATAACTGTGCGCAGCTTATGGTGATGAATCGCAAACCTCGCTGTCTGGACATTACATCTAAAGAAGCGGAGGTGCTTGATGAGGAAGGCGATGGGAAACCATGTCATCGTAATCCCAGTTCACCAGAATATTCGTTACTACGACTACGCGCAGCTTACGGTGATGAATCGTCAATGTCGCAGTCTGCACATGGCACCTGAAGAACAAACAGAAAGGACACTTGATGAAGAAGACAATGGGAAACAATAACATCGTAATCTCTATTCTCGAGGATGTTTGCCACCATGGCAATGCGTAGCTCATGGTGATGAATCATTAACGTCCCTCTACGGACATGGCACCTGAAGAAGAAGAAGAGGAGGAAACGCTTGATGTTGGTGAGAAAGGCACAATGGGAAACCATCTCATCGTAATCACAATTCATCAGAATATTCGTTACCATGAACTGTGCGTAGCTTATACTGATGAATCGTCAACGTCCCTGTATGGACATGGTACGCGAGAAAGAAGAAGCTGACACTTGGTAACAATGGGAAACCATGTCATCGAAATCCCAATTCATCAGAATATTCGTCACCATGAATGTGCGTAGCTTATACTGATGAATCGTCAACGTCCCTGTATGGACATGGTACTCAAGAAAGAAGAGCTGACACTTGGTAACAATGGGAAACCATGTCATCGAAATCCCAATTCATCAGAATATTCGTCACCATGACTGTGCATATGGTGCTGAATGGTCAACGTCCCTGTCTGGACATGACACGCGAGAAAGAAGAAGAGGTGACGCTTGGTGACAATAGGAAACCATGTTATCGAAATCCCAATTCATCAGAATATTCGTCACCATGACTGTGCGTATCTTATGGTGATGACATGTCAACGTCCCAGTCTGTGTATGGCACCCGAGAAAGAAGAAGAGGTGACACTTTGTGACAATGGGAAACGATCTCATCGTAACCCCAATTCCCCAGAATATTCGTCACCATGACTGTGCGTAGCTTATGGTGATAACCCTCAACGCCGCTGTCTGGACATGGCACCCGAGAAAGAAGAGGAAGAAGAAGAATAGGCAATTGATGAAAAAGGCGGAATGGGAAACCATATCATCCTAATGCCAATTCACTAGGATATTCGTCACCATGATTGTGCGCAGCTCATATTGATGAATCGCCAACGCCTTTATCTGTACATGGCAACTGATGAAGAATTTTATTTACATGGAAAGATAAAAATATTTCTATTTGGTCTTTCATCTATTAATCTCAATCAGCGAAAAGCTTTTTGGCAATAATTTTCTTGTTGGTATGTGACAGTGAGGATCAACTATGAACTGCACTAATCCTAGAGCAACAAACTCTTCCATTTCATTTTTGCGCTATAAGAACCTACCACACACAAACTTCAGAAATAAATATTCTTCGGTACTCATTATCAGGACCACAGAATTTTGTGATTATTTTAAAAACAGGATAGTTACATATTCGCCGCTAGAGATCAATCTGAAACGTATCGAGCCTTTGTTGGGGAAATGGACATTGCTATAAATTTCATAAGATTTATTGTTTTTAGTTTATGGAAATTACTTCGAAATTTAATTTCAAGAGGAAAATTTTACTTTATTTGTTGATGTATTGATCTTATTTTTAAAGAAATTTTTGATGAAATCGCAAAAGGAATAACGCAAAGGTAACGTCAAATTTTAAAGTGAATTTATAGGAACGGTTATGCCAGTGTTTCTCTGCCACAGGATTTGCAAACGCTAAGGATCAAGAGAGGGAAGCACTTCTAAAAGTTAATCGATAGAAAGTGTAGCACCAATAATTTATCTGATGAATAGCAACAGGGCTTCTTGATGATAATGGTCCGGAGTGGATGGAACTTCGACTTTTCAAAGTGAATCAGTAGGAACGGTTTTACCAGTAATTCTTCATCACATGGTTCCAGGGTTTATGAGTGCTATGGGTCACGTCAAGGGATGAAGGAACTTCAACTTCTCGAAGTGAATCCGTACGAACTGTTGTGCAAGTAATCCCCTGTGGCATAACATAATTCATCAACATAAACTATGCATGCGACGTAAATGAAATATATTCAACCAGTGAAAGGTATTTAACACTACTTTTATAATATTCCATCCTCTTTTTCCATTACTGCACAATACGCTTTTCTATTGTCCGACTGCCCCACAAACATAGAAAAACAATATTTTTTTGTGTGTAAAACCTCTCTGAGAACCAATTGTGAAAACGCAACCCTTTTCTGCCGGAGGTGAACTCGAATCAACATCCTTCTGCTCTGGAGTCGAATGCCTTCCCAATTAAGTTACGCCGGCAAAAGCTCATTACTGCTACTTGCAGTCTTGACACGTGCGTCACTTCTCTAGTACGTCACATCATCCTTCTGCTCCGGAGCCGAATGCTCTCCCAATTAAGCTACGTCGGCAAAGGCTTATCACTGCTACTTATTGTCTCGACATGTGCGTCACCTCTGTAGTATGTCACATCATCCTTCTGCTCCGGAGCCGAATGTTTTATCAATTAAGCTACGCCGGCAAGGGCTTATCACTGCTACTTCCGTCTTGACATGTGCGTCACTTCTGTAGTACGTCACATCATCCTTCTGCTCCGGAGCCGAATGCTCTCCCAATTAAGCTACGCTCACAAGGGCTTATCACTGCTACTTATTGTCTTGACACGTGCGTCACCTCTGCAGTGCGTTATATCATCCTTCTGTTCCGGGGCCGAATGCTCTCCCAATTAAGCTACGCCGGCAAGGGCATATCACTGCTACTTGCCACTTTGACATGTGCGTCACCTCTATAGAACGTCCCATCATCCTTCTGCTCTGGGGCCGAATAATTTCCCAATTAAGCTACGCCGGCAAGGTCTTATTACTCCTACTTGCCTTCTTGACATATGCGTCACTTTTGAGGTAGATAATCCAGTTATCTCAAGAGCACAACACATGCTAAGCATAGTAATGGCGTTTGAATTTTTTTAGAATCTCGGACATGCTTTTATACGTTTCTTTCAAGCCAGTGGCATCATACAAAGGAAATGTAGGAATTATACACAGTCGAGTCACATTATTGTACCCACGTGTTGTTGATGTCAAAAGGGACTTTTGACATCAACAACGCGTAGCCAATGAAAGAAGGCACGTGCCGTGAGCTGGCTTAGAGGGTATATAAGGTGTGCTGTACGCAATCTGAAAACATATCACTCGTTGCTGTCATGTGTTACTGAAATAGCGCAGTTTCTGAACTGTTCGCCTGCTGCTGTGGTTAAAATGTATCGTGATTGGAGAAATGGCACCATTGAGAATAAGCGAAGTGGAAACTACGGAGCACCACATGCCATTGATGTGAGAGGTGAACGTTGGCTTTAAAGGTGCGTGAGGGCCGATCGACACGCTACAGTGGAGCAACTCACTGGCTGAATGAACCATGGGGCTACCGAAAGTGTGTCTAAAACGACAGTTCATCGAACCCTACTGCGTATGGGGCCCCTATGCAGACGGATGGTCACTGCACCTATGCTAACGAAGGTGCATCGGCGGAAAGGGCTTACATTTGCACGGCAGCATCGGAATTGGACCACCGCTGATTGGCAAAGGATTGCCTTTTCCGATGAATCACATTTTCATCTTCACCGAACGGATGGACGTTCGCGTATAAGGAGGGAAACATCGGAGAACAAACACTCTTCAACCACTGCTGG
This sequence comes from Macrothele yani, assembly GCA_039090855.1. Classification (NCBI taxonomy): domain Eukaryota; kingdom Metazoa; phylum Arthropoda; class Arachnida; order Araneae; family Macrothelidae; genus Macrothele; species Macrothele yani. The sequence goes on along the minus strand of CM077005.1, from coordinate 43,738,551 downwards.
AAGAACACAAGCTGGTGGGGGAAGCGTTATGGTCTGTAAAATGTTTTCTTGGCATTCCCTGGGTCCACTCATACCTGTGGAAGGCACTATAGACCGAATTCGTAACGAATCTATCCTTGAAGACCACGTTCACCTATACATACTGATTGTCTTCCCTGGGGCGGATGGGATCTTCCAACATGACAATGCGACGTGTCATACAACTAGAAATGTGCGAGAGTGGTTGGAAAAGCACGATTAAAACTTTAAAGTACTTCCCGTGGCCCCCTAATTCCACTGACTTAAACCCAATTGAGAATCTGTGGGACCATCTCGATCGTGTTGTTTGCTCTATGGATCCTCCACCACGTAGCCTCCAGCAGCTGTCAGATGCACTGCAGTCAGCATGGCTTCACATACTTGTGAACACCGTCCAACACCTTATTGAGTCATTTCCAGCCTGTCTGGCTGCTGTCCGCGCTGCACCCGGCCTTTACTCTAGATATTAGCAGTGGTCACAATAATGTGACTCGACCGCGTATTTTCATTCCACAGCAAAACTTTAAATTTAATTTCGATGCACAAGAATGTTCAGGGGAAACTTGGGGTACATATCTCTGCACTCCATCACGAAAGGGAGAAACATCGGGCTCTAGAATCTCGGCCACGTAGTAGTGGCGGCGTTGCTTTTCACGAACATCAATAATGAACGATGATCATATAACTGATCGCTCCCGACATTATAACACCAGAAAGATGGTCAGTATGCGTCGATTATCGAGCCCTAAGAAGAAGCGAGATTCATCGCTGAACATCCTTGATTCCACTGAGAAGTGCGCTACACTATTTCGGGCGCTATTAACCACTTCATCCCCCTGCTGATTTACGTGCACTTCCGATCATTTCTACACGCTTTTGACATATAGAAAAAAATGGCGGCTGAAAAACACAATTCCCTAGTGCGAGGCGACCACTTGCTAAACAAATTGTGTAGTTTGTGATTGTGCGCACACATGACACGCACTATGTGTTTATCCATTACGCAAATCGGGAGGGGATGGAGCATTCCCATCTCTCTCTCTCTCTCTCTCTCTCTCTCTCTCTCTTCGCCTAGATATGTGAGGTAATCACAGCTTGTAGCTATCCCTGCAAAACGTCATTGACATTGCTAGGCCTGCCCTTTTAGAACTCCTTGACATCCGGTTCTTCCTTCATGGCTGCAACATTCATACTCTGGCTTGCATGGCACACTTTCAGACAAACTGTGCGTGTGCGTATGTGGGTGTGTTCTTCCACGATATATTTTACAGCGTTCAACTGGGTTTGTACCCTAGATGGAGGTAGTTATAATACAACTATAACTCAGTGTTTATTTTCGTGAAACAAAGATTCATGTTTCGTAACTTATCCTCTAATATTCCGAATTAATTCGAACTGTTAGGGGTATGCAAAAGATTCGGCCGCCAGCGTCAGCGGGCGCTGTAGGGGTCTATCCGGCCGGCGACCCGTGCTGTCATATGGCTGTCGATAAAGTTCATTTGCGGCACTATGTTATTCATGTTTAATTTAGGGAAAAGTGCGAGTGAAGCATACGGCTCAATATGTCAGGCGTATGGCGAAACGGTTATGGGTGAGCGGATGTGCCGAGAATGGTTTGCCAGATTTAAGAAAGGTGATCTAAATTAAGAAGAAAAACTTCGTGCAGGTAGACTGCAGGAACTCGCAGTGGAGGGGCTGGAATCGCTGTTGCAAGAGGATGCCACACACTCGACCCTGCAACTGGCGGAACGTTTGAAAGTGGTTCAATCGACAGTGGTACGGTGTCTACAGGCCTTGGGGAAGATCCAGAAGATTGGTAAGTGGGTTCCGCATACTTTAACGGAGCGTAATATTGGTCAACGTCTGCGCATCCGCATGTCGTTGCTGAAGAGGTTTCAAGGGAAGAATTTTTTGTGGAAGGTCTCCACCGGGGATGAAAAATGGGTCTATTGCGAAAACCCCGTACGTAAGTGATCCTGGGTCGACCCAGGCCGGCCATCAACATCCACTGCAAAACAGGATATCCACGGGGAAAAGTTGCTGTTTTGTGTGTGGTGGGATATGCATGGAGTGCTCTACTTCGAACTGTTGAAAACGGACGAAACAATCACTGCACAACGATATAGCGATCATTTGATGAAACCGAACGCCAAAATCGAGCAAAAACGCCCATGGCAGGTAAAGGACGCAGCCCAGTCATCCTGTTACACGATAATGCCAGACCACATGTCGGTGCTTCCGCGAAATCAACCCTTGAACAGTTACACTGGGAGATTTTTCCGCACCGGGCTTACTCCCCGGACATTGCACCCTCAGACTTTCATCTGTTTCGCTCTATGCAACATGCCCTAGCCCAACAGCGGTTCACCACAGTTCCAGAGGTGGAAAATTTTATCACTGCGTTCTTCAGCTCATAACCCGAGTCCTTCTATCACAATGACATTCATTTGTTGCCTGAAAAATGGCAAAAGGTTACTGACGCTAACGGCTAATATTTCGTTGAATAAATGTGTACCGGTTTCCTGATTGTTCCTGTCTCCTTTCTCCTTAAAATGGCGGAAACTTTTGCATATTCCTAATATTTGAAGCACTTGTGCACATTTGTTCCCGACACATTCTTTCAAGTCGATATTAAGAACCCATTGTGTTAGTTAAAATAATGAACAGAATGATCAGAGTTTTTCCTTTTATCGATTACAAGTGCAAAATCGATATTAAGAACCCATTGTGTTAATTAAAATAACGAACAGAATGATCAAAGTTTGTCTTTTTATCGATTACAAGTATCGTGTCTCTGGACCTTTGTCCAATATTAACTACATTACATTTAAAAATAAAACAACAATCATCATTATGAAGCAACGAAAACACTTAAAAGGTACCTAAAACATAAAAATAAATATAAAGATATAAGAAATTGGGTGGGCGGTGATATAAAGTAAAAAAAAAATCAAGCTACTAATGCTAACAATCAAAAAAAGTTTAGAAGTTTTTAATAAGCATCCCAGAGTTGAGAGACCAAAAAAACTATTTATAGCAGAAATGTTTCAGATTCTGGGCGAAAGACACAATCTCTTCATTGAGATAATTAACTATGTCAGAGCATAGAGAAAATGGACTACCTACCTATGGAGCATTAAGAACTTTGTTAAGTAACACGCATTCCCGAAATTATTATTTTTCGTCGTCAGCTAACGACATCATTAATGAAACCAATTTTGGAAATGGAGACTCTCGTTCCGTGCAAAATTGCTCCAGCAAACTCAATACTCTCGGACTCAAAGCACGAATATTTCAAACATCATAAAAAGAGGGAACCAATCTAAACTGCTGAAATAACAAAAGCTATGTTTGTTTATTAAGTACTTAAGAAACTTCTGCCTTGTATTTTAGCAGCGCATCTCATGCGGTATTTCTTTATTTGAATGTTGTCTCCGATGAATTCTCAATTATGTGTTAATATAGGGATTTCCTAAATAAGGTATTTTAGCCACTTATTAGTGAGATTTTGTTCGAAGTTAAACAGCTCTTCTTTTTTTTTTTTTTTTTTTTTTTTTTTTTTTTTGATTGGAGGTTTAACGACCACCGTGAGCAACTCAATGGGCTATAAGCAGTCGCCCGTCCCTAATTTAGGGTCACTGGTTCCAGGGAAGGGAGAGAGCCAGTGCCGTAAGACAGACACAACATCCATGCCTCACCGGGATTCGAACCCGGACCCCTTCGGACGAATGATCAGGGGCCAACGCCTTAGACCACTGCGCCACCGGGGCGGCAAACAGCTCTTCGTGAGCAGAAATAGGGAGATATTTTAAAAGACAAAGAAGAAACAAGTCTTAAGTGCAAATAAATAAATCATCAAGACAATAGATTCATGACGTTGGAGAACACGGCCGTTCCACATTAAATCATCATAATAACCATCAACCTTTTTCATTCCACTGCAAGATGAAGGTCTCCCCCAAGTTTCTTCCACAATCTGTTTTGAACCATTTTTTTTTTTGCATGTCACCACAGCGCACGAATTTCATCTCCCATGAGGTTATCTTTTGCGTATTTTTCTTTCCTTTGATATCAAATCTAGTATTTTGGCTGCGTAAAGGTTGTCAGTTCTTCTAGCAATAGATGTCCAGCCCATTGCCATTTGAAGGTCTTTACTTAGATCATGATATCAGCCACTCATGTCATTTTCTTCATCTTTTTCCAGATAATAATAATGTTGGAGAGCACGACGTGTCACAATAAATCATCATCACCATCATCGTGATCAACCATTCTGAATTCACTGCTAGATAAAGGTCTCAACAAGTTTCTTTTACAACTGTCTGTTTTGAGCCATTCTTTCCCATGTGGCACACCGATTGTGTCTCCCACGTGGCCTTCTTTTGGATATTTTCTTTTCTTTTGGAATCTAGTCTAATACTTCGGCTGTCCAAAGATTGTCAGCCCTAGCAGCAATATGTTCAGCCCATTGCTGTATCAGGGTCTTTACTTTGATCATGATATCATCCACTCTTGTCATTTTCCTAATATTAATGATGTTGGAGAACACGGTGTACCAAAATAAGTCATCATAATCGACGATCCTCAATTCACTGCTGTATAAAAGTCTCCCCAAGTTTCTCCAACAACTCCCTGTGTTGAGTCATTCTCTTCCATGTCACTACGGCAAACTAATTTCATCTCACACGTGGTATGCTTTGGGGTATTTTCCTTTCTTTTGGAATCCAGCCTAGTGTTTTGACATTCCAAATGTGGTCAGTTCTTCTAGCAATATGGACAGCCTATCATCCACTCTTGTCATTTTTTTGATATTAATGATGTTGGAGAACATGGTGTACCAAAATAAGTCAGCATAATCAACCATTCTCAATTCACTGCTGGAAAAAGGCCTCCCCAAGTTTCTTCCACAACTCCCTGTGTTGAGTCATTCTCTTTCATGACCTTACTGCAAACGAATTTCATCTGCGACGTGGTATGCTTTGGGGTATTTTCCTTGCTTTTGGAATCGAGCCTAGTGTTTCGACTTTCCAGATGTGATCAGCTCTTCTAGGAATATGGACAGCCCATTTCTATTTGAGGGCCTTTACTGTGATCGTGATAGCATCCACTCTTGTCATCTTCCTGATCCACGAGGTCCTTTCTGTCTTTCTTGGTTTCAACAAGCATTCATCTCTTCATGCTTCTTTGAGTTGTCAGCACTTTCTGTATGTGTTTTTAGATGAGGGCTTCGACCGTATATCGCGATAGACCGCGCACTGGTAATGGCTGCCATTCAGCCGCCGTGGGCCCAACATGAGAGCCGTCAGATCACGTGACATTAGGCAGAAGTGATTTCTTGCTACCAATTTCAGTGCTCTCATATGGTCTGACACGTTACTTTTAAATATTACCACTTTTTTAAGCATGTAAATGACAAGTGTGATTTTTAGGAATGATTGTATATTCATTAATAAATTGTTATTTACAAAAAATTGAATTGCAACTCTTTTTTTTGATTGAAGGTTCAACGACCAACGTGAGAAACTCGATGGACTACAAGCCGTCGACCTTCCCTAAGTCAGGGTCACTAGTACTAGGGTAGCGAGATAGTCAGTGTAGTAGGGCAAACACAGAATCCATGCCTTACTGGGATTCGAACGTGGGCCATTCTCGGAATAATGGTGCAACCGTTTCGATGTTGCAGGATGAGTCGTTGGAACGAAGGAGGTAAATTGTTTCATGTGTGTTCTTGTGTGAATCGGATACAGTCCTACTCGATACTTCATTCAAGGGATGTTTTCATTATTATCTTATTACAGTATTTCCAGTGTACAGTGGTGCCTCATTTTACGCGGATTCAATTATACGTGGTCAGCCCCACTGTTAGATTCATATCACACTGGAAATGGAGCTACGAAAGAATTAATCAATGCGTCTGGCGGTCCTTGTGGTGTGACTGTGTCAATGATTTTAAAGGTTTTCCTACCATCAACGAGGAAACAAAACATATTACTTAGATGGTCAAGCAGATTGGGGGGGAGGCTTCGTCAATATTCTGGCGGAACAAATAACAGATTTGATTGGACATCAAGAACTGTTGAAAAATAAAGAGTTAGAAGAACTTGTGAAATTTTCCTCGGACGAAGACGAAACTGCCAGCTACACAAGTTTGCTGAAATTTTCCAAGGCAGCAATACACTTGAAATTTTTTTATTTCTAACTATGATCCCTCTATGGAATGGAGCCTTAAAATAAACCGAAGTATTACGGACTCTTTAATGCCGTATTATGAGATTTTTCAGTAGCTAAAGACGCAGCGGCAACAGTTGCCGATAACGATGCTTTTCCAGAAAAAAAAATTATTTTACTGGCTCCCCTTTGCCCGCTCAGAGTCCGTAACTACTGCCCCTAATGCATCAGCTTTGGACCTCAGCGTTGATGACCCCGCAGTGGTGTTACGTAGTGAAGGCAATGATTAGGTAGGTATGCAAAAGGATTTGCAACATGCTATCTTATATTTTAACTGTAACCGTTACAGAAGTACATATACAACATTCTTTTTTGTAAAATACACATTATACTGTAATAGATGTATGTAAGCGAATAAAATCGTACATATATATAATGAAACCAAGCGTGTTAGGTGATTTATTGTATATAGTTTCATTATTGGTTTTAAATGCACGCGGTTTCAGCTTTACGCGGTCTCGTCGGAAAGTAACGTCTGCGTAAAATGTGGCACTACTGTATTACGTATAATGTGAAAAATCCCGATTTTCACATTTAAAGCATAAAAATATAAGGATATGACATTGCCATACTCAGAGTAATTTTACTTAGAATATGTATATGCATAAATAGGCTTGATTATTGGCCGTGATTAGAGCATTCTGAGGAAACTTTGCGAAAAATTTAAAACACATAGTTCATCTTTGTATCGCGAATTATTATATTATTTTGTTAATAAGCACACGTTTCCTAGAATGGGAATTGAACCTCAATACTGATTATTTTTTCCCGCATACGATAACTATTACTATAAATATGAAACATTTAAATGGAAAAGTCGCCCTTACTAACCGTAATAGAAATTTACTGAAAATCAGAATCACTTATTTCTACACTGAAGACCAATTGAATTAGAGATACCTGTCTAGTAACGAGTAGCACCACCTTTCGCCCTGATGACGGCGGCGTTTTGTCTCGGCATAGACTCGACAAGACACCGGAAGCGTTGGGAAGCCATACGGATCCACGACCCCATGAACAAGCTCCCACAGTTCACGAAGATTTGATGGAGGGGATTCAGAGCTTCGAACATATCTCTCGATGGCATCCCAGATGTGCTCGATGGGATTGAGGTCAGATGACCTAGCTGGCCAAGGAAGCGAGGTCACGTCGGTGGAGTGTTCATCCAACCATTCGGATACAATTCGGGAGCGATGGCACGGTACATTGTCTTGTTGCAAGATGAGGTCCCCAGTGAGATGTTGAAGACGCACAAACTGGAGCAAATCGACGTCCAGGATATCACGGCAACGTTTACCTGTGAGGGACGATGTCACACGTACCAGGGGTCACATTTCAGTTCACGTAAACAGTCTCCAGACGAGAATGCCACCCCCACCAGCTTGAAGAGTACCCTGCTGGCAAGAAGGATCCGTCGCATCATGTGGTTTGCCCCGTACTCGTATCCTGCCATCCGCATGTACCAACGTGAATCTCGACTCATCAGTCCAAGCAACATTTTTCCACATGTCTAGGGTCCAGTGGCGATGTTCCCGCGCCCGTGCTAATCTTTGCACCCTGTGATGTGTGGTCAGAAGCGGTACCCTTGTGGGACGATGGCTTCTGTACCCCATAGCGAGGAGATGGTTCTGGATGGTGAGGCTGCTTACACGTTTCTGTGCAGCAGCGTTAAATTGCCAAGTGATTTCTTGCACTGTGGCCCGTGTGTCCGCTGTTACAATGCGAGCTAGCCGACGATGAGCCCTCTCATCCACAAGGTGTTGTCCACGGCAGTTGGCCCTTGCAGGGATGGTTTTACCGGATTCGATGTACTCACGGTGCACCCGTGACACAGTTGCGCGTGAAAATCCCAGTGCCTGCAAGACTTCCGAGATGGAGTGGCCCATTCGTCGGGCCTCGACAATTTGCTCACGATCAAATGAGCTTAGATCCTTCGTCTTACCCATACTGCATCCGACTCTTACTGATTCCCGTCGCATCACTCCTTATACTGTCGAATCGCTGCATACATCATGTCGTTTCCGTTTACAGGGCCGCCCACAGCGCCACATTTGCATAACGCCAGCTGTCTCTAATTCAATTGCTCTTCAGTGTAAATACATGGAATCTGTTTAATCATTTAATTCTTTTCACACAGGTGAAAAGTTGCAGAATTTCCTTTTAACATTGCTGCCTAAGATCACGTTACATTTCCCTTTTTGATGTTGGAGCCTGCAATTGTAACGTCATTTGCAGTCTACCTACAGTCGTGGCGAAATATCCTGCACCAACAGACCGAAAGTCAATTTTTGATGTTTGAAGTCAACTTATACAGCGTAATGGTAAAATAAGGAATACATATTATACATAATTTTAAAGGAAATTTTATGCCAGATTTAAATATTTTTGCAGAATGATATTACCAATAATAGAGGTGAAGATACAAGCAAAAATATGCAAGTGAGGAAACACAAATCCCGTTCTGAAAAAGCGTTCGCCCCCTTCTAATCCACTACAGATTTCTCCAACGTCCGCTAGTGAATTATAAAAGGATGTAGAATCGTCTGCCGACTTAGAACGCAGCTGCTGTAGTCAGTTGACGGAAGTTCATGCAGAATTCCGGGTGATATTTGAATTTCGGAATGTGAAAGACCCAAAAATTGGTCCTGCCTCTTCAAACCAGGGCAAAAACTGTTACTTTGCATGAACTTAGATTCAGTAGTGATAAAATTACTGGTAAATGTGGGTGCGATCATTCCACTGTCTAGCGCACCATTAAAAGTGTTGCAGAAACTGGATGTGTGGGAAACAGGAAAAGAACAGGTCGACCAAGGCTGTGTACTAAACGTAATGATCGCATGTTGATTCGTCGTTCCTTAAAATCAAGGTTTATAACACCTATAACGAAGTGAATTTCTCCGTCATTTTTATCCGCGCCGGGGTTCGAACCCGGATCTACTCATTCCGGAATAAGTTGCTCTACCAATTAAGCTACGCGGACATTGATTCTAATTGTTATCTGCCTTTATGTCGTGTGCGTCCTTCTGGCAGGTACGTCACATCTCCTGGTACGTTACATCATCTCCCCCTTATTTTTCTTTCTTTCGAAGTGCTGCTCATATTTTTCCTATCTCGCGGTGTGGAAATAACATCACACCAATGCGAGATTTTGAACGGTCGGGTCATCCGGATAGTTCGGGTGCCATTATAACGAAGTAAATATCTCCGTCATTTTTATCCGCGCCGGGGTTCGAACCCGGATCTACTCATTCCGGAATAAGTTGCTCTACCAATTAAGCTACGCGGACATTGATTCTAATTGCTATCTGCCTTTATGTCGTGTGCGTCCTTCTGGCAGGTACGTCACATCTCCTGGTACGTTACACACCCACTGATTTAGTGGGAGAATGATTTAGGCATTATTGCATCTGCACGTACAGTTAGTCGTAGGCTACAAGAAAATGGATTGGCTGCACGAAAAGCTGCACAAAAACCTTTCCTTGCTGAACAACAACGGCTCAAAAAGAATTGCTTGGGCCAAGGCACACAAGAATTGGACTGGTGATAAACGGAAAAACATTATTTTCAGTGATGAAACAACTGTTACTATTTTCACTAATAATGAAAATAATTATGTACGTCGTCGGGCTGGTGAAATATATAAAGCATGCTGCATCCAGCAAACAATCAAGCACCCACATTCGGTGTTATGGTTCTGTATATGCCAGTGTTGTTGGACGTCTGCACATTGTGGATGGCACTTTGAATGAATCGAAATATGTGGATATTTTGGAGTTCAAACTGCTACCATCTGCACAATATATGGGTTTGCGGAAATTTTATCTTTAAGGACGATAACGCGCCATGCCATCGTTCACAGTTGGGTGACGAGTGGTTTAATCGAAAAGTTATAAGAAAACTTCAGTAGCCGGTACAGTCATCGGATCTTAATCACATAGAGAATCTGTGGGTGAGATTGAAGCAAAAGATCCGTCAACAAGGACCCACATCTAAAACAGCATTAATTGAGTCTGTAAGGGCCGTATGGCACCGTGTTACCACCAATGGACAACTAGAGAAGCTCATTAGTTCCATGCCAAGAAGGTGCACTTTGTTATTCAGAAACCGTAGTTATCTAATTAAATATTAAAGCTTATTTTGCTTGTTGGTAAGTTATTTCAAGTGTCCTGCAAGTTTCAAAAATGTACTGTACAACAATTTAACGTTAAATGCATTGTACGCTAATTTCACAAATTCCACTATTTTTTGCTTTTTATGACCAGACGCTGTACTTTTGCTAGTAACTTCACTTCCATTGCGGGTGATACCATTCTGTAAAAATATTTGTATTCAGAAAAAAATTTCCTTGAAAATGATGTATTATATATTCCTGACTTTACCATTACGCTGTACACTGAAGAGCAATTGAATTAGAGATACCTGTCTAGTAACGTGTAGCACCACCTTTCGTCCTGATGACGGCGGCGATTCGTCTCGGCATGGACTCGGCAAGACACCGGAAGCGTTGGGAAGCCATACGGATCCACGAACCCTGAACAAGCTCCCACAGTTCACGAAGATTTGATGGAGGAGGGTCAGAGCCTCGAACATCTCTCTCGATGGCATCCCAGATGTGCTCGATGGAATTGATGTCAGGTGACCTAGCTGGCCAAGGAAGCGAGGTCACGTCGGTGGAGTGTTCATCCAACCATTCGGATACAATTCGGGAGCTGCATTGTCTTGTTGCAGGATGAGGTCCCCTGTGGGATGTTGAAGACGCACAAACGGGAGAAAATGATCGTCCAGGATAGCACGGTAACGTTGACCTGTGAGGGACGATGTCACACGTACCAGGGGTCCCATTTCAGTCCACGTAAACAGTCCCTAGACGAGAATGCCACCCTCACCAGCTTGAAGAGTACCCTGCTGGCAAGAAGGATCCATCGCTTCATGTAGTTTGCGCCGTACTCGTATCCTGCCATCCGCATGTACCAACGTGAATCTCGACTCATCAGTCCAGGCAACATTTTTCCACATGTCTAAGGTTCAGTGGCGATGTTCCCGTATCCATGCTGATCTTTGCACCCTGTGATGGGCGGTCAGCAGCGGTACTCTCGTGGGACGATGGCTTCTGTACCCCATACCGAGGAGATGGTTCTGGATGGTGTGGCTGCTTACACGTTTTTGTGCACCAGCGTTAAATTGCCGAGTGATTTCTTGCACTGTGGCCCGTCTATCCGCTGTTACAATGCGAGCTAGCCGACGATGAACCCCGTTCATCCACACGCTGTTGTCCACGGCAGTTGGCCCTTGCAGGGATGGTTTTACCGGATTCGATGTACTCACGGTGGACCCGTGACACAGTGGCTCGTGAAAATCCTAGTGCCTGCACGACTTCCGAGATGGAGTGAGCCATTCGTCGGGCCTCGACAATTTGCCCACGATCAAATGCGCTTAGATCCTTCGTCTTACCCATACTGCGTCCGACTCTTACTAATTCCCGTCGCATCACTCCTTATATTGTCGGATCGCTGCATACGTCATGTCGTTTTCGTTTACAGGGCCGCCCACAGCGCCACATTTGCATTAACGCCAGCTGTCTCTAATTCAATTGCTCTTCAGTGTATAAGTTGACTTCAAACATCTAAAATTGACTTTCGGTCTACTGGTGCAGGACTTTTGGCCACGACTGTATATGTAAGGTCAATGGTTGAAGTCTATGTCTCTGATCCATAAGGAAGGACTGGTTGACGTCACTGTCACATAGCCAAGCGCGACTGCTTTTTAAAATTATATGCAATAATAAATTTAAAAAAAGGTAGTAAAAATAATTAAATTGAAAAATTAGATACGTTTATATATATATATATATTACATTTAAAAACTAGTAGAAAAAATAATCAAATTAAAAGAGACTCTCCCCTTCTATGTCCATTAAAGTTAGGCGAATCGCGAGAGTTTGTCATCTACGGCAACGGTGGGAGAAGAGAGTTGCAGTGGCCGGGAACTATACCGGAAAATGAAAAAGGATATATTATGACACGGCTTTCCTCTATGTCTTGGAATGAGAACTTTTAGAACGATTCTCAAAATTTAGAGCGATAGACTGAGCGATTTAGCTTTAACAAAATGCTTGATTTAAAATGAAAAATTAACGGGAAAACATTGAACTCACCAGGCTGAAAGCATGCTTGCGCTATGTTGTTTCTCTGTATAACCAAATCGAGAATGAAAACAAAAAGGGGTTAGTTATTAGACTTAAAAAAAACAACAAATTCTGAAAACAGTTAAATTGCGAGATTATGGCGATGATGTGTACAAATTACGAACTATTTCGTGAACCCACAAATAGTTTTCTGTAATCTAGATAGTCATGCAAACAAGCGTCCAGCAGACACGAGCAGAGATGGAAACGGGTCACGGGTCAACGGGTCGACAATTTCTTGCGATCCAACGGCTCGGGTCATGGTGTTCCTGACCCAGTTTTATTCCCGTTTTATTTTTGAAAAGAGAAAAATATTTTCTAAAGAAAAACGCGCGTTGTGGAATTATGTATTCGATACTGGTGCCAACGGACTGAATGATTTGCCATGCAAACATATTGTCGTCTCTTTCTTAAAGCAACGACGATTTCCACCAACCGACGTCAGACACACCAACACCATATCGCAAAAAGATACTTCCTTTGCGTTCTCTTACAGTGCGATTGTCCAGGGCAAGGTACAGGCAAACGCTATTCGTCTGCTTTTCAGCTGATTCACTCTCTCCGTGTGAAGTTTACTGTATGACTAAGAGTTACTTTTCAGATCGCATCTTTTACATTCAGCATTCAGAGGTTTTCGATTGATGCGCTAATGTCATCCCATGACATGTCATGTCGAAATTAACACCTTATTTGTTGATATGAATGGATTTAATATTAAGGAGGTTGAGAAAGGTGTCGAGGCCAACAAATACGTGCTTGTTGAAAAAAACAAGGGGAAGAGAGAATGCTGGAAATTGTTTCGTCTCATTAAGGAACCGGTGAATAATTCTGTGTTGTTTGGTGTTGCTTGTAGTTGAAAATGTGGAAAGTGTATAATTAAACAAATAAAGATGTAGACGGTGTAATAAAAGATTATGGAACCAAAAATCTAACGGGCCATATGAAAGTATGCGCACCTCCATCAAAATATGGAAAGAGTGAACAATCCAAATACATTTGTGTAATCGTAAATAATGATTCCCATTTTGTAATATACTCCTTGGTCACGGTAATAGTCAGCCATTACTTCTGGATTACACAATATAGTGGCACTAAAAATGGCATTAAAGTTTAGCAAGTAACCAAATTTTATTATTAAAAAATGATTTCAGTTATTAAATATCAAGCAGTTATTGGGATGCATATATATATATTACATTTATAGGTATATATATATATATATATATATTGGGATGTAAGGTCAGATGATGCGTAACATCACAGCCTCTCCTTGACAAATGTCAACCACGCCTTCTCGTGGTACATCCTGTTCCCACTAAAAGGGCTCTGACGACCGCCAATAGCGATATAACTTTACCATCGGGATTAGAGGAAAAGCTATCCCACACTCACCAACCCGCTTGGCCAGCGTGGTGAGTTATGGCCAAACCCCTCCAAAAGGACTCCACAACTTAAATCTTGGCCCTCAGTCTCCGGCAGCTGGAATGTACCTGGCCAAGGCAGCGGCCAGTGCGATATGAAGGCAGAGGGTGCTAAGAATCCCCGGAGGACCGGACTAGGCTGCCATCTGATGCTGACCTTGGCTACGTATAATGGACGCTCCCTATCTTCTGATTCAAGGCTTCTTGAATTGGAAGAGGAACTACAAAGGATCAAGTGGGACATCGTCGGGCTAAGTGAGGTAAGGAGAAGATCTCATTGAACTGAAAAGTGGACATCTTTTCTACCATCGTGGGACTGATACTGGCAGAGCTAGTGGTGTTGGATTTATAATAAACAAGAAACTGAAGGATAAAGTTGTAGAAGTTGAAAGTTCCTCTGACAGAGCTGCACGACTTGTTATCCAACTCTCGAAAAGATACCAGGCTCAGATTATTCAAACTTATGCACCCACCACAAGTCATCCTGAAGAAGAAATTGAAGAATTTTATGAGGAAATTCGTCATCTAAATAATAAAAGTAAGCAGCACTTAAAGATTATTATTGGACATTTCAATGCAAAAATAGGGCAACGGCAACAGAATGAAACTTCAGTAGGTATATTCGGTCACGGCAACAGAAACCAGCGTGGAAATACTCCCGTAGAGTTTGCAGAGGCAGAAGGGTTTTTCATCATGAACTCCTTTTTCAAGAAAAAGCCACACAGGAAATGGACATGGAGACATCCAAATGGGACTACAAGTGAAATTGATTTTGTTATGTGTAACAAAAAATTCGCCATAGAAGACTGCAGTGTGCTAAACAAGTTCATCACAGGTAGTGACCATAGATTGGTGAGATGTAAGATGCATCTCAACACTAAACTCGAACGTAGCAAGCTTATAAGACAAACAAAATGTATTGACATAACCAACCTTAAAAAACACAACAATACCTTCAAGTTGGAACAAAAGAACAGATTCTCTGCTTTAGAAGGCCTAACATTGGAAGAAGTGGATATTTCTGAAGTTAACAGAATAGTAACCAAAGCTCTTATGGAAACAGCAACAAAATTAGCTGGGTCTAAGAACAAGTTGCATGTGAACAAATTATCAGGAAAAACCAAAATGTTGATGCAAAAAAGAAGAGAGATGAGGACAACTAAAGAAGATGTGACTTCCAAAGTGGAATACATAGAGCTATGCAAGACAGTACGAAAAAGTATCACTGAAGACGTAAGGAAATTCACCTGTGAACTAGTAAGGAAAGCAATTGAAAACAACCAAAACCTAAAGATAGCAAAGGAGCATCTCAGTAAGGGAAGAAAACATATTATGGAACTGAGAAAAGTAGATGGTTCTGTAACAAGAAATAGAGGCGAAATTTTGACAAGAGTGAAAGATTTCTACTCCAAATTATATGAAAGGGATGATACATGTACTCCAGACATCATGAAAGGTACCAGTACCAGAGTTCTTCCAGTCCTCCCAGCAGAAGTTGCACATGCAATCAAGAACATGAAGCGGGGAAAAGCTCCAGGAGAAGATGGAATTACTGTAGACATCATACAAGAAGCAAGTGGAGAAATCAAAACAGTACTCGCCCAAATTTCACTCGATGCCTTAATGAAGGGAAGATTCCTGAGGATTGGAACAACGTTACAATGATCTTGCTACATAAAAAAGGTGACATTGAGGATCTCAGGAACTACAGACCTATCAGCCTCCTATCAGTGGTTTATAAAACCTTCACTAAAGTTCTTTCACACCGCTTAAAGGTGACACTGGACATGGCTCAACCGAGAGAACAAGCTGGATTCAGGAGTGGCTACAGCACAATAGATCATATCCACGTACTGAGAGAACCGATTGAAAGAGCGAGGGAATATGAACTTCCATTGAGCATGGCTTTTATCGATTATGAAAAAAGCCTTTGATTCGGTGAAACCATTAGCAGTTACAATGGTCCTGAAATCCTGCGGTATTAAAGATGCGTACATTAATATTATTAATAACATCTATGAAAATGCAAGTGCAAAGATTCGGCTGTTTGAAAATACAACACACATAAAAATTGGAAAAGGAGTGAGACAAGGTGACACCATATCTCCGAAGCTCTTTAAGTTCAGCGATTGAAAGACATTGGAAAATGTCTTTCAATCGCTGAACTGGGAAAACAAAGGGATAAAGATTAATGGAGATTATCTAACCCACCTTCGTTTTGCTGATGACATAGTCATTTTTGCAACTACCCCATCAGAGCTGCAGAGGATGATACAGGAACATGCTGACAAGAGTAAAGAAGTTGGATTAAAAATGAACTTTCAGAAGACAAAAGTGATGTTCAATGCTTTTACAAGAAATGAAGATTTATCGATTGATGGTGAAAAGCTGGAGATAACAGACACGTACGTTTATCTTGGACAGCAGATATAAAGTGAGGGTCACATTGATGAAGAAATGAATCGGCGTATAAAACTTGCCTGGAGAGCTTTTGGAAGAAACAGCATAATTTTTAAGAGCAATATGCCATTATGTCTTAAAAGAAAAGTGTTTGATCAATGCATCCTTCCAGTGCTTACGTATGGTGCAGAGACGTGGACCTTAATTAAAAGAGACATACAAAGGCTGCAGACAACTCAAAGTAGTATGGAGAGGTGCATGCTTGGTGTAACCAGGAGAGATAAGAAGAGGAACTCGTGGATCCGAAAAATGACAAGAGTGGAAGACATCATGATCAGAATTAAATCCCTGAAATGGCAATGGGCTGGACATACTGCCAGAAGGACAGACCATCGATGGACAGCCGAAATTTTAGATTGGATTCCAAGGGACAGGAAGAGACCCAGAAGAAGACCACATGGAAGATGGGCGGAGGAAACTTGGGGAGACCTTCGTCCAGCAGTGGATTGATAATGGTTGACAATGATGATGATGATATATATATATTGAATATATATAAATTGAGTTTAGAATTTATAGTTGAAAGCAGATTTGTCCGGGTCAGTTACGGGTCCGGATCTGGTCGCGTCCAGTTATGGGACGTCCGGGTCCGGATCTGGTCGCGTCCAGTTATGGGACGTCCGGGTCCGAAATTTTTGATCCGTTTCCAACTCTGGACACGAGTAATGCGTTGGCATTAGCAATGACGATAACAAAAGAGAGTTACCAAAACCTTTTAACAGCTGATCACAGGTAATCTTCATTTGACAAATATTTAGATTATATATTACGAAAAACACCATAACATGATGGCGATTTTTAAATTTAATGAAAAGTTTAAAAAAAGAGGCGGACGCATT
The DNA here is from genome assembly GCA_039090855.1 of Macrothele yani. Taxonomy (NCBI): domain Eukaryota; kingdom Metazoa; phylum Arthropoda; class Arachnida; order Araneae; family Macrothelidae; genus Macrothele; species Macrothele yani. The sequence goes on along the minus strand of CM077005.1, from coordinate 43,721,401 downwards.
GGTGCATTGTTTAAATCAGAGCACTGCTGGTAATCAGTAAATACTATTGATCATTATTTTGTTTCCATTTTAATGAACTGCACTTGTATTCAAAACGACTATGCGTATTCTTAGTAAAAACAAAACAACCAATGTATAAATTGCCTTCCATTGCTAATAACATATAACCTTTTTACGGTGGCCAGTTTCGATTCCACGTCTCCCAACTCCGGAGCCACTGTTCTTCCAACCAGAACTACGCCGGCAGGTTAAATGATGTTTCTTTGGCAATTTGATTCATACTTCGCCTCAGTAGTACATCATGCCGACGGGTGGCCTAGTGGTCAACTTTCGTGACTGCCACGGAGAATACCTTAGGTTCAATTCCAGTCAGGTTCCAACGCTCGAACCACTAAATATCCGCCGTGCGTCAGATGGGCACGTAAAGCCCGGGTACTGGGCCCCCGGTAATAAATAAGGGCATCTTCCTCCCCCTTTCTACCTCGCTTCCGTGTGACTTTCCTATCGGGCACTGTAGCCCAAATCTCCTAGCTTCCTATTTCTAAGGATTGTTTAAGATCTGGGGTCAGACACTCCCTTCCTAAAATCCTCTACATATGATCTGATCTTATCTATGATCTAGTAGTACATCATCTACGTCATCCCTCTATAGAAACGCAGCTTGGGGTGGACACCCAATCGTGGACTTCGGATCATTCGACAATCGTGCTGGAAGGACCATCTCCTCGTAAATTAATTAATTTTTATTTAATTACGCGGTTTGTATGGAAGAATTGTCGCACAGGCATTATACAATCACCTGCACAATAATTTAAGTACCTGGTTTATTATGGTAAGGCAACATACAACAGGGGGAGGGGGGATATCCGGTGCCACAACAATCAAAATTTCATGCGATATGGTATCCACAATATCCCATCTCGCTACAGAAATCTAGAATCAGATCCTCCGACAGACAGTTGAATTTAGTAGCTAACCAAACCTCAAGTATTTGTGCGAATCGTGTCTATCACCCGAAAGTTTCCGTCATATGGATACGGATAAAGTCAGCACTTAATTTATCCGATAAGATACGAAAATATTAGGTGTGCAACTTAATTCTCGGCCACAGGCACAACACGTAGACCGCAAATGATAGCAAATCGAATACGTACCTAATCAGGGAAATAATCCCCGTCGTGTTGGATACATTGCCCATCGGTCAGGGAGCTGCCGAATGTCACTGCGGAAAAAAGAGGGATGTTTCGAGTTGATAAAGTCATCCACACTTGTGTGGACCTCCTCGACAGAAGTGAAGTGCGTATCACTCAGGTGATGTTGCAGGGAGCGATAGAGGCGATAATCCGACGGCGCGAAGTCTGGAGAATACGCCGGGTGGGACAAAATATCCCATCCCAGGTCGGTGATCGTATTTAAAGTCGTTTTCGCGGTGTGAGGACGCGCGTTATCCTGAAGCAACAGGACCGACCTTCTGCCCTTGCCGGTGTATGGACTTTTCGCCTCCAGTGCGTCACTCACACGAATGAGTTGCTGACAATAACGCTCATCATTGACCGTTTCACCAGGTTTGAGCAACTCATAGTGTACGACACCGCGCCGATCCCACCATATGCACATCAACAACTTCCTGGCATGGATATTGAGTTTGGAGGTACTGGTGGTAGGCTGACCTGGATAAACCCACGAATTGCGCCGCTTATGATTATCGTAGAGGATCCACTTCTCATGACAGGTCAAAATCTTGTGGAGTAAATCCTTCTTCTTGAATCTGGAGAGCAAGGCCACAGCAACATCGTAGCGTCTAGACTTGTTCGCAGCTGTAAGTTGGTGGTGAACCCAGCGGCCCTCCTAGTGAATCCGTCCAAGCTAGTGCAAGCGCTTTGCAATGGGTTGCCGTGTTACTCCGAGTTCTTGGGCGAGCTCTGACTGTGTGCGACAGGGATCCGCGTCTAACAGTTGTTCCAGTTCCTCATCGTCAATTTTCTGTGGCTGTCCCGGACGTTCTGCATCACGGAGAGTGAAATTTCCCCGCTTAAACAGCTGGAACTACTTCTTACACGTACTGTAGGACACAGGAGCCTCACCCAATGCAGCACAGATCATTTGCTGTGGCACTTTTTCTCAGCTGAAACGCGAACAGGAGACAGTGCCTCAAATGTTGCTTCTCGAACGACATTGCTTTGACCGTTAACTTTCGTCCCTTCTGTCACTACAGCTGTGAGCGGTTACGGTTGCCTGGAAAGCTGTTGGATGGCGCTGAAACCAGTCATTATCGGACACACCTTTTTTCTGATTGGAGGTTTAACGACTACCGTGAGCAACTCATTGGGCTAAGCAGTCGCCCGTCCCTAATTTAGGGTCACTGGTTCAAGGGAAGGGAAAGAGCCAGTGCCGTAAGACAAACACAACATCCATGCCTCACCGGGATTAGAACCCGGACCCCTTTTGGACGAATGATCAGAGGCCATCGCTTGGACCACTGCGCCACCGGGCCGGCCACAACTATTTGCATTTGCCGACGTTGTATGATCGCTTGCGGTTAGGGGCTGAGAATTAAGTTGCACACCTAATAATTGCGAAAAGTTTCCAAAATATTCAGTTTTTCGTTAGCACATCTTAAAACCGTAAATAGAGGAAAAGAATTGCGGAACGGTTTCTGAAAACCCAGAAATTTTCTGGCGTACGAATAATCCGCGGAATTCAGTTTTTTTCTTTTTCTGTCATTTCACAGAAAAGATTGTACCAGGAACACGTTTCCTTAACCCTTTAAAGACCATGAATCAAAAATCTTGTATCACTCTAAAATGCCATAACGCCCGAAACTGACTGTTGTTTCACTTCTTTGTTTAATAACAACAATAGTGACTGAGGGTGACTTCAGCTGATCCATCATAGGCCGAGAAAATTTGAAGAGCAAGTAAGATTAGGAAATCTGCTTCACTCTAGACAGGCGTTTCAGGTGGCTATGGTCGTTTGTACGTACGGGCGTTTTGGGCGTTATGGTCGTTAAAGGGTTAATTCACGAAAGGAATAAAGGAAAATGGCTCGTGAGTTCAAGAAAAAATTTTGCAGGGTAATTTTGTCAGTTCGGTAAGAACTAAGACTTTATAAATCAGATATCTGGTTTGCTTAAATATTTTTATTGCGCATGCTAACGAACGGTTAATGCTGTTTCGAAGGGGAAAATGTGCAGCCGAATTTTGAATGCAAATGGAATGGAGTAATGAGATGGATGTTAATAATAACTTTATAGCATGCTATTTCGCTCAGCGTGTTTTCGTTATGGAGAGTAATGAGAGTGAGAGGGAAATTAATCGCGAGTAGAGATTTTCCAGAATCCTCATTAAAAACTCGTATAGCAGACCTGTGCGTTCAAAATCACGATTCATTCAACGCATTTTTCAAACCAGTTAGGGCAAAATATGGTAAACTGAAAATAAAAGTTTGGGCTTGTAATTGAATACTGCAAGAGTGATCTCTGTTTTTCAGCGTACAAAGTACCGCATTTTTCTTCATATAACCCGCAGGGCCGTGAAATTCAGAAAAAAAAATTCATATAATCGGCAGGTCGTACAGGAAAACATAAATCGCCTTATAATCCGTACCTGCGATGTTGATCCCGAGCCGTTATTTCGTACAGAATAATTGCTGTTCATTGGACGACTGAGTTCAAAGAAATATGAAAGAAAACGACCTTCTTATTAAAAAAAAATAACTTTTCATTCCGTAGTATGCAGTTACGTAGTTAGAACTGCGGCTCCCACGAACGTATGTGACGCTGAGCTTTCCACAGCACCTAGTCATCTGCGAGAGCGAATAATATCCCTTTTGTTGCATCGTATGTTCTGTCAAAATGCTCCTAAGTAAAAAATTAAAAAAAAATATTGCCATTTATTTCCGGACTTCCATTTTCATTTTGCATTAGGCTTACTTGTTACTAACGCATTTTTTGGAAGTTTTTAAATTTTTCACTTCTGACAACTGCGACGTGGCTTATACATATATATATATATATATATATACACTGCTGGACAATTGCTAAGGACGGATCATAAACGGCTATATAGCGCATAAAAAAGTAAGTGTGGTTGGATGCCAAGTGAAATAAAATAATGTCAGAATGCCAGGACATTACAAGAAAGACAATTTATTGTGCTCTGAAATCCAGAAGGCTTTGGAACGTGTTCAAGGGACAAACAGGCCATTTTGTGCAGAATACGTAAACGTGAAAAAAATGCAATTACCGTCCGCAGGCGTTCCGGCGTAAGATGTCAATACGGGATATGGCCACCATGGAGGGCGATGCAAGATTCCACACGTCGTGTCATGCTTTGCACAACATTATCAAGCAGCTGTTGGGGTAATTTATCCCATTCCTCTGTCAGTGCACGGATGAGGGTGTCCTTGTTAATTGGAGGGCATTGACGACCAGCAAGACTCCACCCCCAAAGCATCCCACACATTTGCAATGGGATTCAGATCCGGAGAACGTGCTGGCCATACGAGGCGTTGAATATCCTCGCTCTCAAGACACTCCTGGACAGCGACTGTTCGATAACATGTTGCGTTGTCGTCCATGAAAATGAATCTATCACCGACAGCACCACGGAACATGCGAACATGAGGTAGCAGAACATCATTAATGTATCGTTGGCCAGACATAGTCCCAGCTGGAAGCACATAGAGGGACGTGCGGCCATTGATCATAATGCCAGCCCATACCATGACACTACATGTCGGATATCGGTCCCTTTCCTGTATGTTTGCTGGACAATATGCAGTACCACTATCACGCCAGATCAGTTGTCGTCGACAATCAAACGATAGACTGTATCTACTCTCTCTGAGAAGAGGACAGCAGAACAGTCATTATCAGTCCAATTGCGATGTTGACGGCACCATTGCAAACGGGCGGTACGGTGACGTCTGGACAATGGGATGCACACAACAGGACGGCGGGCGTATAGTCTTCCTTCATGCAAACGTCTGGCGACAGTTTTTCGGGAGATTCGCTTGCTAGTAGCAGCCATAAACTGATTTGCTATCTCACTAGCTGTGCTGCGCCGGTGTCTTTTTGTTGATAGAACTATGTGCCGATCTTCTGCAGGTGTCGTACTGCGAACACGACCTCCCCCGTGACGTTTGCTACACTCTCCATTTGTTTGAAATGATTTCCAAAGCCTTGAAACAACACTGTGGCTGACGTCGAACTCCCTGGCAACATCTGTTATTTTTCGCCCTTCTTCAATCTTGCCAATAATACGGCCACACGTAAAATCATCTAGGTGATGTCGGGAAGACATACTGAAAATTAAAAGTTCGTCAATTGATTCTTTCCCTTTCCACTTTGCGTTTGAACAACAACGGTCAATACGCGTCAGATCCTTTATATCTCTTATCAGCGCTATGATGTCACGAACAAGTTCGGCAATCCAAAATTTGCATACGCACAACACGTCTTACTGTATACCGCACTTATGCTAATTTCCACATTTTCCTGCCTTCCATTTTATGGTTGCTATCGTTGCTATTTTCATCCGTCCTTAGTAATTGTCCGGCAGTATATATATAAAGCGGCGTATTATCCGCAGAAAATAATTTTTTAGCACATTATTTCTAACATATAATTCGCGGATGGAGAAATCCGGTAACTGAGAAGAATGCACAATTTTTAGCACGTCTTTATTTTTAAAAATGTGTATTTACATTTCATCAGTCTTCGATATAATACTTCTACCTTTAGAAACTAAGTGCAGAATCAGAGGAATACATATGTCGAAAATAATAATAATATAACATCTGCGCCGAGGATAAAGCAGAAACGGGAGTAGGATTGTCAGTTTGGGCTACCAGAAACGTAAGGATGATTGTTTACTTGTTCAACATAAAGCAATGAGTGTAACCATTTGGGCTTCTTGAACGTCGAGATAATACAGCAGCTTGCTGTCATTAGAGATCTTGTACGGAGAATGCAGCTCCTGTATCAATTCTGAGTCCTTAATTCATTGTTGGGGATTCCTTAATATCGAAAAGACGCTCTAGCCCACAGGGACCAGAGACTTTCTCGCGGTGAATGAGCTCCTTGCGACACGACCTTAGAAAAATAAACTCGAGCATGGGAACAGCATGAAGATCACTGAGGAGATTTGTGATATCTTACGCGTCTCGTTCTCAAAAAAAAAAAAAAAAAAAAAATCAAGTAAAGCCCGTTCGTTTGAAAAAAAAATCGATTAACTATCGGTGGATGGGTTATTAAGGTAAAAAAAAAAAAAAAAAAAAATATATATATATATATATATATATATCATCATCATCATCATTGTCAACCATTATCAATCCACTGCTGGACGAAGGTCTCCCCAAGTTTCCTCCACAACGGTCTGTCTTGTGCCAGTCTCCTCCATGTCACTCCCGCATATTTACGAATTTCATCCACCCATCTCCCATGTGGTCTTTTTCTGGGTCTTTTCCTGTCCCTTGGAATCCAATCTAAAATTTCGGCTGTCCATCTATGGTCTGTCCTTCTGGCAGTATGTCCAGCCCATTGCCATTTCAGGGATTTAACTCTGATCATGATGTCTTCCACTCTCGTCATTTTTCGGATCCACGAGTTCCTCTTCTTATCTCTCCTGGTTACACCAAGCATGCACCTCTCCATACTACTTTGAGTTGTCTGCAGCCTTTGTATGTCTCTTTTAGTTAAGGTCCACGTCTCTGCACCATACGTAAGCACTGGAAGGATGCATTGATCAAACACTTTTCTTTTAAGACATAATGGCATATTGCTCTTGAAAATTATGCTGTTTCTTCCAAAAGCTCTCCAGGCAAGTTTTGTACGCCGATTAATTTCTTCATCAATGTGACCCTCACTTGATATCTGCTGTCCAAGATAAACATACGTATCTGTTATCTCCAGTTTTTCTCCATCAATCGATAAATCTTTCATTTCTTGTAAAAGCATTGAACATCACTTTTGTCTTCTGAAAGTTCATTTTTAATCCCACTTCTTTACTCTTGTCAGCAAGTTCCTGGATCATACTCTGCAGCTCTGATGGGGTAGTTGCAAAAATGACTACGTCATCAGCAAAACGAAGGTGGGTTAGATAATCTCCATTAATCTTTATCCCTTTGTTTTCCCAGTTCAGTGATTGAAAGACATTTTCCAATGTGGCATTAAAGAGCTTCGGAGATATGGTGTCACCTTGTCTCACTCCCTTTCCAATTTTTATGTGTGTTGTATTTTCAAACAGCCGAATCTTTGCACTTGCATTTTCATAGATGTTATTAATAATATTAATGTATGCATCTTCAATACCGCAGGATTTCAGAGCCGTGGTAACTGCTGATGGTTTCACCGAATCAAAGGCTTTTTCATAATCGATAAAAGCCATGCACAATGGAAGTTCATATTCCCTCGCTCTTTCAATTAGTTCTCTCAGTACATGGATATGATCTATTGTGCTGTAGCCACTCCTGAATCCAGCTTGTTCTCTCGGTTGAGCCATGTCCAGTGTTACCTTCAAGCGGTGTGAAAGAACTTTAGTGAAGATTTTATAAACCACTGATAGGAGGCTGATAGGTCTGTAGTTCCTGAGATCCTCAATGTCACCTTTTTTATGTAGCAGGATCATTGTAGCATTGTTCCAATCCTCAGGAATCTTCCCTTTATTAAGGCATCGAGTGAAAATTTGGGCGAGTACTGTTTCAATTTCTCCACTTGCTTCTTGTATGATGTCTATAGTAATTCCATCTTCTCCTGGAGCTTTCCCCCGCTTCATGTTCTTGATTGCATGAGCAACTTCTGCTGGGAGGACTGGAAGAACTCTGGTACCTTTCATGATGTCTGGAGTACATGTATCATCCCTTTCATATAGTTTGGAGTAGAAATCTTTCACTCTTGTCAAAATTTCGCCTCTATTTCTTGTTATAGAACCATCTTCTTTTCTCAGAGCCATAATCTGTTTTCTTCCCTTACTGAGATGTCCCTTTGCTATCTTTAGGCTTTGGTTGTTTTCAATTGCTTTCCTCACTAGCTCACAGTTGAATTTCCTTACGTCTTCAGTGATACTTTTTCGTGCTGTCTTGCATAGCTCTATATATTCCACTTTGGAAGTCACATCTTCTTTAGTTGTCCTCATCTCTCTTCTTTTTTGCATCAACATTTTCGTTTTTCCTGATAATTTGTTTACATGCAACTTGTTCTTAGACCCAGCTAATTTTGTTGCTGTTTCCATAAGAGCTTTGGTTACTTTTCTGTTAACTTCAGAAATATCCACTTCTTCCGATGTTAGGCCTTCTAAAGCAGAGAATCTGTTCTTCAGTTCCAACTTGAAAGTATTATGGTGTTTTTTAAGGTTGGTTATGTCAATACATTTTGTTTGTCTTATGAGCTTGCCACGTTCCAGTTTAGTGTTGAGGTGCATCTTACATCTCACCAATCTATGGTCACTACCTGTGTTGAACTTGTTTAGCACACTGCAGTCTTCGATGACGAATTTTTTGTTACACATAATAAAATCAATTTCACTTGTCGTCCCAATTGGATGTCTCCATGTCCATTTCCTGTGTGGCTTTTTCTTGAAAAAGGAATTCAAGATGAAAAATCCTTCTGCCTCTGCAAACTCAACGAGAGTATTTCCACGCTGGTTTCTGTTGCCGTGACCGAATTTACCTACTGAAGTTTCATTCTGTTGCCGGTGCCCTATTTTTGCATTGAAATCTCCCATAATTATCTTCAAGTGCTGCTTACCTTTATTATTTAGATGACGAATTTCCTCATAAAATTCTTCAATTTCTTCTTCAGGATGACTTGTGGTGGGTGCATAAGTTTGAATAAGCTGAGCCTGGTATCTTCTCGATAGTTGGATAACGAGTCGTGCAGCTCTGTCAGAGGAACTTTCAACTTCTACCACTTTATCCTTCAGTTTCTTGTTTATTATAAATCCAACACCACTAGTTCTGCCAGTATCTGTCCCACGATAATAGAAGAGATGTCCACTTTTCAGTTCAATGAGATCTTCTCCTTTTCTCCTTACCTCACTCAGCCCGACGATATTCCACTTGATGCGCCGAAAAAGAATTTAGATTATCCCAAATGGTGCAATTCCTGCGATTGCGAAGAACATACTGGTTTCAGAAAATTTTGTTTCTGTCAAATGGCCCATTTATTTAGACTAATAAACCATTTTATGCAAATACAGTGAAACCTCCATTTACGGATACCTCCCAACAATGGCTGTAAAGTACTAAATAACATGACGTAGCTGCCGTACTACTGAGATGACGCATGAGTCAATGTGAGAATGAAGCGGCAATAACCCTACCGGTGTAGTTTAGTTGGGAGATTGATTTGATTTGATTGGAGGGGTTTAACGACCACCGTGAGCAACTCAATGGGCTATAAGCAGTCGCCCGTCCCTAATTTAGGGATCACTGGTTCCAGGGAAGAGAGAGAGCCAGTGCCGTAAGACAAACACAACATCCATGCCTGAACGGGATTCGAACCCGGACCCCTTACGGACGAATGATCAGAGGCCAACGCCTTAGACTTAGTTGGGAGAACAGTCGCGCCATAGTAGTAACACGTGGGATCGAATCCCACTATAGGAAAACGGTTGTATGGTAGCCTCCAAACAACGACAAGTTTGGTTGGTGCAGTGCAGCAGAGGCAGGATTAACATTGACGGTAACGGTACGATATCACTTTATCCGTGTGCATTGCGTCCACGTTTGTTTCGCGCGGTTCATTTCGTTACACGTTTACTTCGTCCACGTTCACTCGGTGCGGTTCATTTCGTCCACGTTCACTTGGTCCCGGTTCATTTCGTTTACGTTCACTCATAAGGTTCCTTTCGTCCATGTTCACTTGGCTTGGTTCATTTCGTCCATGTCCCATTCGCACGATTCATTTCATCCACGTTCACTTGGCGTTCACGTTCACTTCATGCGGTTCCTTTCGTCCATGCTCACTTGGCTTGGTTCATTTCGTCCACGTTCACTTCGCGTAGTTCATTTCGTCCATGTTCACTTTGCGCGGTTCATTTCGTCCATGTTCACTTCGCGCTGTTCATTTCGTCCACGTTCACTTCGCGCTGTTCATTTCGTCCACGTTCACTTTGCGCTGTTCATTTCGTCCACGTTCACTTCGTGCGGCTCATTTTGACTACGTTCATTTCGTGCGCTGTTCACTTCGTCCGTTCGTCGACGTTCAGTTTATGAGGTTCATTTCGTTCAGGATTCATTTTGTCCACTGTTCATTTTATGCGCTGTTCATATCATGCGCTGTTCATTTTATGCGCTGTTTATTTCGTGCGCTGTTTATTTCGTGCGCTGTTTATTCCGTCCACTGTTCACTTCGTGCGCTGTTCAGTTCGTCCACTTGTCTATAGCCCCGCCTGGTGGAATAAGTGACAAATGCCTACATTTGCAGGTCCATAATGCTCTGCGCCATCACTAAGCGCTCATCAATAGAACACTGGTCTTTCTGTAAGTAGATAATGCCCCAATGCAGTAACGATAAAGAGTTGACTGACGGCAGTGGAAAGAGAAAATCAGAAAAACGTTTACTTCGTCACAACAGCAGTTATTAATACAACTGTTTTCCTTTGCAAAAGATAATGACAATGAGAAAAACAAAAATAATAATAATAATAAAATAATATATTTTCTCCTTGGATTGTAAGAAAGCCATCAATGACCTGTATCGGTTTGTCGATAGCATTTCATATATGCGCTATCTACCAACAAGTAATTGGACACCCCTGCAATCGAAGATATCTGCGGTCCTGATAAACGTCACGGCCGCCGCCGTTAAATATCGTGTGGGAAACAACAACGCAACCAGTCGCATGCAAGATGCCACGCAGTTCGGAGCTCTCTGATTTCGAGAAAGGTGTAATCGTCGGGTATCACAGAAATGGCCGATCCATACGTGACATATCCAGCGAGTTGAAGTACCCAAAATCGACATTGGCCTACGTGATTGGCAAGTGGAAGATGAGAGGTGACTGTCGGAATGTGTCCCGACCCAGCAGACCCACAAAACTGGGAGTTAGAGACCGACGGGTGCTGGCCAGAGAAATTCGGAAGAACCGCACCAAATCGACGGGCCACAACCGCGAGGAGTTTCAACAGGTATCCGGGAGTGTTCTTTCGATGAATACCATCCGTAAGGAAGCCCATCTGCTCGGTTATCATGGACGTGCTGCCGGCCACCTGCCTTTGATCACCAAGTTCAATAGCGCTGCTTGGCTAACGTGGTGCAAAGAACGTCGACAGTCGGCCGTTGAACAGTGGAAACAGGTTCTCTGGAGCGACGAATCAAGGTTCACCCTCTACCGTTCGGATGGAAGGGTCTGGGTTTGGCGTCTGCCTGGAGAACGCCTCCTGCCAAAATGTATTGTGCCAACTGTGAAGTTCGGTGGCAGTGTAATTATGTTATGGGGGTGTTTCTCCTGGTATGGCACGGGACCCTTGGTCGCAATTCCTTGTAGACTCAACGCCGAGACCTACTGCACCATTTTGGATGACCATGCGCTTCCTACGTTGTGGCAGTTTTACGGGGTGGACCCATGTTACTTTCAGGATGACAATGCCACCTGTCATGTTGCGAGGTCCACCCTGGCTTGGTATGGTGACAATGGGTTTAATCGAATGGACTGGCCTGCTCAGAGCCCGGACCTTAACCCTATCGAGCACCTCTGGGACGAGTTGGAGCGTCGACTTAAGGGGCGCGCCCACCGTCCGAAATCGATGAAGGAACTGACCTGTCTTCTCCAAGCCGGGTGGAAGAAAATACCGCTAGCCGTCGTACAACGCCTGGTTGAGAGTATGCCCCGGAGGGTCGCAGCTGTAATCGCCGCTCGTGGAGGCTCCACCAACTATTGAAGGTGAATAAACTTCGTTTTCCTTTGCTATCACAGGTGTCCAATTACTTGTTGGTAGATAGTGTATATACACATATAGATATACTGTATATGATAAAGATTAATGGAGATTATTTAACTCACCTTCGTTTTGCTGATGACACAGTCATTTTTGCAACTATACCTTCAGAGCTGCAGAGTATGAACCAGGAACATGCTAAGTAAAGAAGTGGATTAAAAATAAACTTTCAGAAGACAAAACTGATGTACAATGCTTTTACAAGAAATGAAGGTTTATCGATGGATGGGGAAAAGCTGGAGATAACCGATACTACATTTACCTTGGATAGCAGATATCAAGTGAGGTTCACATTGACGAAGGTAAGGTTTAACCAGGAGAGATAAGGAGAGGAACTCGTGGATCGAGAAAATGACAAGAGTAGAAGACATCATAATCAGAATAAAATCCATGAAATGGCAATGGGCTGGACATATTGCCAGGAGGGACTATCAATGGGTAACCGAAATTTTAGACTGGATTCCACGGGACAGAAAACGATCCAGAAGAAGACCGATGAGTGGATGAAATTCTAAAACATGCGAGAGTAACATGGAGGAGACTGGCACAAGACAGACCGTTGTGGAAGAAACTTGGGGAGAACTTCATCCAGCAGTGGATTGATAATGGTTGTCAATGGTGATGATGATGATGACGATAACAAAAGTGGGACATTCAAAAGATCACGCGTGCTACATTTTCTTTAAAAGTGCAGGTAATCTCAGATGTCGAATATCGTCTACTTGTGAGACATTGCCGTGCGTGTCGATCTTACTGTCTTCCAACGAAGAGTCACTATAAGGTGCCATATCGGCAATCTGTCCGTACATGCGATTGCAGAACAATTGAAACACTCACGGTCAAAACTATTCAAGACGTTATTACCAAATAGAGAGGTGAGGGACTGCGTGTGACTGCCAAGAAACGTTCAGGAAAGCCAAATAAATTTACGGAAAGGGACAAGAGAAGTCTGAAACGTGTTGTTCGAGGGTACCGTCATTCCTCTGCACAAATCGTCACCAAAGAATTCTGGTATTCAACAGGGGTGAGTGTGCGTACTAAGGCATTTCGTAAGGAACTGCACATGTTAAATCTCCATGACCGAGCTGCTACATACAGGCCGTCAGTAACTCGTAAGAATGCGAGTAAGAGACTTGCTTGGTGCAAAGCACATTGTCCATGCACCCTAGAGGAGTGGAAACGAGCATTATGGAGTGACGAATCACGCTACACCGTTTTTAAATCCGATGGTCGTTGTTGGGGGTGGCCTATGCCAGGTGAATGGTATCAGCCAGAATGTGGCATCCCAACTGTTAAATTTGATGGTGGCAGTGTCATGTTCTGGGGATGTTTCTCGTGGTATGGACTTGACCGTTGGTTGTTGTGGATGGAAACGTGAACGCCAAGACGTAAAGGTACATTCTAGACAATGCCACACTGTATTCACTTCACCAGTTTTACCCTACACTTTGGCAGATGTATGGAGGCGGGCCATTCTTGTTTCAGAAAGACAACGCGCCAAGCCATAAAGTACGCTCAATTTCGGCATGGTTTGAGAATATGGGTGTACACAATTAGTAGTAGCCAGCTCAATGCCCCGATCTAAATCCTATAGAGGCCCTTTGGGATGAACTTCAACGTCGGATTCGGGCTCGAACGTCCGTCCAACATCTGTGTATGAACTGGTCACTGCTTTGCGAGAGGAATGGAACATTATACCTGCGACTACTGACCATAATCTCATTAAAAGACACGCCCAACTTCTCTGTCTCAACTGATCACCGCTTTGCGGGAGGAATGGAACAATATACATGCTACAACTGACCATAATCTCATTGAAAGACACGTCCAACATCTGTGTCTGAAGTGATCACTGATTTGCGGGAGGCATGGAACAATATACCTGCGACTACTGACCATAATATCATTGAAAGGCACGTCCAACGTCTGCGTCTGAACTGATCACTGCTTTGCGGGAAGAATGGAACAATATACCTGCGACTACTGACCATAATCTCATTGAAAGACACGCTTAACATCTGTGTCTGAACTGATCACTGCTTTACGGGAGGAATGGAACAATATACCTGCGACTACTGACCGGAATATCATTGAAAGACACGTCCAACATCTGTGTCTGAACTGATCACTGCTTTGCGGGAGGAATGAAACAATATACCTGCGACTACTAACCATAATATCATTGAAAGGCACGTCCAACGTCTGCGTCTGAACTGATCACTGCTTTGCGGGGGAATGGAACAATATACCTGCGACTACTGACCAGACTCTCATTGTCAGACTCGTCCAACTTCTGTGTCTGAAGTGATCACTGCTTTGTGGGAGGAATGGAACAATATACCTGCGTCTACTGACCAGAATCTCATTAACAGACACGTCTAACTTCTGTGTCTGAACTGATCACTGCTTTGCGGGAGGAATGAAACAATATATCTGCGACTACTGACCATAATATCATTGAAAGGCACGTCCAACGTCTGCGTCTGAACTGATCACTGCTTTGCGGGGGGAATGGAACAATATACCTGCGACTACTGACCAGAATCTCATTGACAGACACGTCCAACTTCTGTGTCTGAACTGATCACTGCTTTGTGGGAGGAATGGAACAATATACCTGCGACTACTGACCGGAATATCATTGAAAGACACGTCCAACTTCTGGGTCTGAACTGATCATTGCTTTGTGGGAGGAATGGAACAATATACCTGCGACTACTGACCAGAATCTCATTAAAAGTATGCCAAGGAGAGTGCACAATGTAACTGTGTTCAAAGGTGGGCCAACTGCTTATTTATTTTGCAATAAATTCAGTACTGTTTAAAAAGCATTGGTGTTCGGAGACATTTTTCCACATAGTGCATCTACTGGTTGATATTTTCAAAAATACAGGGTGTCCATAAATGAAGTATTCAACTTCAGTATGCTTTTGAAATAAAAAAAAACCTACAATAAGTAATAACTTACTTTAAATGTCAAAACACATGGTAACTGTGAAAGTATGCTTTAAAATCTCAGTAATTCTGCATGTGTGCTCCGTTGGTTGCTCGCAGGATGTCCAAACGATAGGCCAGTTCCACCCATGTAAGCTGCAAAATGTCAGGTGTAACAAGTTGGAAGGCTGCAGAAATGTGTTTTTTTTTAGGTCAGTGATAGATGCAACCTTTTTCTTGTACACAATGCCCTTAGTAAAGCCCCAAAGAGAAAAATCGCATGGGGTAATATCGGGAGAGCAGGGTTGCTATGCCGATATAACCCCATGTCCAATCCAACGCACTGGAAATGGTGGTCTAAAGATCTGCGTACATCCAAAGACCAGTGCGGAGGCGCTCCATCTTGCTGGTAAATGATGTGTTGAATATCCTGGAGTTGTGGAATTGCGAACTATTCTAACATGTCCAGGTTGGGTTCCTTAGATAAGCCTTACGAACGTCTTTCATCTTTTAGTCCGAAATGGAAGGTCTCCCAGTGCTTTTGCCCTTCAAGACACTTCTTATTCCTTTGAATTTATTTACCCATTGTTCGATGTTCCTTCGTGTCGGGTGCTGTCTCTTGTACTCCGTTCTGAACTTACGCTGAACTGTTGTTAGAGATTTTGGCTCCGCAAACCAAAACACACATGCTGCTTTCGCCACTGGGGAAACCATGTCTGTTGTATTCCGTGTTTGACGAAAGTTTTCATTACATGAAACACCTGGCGCCATCTATCATCTGACTTAACAAACTTTAACATTTTCCACGTCTCTTGACGTTTATCATCATCATATGTAGAGGATTTTAGGATGAGAGTGTCTGACCCCAGGTCTTAAACAACCCTTAGAAATAGGAAGCTAGGAGATTTGAGCTAGAGTGCCCAATAAGAAAGTGACACGGAAGCGAGGTAGAAAGGGGGAGGAAGACGCCCTTATTTATTACAGGGAGGGGGAGTACCCTGGGTCCGACGGCTTAACGTGCCCATCCGACGCACGGCGGGTATTTATTTATTTTATTTTTTATTGGAGGTTTAACGACCACCGTGAGCAACTCAAAGGGCTATAAGCAGTCGCCCGTCCCTAATTTAGGGTCACTGGTTCCAGGGAAGGGAGAGAGCCAGTGCCGTAAGACAAACACAACATCCATGCCTCACCGGGATTCGAACCCGGACCCCTTACGGACGAATGATCAGAGGCCAACGCCTTAGACCACTGCGCCACCGGGGCGGCCGCGGGTATTTAGTGGTTTGAACGTTCGTACCTGCCCGGGATCGAACCTGATGTTATCTCCATGGCAGGCACGAACGCTGACCACTAGGCCACCCGCGGCCCTCACTTCACCTTTAAAGTATTTTTTTTTCTTTTTATCTTATATTTTTTTAATAGCATACTGAAGTTTTATACTTCATTTATAGACACCCTGTATTCTGTAACAAACTCAGCAACATGGAACGCTAAGCAAGCAAAGTTAGAGTTCTCTGAAGGAGAAAATTACCAACCGTGTATTTCTATTTTCCTCTTCCATAGTTAGAAAGTTTCAAACAAATATATGTTAAAACGCGAAGTGATTTACGAAATCCATCTTGCGTAACAACGAAAAAGGAGTGGTCCACGGCAGTGGAAAAAAGAAAAACACAAAAACATTTACTTCAGTATAACAGCAGTAGTTAACACAACTGTTTCTCTTTCCAATACATAATAACAATGAGGAAAACAAAAAAAGGAATTCTCGGATCTTAAGAGAAGCCATCAATGAACCGTATCGGTTTGTCGATCGCATTTCCTATAGAGAAAAAAAAAAAAAAAAAACTCCGAGAGCTGACGTTTCAAGTCCGAAAATCTGCTGGAAGCGACGAAGAAAGGACATGAGGGCGAGACAGTTGGAATTCGATTTGAGCGTTTTAATTGGCGAAAGTAAAGCATAGCACGTTGGCAACGATCGATTTGCCGTCTTTGACGGAGAACTTAATTTGTACGTCCACCATCAATCACCGTTTCATTATTGAATTTTCAACAAAATAAAGATCAGCACCTTACCGCGCCTTTGAACAGAACGCAGGTTGCCCTCTTCCGCTGCTAATTGAAAGGGGCTGAGGCATTTAAACTCCCAGAGGTAACTACACCGGAGAAGAGAACGGTCCGTTTTCAGTTCTCATTGAATTTAGAAAGTACGTGAAGCACCGCTACCAAGGGAATACCTAAACAGGGAAAGGAATGCAATAAAATACTTTCTACGCAAAACAGCGAAAATGTGAATTGCCTGAGGACACATGTTGAACTTAACTCGGATACTAACTAAAGTAAACAGAATATTCCTCTGGTAATAGAACAACAGTAACTAAAGTTAACAGAACAATAATAACTGTTTGAAAGAAAGTTTATATGTTAACTTTAACATAAAAAGAATCCTAAAAGTGTTATCCACAATCTAATACATAAAGTTGAATGTTTGTTTGTTTGTCCGCTAAGCAAATCTGCAGTTTTCAATTTAGAACCACCAAATTTGGTACACTCTCTCATGGTACTCTAACTTAAACAGTAGATGGTTTTTGGAAGAGGTCGGAGCCTGGGGTCAAGGGGCCTCCATACAAAATTTTAGTAAAAAGTTCCATTTTTTACTTTTTTCTTATTTTGAATTTGTATATTAACCCATGATACTCTAACTTAGACCGTAGATAGTTTCTGGAAGAGGTCGCAGCCCGGGGTCAAGGGCCCTCCATACAAAATTTAAGTAAAAAGTAACATTTTCATTTTTTCATTTTGAATTGGTATACTATCTCATGGCACTCTAACTTAGACCGTAGACGATTTTTGGAAAAAGTCGCAGCCAGGAGTCAAGGGGCCCCCATACAAAATTTTAGTAAAAAGTTCAATTTTTTACATTTTAATTTTGAAATGGTATACCAATGGTACTCTAACTTAGACCGTAGACGGTTTTTGGAAGGAGTCTGAGCCCGCGGTCAAAGGGCGCGGCGTCTATATAAAATTTTCGTAAAAAAGTCTAATTTTTTACTTTTTTTTTATTTTGATTAGGCATACAGTCTCATGGTAACTTAGACCGTAGACCGGTTTTGGAAGGTCTACGGTCTAAGTTACCATGAGACGGTCTAAGTTACCTACAACCAGTAGCCGTAAGGAGCCCCCACAAAAATGTTTCGCAAAAAGTTCCATTTTTTTTACTTTTTTTATTTTGAATTCGAATTTAGTACAAAAAGTACTAAATTTTTCACAACAAAAAGTTGTGAAAAATGTAAAAATTGATTGTTTCGTGACAAGTGCTTTCCAGTGAAGAAATGCAACACAATTCAGCATCGGAACTGAATGTAAGTATTTCCATTCCTCTTCCTTTCTTGTTTCGTAAAAGTAAATTAACTAAATCATTTTTTTTTTATTTTTCACATTTGCAGCCATCCCGGCTCAATAACCTAAATGAATTAAAATAAATTTATTGGAAAATTACAGGAATATATTTTTCATTCATAAACCTTCACCAGGTGATTCCACAAATAGTAATTTTAGACGGGAAATACCGGGTACCTCTGCAATATATGTGTAAAAAAAAATCAAATGCAAAAACTAAAAATATTGTGTGCCTAAAGACGACAGAATGTAAAATTTAAATCCAATGAAGAAACGAAATAGGGTATTAGGTACGGTTCATGCCGTAAAAAAAATGTCGTTTTCATTTGATTGTACAAAATTTAGGTAGTGGATTATCAGCAAATTCTCCCGAGTAACTGGGCAATTCAGATAGGGCTTAATGAACACTAGACCGATATGAAAAGCATATTTACAGTTAGTTGTCCAGAAATCGATATTTCATGACATTTTCACCTCCATCTCACTAAAGGCGCAAATACACTGCCAGCCATAAGTTAAGTACGATATTCGTAAATAACAAGCGAATAATTTGTGTTAAGTTTTCACTGTGCTGCTGGGTTAAAAAATATATAGGCCGTCTTCGTGGCTGAGTGGCCTGAGGTGCTTCCTTCTGACATTCCGTCCGAGACAGGCACAGGTTCGAATCCTGGGTGGTCTGTTGGTCTGGTGGCGATGACTCTGTCCCTTCCCTTCCCTACAACCAGTAGCCGTAAATTATGGATGGACGATTGCTTATATCCCTTAGAGTAGCTGCTGTTATGAGGACAAAAGGTGGGCCTGCACATTATTAAGTGGGTGGGTATAATAACAGTGGCCTCTATGGATTTTGATGTTTTTAATTGAAATTGTCTTTCTAAGATCATTTCTTCTGCTGATTTCAGAAATGTATTCTATTTCATTCTATCACGTCAGAATGTTATAATATGAGCTACAATTATTTCAACAAAGTTAGTAACAATGCATTTATGATTCAGACAGTTTTGGCAATAATTTCCAAATGTATCCAATAGATGGCACCATGTGTTAGTCATATATCAGTGGCGTATCTTGGGTATAAGACCAGGATTATCTCCCCCCCCCCCCAATACTGTTTTTTTTTAAATAGCGGTTTATTTTTTAATTGTTAAGTAATACAAGTAACATTTTTTCTAAATTTTAGGTACATGCTGTTGCTAACATGATACCAAATAATTATGAGGATTAGGATTTGAACACTTATTTGTACATGAACTTCATTCTTCTTTCCTTTTGTGTGAACTTGAGTGTTACGTTTTCACAAAAATCTTTCTTCCGAGCACTTTTTCATATTTAAAAATAATGCTTTTCTCTATTGACAAACCAGCCAAGTTGCTCGAATGTGCATGTCCTTGTGTGGCTCTATGATATATTTTGATTCTTTTTAATACCGAAAAACTTCTTTCGGCAGTTGCAGTTGCTGATGAAAAGTTTAATATTAGATCTACTAATTCGTACACACAATAAACACTATGTCCAATTATTCAACTTTAAGTAACAAGTAATGTCTCTTACTGATTTGTTTTGTATTCATCAAGAGAATAAAACACCTTCAGTTCATTTTTTAATCGAGCTGTATCAAAATTTGAAGCATAGAGTTCTTAAAGCTCTGATAGTAGATGTTCAGAGAAGCTTTCACAAAATTTATCAAAACAGTTCGAATCCAACAAAGCCACGAAATTTAAGATATAATATCACTGATTTTTAATTCATTGACACTTCACACAAACTGAAACAACTCTCACGAAACGCGCTGGAAACCTTGAGGGACTGAGGTAGTCCGAAGGCTTCGTTTTTTTGAGCGAACCGTTTGAGCTAAGCAATGGTTCACTCACGAGCTCCGTAGCTCATTCATGTTGTCATGGAAACGCTAGCAGGCGATAGTATGGAAGCTCTTCGCATCAGAACAACGAAGGCGCTCGAAGACCTACTGCTTATGCCGTTGATCATCGCTCGCCAGACTGATTCTCATAATCGAAAGAAGCGAATGCGCTCGTGTTTTTTTTTCGCACCGGAAGTATCGACATATCTTAATACCGTCGATAATTGATTTTCATTTGTGTATATTCAATTGACTTTTATTTGTGCATTTTCTGGGCTTCGTAGCTAGCTGCGAATATACGCCACCGTCATATAACCAGCTAACCTTGAATTTTGCTTCCAGTTGCTCCACAGCTCTGTTTCTTTGTTAATACAACTGTGTAAACCTTTCAGTTTTATCGCTAAGGATGTTCGGTTAACAACTGAAATGCTGAGCTGATTGTCTGAAGAAATGGTATCTCATGAATGTCTAAATAATCCAGTTACAGATTTCGTGAAAACAACATACTTTGCCTATTTTAAAATTATATTAGGAGATCAAGAAACATCATGGGCACCACACAAAGTATGCCACACTAGTGTTTAATGTTATAAAAAAATGAAGCAAACAGGTGTAAGTCTGAAAGGAATTGTAAGAAAAATTTCCATTTATTATACAGAGTGATTCACTCGAGACTTTACCCCCCAAAAAAAGCGCTATAATTTTGAAAGGAGAAAACATTTCAAGCTAAAATTACCTTTTCACAATCACATCGATATCAGAGAAGGCGTTCAAAATATCGGCCATTTGCATCCAAACAGAGATCAATTCGTAGCTGCATATTGTCAAATGTACGCCTCAGCATGTTGGTGTATATTGCTTCAATTTCCTGTGTGATGTTGTTTTTCACCTGCCGAATAGTCCTAGGCTTATTGCTGTATACAGTACCTTTCAGATGACTCCACAAGAAGTAATCGGGTGGAGTTAAATCTGGACACCTTGGCTACCACAAACCTTTGGAGATAACCCGATCGCCGAAGAAACTTGGAATCTCAGCCATGCTGGCATTGGAAGTGTGACAAGTCGCACTATCCTGTTGGAAGAAGCCATTCTGCAGTTCAACATCATCCAGTTGGTTCACGAACTGTGTGAAGATATTGAGATACACTTCTGTGTTGACAGTCTGTTCAAAGAAAATGGGACCGATTATCCGGTTCCGTGAAATGGCGAACCATAGGCCAATCTTTATGGGATGCATTCTTTCCTCGTGAATGACATGGGGATTCTCACTCGCTCATACCCGTGCATTCTGTGAGTTAACATAGCCTGAAAGGTAGAACCAAGCTTCGTCCGTGAACTACGTGATGTCAAATACGACTACATTTGGACCGACAAATTCCTTGAACCACCGGCAGAAATGCATTCAATTCGGCATGTCAATACAGCTCATGAACAACAGTAACACGATATGGCTTCAGTCTACCCATTTTCGCAGCCTTCTGCCAGATGGAATATGACAATCCTGTTTCTTGCGACAGTCAGCGAAACTATTTCTTTGGCGACTGTAACAACCTCTTTTTCACACACTGCAGAATGTTTTCTGACACTGCGGGTCACCCTCCTGAATACGTATCAACAACGCTTCCCGTGGTCTCAAGTTTCTTCGCAAGATTTGAAATCGTTGGCTTCGTAGGTGGTTCCCGACTGCAAAATTTCATCATAAACTCTTTCTGACACTCCTTGAAAGAGCCGGAAGTCCAATAACTTCGAACGATAAACACGCGCTCAGCAATCGTGAACACCATCGTACTCGACGGTAGCCGACGGACAAAGAGAATGGAGCGAAACCGTTCCCACCAGACGCCGTGTATTGTGGCGCCATCTGGTGGGCATCTGAGCCAAACGGCGTACATATGGATGCGAATATCAGAACGTACGGCATTTCGTCTTCAAATTTCAGATTTAAATGTTTTCCCTTTAAAAATTACATCGCTTTTGGGGGGGGGGGGGGGGGTAAAGTCCTGAGTGAATCACTTTGTATATGAAAAGCTTACAGAAAGCACTGTTGTTAAGCCTCAAGTTAAAAAACTGATGATGGACAGATAGTTTGACGAAACAACGAATGAATGTGGGAAATAAACACGGATAATATTCGAAAATGTACGAGTAATTGAAAATTTGTTCGGAAACAAAACAGATCCAAATCACAAAACTGTTGTTGACACTCGTAGGAAAGCTTTGAGAAACTTGGTTGCAACATGGATTTGAGAATTCAGTTTTCTGAATTTGCATGTTGATCATTTCCCCGAAAATTTAAATAATGTAAGAAAACAGCATGGAGAAAGATTCCAATAAGACACTAAGGAAAATAGAATACATATATCAGGAATAATGTCATGTAAATATGACAGCAGATTACTGTTGGTTGCTGAAGAGAAAATGTCTTCTGACGAAAATAGCAGTATAAGATAATAAAAAAAACAGAAGTTCTATCAATCATAATGCATGTAATGAATGTATACGTGGAATTTCATATTAACAAATATTTATCAAAAGACATTTTTACACGCCTAAATTTTTATATGGCAGGCATATTATATCACATTTTCAATTTTATTTTAACCTTATTTGTTTGCAATAACGATTAAAATTACTGGAAAATGTGCTGAAATGCAAATATCTTCTATTCCAGTTTCTGAAAAAATTCTGACGTGATAAAAAAATATTTACAGTTCTGAAATCAGTGTGGTAAATGATTAAAAATCATCTATTTAAAATCATCAGAAAATTTATATCAAAATGCAGACCAGTGTAACGTTTCCAACACCAGGTAGAGTCCGTTCAATGACGTCTTCCTGCTGTTATGAGGACGAAAGATGGGCTCGCACATCATTAGGTGGGGGTGTATAAAATGTTTCCAGAACCTGGTAGAGTCCATTCAATGATATGTTTCTGCTGTTATGAGGACGAAAGGTAGGCCCACACAATTATTAGGTGGGTGTACATAATAATGTTTTCAACATTTGGTACAGTCCATTCAATGACGTGTTTCTGCTGTTAGGAGTACGAAAGGTGGGGCCGCACATCATTAGGTGGGAAGCGTATAATAATATTTCCAACATCTGGTAGAGTCCATTCAAAAACGTGTTTCTGCTGTTATGAGGACGAAAAATGGGCCCGCACGTTATTAGGTGTGTGTGTGTGTGCAATAATGTTTCCAACACCTGGCAAACTCAATTCAATTACGTATTTCTGCTGTTATGAGGAAGAAGAGTAGGCCCACACACCATTGGGTGGGGGTGTATAATAATTTTTCCAACACCTGCTGGAGTCCATTCAATTACGTGTTTCTGCTCTTATGAGGACGAAAGATGGGCCCGCACGTTATTAGGTGGGTGTATATAATAACGTTTCCAACATCTAGAAGAGTCCGTTCAATGACGTGTTTCTGCTGTTATGAGGACGAAAAGTGGGCCCGCATATTAGGTGGGTGTGTATGCTCGCAGCCTCAGTAATGATCGAATAGCTCCAGAGATTCTACAACAATGTGAACAACAATTTTTTCTTGCAACGTACGTACAAGTCTGTCCAACTAAAGCAAAGCCGCAAGTCTCATTGTCGTTGACGAATATCGTGGTTCTTCTTTACTTGGGTGGAATATGGACGTACACCATGGATGCACAACGGCGTTAAAACCGGCATCCCCTGAACATCTTGAGGGGAAAACTACGAATTTTGAGCTTCTGAGGCCACCAAAATTGGAGAATATTACAAGAATATTCTGTAAATGGACAAATAGCAAAGTATGGCATGAAAGCAAATTGCACGCGAAACAGGTGTGAAAGTTTCAAATCCGAATTTAATCAGGTTTTGAGCAGTGATTTCTTCACCCTCAATTGAGCTGCGCCCGGGCACCTAGTTCACCCTCTGCTTGGTAGATTGCATGCCACAACGTGACGTTGCTGTTGTGGGGGCGAAATGTGAGGCAACACATTATTAGATGTATGTGTATATTAAATTGTCCTTTCTGTGAAAATGCGTACAAAATAGCATTTTGGAACCACGATAAGTATCACAAAGATTATACACAGTACAGGGTATGATATTACACAGATACGCCTAATAATCCCTTAGGTATTGCATTTGAACACTTCCTTATAGTAACAATATAAGCGAGCATTCTAGATCGCGTAAAAAAATCAGAGAAGAATTTATACCAAAAAATTAATAATCAATACTGAATTTCAGAAGTAAAATATTTCAAATATTGCTACTAACATTTCACCACTAAAGCAAACAGCGGTGGATTTTATTGCGGTACCTGACGTTGAGTATAGGAAGTATTTTCCGACGTCACACAGTTTTGCATCTTTGTTTCACATTACGCGTTTCTTTTCTCGATATCTCGCCTAAAGCGGAACTCTTCCCTTAACTCGATTAAGCAAGTTTGTATCTTCTAAG
The DNA here is from genome assembly GCA_039090855.1 of Macrothele yani. Classification (NCBI taxonomy): domain Eukaryota; kingdom Metazoa; phylum Arthropoda; class Arachnida; order Araneae; family Macrothelidae; genus Macrothele; species Macrothele yani. The sequence continues at coordinate 43,696,827 of CM077005.1, read as the reverse complement.
CAGAGAAAGGAAAAAAGATCCTGGAGACAAAAAAATAGCTCATCTTCAATGCCGTCACTTGCTCACAACGGGTGGGAGCTTGAACTATTACTCACGTCGTCACATTGTCAAATCATAAAAACGCCAGGAAAAATCGATACATATAAAGTTATCACAAAACTCAGTTAACCTTTCTCTTCGAAAGAGACCTGCAGCACATTAAAACTCACTTAGCAGATGTGGAAATGATCGGCGCTCTCTCGAATACCATTTTCTCCAAGGCCTTCACACGTGTGCTTCCCAGATGCTGTCTCATTATTTCGTAATCATCAGACTTCCAACGGGACGTAACTGGTTTTTACCAGTTTGCTTTTCACTTCCAGACATTATTTTAACGTTGTCAGAAGAGAATGCCTTGGTGTGCCCCCGTTTTATTTCCTATATTTTTTATGTTACGGGTGAGAAAACAGTTCTTCAAGTCCAATAAATATTTCCGTCCCATACGTCCCAAATTCGACAGCACTGCAACATTGTAATAAATATTTTTATTCGTTTTGATTTACACTTTACATCTGGAATTCTTCTTTTTTAATTTTTTACTAGCTGAATCCTACCCGGTGGCGCCCGGGTACAACATTTAAGTTGCAATCGGTATCATCATGAAGTAGTTTCAATCCAATGTTGGGCCGCCCCGGTGGCGAAGTGGTCTAAGGCGTTGGCCTCTGATCATTCGTCCGAAGGGGTCCGGGTTCGAATCCCGGTGAGGCATGGATGTGTTTGTCTTACGGCACTGGATCTCTCCCTTCCCTGGAACCAGTGACCCTAATTAGGGACGGGCGACTGCTTATAGCCCATTTGAATTGCTCACGGTGGTCGTTAAACATTCAATCAAAAAAAAAAAAAAAAAAAATCCAATGTTGGATATGAAGGCTTCCCGAAATTCCTCTTTGCCGCCTAGGTGGCGCAGTGGTCAAAGCGCTGGCTTCTGACCACTCGTCAGAGAAGGGTCCGGGTTCGAATTCCGATGAAGCATGAATGTTGTGTTTTGTCTGACGACACTGAGCTCTCTTTCTTCTCTAGCAGAGTTGGAAACGGTCAAAAAATCTGTATCCGGACCCGACCCGGACCTCACCCAGACAAATCTGCTTTGAACTATCATCATCACTGTCAGTCATTATCAATCCACTGCTGGATGAAGGTCTCCGCAAGTTTTTTTCAACAACGAACTGTTTGGGCCAGTCCTCTCCACCCACCCATCTCTCACGTGGTCTTCTTCTGGGTCTTTTCCTGCCCCTTGGAATCCAGCCTAGAATTTCGGCTTTTTATCGGTGGTCCGTTTTTCTGGCAATATGTCTAGCCCATTGCCATTTCAGGGATTTTACTCTGATCAAGATGTCTTCCACTCTTGTTATTTTCCTTATCCACGAGTTCCTTTTCTTATCTTTCTGGGTTACACGAAGCCTGCATCTCTCCATGCTTCTTTCAATTGTCTGCAGTCCTTGAACCATGCATCCTTCCAGTGCTTACGTACGGAGCAGAGACGTGGACCTTAACTATGTCCTTTTTAATTAAAATCCACGTCTCTGCTCCGTATGTAAGCACTGGAAGGATGCATTGATTAAAAACGTTTCCTTTAAGACATATTGGCACATTGCTCTTAAAAATTGTGCTGTTTCTTCCGAAAGCTTTCCAGCCGAGTTTTATACGCCGATTAATTTCCTCATCAATGTGACCCTTGCTTGATATCTGTTATGCAAGGTAAATGCACGTATTTGTTGCCTCGAGAATCACAAATCTTCATTCCTTGTAGAAGCATTTCATTCTTAAATCTTCATTCCCCATCAATCACAAAATCTTCATTCCTTGTAGAAGCATTGTACTTCAGTTTTGTCTTCTAAAAATGCATTTTTAAACACATTCCTTTACGGCTCTCAGCAAGTTCCTGGATCATACTCTGCATCTCTAAAGTATTATTTCAAAGCCCCACAAGATATCGAAAAACATTCGTGCTGAGCAAGACAATGAATAGAAGTTCTCGAAACTGTTTTTGCACGATAAAAAATGTAGTTAAAAGCTGATGATAAATTAAAAGACTTTACTAAGCACAATTAAAACATCACAGTTAAAAAACATAAGACCTTTCGGAACCGCATCGGTCCCATCCTCAGATGTAACACAATCACACACAATACATGACGGAACAATGATATAAGTACATCAGGAAATTAGTCACGTGATGAGGTGGCGTAGTTTATATGCGCAGATGAACCGAGAAAAAAAAAAAGGTGGCTTAATTGATGTTATTTACAAATGTTAAATTTCAGAATGGAGTTGTTTCTGGCTGTCAATGCGAGTTTCCATGCGTTAGGAATAATAGTAGGGTAATCATCATTACAGCACGCAGACCCAAATTCGTAAATAATTAAGCTTTCAGCAAACAGAGTATTAGGCTTCGAAGTTAGGGTGGTTAGAATGCGTGTTTCGTCCCAGTAAGGATGGTGAGACCCTTTCGAAGTAAGTCGAGATAGTGCAGTATTTTGGGAACCCATTTTGACTGTGTATTTGTGTTCTTTCAATCTGGTGTGTAATGAGCGCATGGTAGATCCCACATAGACAGTGTTAGCAGGAGGTGAGCTCGTTGAAACTAGTGGAACACAGTAAACACCGTACCTTTGGTCCTTATCTTTAGGTGGTCTTTCGTTTCTGACCAATGAAAAAATGCTTTTTGTCCGAATGCCGAAGTCAATATTAAGAGGTCGGCAACAGTTTTTCAAAACATTAACCAAATCAGGTACATAATCCAAGGCTCCAACATATCTAGTATTATTATGTTCCCTCCTAAGAGAGGACATAAATTGTCTCTTAACTTTGTTTAAAACACAGTTAATAATGGTACCGGGGAATCCGTGGGCTGATGCAATATCAAGAATCCTAGAAATTTCAAGGTTTCTGAATTTTAATGTAGAAGAGTGCGTAAATGCTCGTCGAAAAAGGAAATAAAACGCTGAAAGCTTGTAGTTGAGGGGGTGGGTGGATTCCATAGGGATAATAGTGGAAGTTGAAGTAGGTTTACCAATAAACTGAAAAAGAGATGGACTGTGAGAGTGGGTTACGAACTAATAAGAAATTCAAAAATGGGAGGCTGAAATTAGATTCTAGATCGATAGTGAATTTGATAGTAGGGAATTCGGAAGATAATCGATCAGCAAAGTGAGAAAGTTCGTCTTGGGTTGAGTCCCAAAAGACTAGAACATCATCAACATAACGAAGATAAAGGATAGGGTGAATTGGAGAATTATGTAGAACTTTATCATCAAGGTACTGCAGAAGCAGCTCTGCAAGGATAGGGGACAGAGGGGAGCCCATAGGTGCACCCTCCAGTTGACGATAGATTTGATTATTGAAGGTAAAAAAAGAACGATTGAAAACTAGTCGAAGAGCACTCATGACAGCATGAACTTCTTGAACGGATATATGGCCAAGGGAAAGGAGTTTGGTCTCGATAAGGTTATGAACTGTAGCTACCGGAATACATTTTTTATCGTGCAAAAACAGTTTCGAGAACTTCTATTCATTGTCTTGCTCAGCACGAATGTTTTTCGATATCTTGTGTGTCTACTGTTTTTAAACTAGTAACTTCATTGTGTTACGTTTTCCTATTTCCACGCAATGGAACACTCCATCAGGATTTTTCGTCGCTGGCGCCTTAAACTGGTTCGTGAGGAAACTCATCTATCGTTTTTGTTGAACTGTAGAAGTTTAGAGGTCATCCCTAAGTTCCTTAGAATCAAGTGCACCCCCACCTCTTTACGGGATTCCAACATTCTGCATACAGCAGAACGAAAAAGACTTATCAATGAAATCCGGACAAAAAGAGGCCTCATTGATTTTCTACAAAGTAAGTCGTATCTTGCTTACTCACACCTGGCTGCACGTGTACCTTATCTTATTTTGGACCGACTTCTTATTTCTATATCAGCTACCTCTTACTCAACTTCTGAACACTTACAGTCAACCCATATTAAAAAACTCAGATATCTAGTTTCAGACGAACTCTTGACAAGACTGCCTTCTGCAAAACTTCGTTCAAAACCTAAGCAGACGTCTAACCCATCGGCATTTCTTAATCTCAGTAATGTCTCACTTAATCCACTTCAAACTTCTGCTTTAAACCGAGGTGCTAAATTTTGTTATCCAGTCACTCGCATCAATAAGTTCCAATTAATTCCAAAATCTGAAAATATTATTAAATCTCTTCCTTCTCCCATTCGGGACCATGCTAGATTTAACTCTGTTCATGCCTTAAAATCCTACAGTGTTAAAACCAATCAACAACATTTTGCCCTTTTCAAGGAGGAAAAAATACAATTAAATCTCCTTCGTTGTAACCCTAATGTATCCATAGTCTCCGCTGATAAATCTTCGCAAATAGTCATTTTAAATAAAAATGATTATCTTTCTAAAATGTATGATGCACTTGTCGATATCCCTCATCTGGAAGTCAAAAATAACCCTGTTGCAGCTATTATTTCAGCCCTAAGTAGGCTTCGACTATCTGGTTCACTTCCGCATTGTATTTCCTCTTGTATCCACCCCCTTTTGGACCTAGTGTCCCTAATCTCTTTGGTAAATTAAAATTACATAAACCTGGCCAACCTATTCGACCTCTGGTCTCAGGCCACTGTAACCCTATTCGTTCTCTTGAGAAAGCTCTTTCCAAATTCCTTAAACCTCTTATTTCAGACTCTGTTTTTTCCATATCTAGCTCTGTTCAAGCCCTTTCCAAGATTAAACGTTTCAACTCTCGTGGCGCCCCCTTTTTTATGGCGTCTCTAGATGTTGTTGCTCTTTTCCCTAATATTCCGGTAGCTACAGTTCATAACCTTATCGAGACCAAACTCCTTTCCCTTGGCCATATATCCGTTCAAGAAGTTCATGCTGTCATGAGTGCTCTTCGACTAGTTTTCAATCGTTCTTTTTTTACCTTCAATAATCAAATCTATCGTCAACTGGAGGGTGCACCTATGGGCTCCCCTCTGTCCCCTATCCTTGCAGAGCTGCTTCTGCAGTACCTTGATGATAAAGTTCTACATAATTCTCCAATTCACCCTATCCTTTATCTTCGTTATGTTGATGATGTTCTAGTCTTTTGGGACTCAACCCAAGACGAACTTTCTCACTTTGCAGATCGATTATCTTCCGAATTCCCCACTATCAAATTCACTATCGATCTAGAATCTAATTTCAGCCTCCCATTTTTGGATTTCTTATTAGTTCGTAACCCACTCTCACAGTCCATCTCTTTTTCAGTTTATTGTAAACCTACTTCAACTTCCACTATTATCCCTATGGAATCCACCCACCCCCTCAACTACAAGCTTTCAGCGTTTTATTTCCTTTTTCGACGAGCATTTACGCACTCTTCTACATTAAAATTCAGAAACCTTGAAATTTCTAGGATTCTTGATATTGCATCAGCCCACGGATTCCCCGGTACCATTATTAACTGTGTTTCAAACAAAGTTAAGAGACAATTTATGTCCTCTCTTAGGAGGGAACATAATAATACTAGATATGTTGGAGCCTTGGATTATGTACCTGATTTGGTTAATGTTTTGAAAAACTGTTGCCGACCTCTTAATATTGACTTCGGCATTCGGACAAAAAGCATTTTTTCATTGGTCAGAAACGAAAGACCACCTAAACATAAGGACCAAAGGTACGGTGTTTACTGTGTTCCACTAGTTTCAACGAGCTCAACTCCTGCTAACACTGTCTATGTGGGATCTACCATGCGCTCATTACACACCAGATTGAAAGAACACAAATACACAGTCAAAATGGGTTCCCAAAATACTGCACTATCTCGACTTACTTCGAAAGGGTCTCACCATCCTTACTGGGACGAAACACGCATTCTAACCACCCTAACTTCGAAGCCTAATACTCTGTTTGCTGAAAGCTTAATTATTTACGAATTTGGGTCTGCGTGCTGTAATGATGATTACCCTACTATTATTCCTAACGCATGGAAACTCGCATTGACAGCCAGAAACAACTCCATTCTGAAATTTAACATTTGTAAATAACATCAATTAAGCCCCCTTTTTTTTTTTTTTTTTTCTCGGTTCATCTGCGCATATAAACTACGCCACCTCATCACGTGACTAATTTCCTGATGTACTTATATCATTGTTCCGTCATGTATTGTGTGTGATTGTGTTACATCTGAGGATGGGACCGATGCGGTTCCGAAAGGTCTTATGTTTTTTAACTGTGATGTTTTAATTGTGCTTAGTAAAGTCTTTTAATTTATCATCAGCTTTTAACTACATTTTTTATCGTGCAAAAACAGTTTCGAGAACTTCTATTCATTGTATTTCAAAGACCTCTGAAGGTTCTTTGAAATACATTTTTCTTCTTTTCAAAAATAAAACGGAAATAAAACCGGGTCGAAATTGTAACAGGCCAAATATTTAATTAAATCATTAACATAATTTAGTCACGCTTTATAATCAACCCCCCTTTTATAATTAATTAATTTGGACCCCAAATTTTGTATAAATATTAAACAGCCATGGTTACATTACACAACCTTGTCTGACTCCTGCACCAATAGGAAACCATTTTGATAAAACACCATTCACTCGTACACAAGCTCTATTGCCAACATACGTTACGTTTACGCTATTAAGTAGATTTCCAGTAACACCACATTTTTCTCACTCGATGCATTTGCATTTGTTAACCATGACAACAAGTCAAAGTGCTTCACGGGCCACGGGTTGAAAACTCTGATGAAAGACTGAAACGGGTCGGGGTGGGCATTCCAAATTAAGAGCCCAGCAGAACTGCACTCTATCTTCATGTCGCATTGGCAGCTACCGAAGACTGAAGGTGATGTTTTGAGATGTGAAGTTAGTGGTTTTGTGGGATTGGCTATAATTAACCACGCTGACCATGAGGTTTCGTGAGTGGGGATAGCATTTACTTTAATCCGGATGGTACAGTCTTACTTTTATGGGTAGTTCGACTGACCCCCGCCCCCTTCGGAGAGGACAGAATGCACCCCGAAAAGGCGGGATTCAGATTTATCTATCAGAGTTAATAGTCTGAGTTCGGATATACACTACATTGACAAAAGTCACCGGACACCTAAAAGAGAAACACAACATAGCATTTATTGATATACATTAGTACGGTATCGGTCCGCCTTTGGCCTTAATACATGCACTGACCCTTCGAGACATGCTTTCGACAGGGTTTTGGAACACATCGATAGATATGCGCTTCCATTCAGTACATAATGCTGCTGCCAACTGTTGCTTAGTAGTAGGCCTTGGTTCCAAACTTCTTTTGCGGTGCTCTAATTCATTTAACAGGTGCTCTATGGAATTAAGATCAGGACTCTGTGCTGGCCAGTCCACACACGATACGGAATTGTCGTCAAACCACGCCGTAACAGTCCTTGCTTTATGGCTTGGTGCATCATCATGCTGATACCAACAAGATTCGGTTCCATAGTATTGCCACAGAGTTGGTAGGGAATAATTGTCCAGAATATCGAGGTAGACGAGCTGGTTAACAAGTTTGTCCAAGATAACCAATGTGCCGGGACAACACCCCCACACCAGTACGCTGTCAGCTCCAAACTTGACTGTAGGTAAAGTAATAGCGTTCCCCCGGCTGCCACCATACCCACACACGGCCATCAGACTGATGGATCATGTATCTGGATTCATCAGTCCATTGGACCCGTTTTCATTGATCTACGGTCCACGATAAATGTTCTTTACATCATGCTAAACGACGAGTAGCATTCCGAGTGGAGATGAAAGGCTTATGAGCAGCCGCACGACCACGGTAACCCATGGAATGAAGTTATCTGCGAGTGGCACGTGTACATACTGAGGTTCCAGCATTTTTACTCACCTGTACACTGAGGTCTTGTGCAATACTCCATCGATAAACAAAACGACTCTCCTGAGGCTTCGACGTCCTCTATCACTGATTTTCTTTGGTCGTCCGGTACGTTTTGTTGCTTCAGGCACGCCATGTGTTTTCCACTCATACAGTACATATAAAACAGTTGACCTGGGTATGTTTAAACACCTCTCGGTTTCTCTTATGAACAATCCACTAATATAAACCTAACAATCTTTCCTTTCTTAAAGTCAGTTCTCTCCCGCAATGATATTTTCACTCAACCTCACAGTGTGATATGATCGCGGTCAGCTGCAGGCTTGTGTTTATACTGTTTGCAGCCGTATCGCGCATCTTAATGACGCAGCGGATCCGTTCATTTGCTTTTGAAGGGGTGTCCGGTGACTTTTGCCAATATAGTGTATCTGGTATCTCGTTTTTAAGATCAACAGAAAAACATATAATAAGAATAATGTCGGATTCATTACTTGGTGAACGCCAAAAAGGCCAGGGGCCAATATTCGGGGTGTACAAGGTGTGCGATGGACCCCCACACAGGGCCGCAATTCAACCCACATTATCGATATTATTTTTTCGGATTTATTTCTAATAAAACTCGCTAGAGTTCGTCGTAAGGCTTCGAGTGGTGGTTAAAATTAACTTTCCAATATAATGATTTCATTAAGAAGAAAAGGTTTGTTCAGTAAGCATATCGCATTCGCCCTAGAATCGTTGGCTGCGCGCTTTCGCGTCCGCACATCAGAAGATCTTAAGGGAGCTGGGGTACAAGCGCTCCCCAGATGGCGCTGCAGGTCACGTTCTTATTTCCCTGCGGTTTTAAACGTAACAGCCAAACTCTCAGGGTGTGCTAGCCAAAATGAGCACCGCTTGAGTCACACGGAGCCGTGCAATGCAATTCAATGTTGTGATACGAGTTTCTGTTATATATATTTTTTTAATGTATTTCTAATAAGACTTGCCGAAGTTTGTCCTAAGGCTTTGCGTGTATGGCTAAAACTAATTCCTTTGTGAAATATTTTCGTGAAGAGGAGAAGGTTCGTTGCTTCGTGCAGTAAACAAAATGCAATGTATTTGCAGCTGCAGGAGTGCTATTTTACCAGCAGACACACCAAGTCGTTAAAGCAACTGTAATTCAAAGCTCTCCAGATGGCGCTACAGGTCATGTTTTTATTTTCTTGTGGTTTGAACGCAGAGGTTTAAATTCCCAGGGTGTGCGCACTTAAAAAGTACCACTGATCACACTTGTTTGCGTTTGGAATACCGTGGAGTCATAAACACAATTCAACCTTCTGCAACGAGAGTTATCGGTTTTCTGTATTTTCGTCGCTGTGTGAATCGGTGTGTTTATAAGCACAGATTTAAATATACAATTTAAGTTTTGACATCCATTTAGGTTCACGACGTACTAGGTGTTCCATTTTCTGCCAGAGCTATTGCAGATTGCGTAAAGCGGGTTACGGAAGGTAAGCCTCGTGCTGTATTTAAAACTCATAAAAAACAAATACGGAAAATTCCTTCATCACTCTAGTATTTGCACATAAAATTCAGATTTTTCTTACAGTGTAGTGTATGTAAAGATCTTTACCATAAGTTATTAGACGACAGTTAAATAAAAGAAATGCTTTCGTATGTTGAAAATCAATGCGTGGATTTTGCAGCTCGGTATGCATAATAAAATATTTGCTTGTTTTCCCCCATAACAGCGCACACCCAACCTAAATGGGCACTCGACGCCCATGAAAAAGGTATATAACAAAGGATTGTGAAGGATTTTCAACATTGCACATAATCACTACAAATATTGATGGGTAGAAATTCGTTACCTCTCATTTATTTCCATTACTGGTTACATTATGTATGTTTCAAAAATGCTTATAGAATAATTAAAACATTTTTTATCGTAATAACAACCTTCTTTCGTGAAACGATAGTCATGCATGACGGAATTTAATATTAGGAGAAGAGCAATAAAAACAACAACGGACTGGTGAAAAATGTTAACGAGCAATAAACTGCGTTTGAAAAACCGGGCTGACAAAGAATCGACAGATGCGTAAGTCACCTGCGGAGTGAAAAGTGCGCAGCTGAACGAAAGGATAAATCCACTTCGTGACACAAAAGGCGAAAGTGGCCTAAACTATTCCCTACAACGCAAAATAACTGGTTTTTTTATAAATTTTGCAACTGCTAGAACAAAGTACATTTGAAAAACCGAGCTGACAAAGCATCGACAGATACGAAAGTCATCTTCGGAGTGAAAAGTGCGTAGTTCAACGAAAGGGCAGGTCCACTTTATGATACAAGGGGGCAAAAGTGGCACAATATATCCCCCGCCACATAACATAATCGTTGTTTATTACATTTCCCAACTGCTCCTGGTAGTCTACCACATTGAACAGTATAAGAGATTATTTATTATCATAGATGTTATAAAATTCACCAATGTTTTTTTTGATGATCATGCATAACAACCGGTAATTATTACATTTCCTATTAAACACACTTACTCAATACAGAGATATAGTCGAGACGCAATTCTTCGCATACCCATGGCTCAAATTCCGCAATATCACAGAAAAAAACTATATTTCTAGAAAAATTGTTATGCAACCCCCCCCCCAAAAAAAAATGTTCATTTTATTTTGACAACTCAAATTTTTAGTATGTCTTTTATACAAACAAAACAAAAACGAACGTGTTCAAAGTATCTCTGTGTACTAGGTGCAGTGGTATGGTGACTGTTGAAATTATATACCTATTAGTTCGAATCAAAAAAACAATTTGCATTGTAAAGTCTGAAATATTAGAATGGTAATCCATGTCTTTTCCAAAACCGTATCTCCGCTTTTCAGAAGCGAAGAACAGTTGCAAACAGAAATGCATTCCGTAACCACGTAGCGTGTATTTTTAAAATTCAAAATATGTATGCAAAATATTTCACGCGGTAAACGGCCTTTAAGGTGGACGTCAAGTAATTTTGCTTCCTATACTTCCAAAGGAAAAACTTCTGTACACATTTTCTTCACGATTAATGCGTTCCCAAGAATGAAAATCTGAACATCGATTAAAATAGCTTCATTTTATAATTTGGAATACTTGATATTTTCTAAAACATAACCATAATTAGGCAATCCAACATTTGTTTGTCTACTGACGTCATCAAAGTACAGGTCGCGCTATCTTTTTTCTGGTTTCAACACCATCAAAGGAAAGGTTATTGATTTTTAATATAATTATGGTTATGTTTTAGAAAATAATAAGTATTCCAATTTATAAAATGACGCTATTTCAATCGATGTTCAAATTTTCATTCTTGTTAACGCATTGATTGTGAAGATAATGTGTACAAGTTTTTCCATTGGAAGTATAGCAGCAAAATTACTTGACGTCCAAATTATTAAAAAAAAAAAAAAAAGAAATTCAAATCGGACTTAGGGGTGCGCAGACACTAGGTAAAATACGAGTTACGCCCTCTTTCGGGATATCTCCAATATTTGAAGAAGAAACTATAGACAATGCCTCTCGAAGTAACACACACCGAACAAAAGGAGACTATTTTACGCTTTGCAACCGTAGGTTGAAGAAACGTACATGTACCAGCTTTGTCCGTCCGTCCGCCTGTCTTCACCATAACTCGCGTAAAAATGGTTCGATTTCGATGAAATTTTAGTATGTGGTAGGGGACTACCTGGGGACGAACCCTATTGAAAATGAGACAAATGGGGTCAGAGGTCACGGCAAATGAGCGGGATCCATTCCATAGCCCTTATGCGTTATAACTTGCGTAAATATGATTCGATTTCAATGAAATTTTAGTATGTGGTAGGGAATGAACTGGGGACGAACCATATTGAAAATGGGTGAAGTGGGGTCAAAGGTCAGGTCACAGGAGCGGGATACATTCCATTGCCTTTATGCGTCATAACTTGCGTAAATATGGTTCGATTCAAATGAAATTTTATTATGTGGTAGGGAACCAACTGGGGACGAACCCTATTGAAAATGGGTGAAGTAAAGTGAAGTCAAAGCTCAGGTCATAGGGGCGGGATGCATTCCATTGCCTTTATGCGTCATAACTTGTGTAAATATGGTTCGATTTCTATGAAATTTTAGTACGTCGTAGGGGACCACCTAAGGACGAACCTTATTGAAAATGAAAAAAATGGGGTCAAAGGTCAGGACATAGAATCGAGATCCATTCCATCGTTCTTATGCGTTATAACTTACGTAAGAATGCTTTGATTGAGATAAAACTTTATCATGTTGTTCCGGACGTGTACTTTACCGGTTCTGTTAAATATCATCGAAATGGGGTCAAAGGTCAAATCACAGTAGCGAGATTTATTCCACAGCCATTATCCTCATAACTTGAGTAATAACTTGAGTAATGATTTCTGGTATGTTGGAAAGTATATCATAATCAATGCATTGCATGATTTTACTAACTTGTTTTTATAAAATATGGAATAAAATATGTTTCAATTTAACGATATCTTCATTTTATTCCATATTATTCCTTCCAAAATTCCAACTGAGAAAATGTCTCCTTTTTTTCGATATTTTTTAGTTTGAAGAACATTGTGTACTTTCTTCTTCAAAAGTGAAGGTTTCTCGCAAGATGGCGATACTCGTATTTTTCCCAGTCTCTCTGCATCCAAAAGTCCGATCTGATTTCTTTTTCTTTTTTTTTTTATTGTAGGCCGTTTGCCGTTTTAAGCGTTTTGCATACATATTTTGAATTTTACAAATGCACGCTACGTGCAGACAGAATGCATTTCTGTTTGTAACTGCATCTCCGTTTCTAAAAATCCGATTTCAAAAATCAATTTTTTACTCGATTTCCAACCGTATATGTTCCAGCTTTGTCCGTATGTCTGTCCGAACGATAACTCGAGTGAAAATCGTTCGATTTCGATGAAATTTTAGTACAAGGTAGGGGACAACCAGGGGACGAACCCTATTGAAAATGGGCGAAATGGGGTCAAAGGTTAGTACATAGGAGCGGGATCCATTCCATTGCCCTTATGCGTCATAACTTACGTAAAAATGCTTCGACTGCGACAAAACTTTATCATGTTGTTCCGAAGGTATACTGAACCGGTTTTGTTGAATATCATCGAAATGGGGTCAAAGTTCAGGGCACATGAGCGAGATTTATTCCACAGCCATTATCCTCATAACTTGAATAAAAATGCTTCTAGTGCGACAAAACGTTAGTATGTTGTTCCGGAGGTATACTGAACGAATCAACAGTCAGGGTAGAGAGGAGGGTTTGTCCGCGCGCTACTTCTGGTATGTTGGAAAGCGTATCATAATCAATGCGTTCCATGATTTTACTAACTTCTTTACGCTTTCCAACCGTAGGTTAAAGAAGCGTATAAGCTCCAGCTTTGTCCGTCTGTCTGTCCGCACGATAACTCTCGTAAAAATGGTTCAATTTCGATGAAACTTTAGTATGTGGTAGGGGACAATTTGAGGACGAAACTTATTGAAAATGGACGAATTTGGGTCAAAGGTCAGTACATAGGAGTGGGATCCATTTTATCGCCCTTATGCGTCATAACTTACTTAAAAATGCTTCGACTGCGAATAAACTTTATCATGTTGTTCAGGAGGTATACTGAACCGGTTTTGTTGAATATCATCGAAATTGGGTCAAAAATCAGGGAACAGGAGTGGGATTTATTTTACAGTCATTATCTTCATAACTTGAGCAAAAATGCTTCTATTGCGACAAAACTTTAGTGTGTTGTTTCGGAAGTATACTGAACCAATTCTGTTTAATATCATCAAAATGTGTGGTCAAAGGTGTTTCCAGGCACAGGAGCGAGATTTATTAGACAGCCATTGTCCTCATAACTTGACTAAAAATACTTTTATTGCGACAAAACTTTAATGTGTTGTTTCGGAGGTATACTGACCCAATTCTGTTTAATATCATCAAAATGGGGTAAAAGGTCAGGGCACAGGAGCGAGATTTATTCCACCGCCATTATCCTCATAACTTGAGTAATGATTTCTGGTATGTTGGAAAGCGTATCATAATCAGTACATTGCATTATTTTACTAACTTGTTTCTTTATGGGGCATGTGATTACTTGAAATAAAGACTATGAACAATACCTATTTTAAATAATTCACAGCTTTTCCGCTAGGCTGCATATACGTACAATTTTTTTTTTCTTCGTTTCTCTTCTTCCAAAAGTTACATTTCAAAAATCCTTTTTTCATCTCATAGTAACTGCTATGAGGAACATTTTGTGAATACTTTATAGTCTTTTCGCACCACACAGTTCTGCAAATAGACGTCGTAATTGTACACTCTTATATGCACGATTATCTACGATTCTAAACATTCGATTGCAAAATTTCCTTTTCCGTAGGGCACCCTTATTCATAAAGAACATTTTACGTTCATTTTCTTCTTATAATAATGCATAGCTTTCCTACAAGACGTGCAACGCTCCTGGCCATTACTTCCCCACCAGAATTTACTTCCTGCAAGACGTGCAACGCTACTTGCCATTACTTCCACACCAGAATTTACTTCCTGCAAGACGTGCAACGCTCATAGACATTACTTCCCCACCAGAATTTACTTCCTGCAAGACGTGCAACGCTCCTAGCCATTACTTCCCTACCAGAATTTACTTTCTGCAAGACGTGCAACGCTCTTAGCTATTACTTCCCCACCAGAATTTACTTCCTGCAAGACGTGCAACGCTCCTGGCCATTAGTTCCCCACCAGAATTTACTTCCTGCAAGACATGCAACGCTCCTAGACATTACTTCCCCACCAGAATTTATTTACTTCCTGCAAGACGTGCAACGCTCCTAGACATTACTTCCCCACCAGAATTTACTTCCTGCAAGACGTGCAACGCTCCTAGACATTACTTCCCCACCAGAATTTACTTCCTGCAAGACGTGCAACGCTCCTAGACATTACTTCCCCACCAGAATTTACTTCCTGCAAGACGTGCAACGCTCCTAACCATTACTTCCCCACCAGAATTTACTTCCTGCAAGACGTGCAACGCTCCTAGACATTACTTCCCCACCAGAATTTACTTCCTGCAAGACGTGCAACGCTCCTAGACATTACTTCCCCACCAGAATTTACTTCCTGCAAGACGTGCAACGCTCCTAGACATTACTTCCCCACCAGAATTTACTTCCTGCAAGACGTGCAACGCTCCTAGCCATTACTTCCCCACCAGAATTTACTTCCTGCAAGACGTGCAACGCTCCTAGACATTACTTCCCCACCAGAATTTACTTCCTGCAAGACGTGCAACGCTCCTAGACATTACTTCCCCACCAGAATTTACTTCCTGCAAGACGTGCAACGCTCCTAGCCATTACTTCCCCACCAGAATTTACTTCCTGCAAGACATGCAACGCTCATAGACATTACTTCCCCACCAGAATTTACTTCCTGCAAGACGTGCAACGCTCCTAGACATTACTTCTCCACCAGAATTTACTTCCTGCAAGACGTGCAACGCTCCTAGCCATTACTTCCCCACCAGAATTTACTTCCTGCAGGACGTGCAACGCTCATAGACATTACTTCCCCACCAGAATTTACTTCCTGCAAGACGTGCAACGCTCATAGCCATTACTTCCCCACCAGAATTTACTTCCTGCAAGACGTGCAACGCTCATAGACATTACTTCCCCACCAGAATTTACTTCCTGCAAGACGTGCAACGCTCCTAGACATTACTTCCCCACCAGAATTTACTTCCTGCAAGACGTGCAACGCTCCTAGCCATTACTTCCCCACCAGAATTTACTTCCTGCAAGACGTGCAACGCTCCTAGCCATTACTTCCCCACCATAATTTACTTCCTGAAAGACGTGCAACGCTCCTAGACATTACTTCTCCACCAGAATTTACTTCCTGCAAGACGTGCAACGCTCCTAGCCATTACTTCCCCACCATAATTTACTTCCTGCAAGACGTGCAACGCTCCTAGCCATTACTTCCCCACCATAATTTACTTCCTGCAAGACGTGCAACGCTCCTAGCCATTACTTCCCCACCATAATTTACTTCCTGCAAGACGTGCAACGCTCCTAGACATTACTTCCCCACCAGAATTTACTTCCTGCAAGACGTGCAACGCTCCTAGACATTACTTCCCCACCAGAATTTACTTCCTGCAAGACGTGCAACGCTCCTAGCCATTACTTCCCCACCAGAATTTACTTCCTGCAAGACGTGCAACGCTCCTAGCCATTACTTCCCCACCAGAATTTACTTCCTGCAAGACGTGCAACGCTCCTAGCCATTACTTCCCCACCAGAATTTACTTCCTGAAAGACGTGCAACGCTCCTAGACATTACTTCCCCACCAGAATTTACTTCCTGCAAGACGTGCAACGCTCCTAGCCATTACTTCCCCACCATAATTTACTTTGCCCAGCTACTATCTCGGTAATCTGTATCTCTCTCTGGGTTCTAACACACGACTAGGACGTAATGGGCAGTAGAGAGATATTCAAAAAAATTTACAATAACAAATAAACAAATCATACACAAATTACTCTTCTAAACCCTTTTATATCATTCAATAGTTTTATTACAAATACAAGTCAATTACTTCGGAACGCAGGTTACTAAACTGAATTCAAATTCTAACATATTGCAGATTTTCACCCCGTTTGCTTCATCAATTTTTTTATCACGCAAGACAGGCAATACAATACTAATAACATTAGGTATTTAAACATCATTAATCATTAGCCTGTCATTTCTTAAGACAACATTCAAGATTAAAGCATATGAGCACACTAAAGCACAAGAGTAACAATTAACTCTGGGTATGTAAACACAATTGAAACTCCCAATAGTGCAACATGCATCAATGAATACCACATGAAAATAAACCAATTTCAAATAACTTTAAATTACCCTACAACCCTACTTTAAACTCTGCAAGAAACTATTAATTATACAAAGAAAAAATCTTTGGCACTCACGTACTAGAATTTAATGGTATTTCTCTGACGGCCCCGGCACACACACAACAGACTCAATGAGAAGAAAAGTTCCCACACAAACTCCATGCTCTCTCGGCATTATCAAAAACAGGTTAGTAAAATCATGCAATGCATTGATTATGATACGCTTTCCAACATACTAGAAATCATAAAATGGCTGTGGAATAAATCTCACTCCTACGCCCTGACCTTTGATCCCATTTCGATGATATTCAACAGAACTGGTTCAGTATACCTCCGAAATAACATTATAAAGTTTTGTCGTAATCGAAGCAATTTTACCTAAGTTATGATGTATAAGGGCTATGGAATAGACCCCGCTTCTGTGTCCTAACCTTTGACCCATTTCGCCCATTTTCAATAGGATTCGTCCCCAGGCAGGCCCCTACAACATACTAACATTTCATCCAAATCGAAACATTTTTACCTAAATTATGACGCATAATGGCGATGGAAGTGATTCCGCTCCTATGTCCTGACCTTTGACCCTCATTTCGCCAATTTTCAATAGGGTTTGTCCCCAGGTGATCCCCTACCACATACTAATATTTAATCGAAATCGAACCTTTTTTGCGTTAGTTATGACGCATAAGAACAGTGGAATGGAGCCCGCTCCTATGTCCTCACCTTTGACCCCATTTCGTTCACTTTCAATAGGGTTCCTTCCGAGGTAATTCCCTTCCCCATACTAAAATTTCATCGAAATCGAACGATTTTTACGCGAGTTATCGTGCAGATGAACATACGCACACAACGCGCGACGTAATGAGGCAGATGGGAATCGCGGCCATCTGCTAGCAAAAGTGTGACGTCATAAAACTTTAATAGGATCCGCACATTTGTTTGACTGCTGACGTCATGAAAATACAGGTCGCGCCACCTTTTTCTTCCCAATTAATGCGTTCCCAAGGATGAAAAATTGAACATCGATTAAAATAGCTTCATTTTATAATTTGAAATACCTAATATTTTCTAAAACATAACCATAATTATGCAATCCAACATTTGTTTGTCTACTGACGTCATCAAAGTACAGGTCGCGCCATTCTTTTTCTGGTTTCAACACCACCAAAGGAAAAGTTATTGATTTTTAATATAATTATGGCTATGTTTTACAAAATATTAAGTATTCCAAGTTATATTAAGAAGTTATTTTAATCGATGTTCAAATTTTCATCTTTGAGAACACATTAATTGTGAAGGAAAATGTGTACAAAAGTTTTTCCATTGGAAGTATAGGAAGCAAAATTACTTGACGTCCACCTTAATAATATGGGATAAGGGCGATAGAATGGATCGCAATCCTACATCCTGACCTTTGACCCCATTTCGTCCATTTTCAATAGGGTTCGTCCCCAGGTGGTCCCCTACCACATACTGAAATTTCATCGAAATCGAACCATTTTTACGCACGTTATGGCGCATAAAGGCAATGCAATGCATCCCGCTCTTATCTCCTGACCTTTGACCCCAATTTACCCATTTTGAATACGGTTCGTCTCCAGGTGGTCCCCTACCACATTGTAAAATTTCATTGAAATCGAACCATATTTACGCAAGTTATGACGTATAAGTGCAATGGAATGGATCCCGCTCCTACGTCGTGATCTTTGACCCCATTTGTCCCATTTTCAAAAGGGTTCGTCCCCAGGTGGTCCCCTACCACATACTAAAATTTCATCGAAATCGAACCATTTTCACGCCAGTTATCGTGCGGACGGACGGACGGACAAAGCTGGAGCATATACGCTTCTTCAACCTACGGTTGGAAAGCGTAAATAAAGACGTGACGAAAACTTTCACTGCTTCCGACACGCAAGAACAATCAGGCAGAAACTCCAAGTTCTCACAGCATTGTTTTCCAAGAAGAAATCAACCTGCACGCAGAGCAAATGTGCAAACGCTCCCCCCCCCAGCAAACGAGAGATAAAAATCACTACTTTATAGCGCCAAGAGACCCAAAGCTCCAATCAAGCTACACGACTAAGAGGGGCGTCAGCTCCGGTACATTTCTGCATATAAGAATTCTCCACACATCAAATCCTTAATCATAACGAAACTTAATAAATTCCAACATTATATAAATACAATATACAACAATTTCTTTTACAAATAACACATATAGCACGTGAGCAAATACATATTTTCTAATGACGTGAGCGACTACAATTATTCTAAATAAAGTATTTAAAATTTCTACCTGTATGTAAAAACAAGAAAGATGACACCGAATTTTCGGGTGTAATAAGCACGTCGTTTGAATCCGTTCTAATGCAAATTAAAATTATCAAAGCTATTCAAAGTCAATGGAACCGGTATGGAAAACAATAGTATCTGACGGAAGAAAGAAGTTTTTCAAACGGGTCTTTAATCCCTCAGATATTGCTGTAAACGGAATCGTGAGCTTACGAACTCTTAGAAACAGAGTTATCGACAAAAATAAGATGTGACTTTACGTCCCTTGGTGGGAAAACCATGCATTATTTTAGGAAGAAAGTATTCATAAAAGGTTTATCCATATGAGCGGTATCGGTCCAAGAAAAAAAATTTTAGTCGAGTTTTCAGGAGCCCAGATTTTGCTACAAATACATCAGAAGTAGAAATTAACACTTATGACCCCTGGTGGCCAAACCATTCTTTACCAAACATTAGAAATTACGTGAAAAATATTTTCCGTCATGTCTTGTATGCGATACAGAAAGAATTTTTCAAATCGGAGTTTTAGGAGCAGAAAACGCAATTTACCATTGTGCGCCCTAGCGGAAAGTCTATGATTTACTTGAAAGTTTTGAATTTATAGGAAAAACATTTCGCATCGGAAACACTATCCAACAAAGAAGGAATTTTTCAAATCGGACTTTTAGAAGTAGAGATATTGACAAAAATAAGATATACATCTACGCCCTGGCGTAGAAACCATGCATTATTTCAAGAAGAAAATGTTCCTAAAAAGTTTGTCGGCATGAGTATTATCGGTCTACAAACGACGTTATTTTCAATCGAGAATTTATAAGCTCATATTTTGCTGCAAATACATCAGAATCGGAAATTAAGGTTTACGCCCCTTGGTGGCCAAACCATTTTTTTTACAAAAATTAGAAATTATGTGCAAACGATTTCCCATCAGGAGCTGTAACCGGCGCAGAAAGAATTTTTCAGATCGGAGATTTAGGAGCAGAGATATAGGGGAAAACGCAATTTACCTTTACACCCCCTAGCGGAAAGTCTATGAATTACTTGACAATTTTGAAATTATATGAAAAGCATGTCACACGGAAAACACTATCCAACAAAGAAGGAATTTTTCAAATCGGACTCCTAGAAGTCGAGATGTTGACAAAAATAAGATATACATCTACGCTCCCTGGCGGAGAAACTGTGGAATATTTTAGGAAGAAAATATTCCGAAAAGGTTTATCGATGTGAGTGGCATCAGTCCACGAAAGAATTTTCTCAGTCGATATTTTAGAAGCTCAGATTTTATGGCAAATACATCAGAAGCGAAAATTAACACTTACGCCCCCTAGTGGCCAAAGTATTCTTTAAGAAAAATTTGAAATTATATGCAAAAGATTTTCCATCAGAAGATGTATCCGCTAAAGAAAAGATTTTTCAAATCGGTGTTTTAGAAGAGTTATCGGGGAAAATGTAATTTACTTTTACGCCCCCTAGCGGAAAATCTATGCGTAATTTGAAAAAGTAACTATATCTAAAATACTCTTCGACATAAATGGAATCGAAAGATAAAAAAAAAAAAAAATCAATCGGATGTTTAGAAGCAAATATGTGGAATAAAACGTATTTTTGAATTCGACATCATCTGCATTTACGCCCTCTAGCGGCGAAATTGTGCATCGTAAATAAAAACCGAAATGAAGGATCATCATTCGCACATTTCAAGCTTTCGAATGCAAAAAGAATTTTTCAAATCGGACTAATCGTTGCAGAGATACCGTGGGTACAGACGGACGGACGGACGGACAAACCGATAACATAAGCACAATCTTTTTTTACAAAAGACGTGCTAAAAAATGTCTCAAATTATAAACACTATTAACTTAACTTTACATTTACGTAATTTCTATCCCAGCGACTCCAGGCCACGACCCCGGGACCAATGCCACGCAGACGTCACAGACGCTACAAAACTGAAATGTAATAACAGTATTTTATGGAGGAACGGCATGCTCCTAGATAACATCTTCAAGAACAAAGAAAATTATCATCATCACCTTCCCAGCTGATTTGGTTTGGCGAACTTTATTCGGAGGAGGCGAGCCTGTGTGTTTCCAGACACTCGTAGCGCGCATCGTGAGGGGGTCGAAATGGTGGACCCATGTTTAATTGGCAGTTATTACTGTGTTTAGAATGCTTTGATCTTTTGCAATCATTTGTTTTCACTTATGACACACCTGAGCTGTGCCTAACAATTGAGGAGCGTGCAGCAAAAGAAGGGGGCTCTCTTTTCGACATTTTGTGGGAAGTAAAAACTGTTTATAAAAAATACTGTTTAACTGATGTTGGCAAAAAAATCCCCACTGTAAAGATAACATTATCTCTAATAAATACATGTATTTTTTTAATGTTTTGTCCTCAAAATTAATATAGGATAAATATTAAAATATTGGAGCTGCCTCCTTTTTGCACCAAATGTCATAAATTTTATTAAATTTCGCATTTAGTAAAGGATAGAAAATCTAAACACGTTAATAAAATCATACAATGCATTGATTATATGATACGCTTTCCAACATACCAGAAATCATTACTCAAGTTATTACTCAAGTTATGAGGATAATGGTTGTAGAAAAAATATCCCTCCTATGACCTGACCTTTAACACCATTTCGATTATATTCAACAGATCCGGTAAAGTATACTTCCGAAACAACATGATAAAGTTTTGTCTCAATCGAAGCATTTTTACGTAAGTTATAACGCATAAAGGTGATGGAATGGATCCCGATCCAATGTCCTAACCTTTGAACCCATTTCGTGCATTTCTAATAGGGTTCGTCCCCAGGTTATCCCCTACGGCAAACTAAAATTTCATTGAGATCGAACCATATTTACACAAGTTATGACGGCCGCCCCGGTGGCGCAGTGGTCTAAGCGATGGCCTCTGATCATTCGTCCAAACGGAATCCGGGTTCGAATCCAGGTGAGACATGGATGTTGTGTTTGTCTTACGGTACTGGCTCTCTCCCTTCCCTGGAACCAGTGACACTAAATTAGGGACGGGCGACTGCTTATAGCCCATTGAGTTGCTAATGGTGGTCGTTAAACCTCCAACCAAAAAAAAAAAAAAAAAAAAAAAAAAAAAGTTATGACGCATAGGGGCAATGGATTGGATCCCGCTCCTATGTCTTGACCTTTGACCCCATTTCATGCATTTTCAAGAGGCTTGGTCTCATACCACATACTAAAATTTCATTGAAATCGAACCATATTTACGCAAGTTATGACGCATAAGGGCAATGGAATGAATTCCGTTCCTATGTCCTGACCTTTGACCCCATTTCGCCCATTTTTCAATATGGTTCGTCCCGAGGCGGTCCCCTACCACATACTAAAATTTCATCGAAATCGAACCATTTTTACGCGAGTTATCGTGCAGACAGACGGACAAAGCTGGAGCATATACGCTTCTTCAATCTTCGGTTGGAAAGCGCAAATAATGTTAATACAAGTTAGTAAAATTATGCAATGCATTGATTATGATACGCTTTCCAACATACCAGAAATTATTACTCAAGTTATGAGGATAATGGCTGTGGAATAAATCTCGGTCTTGTGCCCTGAACTTTGATCCCATTTCGATGATATTCTACAGAACCAGTTCAGTGTACCTCCGAAATAACATGATAAAGTTTGTCGGAATGGAATCATTTTTACGCAAGTTATGATGCATAAGGGCTATGGAATAGATTCCGCTCCTGTGTCCTAACCTTTGACCCCATTTCGCCCATTTTCAATATGATTCGTTGACCCCATTTAGCCCATTTAATAGGCATGCCCCTACAACATACTAACATTTCATCCAAACCGAAGAATTTTTACGTAAGTTATGACGCATAATGGCGATGGAAGTGATTCCGCTCCTATGTCCTGAACTTTGACCCCATTTCGCCCATTTTCAATAGGGTTTGTCCCCAGGTGGTCCCCTACCATATACTAAAATGTAATCGAAATTCAACCTGTTTTACGTTAGTTATGACGCATAAGAGCGTGGAATGGATCCCGCTCCTATGTGCTAACCTTTGACCCCATTTCGTTCACGTTCAATAAGGTTCTTTCCCAGGTGATCCCCATCCACATACTAAAAGTTCATCGAAATCGAACGATTTTTACGTGAGTTATCGTGCGGACGAACATACGCACACAAAGCGTGACGTAATGAGGCAGATGGGAATCGCAACCATCTGCTCGTAAGAGTGTGACGTCATAAAACTTTAACAGGATCCACTCACAACGCGTGACGTAATGAGACAGATGGCGTGATCTCGCGCCAACATATGAAGCGCGAGATTGTGACGTCATTAGATCGTTCCCACGTGGTCCCCTACCACATAATAAAATTTAATCGAAATCGAACCAATTTTACGCAAGTTATGACGCACAAAGGCAATGGAATGCATCCCGCTCCTATGTCCTAACCTTTAACCCCACTTCGCCCATTTTCAACAGGGTTCATTCCCAGGTGGTCCCCTACAATATACTAAAATTTCATCGACATCGAACCATATTTACGGAAGTTATGACGCATAAGGGCAATGGGATAGATCTCGCTCCTATGTCCTAACCTTTGACCCCACTTCACCCATTTTCAACAGGGTTCATTCCCCGGTGGTGCCCTACAATATACCAAAATTTCATCGACATCGAACCATATTTACGCAAGTTATGACGCGTAAGGGCAATGAGATGGATCTCGCTCCTTTGCAGTGATCTTTGACCCCACTTCACCCATTTTCAATAGGGTTCATTCCCCGGTGGTGCCCTACAATATGCTAAAATTTGATCGACATCGAACCATGTTTTCGCAAGTTATGACGCACAGGGGCAATGTAATGGATCTCGCTCCTATGGCGTGAGCTTTGACCCCATTTCGTCCATTTTCAATAGGGTTCGTCCCCAGGTGGTCCCCTACCACATACTAAAATTTCATCGAAATCGAACCATTTTTACGCGAGTTATCATGCCGACAGGCAGACAATGGATCTCGCTCCTATGCCGTGACCTTTGACCCCATTTCGTTCATTTTCAATAGGGTTCGTCCCAGGTGGTCCCCTACCACATACTAAAACATTTTTACGCGAGTTATCGTGCCGACAGACAGACAGACGGACGGACGGACGTACAAAGCTGGAGCATATACGCTTCTTCAACATATGGTTGGAAAGCGTAAAAAATGTTTTTAATGAGCATTAAATAACATTACAAATATATTTGTTAATAAACAAATCAAATATTACAATTCTATTCATCGGCCTGCATCGTACGTTCACCAAACGGTAATGGGGCAGCTTCCAAACTGTTAATATCACACCCATTTATAATTGGATCTGCCTGGTTCTTGCACAAAGCGATTTGGCATATTATTCTTAGATTAGTAAACATTTACGTAAAAATCGACCAAAAATGAAGCTGTGTCCCTTTTGCTGCAAACTCCTCAACTGTTCTCTCGTCAGGTGATGAAGTACTCATTGGGAACACACACGATGCAGCATGCAGTAATTTGTGGCATAGAGTGCGGAATGCCGACATGTTTGAAATATTAGTCGACACCGCTATGTCTTCACACATCATTCGTCGATCTTCTTGCAGGATTGCCTAAGAAGTGGTAACAATACGCTCCGTAACACTTTAAGGTCGACCAGGTCTAGGAACGAGTTCTGCCGACAAACGCTGTTCTTTGAAATCATGGTACCATTTAAAAACCATCGACTCACACAAACATTTATCGTTGTACACTTTGTTCATTAAATCAAATCTTTCTGGAGTCGTTTTACCCAAACGATAACAAAATCTTATCGCACAATGCATCACTCACCTCCATAGCTTTATGGTAAATGCAGACGTACCTTAAACAACTGCGCAATAACAAAACCACAATCGTCTGTCACGGCTAATAGCTGTTGCCATAGATACTTCCTTAATTCAGTTAGTGGTCTACGTGGTTGTTTCTCCCCTTCGCACTGTTGCCAACTCAAAAAAATGCTCTCAGTATTTATTGAACGGCCTTCGTAGATTTCCTAAATTCTTTTGCTTCTGATATCATCCGCTATGCCGAACTATTTGCGCGTAATTTGCGAATTTTCATAAGGCATATTTCTGCCACTAGTGGGCGTAAGTAGTTATTTTAACTTGTAAATGCTTTGCAGACTCGAAGAATTCGGTTAGCAAGTTCTTTTTCCGACTGGTTCCATTCTCCATGAAAGACATTGCGCATATACTGTGTGCTTTAAATTACGCGCAGCCTTCAGCAAGTTTTTGGAAAACAAGAACATGGTTATATTATCATTATGTTCGTCTGCGGACACTATAGCACCCGTTACACCTACACGGTTGAGTCACATTATTGTGACCACCAGCTAATATCCAGAGCAACCGCCGTGTGCAGCGGGGACAGCAGCTAGGCGGGCAGGGACTGGCCCAATCAGGTACTGGAAGGTGCTCACAGATATGTGGAGCCATGCTGACTGCAGTGCATCTGACAGCTGCAGGAGGGTGCGTGGTGGAGGATCCACAGAGCGAACAAGACGATCGAGCTAGTCCCACAGATGCTCAATTGGGTTTAAGTCTGGGGAATTAGGGGGCCAGGGAAGTACTTTGAAATCTTCATCGGGCTCTTCCAACCATTCTCGGGCATTTCTAGCTGTGTGACACGTCGCATCGTCTTGCTGGAAGATCGCAACCGCCCCAGGGAAGACAATCAGCATGTATGGGTGTACGTGATCTGCAAGAACGGATACATAACGAATTCGGTCCATAGTGCCTTCCACAGGAATGAGTGGACCTAGGGAATGCCACGAAACCATTCCCGAAACCATAACGCTGCTGGAAGATACCATCAGCCTCAGGTATGAGTGGATCAAGGAATGCCATGAAATCATTCCCAAAACAATAACGCTGCTGGAAGATACCATCTGCCATTGGGAAGACAATCAGCATGTATGGGTGTACGTGGACTGCAAGAACGGATACATAACGAATTCGGTCCATAGTGTTTTCCACAGGAATGAGTGGACCCAGGGAATGCCACGAAAACATTCCCCAAACCATAACGCTGCTGGAAGATCCCATCCGCCTCAGGGAAGACAATCAGCATGTAAGGGTGTGCCTGGACTGCAAGGACGGATACATAACTAATTCGGTACATAGTGCTTTCCACAGGTATGAGTGGACTCAGGGAATGCCACGAAAACATTTTCCAAACCATAACGCTGCTGGAAGATCCCATCCGCCTCAGGGAAGACAATCAGCATGTAAGGGTGTACGTGGACTGCAAGAACGGATACATAACGAATTCGGCCCATAGTGCCTTCCACGGGTATGAGTGAACCCAGGGAATGCCACGAAAATATTCCCCAAAACATAACACTGCTCCCACCAGCTTGTGTTCTTCCACCAATGGTTGAAGAGTGTTTGTTCTCCGATGTTTCTCGCCTTATACGCCACAGTCCGTCCGTTCGATGAAGCTGAGAACGTGACTCATTGGAAAAGGCAATCCTTTGCAAATTAGCAGAAGTCCAATTCCGATACTGTCGTGCAAATGTAAGCTTTTCCTGTAGATGCACCTTCGTTAACATAGGTGCGGGGATCATCTGTCTGCATCGGAACCCCATACGCAGCAGGGTTCGCTGAACTATCGTTTTAGACATACTTCCGGTAGCCCCCTGGTTCATTCGGCCCCTGATTTGTTCCGCTGTAGCGTGTCGATAGGCCCTCACGCACCTTCGCAGCCGACGTTCACCTGTCACATCAATGGCACCTGGTGCTCCGAGTCGATTATTCGCAATGGTGCCATTTCTCCAATCACGGTACACTTTAACCACAGCAGCACGCGAACTGCGCTGTTTCAGAAATAATGCCACTCTTGGCCCGAAAACCGATAATCATCCCTTTTTGCAAATCTGATAAATCACTCCTTTCCATGATTGCAACGAGGGATATGTTTTCAGAATATAACCCCACCAAGTTGCCACAATATTTTTCATTTTCTTGAAGGACTTCCGTCCGCAGTGAGTAGAGCTTAGGTCCCAGCCACCTACAGCGAGATCGTCTTTTGGGCAGGATATAGTAACGGAAGGAATGAGAGCAAGTCTAGCGACTTTGACAGAACAGTTTTAGTGAGATTAGAATACAGTAGATGACACCACCGTACAAGTACGCTGTTGCACACAGAGGGATGAGATAATTTCAGGGGGGGCATAGGAAAGGATACCCATTTAACCAGTGGGTCTAGCCTGGGGGCCGTCACTTAACGTGCTCGTCCGATGCACGGCGGATATTCAGCGATTGTTAGTAAATCACATCATCTCTGAAAGATCAGCCCAGGTTCGAACCTTGCATCAATAGTCTGACTCGCTAACCACTAAGCCATCCGCGGCTCTATGTTTTCAGAATGCCTACAGCACACCTTATATGCCCTCCAAGTCAGCTCACGACACGTGCCTTCTTTCATTGACTACTTGACGTCAAAAGTAGGAGGTTGTCACAATAATGTGACTCAACTGTTTATATACTCCCGATTTTAACATTTTTACCTTGATATACAGTGGATTCCATTTAAGAAGTTCCCGCTTAAGAAGTTTTCCCGTATAAGAAGTTTTATTTTTAGAGTCCCGATATTTTTTTCCATAGTGCTAATGTTAATTTTTCCCACTTACAAAGTAACGATGTTCCCGCTAATAAAGTTGTAAGTGTCACAAGTTTCTAAGCAAAATCATACGATTTTGGAACTCGTCCAGCAGATAAGTACATGTCAAAGAAGTTGGGAGGAAACGTTTCTTTGTCATCCCCGTACATGTAGCAAGCGAAGCCCCTGCCGACTTCCTACGGTCAACGTAGGGGGTCATGTTTACTCCCCCGACTTCTTCTGCGTCTTCCCTTTGTGTATCACAATCGCCTTATCTTTGGGGCTGGGGAAAGGCTGGGAAAGAAAACACCTGCTGAAAGTTAGTCATTCTGTCGGAGTTAGGCTCAGATGTTGCACCTCGCAAACGTGGAGTTAAACGTTTAGTTTTATTGTTGAAATGCGTAGCTAGAAATATGGCGTCTAATGGTATCAAAAGAAAAGCTTTATCTGTGGTTGAGAAACGAAACATTATTACGAAAGTTGATGAAACCCGCATTTAACTAGGGTGCAGATAGCAAAACAACTAAATTTACCTGTTACAACCCTCAACGGTATAGTGATAAAACGGGACAAATTTGCTTGCAAATTTTTCCCATTCATTAAAAATCAAAAATATTAAGAAGGGTAAATACGAGGATGTCGAAGCAAAACTTCTTGTGTGGTTTAAACAAGCAAGAAACGCTAACATTCCGATCAAAGGGACAATTCTTCGTGAGAAAGCAGAAGAGATTTCCAAGAAATTAAATGTTGAATTTAATCCTTCCAATGGATGGATCGACCGTTTTAAGAAAAGAGCAGGACTGATTTATAAAACTGTTTGTGGAGAATCAAAAAGTGTTAACGTCGAAGAAGTGGATGATTGGAAATCTAATGTTTTACCAGAACTGTTATCTGCATACGAAGCAAAAGATGTTTTCAACGTTGACGAGTGTGCTTTGTTTTACAACCTTATTCCTGACAAGATCTACTCTTTCACAGGAGATAGCAGCCATGGAATCAAAGTAAATAAAGAAAGATTGACAGTTCTGGTAGGAGCTAATATGGATGGAACAGAAAAGTTGCCTTTATTGGTCATTGAAAAATCGAAGAACCCGAGGTTCTTCAAAAATGTGAAAACTTGTCCATGCAATTACAGAAATAGCAAAAGCATATGGATGGCAGTTCTGATTTTTGAAGACTTTTTAATGGAGTTTCAGTAGAAAATGGCCAAAGAAAACAAAAAAGTTTGTTATTTTTGGATAATTGCACAGCCCATCCAAAGAACATGGATCATCTGGAAAATGTAAAAGTAGTTTTCCTGCCACCTAAGTTGACTTCAATATTACAACCAATGGACCAAGGAAGAATTAAAACCATGAAACAATTCTATAGGAAACGTTTAGTTTATTGGCTACTGCAGAAGCTTGAATCAGACTCAAGTTACACCAGATGTACACTGAAATTGAATTTATTAGATGCTATGTATTTTATTGTATCTTTATGGGAAAAGGATCATCTTCAACGATCACAAATTGCTTCAGGAAAGCTGGTTTCAACGCTGATGAGCTTAGTTTTTCTAATGAAGATAACAGTCATGAGAACAGCTTGGGAAAGTTTGCATAAAAAACTAAACTTCAAATCTTCCGAGGTGAAAATCCTCCAAATACGTGGCGTCAGTAAATAAATAAATACATCGCTCTTTCCACGTTCCAGAAACCGAAAAATTGTTCCGTGGTGTAAAGTTAACGCGCTTGGCTAGATATCGAGAGATCCGTGGATTCAATTTCCCGGCGGCGGCCGAAAACATATTTTCGGTTGCTATGTGTTTCTGGAACATGGAAAGAGCGATGTATTTATTTATTTCAAATCTTCCTTTGAAGAGTTTGTAAACGTTTGAGAACGATGTTCCCATTTTTTAAATGCAAAACATCGACGCTATTTGCGACATCGAAACGCAAGAGGACGATGAACCAGAAACGCAAGAAGATGAGTGCAAGCCAATTCCAACTTCAGCTGAAGCTGGTAATGTATTAGAAACTTTTCGCCGCTTTATAAAAAGCCACGAACGTGTTCTAGCGGACATAATGAGAAATTTGAGGGAAATGGACATGTACGTTGTCACTCTAGCGGACAAAAGGAAAAACAAACGGTTTTAGATCAGTATTTTTGTAATCCTGTAGCATAATAAATGTAGCTTTCAATCCTCATATTCAAGTTTAAATGGGCAAGTTGTGAAATGTTTTATGTTACTTTAAAAATAACTAAAATGTAATTTCTGGATTTAATCTATGCAACATTTTTAATCGCTAAAGTCTTACAAAACCCAATCAGACACTTCCCGTTTAAGAAGTTTTCATCGCTTCGTCCCCCCCAAAAAAACTTCTTAAGCGGGATCCACTGTATAAGTCTCCCGACTTTATTTATTTTTATCTCGAGAACGGTTTCTCACGCTATTAAAATATACATCATTCGACGTGTCCTATTTTGTTTTGCTTTCTTTTTGCTGTTTTACATTCAAATGAAACAGCTCACTAATATGAGTATCTTCAAATAACGTGAGTAACTTTCAACACATTATACGTACGTGTGGTGCTTTGTATTTACGATAATTTATGATTAGACATAGGATTAAATCACAACAAATAACTCTTGAAACACTGAAATGGTTGATGCTTCGTTAAGCAAAACATTTGTTACGGGGTCTCGGTAATGGTAGGACATTTCCAGAGTAATTCCGGGGATAATATAACTTTCGACTGTGGAGTAGTGGCAAGGAGACAAAGATATGACTGCTTCCGATACGTCAGTGGTGTGTGAGGCCAAATCTGCCAGGCTGTATTGGAGATCAATAGTGACAGTTAACAAATGGCCCCCCATTCTGATGAACAAAGCTGTAATCTCACATCCGCAGCTGCCACCTGGCACGGTTTCACTTATCATTCGAGACAAGCTGAGGCAGAAGAGATATCTCCCGGCTACTGTTCTCAGGGCTGCTCAGTAAATGATGTCATACAAGATGTGATAAAGGACTGGGATAAAAAGAATTGGAGAAACGAGAGGGAGACGTATGAAAAATGTTAAAAATTCACATGAAATAAGCATTAGGAAATGAAGAGTTCTCACTGAGAGGCGAAGATGGATGACGACTGACAGACCGAAATGCGCGCACAGCACAGTTCCGAGGTCAGGTTAGGGAGGAAGAAAACCGAAGTGCTCTGAATAAGATGTAAGAGGTACAGCTGCGGAGTCTAGAAAAGGACAAAGAAAAAAAGAAAGGAAGGAGAAATAATTCAAGAGAGATGAATGCAGATGAGCAAAAGGAGAGCTAGATTTATAAAACGTGGCGAGAAAACCGGAAAACTCTACAAGAATAACAGAAGTTAGCAAAAGAAAAGAAAATCATGAGGATAAATACAAGATGACGCTGGTAATGAGCAGAGGAGGAGGAAGCAGCGAAGCAAATAGAACGGAAGTATACTTTATAAATCGATTAGGCCTGTCGATATTGCAGCAAGGGAGATTTATGACCTCCAAATAAGCGAATAAAAGTCTGTTACAACTGACGTGTCAGAACAATAGGGAAAAAAGATACGTCGTGCGCGTTCGAACCTATACTATTTAAAATATCCTGGTCTTTAAACAAGAGGATTTTAAATGCCAATGTTAAATTGTTGCCGATGAGATGCGTAACGTAACTACCTAAGGTGACGCACATGTGAAGACGGCAAAGTTGCAACGTCAAACTCTGTTGGTGCAGCTTGTGACGTAGTACAGAGGTAAAGCGCGGTTCAAGACGACAAATCTGCAGAGATACATTCCGTCCGTGTAGCTTAGTTGGGAGAGCAACTTACATCGGAGTGAGGGTGACGCGGTTTTGATCTCCGTCACGGACAAATATGTGTTTTCACAAGCTTAATTGGTAAAGTATTCAGCTCCGGAGCGGATTCCGATTGCAGCTGCTGGCAAACGGCTTTTACGCTATACTGGCGCCAGAACGTAATATCAATCTCCAGGCCGTTGGAAAAATGTGTGACGTTCGTTCTACACGTCGTCTGGAATTAGTGAGAATTCCTTCTTTTACAGTGAGTTCTCCTTCAAAAGTAGTTCGCCGGCTGACCCCCGGAACTCAAGGGGGGGGCATATGTGTGACGTACTTACCTCGGAGGTGGGGCACACGCAGTGACAAACTGCATTCGGTGTAGTTTAATTGGGAAAGTATTCGGTTCCGGAACAGAAGGGCGCGATTTCTAATCCCGCTATCGGCAAATGGCTTTAACGCTATAAATGTCGGAACAAACACGGTGCGAAATAAATTTTATTAATCAAAATAATAACGCAAGTAGCGGCACACTTTTGCCCACGAGATACAAGCTTCTGTATGCCGCCGTGAAAGCGTTTCCATCTTCGGGATGCGACAAACACGTGGACTGCAATCTCAACCGATGTCTAATTGGAAATGATTCAAGCTGTAGAAAGGAGTCCAGATGCTTGCAGATGTGGTAATCCGTAGGGGATAGATCAGATGAATAAGGCGGATGAAGTAAGGTTTCATACCTGAACTGATGCAACTTCTGGATCGTCTGGCGTGTAACATGGGCTCATTCGTTATCATGGAAAAGTAGGGGCCCATGGAGATTTACTAATGCCAGCTATCTGGAGGACAGTCTTCCATTCATAATATATATATTTTTTTTGATTGGAGGTTTAACGAGCACCGTGAGCAACTCAATAGACTATAAGCAGTCGCCCGTCCCTAATTTAGGGTCACTGGTTCCAGGGAAGGGAGAGAGAGCCAGTGCCGTAAGACAAACACAACATCCATGCCTCACCGGGATTCGAACCCGGACCCCAGACGGACGAATGATCAGAGGCCAGCGCCTTAGACCACTGCGCCACCGGGGCGGCATATTTCATTCATAATATCAAGTTATTGACAATATCTGTCCGCCGAGATTGTTTGACACGGTGGTAAAGTGGAGCAGTGGATCACACCAGCTGCGGATCACCGAACACTAACCAGCGTCTTCCAGGGATGGAATTCCGGCTTCGAGATGTGTTTGACCCGGTCATAAAAAGGAGTAGGTCACACCAGCTGCGGGCCACCGAACACTAACCAGCGTCTTCCTGGGATGGAGTACCGGCGTTGAGGTGTGTTTGACCCGGTGATAAGGAGTAGATCACACCAGCTGTGGGCTACCGGACACTGACCAGCGTCTTTCTTATTTCTCACAAAATGTCGAGCTGCCCCCTTTTGCTGCAAGCTCCTCAATTCTGTTTACAGTTTCGCGGTGTGAAACAACTTTAATTTCCGATTTCACAGAGTGAGACAATTTTATTTCCAATTTTACGCTGTATGATAACTTCATTTCCAATTTCACAGAGTAAAACAATTTTATTTCCAATTTTACGCTGTATGATAACTTTATATCCAATCTAACGCTGTGTGATAACTTTATTTCCAATTTCACAGGCTGAGGTAGCTTTACTTCTAACTTGTCAAGGTTAGACAACTTTATTTCAGTTTTTACAATGTGAATAACTTTACTTCCGATTTCACAATGTAATTTATTCTCATTTTAGGGCCTGAGATAACTTTGTTTCTAATTTCACAGAATGAGATAACTTTATTTCCAATTACATAGAGTAAGACAACTTTATTCCTAACTTTACGGTGTGAGATAACATTATTTTCAATTTCACAGGGTTAGATAACTTAATTTCAAATTTTACAGCATGCAATAATTTTGTTTCTAATTTCATAGTCAGACAACTTTTTACATGTTTTAGGGCCTGAGGTAACTTTATTTCCAGTTTACGGCGGGAGATAACTTTATTTGGAATTTTGCAGAGTGAGACACATTTATTTGAATTTTAACATGAGATATCTCATTTCCGATTTCCAGAATCAGACGACTTTATTTTCATCTTTACTGCGTGAAATGACTTTACTTTCAGTTTCACAGATTGAGACAACTTTATTTCCCATTTTACTCTGTGAGATAGCTTTATTTTCATATTTAACTTTATTGACAACTTTATTTCCATTTTTGCGGTGTGATATAACTTCATTTCCAATTTCACAGAGTGAGGTAACTGTATTTCTAACTTGACAAGGTTAGATAGCTCTATTTAATTTTTTTACGATGTGGAATAACTTTATTTCCAATTTCTTAGGGCTAGATAACTTAATTCCCAATTTTGCAATGCACGGTAATTTCGTTTCTAATTTCACAGAATGATACACATTTATTTCCGTTTTTCGGCCTGAGACAATTTTATTTCCGATTTCACAGTCAAAACGAATTGACTTCCATTTTTATGGTGTGTGGTAACTTTATTTCCAATTTTCCAGAGTATGACAACTTTATTTCATTTTTTTTACGGTGTGTGACAACTTTATTTCCAATTTCTCAGGGCTAAATAACTTAATTTCCAATTTTGCAGTGTGCAATAGTTTTGTTTCTAATTTCATAGAGTGAGACAAATTTATTTCCATTTTACGGCTTGAGATAATATTATTTCCACAGCAAGGCAAATTTATATCCATTTTTATGGTGTGTGGTAAAGTTATTTCCGATTTCTCAGAGTATGACAACCTTATTTAATTTTTTTACGGTGTGTGACAAATTTATTTCCAATTTCTCAGGGCTAGATAACTTAATTTCCAATTTTGCAGTGTGCAATAGTTTTGTTTCTAATTTCATAGAGTGAGACAAATTTATTTTCATTTTACGGTCTGAGATAATTTTTTTTCAAAGTGAGACAAATTTATTTCCCTTTTACGGCCTGAGATAATTTTATTTCCAGAGTAAGACAAATTTATATCCATTTTTATGGTGTATGGTAACTTTATTTCCGATTTCTCAGAGTATGACAACCTTATTTAAATTTTTTACGGTGTGTGATAACTTTATTTCTAATTTCACGGGGTTAGATGACTTTATGTTCGGTCTTCAGCTCACAGTCATCACGTTTTCAGGTTGACCGTGAAGATGGCTTAACGTTAGCCTACGTCGTAAGATACACTTTTATTCACGAATCGTATACATGATATTTTTAGACTATATCATAATATGATCACAATTCTAATATAAGTCCTTTACTACTATTTTAGTAGAATGCAAAACTGATCCAAAAAAAAAAAAAAAAAAAAAAAAAAAAAAACGGGCAAAGATGATATCTCTCTCTCTCTCTCTCTCTCTCTCTCTCTCTCTCTCTCTCTCTCTCTCTCTCTCTCTCTCTCTCTCTCTCTCTCTCTCTCTCTCTCTCTCTCTCTCTCTCTCTCTCTCTCTCTCTCTCTCTTTCTCTCTCTCTCTCTCTCTCTCTCTCTCTCTCTCTTTCTCTTTCTCTCTCTCTCTCTCTCTCTCTCTCTAAAAATCCACGTTGGGATATAAGATTTATGTACAAAGCAAATGGCGCTTTTTCAGAATTTTAGTACCAGTCCCAGAAGCACCGTATATTTTTATTCAACTTCATACGATGGGGAAAAAAAGGATATTGAAACATTTTGAGTTCGAGCAGTTTCACAAGAACCCCAAAGGTACTGTAACTTCTAATGATATGCCAACTGCTACTGAAATATGGTCCATGCATCTACTTTTTTTTTTTTTCTAAAATGAAAGCTGAAAATATGAAGTATATTTTACAAAGTACGCCATTGAACTTACGCAGAAAAACTTCCATCGGACCACTCAGGAGACAAATAAACATGAAAAATGCATAGTGACTTGTAAGTACACACTAGAAATCCAAGCGCCAAATAGTCACAGGCATGTTGAGTTTTATGGACGGGAAACAAAAGGAAGTTTTTCCTCCGTAACGAGCAATAACTTGGGTGATGGACGTATTCCACGAAAGTCTCCTTCTTTCACGGGAGAAACTACCCGAGCCATTTAGCCAGATAGCTTTCGCGACCATTCAAAAACGCTCTCTGGAGCTAGTTTTCCTCCTGATAATGACATTTATGGAATAAAAACTGCAGCAGCTTTACTAAGAAAGGCAAAAATGGATTTTGAAAGTAATAAAAAACGGAGCGATCGAGGGAGGGAAAAAATCCAAAGTATGTGCGCAATCGTTAAATTTATACCTTTCCACAAATGCTTTGCTTATTTGATCTGCACTTCGTACCAATATATATAAAGAAAATCAGAAGTATAATAACAATAATTACACACAAACATTTTACCGTGGGGAATAATAACGGTTTTTATACTTTTTTCAAAAACGAAAACTTTCCTGATGGCTGCAAACGTGTGTGCTTTTCTTTAAACACTTTTCGTACTTTACGTATCCACATCCTGAAAGCTTCGTTATTCTCTCTTCCACCTTTCTCAGAAGCAGACACCGGATATAAGCAAGCACCGATCTCTATATAAAATAAGACACTTTAAAAATTGCAGAATAGTGTTTTCCTGGGAAAGCATTCAGAGAGGGAACAACTCTTCTTATCTCAAGAACATCATTTGATTTATTATTCTCGTCCCACACACATTTAAAAGCCATAACTTCTCTTTCACTTGCGTGATATATTTAGCATATTATCAGAAATCGATATCACACTATATGTATCTACTGATACAACCTTACTTTTTAGAGGACATAATATAAATGACATTATTACTAAAGCTAGCACTCAGTTATAGTTATACTCCAATTGGTTAAATACTAATGAACTTATGATTAAAACTTCTAAAACTAAAGACAGAGATCTGAATGAGGCCATACAATAAATCTATTATTAGAAAACATAATTGATATTGTGCCACATTTTAATTTGGGAGTGAATTTTACCACTGACTTACGATGGACTAAACATATAGAAATACTTTTGAATACATTATCTATTGGCCTCATTAGTACAATATTAACAACTCTTTCTGTTAAAACCCTAATCCTCTTGTATTACTTATTAGTTTAGACTCACATTAACTACTGTTTTTTATCTTAGAGTCAAACAACTAAAGCAAATTTAAATAAATTACAGGTATTACAAAATACATTTATGAGATTAATAAACCTACGTTCAACACGAAGTAATGCTTTGACCACACACATACATACATACATACATCCCCATCTATATCCTTCAGTTCACCCGAACGATTTCCGATTATTAACAATAGACCAACTTTTCTATAATAACCTTGGAAAAATCATGTTTCAGAGACTTAAAAACAATTTGCATAGAGATTTAACTGAAATTAATTGCAATTAAAATAACTAAAACATTTATACTTTTTTCTAAAACTCAGCTATTAAAACAAAGATTAAACTATGCTGGCCCAGATTATTGGAATTCATTGCCTTTGGATTTAACAAATATTAATAACCAAAACCATTTTTTTAAATACCTGCTGAGTTAAAAAATAAAAGACATCTTCTTTAATTAAATCCAAATAATAATATTAATTATTTACTAAAAATAACTCATGATAAGGTCAAACTCACTTGCCTCATACCCTTGAGGGAACTTAAGAGGCCTTTTCTCTTGTTCCCTTTGCTGTTTAATAACATTTGTATGCATAACTTACTGTAATATTCTTTCGTTATGTGGCAGCATAAATAAATGAATAAATTAAATGAAATAACAAAACCCCAATAGAGGCTGAACGTCAAAAATACGCATACATACACCAAAGAGCTGAAACGTTATGATGAGCGCGTCTTTATGCAAATCGAAGCAACTTCAGATAAACGACGGTTTGTATGAAGATCATGAAACGGTATAAACAACACCTGATACTGAAATCTGTTTATCAGTGTTATTGTTGTTCTTCAGATGGGAAAGACAGCGGACTTAAGGCTGTCTTTGAATGAGTGTAACAGAATTTCCGTCCTATATCTGTAATGCAAATTCTTTTGTACACATTTTCTCGAAAACTATTACTTTGTAGAGTTTGAAATTTTGAGCACAAATAAAAACGACCCATAGCTAATATGTGTCGCAGTTATTTTTTCGAAAAATGTGTTAGATTTTTTTTTAATTCAATTTATCTGACTCGAAAGTATTCCAATTTGGCGCTAGATGTTAGCTTGGCAGTGTTTGTGTGAAAAAAACAAAATCTCTCATTTCTGTCTGATTTTTCTAATTCATCATCATCATTGTCAACCATTATCAATCCACTGCAGGACGAAGGTCTCCCCAAGTTTCCTCCACAACGGTCTGTCTTGTGCCAGTCTCCTCCATGTCACCCCTGCATACTTTCGAATTTCATCCACCCATCTCCCATGTGGTCTTCTTCTGGGTCTTTTTCTGTCCCTTGGAATCCAATCTAAAATTTCAGCTGTCCATCGATGATCTGTCCTTCTGGCAGTATGTCCAGCCCATTGCCATTTCAGGGATTTAACTCTGATCATGACGTCTTCCACTCTTGTCATTTTTCGGATCCACGAGTTCCTCTTCTTACCTCTCCTGGTTACACCAAGCATGCACTTCTCCATGCTTTTTGAGTTGTCTGCAGCCTTTGTATGTCTCTTTTAGTTAAGGTCCACGTCTCTGCACCATACGTAAGCACTGGAAGGATGCATTGATCAAACACTTTTCTTTTAAGACAAAATGGCATATTGCTCTTGAAAATTATGCTGTTTCTTCCAAATGCTCTCCAGGCAAGTTTTGTACGCCGATTAATTTCTTCATCAATGTGACCCTCACTTGATATCTGCTGTCCAAGATAAACGTACGTGTCTTTTATCTCCAGCTTTTCTCCATCAATCAATAAATCTTCATTTCTTGTAAAAGCATTGAACATCACTTTTGTCTTCTGAAAGTTCATTTTTAATCCCACTTCTTTACTCTTGTCAGCAAGTTCCTGGATCATACTCTGCAGCTCTGATGGGGTAGTTGCAAAAATGACTACGTCATCAGCAAAACGAAGGTGGGTTAGATAATCTCCATTAATCTTTATCCCTTTGTTTTCCCAGCTCAGCAACTGAAAAACACTCTCCAATGTAGCATTAAAGAGCTTCGGAGATATGGTGTCACCTTGTCTCACTCCCTTTCCAATTTTTATGTGTGTTGTATTTTCAAACAGCCGAATCTTTGCACTTGCATTTTCATAGATGTTATTAATAATATTAATGTATGCATCTTCAATACCGCAGGTTTTCATAGCCATTGTAACTGCTGATGGTTTCACCGAATCAAAGGCTTTTTCATAATCGATAAAAGCCATGCACAATGGAAGTTCATATTCCCTCGCTCTTTCAATTAGTTCCCTCAGTACGTGGATATGATCTATTGTGCTGTAGCCACTCCTGAATCCAGCTTGTTCTCTCGGTTGAGCCATGTCCAGTGTTACCTTCAAGCGGTGTGAAAGAACTTTAGTGAAGATTTTATAAACTACTGATAGGAGGCTGATAGGTCTGTAGTTTCCGAGATCCTCAATGTCACCTTTCTTATGTAGCAGGATCATTGTAGCGGTGTTCCAATCCTTAGGAATCTTTCCTTCATTAAGGCATCGAGTGAAAATTTGGGCGAGTACTGTTTCGATTTCTCCACTTGCTTCTTGTATGATGTCTACAGTAATTCCATCTTCTCCTGGAGCTTTTCCCCGCTTCATGTTCTTGATTGCATGTGCAACTTCTGCTGGAAGGACTGGAGGAACTCTGGTACTGGTATCTTTCATGATGTCTGGAGTGCATGTATCATCCCTTTCATATAATTTGAGTAGAAATCTTTCACTCTTGTCAAAATTTCGCCTCTATTTCTTGTTACAGAACCATCTTCTTTTCTCAGTGCCATAATCTGTTTTCTTCCCTTACTGAGATGTCCCTTTGCTATCTTTAGGCTTTGGTTGTTTTCAATTGCTTTCCTTACTAGTTCACAGTTGAATTTTCTTACGTCTTCAGTGATACTTTTCCTTACTGTCTTGCATAGCTCTATATATTCCACTTTGGAAGTCACATCTTCTTTACTTGTCCTCATCTCTCTTCTTTTTTGCATCAACATTTTCGTTTTTCCTGATAATTTGTTTACATGCAACTTGTTCTTAGACCCAGCTAATTTTGTTGCTGTTTCCATAAGAGCTTTGGTTACTTTTCTGTTAACTTCAGAGATGTCCACTTCTTCCGATGTTAGGCCTTCTAAAGCAGAGAACCTGTTCTTCAGTTCCAACTTGAAGGTATTATGGTGTTTTTTAAGGTTGGTTATGTCAATAGGTTTTGTTTGTCTTATGAGCTTGCCACGTTCGAGTTTAGTGTTGAGGTGCATCTTACATCTCACCAATCTATGGTCACTACCTGTGTTGAACTTATTTAGCACACTGCAGTCTTCTATGACGAATTTTTTGTTACACATAATAAAATCAATTTCACTTGTCGTCCCATTTGGATGTCTCCATGTCCATTTCCTGTGTGGCTTTTTCTTGAAGAAGGAGTTCAAGATGAAAAACCCTTCTGCCTCTGCAAACTCAACGAGAGTATTTCCACGCTGGTTTCTGTTGCCGTGACCGAATTTACCTACTGAAGTTTCATTCTGTTGCCGTTGCCCTATTTTTGCATTGAAATCTCCCATAATTATTTTCAAGTGCTGCTTACCTTTATTATTTAGATGACAAATTTCCTCATAAAATTCTTCAATTTCTTCTTCAGGATGACTTGTGGTGGGTGCATAAGTTTGAATAATCTGAGCCTGGTATCTTTTCGAGAGTTGGATAACTAGTCGTGCAGCTCTGTCAGAGGAACTTTCAACTTCTACAACTTTATCCTTCAGTTTCTTGTTTATTATAAATCCAACACCACTAGTTCTGCCAGTATCTGTCCCACGATAGTAGAAGAGATGTCCACTTTTCAGTTCGATGAGATCTTCTCCTTTTCTCCTTACCTCACTTAGCCCCACGATGTCCCACTTGATCCTTTGTAATTCCTCTTCCAATTCAAGAAGCCTTGAATCAGAAGATAGGGAGCGTCCATTGTAAGTAGCCAAGGTCAGCATCAGATGGCAGCCTAGTCCGGTCCTCCGGGGATTCTTAGCACCCTCTGCCTTCATGTCGCACTGGCCGCTGCCTTGGCCAGGTACATTCCAGCTGCCGGAGACTGAGGGCCAAGATTTAAGTTGTGGAATCATTTTGGAGGGGTTTGGCCATAACTCACCACGCTGGCCAAGCGGGTTGGTGAGTGTGGGATAGAATTTCCTCTAATCCCGATGGTATAGTTATACCGCTATTGGCGGTCGTCAGAGCCCCTTTAGTGGGAACAGGATGCACCACGAGAAGGCGGGGTTGACATTTGTCAAGGAGAGGCTGTGATGTTACGCATCACCTGACCTTACATCCCTTTTCTAATTATTTAGGCTAAATAGTAACAAAAGAATTGGCACTGATGTGAAATTGGAACCGTGTCTTCTATAGATCATCTTATATTCTACGGTACGTTCATTTTTTGAAGAGATTATAATGACCATATGTAGAGGATTTTAGGAAGGGAGTGTTTGACCCCAGGTCTTAAACAACCCTTAGAAATAGGAAGCTAGGAGATTTGGGCTAGAGTGCCCGATAGGAAAGTGACACGGAAGCGAGTTAGAAAGGGGGAAGAAGACGTCCTTATTTATTACCGGGGGGCCAGTATCCGGGGTCCGACGGCTTAACGTGCCCATCTGACGCACGGCGGATATTTAGTGGATCGAGCATTCGTACCTGCCTGGGATCGAACCTGAGGTGTTCTCCATGGCAGTCACGAACGTTGCCCACTAGGCAACCCGCGGTCCATTTTTTGAAGAGAAAATGCGTACATAACCAGAAAACACTTGAATTCGAGACAGAACCTGCGCCTAGCTACTAAGCTCCACCCCCAAGCAATGTCATTGGTTAAAACGTAACAGCGCGTATTTTGTCTTTTCATTGTGGAGCCAACGAGAGACTGCTTCCATTCTGAATATGGTAAGGTCTTCAGCCATTCGCTGACGCCAACTTCTGTGACAATCTCTCAAGACGTAAGAGATACGCCCAAGGAGCGATATTTTGCGCCATCTATCGCAGAAGATGAAGCCTAACACTCATTCAAAGGCAGCCTTAAACAAAGACCAAATTGCAATGGCCAGACGACTGGGTCAGAGCATTTCCGAAACGACAAGACTTGTAGGGTGCATGCGGTCACGTGTGATTAGCACCTTTAAAAAAGGGCCTGAGGAGGGTAAAAAACACAAACTGCTGGAAAGATGTGGACCGACCACAGT
Source organism: Macrothele yani (assembly GCA_039090855.1). Taxonomy (NCBI): domain Eukaryota; kingdom Metazoa; phylum Arthropoda; class Arachnida; order Araneae; family Macrothelidae; genus Macrothele; species Macrothele yani. Next base: position 43,654,886 of record CM077005.1, on the reverse strand, counting down.
TCGTCGCTGCTAGAGGTGAGTGAAAGATATCCCGTATGGCACGAACCAACAGAAGGGATACTCGCCAGAAATTTTAATGTTGGTGACCAGAGTAATAGATTACAAGACACAGTGCATTAAACCCTCCTGAAAATGGGGGTGTGTAGTCACAGGCCCCTCCGAGTGCGCCCGCTAACCTCCTTTATGGTCTCCTACCAATGTACCTGCCAAGCGGTGGGTTCGAGAGGGGTGGTAGCGTCGCGGTATCCAGAAATCAATCCAAGCACCCCATGGATTCTGTCCTCCCAGTGTATGCCGAACACTGCGCTCATGTGCCGTATTATAAGTTATAGTGAGCCAATTACGTGATGTGGCCAGGTGTACTAATAAACTAGCACGTAAGTACGTAAATACTGACAGCAGGGATTAAAGATGAACTTACAGGAAACAAACTTGGTGTACAACACTTTTACAAGAACTGAATGATTTTGGGGGTCTATGGGGAAAATTTAGAAATAACCGACGACAGGCGTTTACCTCCGACAACAGATATCGAGTGAGCCATCGAGACATCGAAGAAGAAATTAATGCGCGAATGAAATTTGGCTGGAGTACATTTGGTGCAAAAAAATACAATTATGAAGATTAATTTACCATTATGACTTCATGCTAGGTGTAACCAAGAAAGATAGGAAAAAGAGCTCGTGAATCAGAAAAAGGACAGAGTGGATGACATCATGACCAAAAAAGAGAGCCACAAGTGACAGTGGGTTGCGCATTTTGGTAGAAGAATTTACCGCTGTTGGAGAACTGAGATACTTGATCGGATACCAAGAAACAGATGGAAAAAACTGGAGAAAGATCCCCGCAAATAAATACGACCACAGTTACACCATATAAATGAATCTACTTCGGCGCTTTAAACAGCCTAAAACACTTACTTTATGTAAGTAGGCTATCCTACCCTTAATGACCCAAATAGAACACGACTTGAAACGAGAGGGGCGTTGTCTGGTACAAAATTGAAGGTGTAGTGCCCTTTTTTTTTTAATGGAGGTTTAACGACCACCGTGAGCAACTCAACGGGCTATAAGCAGTCGCCCGTCCCTTATTTAGGGTCACTGGTTCCAGGGAAGGGAGAGAGCCAGTGCCGTAAGACAAACACAACATCCATGCCACACCGGGATTCGAACCCGGACCCCTTACAGACGAATGATTAGAAGCCATCGCTTAGAACACTGCGCCACCGGGCCGCCGTAGTGCACTTCGCACGTTAGGCAAGCCAACACTACCAACTCCTGTTCTTAAGAAATTACAGCGGTATGCTTCAGCGGTCTAAGCGCTGGCTTATGACCATTCGTCCGAGATGGGTCCGAGATCGAGTCCCGGTGAGGCATTGATGTTGTGTTTGTCTTACGGCACAGGCTCTCTCCTTCCCTTTAACCAGTGACCCTAAATTAGAGACGAGCGACTGCTTATAGCCCATTGAGTTGCTCATGGTGGTCGTTACCCAGGTGGCACAGCTTTGCAATCTAACGTAGGCCCAACACTGAGCCACCATCTTTTAGGAATAGAAAATGGTGGCTAAGTGTTGGCCCTACGTTAAATTGCAAGGCTGTGCTACCTGGCTAAATACTGCCCAATTTTTTTTTCTTTATTGGAGGTTTAACGACCACCGTGAGCAACTCAATGGACTATGAGCAGTCGCCCGTCCTTAATTTAGAGTCACTGGTTCCAGGGAAGGGAGAGAGCCAGTGCCGTAAGACAAACACAACATCCATGCCTCTCCAGGATTCGAACCCAAACCACTTATTTTATTTTTTATTTTTTTTTTGAATGGAGGTTTAACGACCACCGTGAGCAACTCAATGGACTATGAGCAGTCGCCCGTCCCTAATTTAGGGCCACTGGCTCCAGGGAAGGGAGAGAACCAGTGCCGTAGGACAAACACAACATCCATGACTCTCCAGGATTCGAACCCGAACCACCTTTTTTTTTTTTTTTTTTGAATGGAGGTTTAACGACAACCGTGAGCAACTCAATGGACTATGAGCAGTCGCCCGTCCCTAATTTAGGGCCACTGGCTCCAGGGAAGGGAGAGAACCAGTGCCGTAGGACAAACACAACATCCATGACTCTCCAGGATTCGAACCCGAACCACCTTTTTTTTTTTTTTTTTTGAATGGAGGTTTAACGACAACCGTGAGCAACTCAATGGGCTATAAGCAGTCGCCCGTTCCTAATTTAGGGTCACTGGTTCCAGGGAAGGGAAAGAGCCAGTGCCGTAAGACAAACACAACAACTATGCCTCACCGGGATTCGAACCCGAACCCCTTTCGGACGAATGATCAGAAGCATTCGCTTAGACCACTACGCCACCGGCCCCCCCCCCCCCCCCCCAAATAAAAACAAGTTACTAAAATCATGCAACGTATTGATTATGATACGCTTTCAAACATATCAGAAATCATTATTGAAGTTATGAGGATAATGGCTGTGGAATAAATCTCGCTATTGCGCCCTGACCTTTGACCCCATTTTGATAATATTAAACAGAATTGGTTCAGCATACCTCCGGAACAACATACTAAAGATGTGTCGCAATAGAAACATTTTTAATCAAGTTATGAAGATAATGGATGTGGAATAAATCTGGCTCCTGTGCCCTGACCTTTGACCCCATTTCGATGATATTCAACAGAACTGGTTCAGTATACTTCCGGAACAACATACTAAAGTTTTGTCGCAATCGAAGTATCTTTACGTAAGTTGTAACGCATAAGGTCGATGTAATGGATCCCGCTTCTATGTCGTGACCTATGACCCCATGTAGCCAATTTTCAATACGGTTCGTGCCCAGGTTGTCCTCTACCACCTACTAAAATTTCATCGAAATCGAACCATTTTTATGCGAGTTATCGTTCGGACGGGCGGACAGACAGACAAAACTGGAGCATATGCACTTCTTCAGTCTACGGTTGGAAAGCGTAAAAAAAGACAATGCCAAACCGCACAATACTTAAAGAATTGGAATTTAAGCTACATCTTGATCCAGGGTACAGTCCGTGTTTAATACCTTCCGATTACTACTTGCCCCATGGCTCATTTTCGTCGAGTTTAGAACACTGCATGCAGTCAGAAACGGATGATGAGAATCCTTCGCTTCAAAGGACTAAACATGCTATCGAAGTGGAATCATCCAGTTAATCGACAGATGGCTAAGAACAGTTGAAAATAATTATTTGAATTTCGCTGAGTGAGATTTGTTATTTACACTGCTGACCACCCAAAATGCAACACCAAGAAGGACACGAGATAGCAAAGCCAGATTTACTGCACACATAACAACAGATACAAAGATGAAACGATTGAGCTTACAGGCCCGAGCGACTTGCGGAACACGCACACATCAATACTTCGTGTGGCTCCCATGGCAATAACGGCCGCTACACCGAACGAAAGAGGCTTTGGATGTGGGCTTCGGGTATGTCGGTCCAGGCTGCTTCCACACGTTGCCACAGTTCATCAGGCGTAGCCGCGGGTGCTGCTTGCCCGGCCACTCGGTTGCCGATAGGCGACCAGACGTGTTGGATGGGCGACATATCGGGAGAACAGTCGGACCACGTCAGCAGTGGCACCTGGTGGACCGTGAAAAATTGTTGCGCGATGCGTGCCACGTGCGGGCGCGCATCGTCCTGTTGAAACGTGGTGGCCGCTGGCAGGTCCTGCAGGTAAGGGAGGACTACAGGCTCCAAAACGTCGGAGATGGTGCGGTGGTTGTTGAGTGTACCGGCGATGCGTACCAGAGTGGTGCGGGTGTCATATCCAATTGCGCCCGAAACCATAACGACAGGCGACGGACCGGTATGGCGATGAATAATGCAGGCGTCATACAGTCTCTCGCCGCGGTGCCGCCACACGGGGATCCGACCATCGTGGTGTTGCAAGCAGAAGCGGGATTCGTCGGAGAAGACAATGTCGTGTCATTCCGTAGTCCAGGTGCGGCGTTCAACCCCCACTGCCGCCGCACTCGCCGGTGGTGTAACTTCAATGGTAATCGGAGCAATGGGCGCCGTGCGACAAGTCCCCGCTCCTTCAGACGACGACTAATGGTACGTGCTGACACAGGTTGTTGCGCAAAACACCCTAATTCCTGCGCTAACGTTCGTGATGTGGCGGTGCGAACCGTCAATGCCAGCTGCACAACATACCGGTCCTCTCGTTCGGTGGTGTGCCGCGGCAGCGGCAATCGCTCAGGTCGGTCTGTACGTTCCTCCTGCACCCACCGAATCCATACTCGTCTCACTTTGGCTGGATGTCGTTCCAAACGGGCGCCGACGTTTCGGTACGATAAATAGCTGTCGCGATAAGCCACTATTCGTCCTCTGTCGAACTCCGAAACGTGCTGGAATGACTACCGTATTCTGCGACGAGGCATCAGGAAGCTTCCCACGCACAGGTCCGGCAGCACCACACACTTCCAGTACTTACACTCCGCCTTCTGCGTACCCTTCTTATAGTGTTTCTCGGTGGCGTGCCGGGCGCACATGATTTGCATATGCCTTGTATTGCCAATCGTTTGCATGTCCTCTTGCGGGCGACGCATGCTACGAATTTCAGGCCAATCGAATGCTTCCTTCTTGGTGTTGCATTTTGAGTGGCCAGCAGTGTATATTGTACTATAGTTTCTCAAGTATACGATGAAAAGGGCACTTTTTTCATTTCGTAGTTTAACAACCACCATCAGCAACTCTTTAGGCAAGAAGCAGTAACCCGTCTTTAATTTAATGCCACTTGTTCCAGGAAGAGAACTGACCACCGCCATCAGACAAGTGCAACACTCATGCCTCACCTGGGACTCGGAGTCGGTCCCATCTCGGACGAATGGTTAGAAGACGGCGCCTCAGACCCCACATCTGGCGGGCCGAATCGCTTTGATACTATACAAAATGACAGAAAAAATCTAGAACATTTTTCTACCTGAATGCTGCGGTTCATTTTCGGGTAGCTGATGCAATACTGCATTATAAAAGTTATGTTAGTATGAACGTAGGCATAGAGAAAATATGCAAACATAACGGCTAGCTGCTAGAGCAAGTATCTGTAAAAGACGATGATGATCGAGTTGCTTTAATGAGAATGGGACATTCCGTTATTGCATTAGATCTTATTCGCTAGAAGTCCCAAAACTACTTAGCAGACGAAAACGAGAGAGCGGAAAGCTTCTCTTCTATTTACATTAAATCCCATGGGTGAAAATATTCCCCTTCGTACGTTGTTTCACTTCACGTTGTGGTTCCTGGATCATATCCAAGTCTGTTAAGCAAGAGGTCGCAGCACTCAGGTGGTTAGAAATAATAATTAAATCTTCTTCTCAACTGAGATATCTATCCTTAACAGTTTGCATAGCAGTACCGTTCTCGCGTCTTCAAGGTTAAGAAAATAATTATACAAATTCTGTGTTCCTGAGATCACATGGGAAAAATGCAATCCCTAATGAAAAAAGAAGGATATAAATTATGGGGATTAAAAGTACAAGACATGTAAAAAGATATATATTTGATTAGCGCTTCGGCGTTTAGGTAAACAGATCTTGTAGTTTGTTTATCTGCTGCATTTCTTATCTCAATTTTTTTTATAGGTAAGGAATCTGTTTCACGAAGGAAATTTCTTGCGGAGTATTATGCCCGGGGTAACATCGATGACGCTCGAAATACAGCGTTCATTATTTATCCAACAGTGTCGTGGATCAAGGGAAAAAAGTTATTGCTAAAAGGATTTTTAATGTGAATAAATAAACGGAAAAGGAGGTATTAGTTCCTCTAGTAAGGAAAAAAGTTTAACATCAGTCACTATGTAGTCGCAGATTTAGGTAATAAAAGCAGCAAAAGTTTTAGCAGTGGTTCAAAAAAATGTCAACCTGTCTACCCGATCACATGTACACTGTCCTGGCATTAATAACTTGACACTCCCCTACTGATAGTGAGTTACAGGAAGTGGACGACGAAACTGAAAAACATAGGTTTAGGACACAACAATTTATCAGCACGGTGTAGGACCTCCTCTGGAGGACCTACACCGTGCTAATAAATTGTTGTGTCAGAAAAGTGCTAGTTCACACGTTGTGTAGAAAAGTGGATAGTTTGCACCGTCTAGGTACAATTCGTCGTGGGAAGGACCAATACAAGTTTGCAATTTGTCGTGGAAAGGACCAATACAAGTCTGCAATTCGTCGTTTGAAGAACAAATACAAGTCTGCAATTCGTCGTGGGAATGACCAATACAAGTCAGCAATTCGTCGTGCGAAGGACCAATACAAGTCTGAAATTCGTCGTGGGAAGGACTAACACAAGTCTGCAATTCGTCGTGGGAAGGACCAATACAATCGTGGGAATGACCAATACATGTCTGCAATTCGTCGTGCGAAGGACCAATACAAGTCTGAAATTCGTCGTGGGAAGGACTAACACAAGTCTGCAATTCGTCGTGGGAAGGACCAATACAAGTCTGCAATTCGTCGTGGGAAGGACCGATACAAGTTCTGTATAGTGGCCAGAGGAATTTGAAGCCATTCCTCTTGCAGAAAAGTGGTTAGTTCACGACGTGATGCTGGTGGAGGAAAACGTTTCCTGACTCGCTCCGCCAGAACACCCCGAAGTGGTTCAATAATATTCAAGCAGGGTGACTGTGCAGGCCATGACAGATATTCAACCTCACTTTCATGCTCAGTAAACCACTCTTCCACCAGTTTGGCTCTGTGTATCGGTGCGTTATCATCCTGACGCACAGCGCTACCGTCTGGGCACAATGTTTGGACCATTGGGTACACTCGGTCCTTCAGAGTTGTCAGACAGTCCTTGGAAGTGATGTGCCCCCCGAGAACAATCAGCGGGCGAACAGAGTGCAACAATATTGCGGCCCAAACCATCACCTATCCAACTCCGTGCTTCATTGTGGTCAATAAACAGTCCGGGTGGTAAGCCTGTGAGGAATGATGTCTCCACACGTAAACACTCCCGGTTGTAGAAAAGACAGTGAAAGACGATTCATCGGAGAACACTACACATTTCACGTTGTCCAACGCCAACGATTTGCGCTACTGGCACCATTGCAACCGACGTGTGGTATTCACGCTGGTGATCCAGGGGTTGGCGATAGCAACATGACCGTGAATGTTGACTCGGTGAAGATCCCGACAAACAGGTTTTGATGGAAACAGGTGAGTCGCGCTGCGTATTCAACTCTGCGGTGAGTTGGGGAGCTGTGGTTTTATGCTTTTTGGCTACCATCCGTGTTAGCCCCCTTATGTCCCTGTCAGACAGCTTCCTCTTACCTGGACAGTAACTCCTACTTGATGTGGTTCTTACCTCTTACTGTGAGGCCGACATGACGCTGGATACATTGGGTCGGGATACACCACAGAGACTTGCTGTCTTGGACACAGAAGCAACAACAATCTATACTGTTTGAAACTAGAATAAGTCTCCCATTATGTTGTGCGGATTGTACTTCTTGACATCCAGCTGTGCTATTGCTCTGCTAATTCAACTTTCACACTCCGCTCTCGTTGATCGACTGCGAAATAGATGGAGGCTGGCCACAAGGTAAGCGCGTACAGCGGCGTGACACGTGGGGTGCTATTTGCACAGGTGTTTCAGTTTCTTTGTCCACCCGTTGTAGGTCATACGCAAGCAGTAAGTCGCACAACCAAGCATAAATATGCTCGTTGGGTTATGATGAGACAACAGCACGCGTGTGAGTGCTCTGTGCCAAGTGTTAACACATACGTATTACGTTGTTGCATATGGAATTTTTTTTTTGATTGGAGGTTTAATGACCACCGTGAGCAACTCAATGGGCTATAAGCAGTCGCCCGTCCCTAATTTAGGGTCACTGGTTCCAGGGAAGGGAGAGAGCCAGTGCCATAAGACAAACACTACATCCATGCCTCACCGGGATTCGAACCCGGACCCCGTTCGGACGAATGATCAGAGGCCATCGCTTAGACCACTGCGCCATCGGGGCGGCTTTATATGAAATATCGATAGAAACTTCTCAAAAGACAGTTTCCATATAAAAGTTGCGTACTTTTAATTTCGTTTTCTTTTCCGCAACTCAGTGGGTTATAAGCAGTCGCCCGTCCCTAATTTAGGGCCACTGGTTCCAGGGAAGGGAGAGAACCAGTACCGTAAGTCAAACATAACATCCATACCTCTCGGGGATACGAACCCGGACCCGTCCATCACGGACGAAAGATCAGAAGCCAGTGTTGTGCTACAGGGCGACAAAGTTCACTTTGTGGAAATATCCTTTCACCGTTCACTATCCTTTCACCGAATTGACCATTTCATCGTAAAATCATACCATCGATCGATTCATTTTATCGAAAGCTAATTGTATAAAACTAAAGGAGCCATTAAAGTACAATGAAATTGGCAGGAGCGCATATATAACTTTTTCGGACGGTGCCGTGGATGAAGGTAGTGTAGTGGTGCGACAAAAAATAGAAGTTATTAAACTCAAAATATGTAGTATAACTATACAAAAAATCCGAAATTTCTTGGCGTAGAATACAAAAAGAACTTTCGAAGCTTTCACGCATCGACCAGATGGCTTTTTCAAGGAAGGTAGACATCTAACTGCAAACTGGATAATAGAACGTTACAACACTTTGAACGCGATGACTTGACTAGACAATTAATGAATAGGAGCAAATGTGATATTTCGAAGAAACGAGGTCACGTTGGTTGGGCGTGCGGTACTGTAGTAGAAAACACAGAATTATTTGAAGAATTGATTCCAAATGTGTGGCAACTCGAGAGAGACACTATCATTGCAAGCCTCGCTGCTGGTCAAAATTTCCAAGGTTTCGCGAATGGCATTAGATTTGGGTGTGGAGTATGAAGCTAATTTCTTTACATCACTCCATATAGGATCGGCGGACTTGAACTTGACTTTTCTTGATAGGGCAGTGGTTATTTTTCCGTCTCTTGTAACCCTTTTATGTTCGCTGATTCTAATTCCAAACGAACGTTTGGTCATTCAGGTGTTCAGTTCCTACTTACTGAACTGTAACTGGTGCACAGTTCAATAAGTAGGAACTGTACACCAGTTCCTACTTGGTGTACAGTTCCTACTTATTGAAGTTATTAAAATCCACCAGGACCAAATAAAAGTTAAAAAAAACAAAAGAGAAAAATTAAAGCATTTTTTTTTCTAATGTAAGTCACTTTTTAACAAAGTTGATGCAGAGATCTGGGCGTCTTCCTCCCAGTGCGTGTGATACCAATTTGGCATTAAGTTTTCGTGTTCCCAGATCCTCGCGTAGAATGTCATGACGGGTAGACTTAATTATGCCCATCGACTCAGCCAAAAGTATCACCGTGAATCGGCGATTTTTCTTTAACCGATTCCGTACCTCTTCGATGTTTTCCGCTGTCCGCACAGTGCAGGACCGCCCAGATCTCGGACCATCATCAAAAGATTCCCGCTCGTCACAAAACCGTGCATACCTTTTGAAAACTCGTGCTGCGGGATAACGCTGTGTCTCGATACGCTTCTTTTAACATTCTTTAAGTTTCAGTAGCTGATTTACCAAGTTTCCAACAAAAAACGGATGTTTCCTCTCTGTTCTTCCACGGCTAAAATCAAATGTGGCAAGAACACTTGCTATGACGCACTTAATGCCCGTCTGCCGCCTGTCGGCACCGATATATACCGGTTTACAACTGTTCGCTCATTGGCCAAAGACTACTTACTGTCACTGTCTTCTGGCATATACGTGATATTTGTATCCCGCTATTCTTACGTCAGTTATGCGTTCAGTCCTGGAACTTTTCAGACGTAGATTGTATTAGAGGTATGCAAAAGTTTCCGCCGCCCCCACTAGCGGGCGCTGTAGGGGTTTAACCGGCCGGCGACCCGTGCTGTCAGTTCGTACATGAAGCTAAGCATGGCGGTCAATAAAGCTCATTTGCGGCACTGTTTGTTATTTATGTTTAACTAGCGGAGATACCCGAAGTTGCCCGGGATAGACAAAAAGTTTGTTTTCAAGTAACAATGTAATCGCACTATAAAAAAAAATCCTACCATGATGAACAACGCTCAGTTTTTATGAGATTGTTAGCATTTTTACCCCTCTTTCTCTGTGGGCATTGGCCTTTTTCATTATGTCCCAAGAATATTATTGTAATGAAGGATTTTCCAAATAGAGAGAAGAAGAAAAATATGGCCAATTTTGTAATAATATTTATTATTTTTAAAATATTTTTTTCATTTTACAGCCAGTAATTTTTCATTGTTCTTGAAAGCCGGATAATTCTTTCACCATTGGGAAGCTTTCCGGAGGACATAGGCTATTTCTTTTATTTATTATTATTTTTTATTATTTTTGGCTGTATTACCGAACAACATCGCTTTCAAGTAGTTTCCAATTTCCCATGTATCGTTCCACTTTGTTTACATACAACCTGATCACACCCAGCGTGAAAGAAAGTATTTCACGATAATATACGGAATTTTTTTAATAATCTCGAAAACTAAACCCATTCGGATAATTCTTTCACCGTTGGGAAGCTTACCTCTTTCCGGTAGACATATGCTATTTCTTTTATCTGTACTAATACCAATACTAATCTTGTATTTAAATTTATCTATGAAGAAGACCGTCTGTTTTAACTTCAACTTAGCCTTGATACTATTTGAGAGGACCACGCCATTGGTGAGAATCTGTAGCTCCACCCATATTTGAGACTGCTGCGACAATTGTTGGGAGTCAAATGAAGCCTAATCCTTACAAAGAAAATGCCATGGTAACATAAACAAAAAAATACTTATGACAATATGTTCCGCCGGTGCGTTGTGTTTTCAAAAATCGGACTCTTCCCCGTATGCCTGAACCGCGGAAGCTTGCGAGGAGTGAGGCGTCACCTGACGACCGTTGCTCTGACACGCGGAGTTATATCGCAGCAGCTGACTAGCACCCAGTCTATAGAGGGCTCCGTGAAAACACATTTGACCCCTTAGGGATGGAATTTCTAAAAATCGTCCAGCCTGTATTTTAATCTGGGTGATGAAGAGTATGTATGCCGATTTTGGTGAAAATCCATCAAACCGTTTAGGAACGTATGCGGAACAAACGTACAAACTTTCACTTTTATATATATAGAGTTTTAGAGAAAAGAGCAAGTGAAGCTTACGGTTCAATATGTCATGCGTATGGCGAAACGGTTATGGATGGGCGGACGTATCGAGAATGGTTTGCCAGGTTTAAAAAAAGTGATTTAATCTTGGAAGACAAGCCACGTGCAGGTAGACAGCAGGAACTCACAGACGAGGAGCTGCAATCGCTGTTTCAAGAGGATGCCACACAATCGACCACGCAACTGGCGAAACGTTTGGAAGTGGCTCATCCGACGGTGGTATGGCGTCTACAGGCGTTGGGGGAGATCTGGAAGATTGGTAAGTGGGTTCCACATACTTTAACGGAGCGTAATATTGGTCAACGATTTGGCATCTGCATGTCGTTTCTGAAGAGGTTTCAAGGGAAAAAATTCTTGTAGAAGGTTGTCACCGGGGATGAAAAATGGGTCTATTACGATAACCCCGTACGCAAGCGATTCTGGGTCGGCCCAGACCAGTCATCAACATCCACTGCAAAACAGGATATCCACGGGGAAAAGGCGCTGTTGTGTGTGTGTGTGTGTGTGGTGGGATACGCATGGAGTGATGTTCTTTGAACTGTTGAAACCGGGCGAAACAATCACTGCACAACGATATATCGATCAGTTGATGAAACTGAACGCCGCAAACGAGCAAAAACACCCATGGACAGGTAAAGAACGCCACCCAGTCATCCTGCTACACGATAATGCCAGACCATATGTCGGTGCCACCACGAAATCAACCCTTGAACAGTTACACTGGGAGGTTTTACCGCACCGGGCTTGCTCCCCGGACATTGCACCGTCAGACTTTCATCTGTTTCGCTCTATGCAGCATTCCCTAGCCCAACAGCGGTTCACCACAATTCCAGAGGCGGAAAATTTCGTCACTGCGTTCTTCAGCTCAAAACCCGAGTCCTTCTATCACAGAGGCATTCATTTGTTGCCTGAAAAATGGCAAAAGGTCGCTGATATTAACTGCCAATATTTCGTTGAATAAATGTGCACTGGTTTCCTGATTGTTCTTGTCTCCTTTCTCCTTAAAACGGCGGAAACGTTTGCATACCCCTAATATTTTATGTTGATGTCGTTGTTTTGTTCGCGAACGCTCTCGTTTCTTGATTTTAACGACTGTAGCAGGCGACTAGTTGTCACCGAATCGCCTTTTAAACTTGTGACGTATATTCTGTGTTATCATTTCTTCGTTGTACCGGTGTTTTTCGTTCTGTATTGTGAGTTATTATTTTACTGGTGTTTTACAACGCTTGTTGTTGTTTTGTTTTATATCATTGTTTGTTATTTTTTTATATTGTGTTTGTTACTATTTTAAATAAATGGATTCGACTCTCTTTGGCCCAATGAGACCCTTGAGACAACAAACTCTAAACAATCAATCAACTCACTGCAGAAATGTTTCGGAAAACCTACCCCTTCGATGAATCGATACTTCCCTTGCTCACTGAGCCGTGAAAATAACAGGGTCACGTATACAAGGGCAAGATAAGCACAGAATCTAAGAAATAAAAAATACGCCGTTTTTTGATATAGAAAACAGAGACAGACTATAAGGACCAGGAAAACCGGCATTTCATTAAAAATATGAAACCTTCATTCTTAATTTTTTTTACAAAATTTTCCAATAATTAGTTACACTGAAGTTCCAAAAGTATTGGGTTGTCAGAAAAGTCATGACGTATTTTGGCACCCGATGGCGGTTGGGCGGTTTTGGAAGTACTACAGGCATGCGCAGCTCTGTTATAGCTATGGCATTCGACAGGTGCCAGCTCTAGCTGCAGTCTAAAAGGAATTGTGAGCGATTTGGTTGTTTGCGGAGATTTGACATCAAGTTGAAGATGGAAGACCAAACTGTGCATTTTCGCCATATTTTACTGTTTTACTTCCGTAAAGGGAAGAACGCGCGTCAAGCTTGTGAAAAGTTGCTTAAAGTGTACGGTGATAATGCTCTACAAGAACGTCATTGCCAGGGGTGGTTTGCAAAATTCCGTGCTGGTGATTTTGACCTCAACGATGCTCCTCGGTCCGGGAGGCCAACCGAGGTTGATGACGACCAAATCAAGGCATTGATCGAGTCAAACCTACGTTACACGACACGAGAAATTGCAGACACATTGCACATCCGTCATTCAAGCGTTCACGACCACCTGAAGAAGCTGGGATACGTAAGCAAGCTCGATGTGTGGGCTCCTTATGAACTCAAAGAAGCTCAATTGACGGCGCGTATAAACATCTGCGATATGCTCATTAAACGTGAGGAAAACGGTCCTTTTTTGAAGCGACTGATAACTGGCGACGAAAAGTGGATTGTGTACAACAATGTGCTGCGCAAACGGTCTTGGTCCCGACGTGCTGCTTCGCCTCAAACGACATCCAAAGCAGACATTCATCAGCGGAAGGTTCTGGTCTCAGCGTGGTGGTGGGATTTTAAAGGTGTCGTGTTTTTCCAGTTCCTCCCACGGAACCAAACAATCAATTCGAATGTGTACTGTCCGCAATTGGAGTGCTTGAACGAATTCATCATCCAGAAACGTCCAGAGCTCGTTCATCGTAAAGGTGTTGTGTTCCATCAGAACAACGCGAGACCACACACAAGTTTGATCACCCGCCAAAAATTATTGGAGCTTGGGTGGGATGTGTTGCCCCACTTAGCATACTCGCCTGACCTTGCGCCGTCAGACTTCCACTTGTTTCGCTCTCTTCAACAGTTCTTGCGTGGTATAACGTTCAATTCAGATGAGGCTGTAAATCAGCACCTTGTATAGTTTTTCGCCACGAAATACAGGTCCTTCTATGAACGAGGCATTCTGCAGCTCACTGAAAGGTGGCAAAAGGTTATCGAACAAAACGGGCATTATATCATTGATTGATCTTTGTTCTTTCTAACAATAAATGACCTTTGCAAATTATGGCTAAAATACGTCATGACTTTTCCGACAACCCAATAATTGGATGCGTACCTAATATCGTGTAGGACCTACTCTAGCACGGCGAAGTACAGCAACTCGACGTGGCATCGATTCCACAAGTGGCCGGAAGACTTCTGGAGAGATGTTGAGCAATGCCGTCTGAACAGCCGCCTACAGTTCCCTTGTTTGTAGGTGGATATTCATTTATTGTATCTTGTGTTATTAGTATCTTAGGTGCGAATAGACCTTTCCACCACGTCCCATAAATGCTCTATTGGATTTATGTCAGGCGAATGTGGTGGCCCCACCATCCGTCGGAACTGTGCAGAATGCTTCGAGAGCCAATTTGGATAACTTGGTACCAATGACATGATGCATTCTTCGCCTGCAAAATCCCATCATTATTGGGGTACATGAAGTCCATAAAAGGCTGCACTTGGTCACTCAGCAGAGCAACAAAGTGATTACTGGTAAATGACGTGTTTACGAGGAGCAGAAGAACCAAACCGTGCCACGTAAAGACATCCCACACATGTATGGAACCACCACCATCTTGCACAGTGTCTTGTTAACAGCTTGGGTCCATGATCTCATGGAGTCTGCGCCACACCCGAACACTACCATCAACTCGTGACAACTGGAAGCGTGACTCATCGGACCACGCTACATGCTTCCAGTCTTCCAGGGTCCAATTACCGTGTTCACGAGCCTAGATGAGTCACTGTGTCCGATGTCATGGTGTTAACAAAGACACTCCGATGGGGTCTTCTGCTTCCATACCCATGGATGCTGAATTACGCTTCATTCACCTGATGGATATGCCTTTGGTATCTTCTACATTGAATGTGGATATTATTTGCGCCAGTTTCGCTTGCTTGTTAGCATGAACAATCCTGGTTAGACACCGCTGGTCAGTCATTCAGCACCCGTGGTCCCCCACTGAGCTGTCCACGGTGGGTGGTAATGCCTTCCGTGGATCGAGGGATGTTGAATGTTCGCACAACTTCGGAAATTGAATGTCCCATCCGTCTGGCTCTCACTACCATGACTCGTTCGAACTGCGATAATTCACGTCGGCTTGCCATAATCCTACTGGCGGTTGTGAAACCTGACTCTCCAGATTACACTTCGCAACTGATAAAAATCGCGACGTGAGTTGAAGAATTTATACGACGGCAGCGCAGTTAAAAATTCGCATACTGCTATCTCATGACTTTTGGCACTTCAGTGTATTCCGTAATTGAGAAACCATTTAAATTCATTTATTAATTTACTAGTCCATAACCCGTGCCATGCATGGTTGAAAAAGCTGGGATTGAAATTTTTTCTTCTCATATAACACGAATCGTAATAAAATGCATAAATATAATAAACGGTTGCATTTTTTAATGGGCATTGTAAATGTACAAGAAGAGTCACCAACAACAAAATTTTCGTAATATTCCCATTAATTTTTCCAACGACTCGTATACGAATTTAACGATGACGTTCCTGAATATTGCACAAACATGTGCTTACCCGTTGTTGACGGGCTTGCATTGGAGTATTGAGACATTCTTTCACTGACCCGAAATGAAATCGTATCTAGATAGCTACACTCTGGGGGTTAAAAATGTGTTTTGTTTTGCCAGTTTTGTCTTAACAATTTTTTTTTTGTATCGCTATATAATCTATACTAATATATAAAAAGAGATACTTCGTTTGTGTGTTTTAGGTAATCTCGAAAACTTTGTTGTTGTTTATTTCGGTTTGAAGTTTAACGACCAACGTGAGCAACTCAATGGGCTATAAGTAGTCGCCCGCCCCGAATTTAGGGACACTGGCTCCAGGGAAGGGAGAGAGCCAGTGCCGTAAGACAAACACAACATCCATACCTCACCGAGATTCGAACCTGGACCCGTTTCGGACGAATGATCAGAGGCCATCGCATAGACCACTGAGCCAACGGGGCGACAATCTCGAAAACTACTGAACCGATTTGGATAATTCTTTCACAGTTGGAAAGCTTATTTCCTTCCGATGGGCATAGGCTCTTTCGTTTATTTTTTATTTTTTTTGGCTGTACTACCGAATCAGATCGCTTTCAAGTAGTTCCCGATTTCCCGTGTAACGTTCCGCTTTCTTTACATACAACCTGATCACACCCAACGTGAAAGAAAGTAGTTCATACTGTATTATAATATACGGGATTTTTTTTACTAATCTCAAAAACTACTGAACCGATTTGGATAATTCTTTCACCGTTGCAAAGCTTATTTCTCGAAAACTACGGAACCGGTTTGGATCATTCTTTCACCGTTGGAAAGCTTATTTCTTTCCGATGGGCATAGGCTCTTTCGTTTATTTTGTATTATTTTTGGCTGTACTACCGAATCAGATCGCTTTCAAGTAGTTCCCAATTTCCCGTGTAACGTTCCCCTTTGTTTACACACAACCAGATCACACCCAACGTGAAAGAAAGTAGTTCATATTATAATGGGGATTTTTTTTTACTAATCTCAAAAACTACTGAACCGATTTGGATAATTCTTTCACCGTTGGAAAGCTTATTTCCCGAAAACTACTGAACCGATTTGGATCATTCTTCGACCGTTGGAAAGCTTATTTCTTTCGGAAAGACATAGGCTATTTCGTTTATTTTTTATTATTTTTGGCTGTACTACCGAATCAGATCGCTTAAAAGTATTTCCCGAATTCCCGTGTATCGTTCCGCTTTGTTTACATACAACCTGATCACACCCAACGTGAAAGAAAGTAGTTCATATTATAATATACGGAATTTTTTTTTACTAATCTCAAAAACTACTGAATCGATTTGGACAATTCTTTCACCGTTGGGGAGCTTACTTCTTTCTGGTGCACATAGAATACTTCGTTTATTTTTTATTATTTTCGGCTGTACTACCAAATCAGAACGCTTTCAAGTAGTTTCCAATTTCCCCTGTATCGCTCCGCTCCGCTAACGGCGGATTGTACGAAGAAAATGCAATGGTAACATAAAATAAATTACTTATGACAATAAAAATAGCGATGACAAATTTGTGGGTCAGTAGCTTTCATTTAACAAAAAATAACGAAAATCGCTCCAGTGGGTGGCGCTGACGCATTGTAGAAAGAAACGGCCTTGTGGTTTAAAAATACAGATTTATTTATTGATTTATTTTGCGAAACATTTTGGAAGTTTAGAATTTTTATTTTGCAAATAATTTGGAAGTTTAGAATTTCCCTTTAAAACTATGGCTGCGTTAATGCTTCGTACCGCAGAATAATATTTAAATTAAGAATAGAAGTACATGAATGTTAAAAAGCGAAATACACAAAAGCTTTCACGAAATTCATAAATTCCGCCTTTCGTTTATTTCACGCAATTTTAGTCAAACGCTTAAAGAATCACCTAACTTTGCGCGAGAAATTTTTCACACTCGCGAGTTAGGACCCAAAGGAAAATAAACTCGGCGGTTTTAAAACACTGCAAAAAGTTAAGGAAAATCTTTAAGAAGAGAAACATTAATCTTCCTTTCATCAAAAAGTGTTGAAAGACAAACATCCTCGTCCAATATGATGAAAAAGACAAACACTTTCGGTCCAATAATCAACACCAGCTGCTTGAAAACAGTCATTAAATTTCTTAGCTGCGGCTGCGTTAGGGCTTTTTTTTTTTTTGCGAGGCTTACGACAGCATTTGTTTGAAGAACTACACTTTGAGATAGTTTTTTACAGCTAATCTCTGCAGTTTCACAAAAGTGCGGTTCGTAGGAACGTAATTTTGGTATGTTAATTTCATTTTAGTTTTACTCCTCCATATGAATAACTCCGTTGTTAAATTAACTGAACTTCATCAACATGAATAATGTTTTTTTTCTTTTCGAATCACTTGATTATATAAAATATTGATCGATCAACGAAATACAAGGAATGTGTGTTCTGAGGACGCAGGGCTATAGAAACGAGAGAATAAAAATATGACGATTTACCGAAGTAAGGGAAATTTATTACACACATGCAATCTAATAACGCGTGGGCCCACTTTTCGCAATAAAACAACAGCAAAGTGGGGAGACATAAGCTCTACAGGAGGTTGGAAACTTTCAGGTGACATTACTACCCATGATTCCCCAAGACATCTCTGCCAGTAAAACGAGATGCGTTGCCGGTGCTGAGGTTTGGGATCGAAAACCATCAATCCATAGATTCTCAATGGTGTTTATGAAATAATAGCCTTTGATTTATTGAGTAGAATTATTTTAAAGGAATAATTGCATATTCCCTCACTAATTGAAAGAGCGAGGGAATATGAACTTTCATTATGCATGGCTTTTATCGATTCTGAAAAGGCCTTTGCTTCGGTGAAACCATCAGCAGTTGCAATGGCTTTGAAATCCTGCGGTATTGAAGATGCGCATACATTAATATTATTAATAACATCTATGAAAATGCAAGTGCAAAGTTTCGGATATTTGAGAATACAGCACCCATAAAAATTGGAAAGGGAGTGAGAAAAGGTGATACTATATCTCCCAAACTCTTTAATGCCACACTACAAAATGTCTTTCAATCACTGAACTGGGAAAACAAAGGGATAAAGATTAATGGAGATTATCTAACCCACCTTCGTTTTGCTGATGACGTAGTCATTTTTGCAACTACCCCATCAGAGCTGCAGGGTATGATCCAGGAACTTGCTGACAAGAGTAAAGAAGTGGGATTAAAAATGAACTTTCAGAAGACAAAAGTGATGTACAATGCTTTTACAAGAAATGAAGATTTATCGATCGATCGGGAAAAGGTGTAGACAGCCGATACCTACATTTATTTTGAACAGCAGATATCAAATGAGGGTCACATTGATGAAGAAAGTAATCGGCGTACAAAACTTGCCTGGACAGCTTTTGGAAGAAACAGTATAATTTTCAAGAGCAATATGCCATTATGTCTTAAAAGAAAAGTGTTTGATCAATGCATCCTTCCAGTGCTTACGTATGGCGCAGAGACGTGGATGTTAACTAAAAGAGACATACAAAGACTGCAGACAACTCAAAGCAGCATGGAGAGGTGCATGCTTGGTGTAACCATGAGAGATAAGAACAGGAACTCGTGAATCAGAAAAATGACAAGAGTGGAAGACATCATGATCAGAGTAAAATCCCGGAAATGAAAATGGGCTGGACATATTGCCAGAAGAACAGACCATCGATGGACAATCGAAATTTTAGGCTGGATTCCAAGGGACAGGAAAAAAAACCCAGAAGAAGACCACATGGGAGATGGGCGGATGGTATTCGAAAGTATGCGGGAGTAACATGGAGAAGACTGGCACAAGACAGACCGTTGTGGAAGAGGCTTGGAGAGACCTACGTCCAGCAGTGGATTGATAATGGTTGACAATAATGATGAAATACAAGTGCGACAGTGGCACGCGGAAATCCCAAACACTTTGCTGTTGCGGAGATGGAGCATTACATCTCCGAACGATCGAAGTCGCTCAGGTTGCTGTTTTTATTAACCACCACAACGGACGGTGCACTGTAAAAAAATAAGTAGTGTTAATTCACCGGAAATTCCTGAAAATCACGCACAGCAAAGTTGCCAATGGGTATTCAACTTTTAACGAAATTTCCGCTATGCTAACTATGGAAGCCGGTATTTTGAGATATTTACGTTGTCAGTAATTCCATGGGGAGGGGTGTTGTTGTCAGAAATGCAAGTTTCTGAATGTCCGATTCCATAGAAATTCCAAAAAAAAACTCCGATTTTTGACTTTTTCAATCCTTTTATTTTTCTAATCTATGAAGTGAAAGAATCCTTCCCCTTTGGCCCTGGTGGTGATCAAACACGGTTGGCTAAGACGCCAGCGATGCGCGCTACCGGCTGACCTAGAACCAGGGTGGTGCAATTACGTGTAAAAAAAGGTTTTCTATGTGACACGTAAGTTACGCGTAGAAAACGTAAAATACGTAAAAAACGCGTAAAATACGTAACAAAATAAAAAACAACAACATGGCTTTGTGCTGCTAATTAACAGTCTATGTAATCTTTGTGCTGTTAATTAACTTGCTAACAGTATCGAGAAAAATCTGGAAAGTTTGGAGCGCTTATTTAGAAGGGAGGTTTAATCACCACGGACATTCCGGTACTTCGCCAGTCGGCACCATAAGAAGTTGTCAGCAGTTGCTTTGAAGTTAATCAACATCCCAGCATCTTCAGCCCAACTCGAAAGACTTTTCTCTAATTGGTCTTTTGTCCATAATACTACAAGAAACCGGCTCAGCTTCGAACGCTCGCAGAAATTGGTTCAAATATATTATACTCTTTAAGTTACAAGATCATATAACAGTGAGGATTATTAGAGTGATTAAGGGTGGGTGAGAACTGAGAGTGACAATTACAAACATTTAAAGAGTTACATTTGAAATAATTAGTTTAATGTTCTGTCAAATCTACAGTTGTTTCCTTTAAGGGTATAAGTATAGCACAATCAATATGAAAAACATTTAGAGTTTTAAAAGGGTAAAATTATGATTTTGAAGTGCAAACCTGGATAACATGTCAAACACAAATATTATTAAATGAAAATGTACGATATTTTGCATTATAGACATGCCATTGACATTCATGTCAAAATATTATCTTTGGTGAACAAAGTGAACATGAAATTGTTTATTTTATAGAATTACATAAATATTAAAATACACTTGACGAATTTGAAGCTGTTAATAAAATCTTAAATTCTATTCAATAACGTTCCACATATATTGATTTTTATCGATGCTAGTGCAAGAGGTAGATTATTTTCTCCACTTTTAATATACAAGAAAGAACAGATACGTTATATTTTTTAAAAAAGAAATCTGTTAATAGGTGGCTGAGCTGTATGAACAATCTTAGGAGAATAATGATTTCGTAGTGAAATATACAAGAAATTTTAAGTTTAAAATGTAATATAATTAAAGTGGTTTTTACATTATGTTATTTATACACACACACATGAAAGAAAATTAGTTTTTTACGTCAGCATAAAAAACTGGTTTTCTACGCCAAGTAAATTACCTGCATATTACGCGTAATTTACGTAAAATACGTAACGAGTAAATTACCTTGCCAACCCTGCCTAGAACGACACTTACGATTTGGTCGCGTTTAACCGACTGGAACAAATTAACTCCGGGGTTTTCAAAATGGGCAGAAATCAGATCGAACGAATGTATTCGCTGTCTGAGAAGTGGACCGAATGTGCCTGCAACAAGTGAATCTGCTCATTAAAAAGCGTTGTTTCCCCCTTAGCTTTGTTATTCAAAGTTGTCTCTCGGGGTATGATTGACACTAATCTTTTCGGACTGATTACCTGCTGAAAGACCTATAATAATGGCGACGAACTTAAGAAAGCAGACAGAAGCTGTTTGAATCACTTGTTTCTACCCTCTGGCAAAATGTCCCTGTTAGGGAGACGAGCCCTTCCACTTCATGCCTTAGGTCATGAAACAGAGAATAAAGGACACGCAGCGAGCGCTTATAACTTGTAACCGGTTTATGGTCGGTACTGTTGAGATGAAAGGAGAAAGGAATTGTTTTGCCGCAGCTTTCGTAAAACCCGGCTGCTATGGGAACATTTCTGTTTGGGCAAGGCAGAAAACTTCGGGCTCCATTTCGTCCAGGTACATCTGCCGTTTAATAGGTTAAAATAGATAAGCAGAGAACTGGAATCGTGCGAACGTGAAATGGTTTTCGCTATTAATGCGGGTTAACTGATCACTTTATTTTCTATAGGAGCTTATTTTTCTAAATAAGTTTATAATAATTTTAATTTTACTGTAGAAGGACTTATCGCAAATTACATTTATTTTTTAAGATTTTTAAAGCAACTGAATGTTTGAGAACACCAGATTCTTTATAAACTGACAAGGACTTCCAGTTATGTTTAAGAAAAGGTATGAAATGTAATCCTTCACATATTGTTTCACAACAAACCCGAAATATTAAATTTACTCTTGATAACTATAATAGCTATTGTGTTAAGGTGTTTGTGAAAACACAAGTTTGTCGGTGACTGAGATCGAAATATCGACCCCCTTCCTCCGGAGTAAGTTGCTCTCCCAACTAAGCTACACGGACAGAATACAGGGTGTCCGAAAAGTCTTTCTATGATTACAAACTTCATTGATATCCGCTGTATGTACATTACAGAAGTGAAACTGGTGCCAAAATGTTGGAAAACTAACCAAGTTTTCTTGTTGCAGGTTTCCGCAACGTGGCTGTAGTGTAGCAGTGTCAGTGTCCAGGAAACCGGAAATGTTCACATATCAGATAAAAGCTCAGTGTTTCCTCTGGTATCACGACACCCGGTCACCAATAACAGTGCAGAGGAACTTTCAAACAACGTATGGAAAGAAGCCGCCCGATGTCAAGAGCATTAAGTCGTGGCACGACAAGTTGAAGACCACCGGATCTGTTGCTGACTTACCGAGAACTGGCCGACCATCAACCTCAGCTGAAAGGGTGGAAGCAGTGAGACAGTCTTTTGCGTGAAGTCCCAAGAAATCAGTGCGTAGTGCCACACGTGAATTACAGATGCCAAAAAGTTATGTTCATGATAAAAAGTTCTGTTCATGATTTGTGAACATTTCCGGTTTCCTGGACATTGACACTGCTACACTACAGCCACGTTGCGGAAACTTGCAACAAAAAACTTGGTTAGTTTTCCAACATTTTGGCACCAGTTTCACATCTGTAACGTACAGACAGCGGATATGAATGACGTTTGTAATCAGGGAAAGACTTTTCGGACACCTTGTATATCGCTGCAGATTTGTCGTCTCTACACATGATTCACCTCTGTAGTACGTCACATAATCTCCCTCTTAATTTGTTTTTTTTTTTAAAGCGAAGAAGGAATTTTCATTAATTCCAGACGATGTGTGGAACAAACATCACACATTCTTCGAAGAACACTTTTTTACGTTCGGGCGCCAATGTGAAAACACTAGTTTCTCCTTGACGGAAATCGAAACGCGTCCCCCCTCACTCCGGAGTAAGTTGCTCTCCCAGCTAAGCTACACGGACGGAATGTACCGCTGCAGATTTGTCGTTCTGACACGTGCTTTACCTCTGTAGTACGTCACAGGTCCACAGACTGATACATAGACATCATACACACACACACCCATAAGATATTTTAAGTACTTGGTTTTTTATAATAAAACATTGCATAACAGCTGGTGCACCCACTGTGGGGGAGTGAGAAACGGAGCATTTGTTGCCACAGTAATCTAAATATCATGAGATATGCTACCCACAATATCAATAGCTCGCTACAGAACTTCACGTGAGATCAGGTGTTCCGCCAGAGCACTGAAACTTAATACGTAATAAAATCTCAAGTATTTCCGCGAACCTGCCCCTCTCATCGAGAAATTTTTCGAAAAGTTATCTGAAAATTCAGAATTTCGCTTTAGCACCTTTTAAAAACAGAAATTTTTCGTTAATGTACGAAACACATTGTGGAAAGGTTTCTGAAAAACAAGAATTTTCAGTTAATACCTCTTTAAAACGGCAATTTTCCGTTAATGTACGAAAGAAATTGCGGAAAGTTTTGAGAAAATTCAGAATTCCCCGTTAACAACTCTTTAAAACGGCAATTTCTCGTTAATGTACGAAAAAAATTGCGGAAAGTTTTCTGAAAATTCAGAATTTCTCGTTAACACCTCTGTAAAACGGCAATTTCCCGTTAAAATACGAAAGAAATTGCGAACATTTTGTGAAAATTCAGAATTCCCCGTTCACACCTCTTTAAAACGGCAATTTCACGTTAATACACGAAAGAAATTGCGAAAAGTTTTCTGAAAAATCTGAATTTTCCGTTAATACCTCTTTAAAACGGCAATTTTCCGTTAATATACGAAAGAAATTGCGGAAAGGTTTGTGAAAATTCAGAATTCCCCGTTAACACCTCTTTAAAACGGCAATTTCTCGTTAATATACGAAAGAAATAGCGGAAAGTTTTCTGAAAATTCAGAATTTCCAGTTAACACCTCTTTAAAACGGCAATTTTCCGTTAATATACGAAAAACATGCGGAAAGTTATCTGAAAATTCAGAATTTCCTGTTAGCACCTCTTTAAAATGGCAATTTTCCGTTAATATACGAAAGAAATTGCGGAAAGTATTCTGAAAATTCAGAATTTTCCGTTAGCATATCTTAAAAACTGAAATCGCCGTTATTAACAGCAGGAAGATGAACTGGAATATTTCTAGCAATTCACGTATGAAAAATTCCGTAAAATTCAGTATTATTCCGTCATTTAACGTCAAAGGTTAAATCAGGACTATGCTTCGTTAATTCACGAAAAGAATCACGCAAAAGAACCCGTCAATTTCAGGAATTTTTTGCAGTGTAGTATAACAGCACCTGCTATGGACATATGCAAATATTATTCCGCCGTCCCAGTGGCGGAATGGTCTTAGCGCTGTCTTCTGACCATCTGTCCGAGATAGGTCTGGGTTCGAATCTCGGTCAAGCATTTTTTTTATTTTCACTGAGGGTTTAACGACCAACGTGAGCAACTCATTGGGCTATAACCTGTTGCCCGTAGCTAATTTAGGGCCACTGATTCCAGGGGAGAGTGAGAGTCAGTGCCATAAGCCAAACTCATGT
The DNA here is from genome assembly GCA_039090855.1 of Macrothele yani. Lineage (NCBI taxonomy): Eukaryota > Metazoa > Arthropoda > Arachnida > Araneae > Macrothelidae > Macrothele > Macrothele yani. The sequence goes on along the minus strand of CM077005.1, from coordinate 43,630,174 downwards.
ATCACCGTGATTCGAACCTGGACCCATCTTGGACGAATGATCAGAAGCCATCGCACAGACCACTGCGCTATCGTAGCGGTAGGTGAGGCATGGATGTTGTGTTTGTCTTACGCTACTGCCTCTCTCCCTGACCTTGAACCAGTGACCCTAAATCAGGGATGGGAGACTGCTTATATAGCCCATCGAATTGCTCACGGTGGTCGTTAAACCACTTCACAAAAAACAAAAAAATATTCATCATGTGTCAACGACGCAATGACAGCGGAGTACCTGAGCATTCTGCGTAAGCACGAAGGAACTTATGAGATACGCTTGAGTACAAATTTGAGCTACTAGATATCACTGCAGTACATACTGTACATCTCGCTCAAATTATAATGCATGCTGCTGCCCTCCTGGAAATCGTGGCAGTATAAACAGTTATCCTTTTGGCTGTCTTAATAATAAACTACCTCCTTCACAGTTGTTTTCCTCCAGGCTTTCCTTGGAAGTCGTGTGGTTTATTAATTTTCAAAATCTCTCGCACAATGCAACTCCACTACCAAAAATTCGATCAATTTTAAGAATCTTGCAACTTGTATGGGGTTCGAAATGACTGAAACTTTTATTAATAAATAAACAATGCTTGTTAAGTAAATGAGGATCGTTACGCATGACTTATTTATTTAACAAACTCGAATTTGTTAAATAAATAACTCATCATCAGGCGTGGCTTAAGTCTAATTGGCCAAGTGGGGTGAATACGCACACACTCACCAGAAATCATTGTGAACGACGACAAGACTTATAATCAGTTTCCTCTTTCAAACTTTTAGGAGGGGCGTTATTTCAAATGCAGTTGCATAAATCCCACGCGACCACTTGAGCATTTTCTAGAACAAGACTACTTCTGTTTCAAACAACAATGCAACTAATTAAGAGATAAATCCTCTCTTCTGAAGCTGCAGTAATTATGAGGATGCGGATGTTACCAACAAATGCGTTTCACTGCCGAACGAATTTGAGGCTGGATGTTGCAACTCAATGTTTCGTACCTCTTTTCATTCACGTTTAGCAAGATGGGTGAGCAAAACTTCGCAGGCTGTCGCACGTTGACATAAATTATCTACCTCCCATTAAAATTGCGTCAAAAGCGAACTGTGATGAATAGGAACTTGCTGATTGTTTAGGATGTTGTTAACAGATATGTGTTCTCAGCAATTGAAAGTGAGCAAAACTGCATTCGGCTTTAGTGAAATGATTAATTTATCTAATGGCAAAAATTATTTTGGGGAAGAAAAAACCTTTGAATTTCCGGATTTCCGCTTTAACAGTGTTCCTGACTATCATCATAAATATGTTACAAAGCATTTATCGTGTCAAGCAAAATTGTGTCAGTAAAAAAAATGGATTTAACCGTTGAGAACAAAGTAAATTACGGTAAATTCATTACAACATCCGAATCTTCGACATTGTTTTTTTAATTTTATTCCTTTGTTTCACACTGAATGGACAAATTATTATATACACAGTCCAGTCAATAAATTGTTACCACCTCTTAATGTGAGGACCTCCTAACGCAGCAAGCACCGCATATGTACGGCAGAAGCGTTCAGATATCTCCAATGAGACCTCTTGCAAACAGATATGTGTTCTCAGAAATTGAAAGTGAACTCATTGATTCAATGAGACCTCTGAACGTTTCTATAGCGATTTTATACCATGCAGACATCAGAGTTTCTCGCAGATCATCACCGGGTCGTCGGTGGTGGATCCATACGTCGAACCTGTGGGTCAAAATAGCCCCACTGGCCACAGCAGAGATGTCAACGGGTCGACAATTCCTTAGAGGTCTGCATGGGCCCGGGCCGGGTCGGGCCTTTGCTCATTTCTAAGTTGGGAAAACGGGCCGGGCCGTGCTTTCAATGTTTAATGCAAAACAGACACGGGCCGATCAGGGTATTTTTTTTTTACGAGCAAAACAATCAATACCTTTTTCGTTTGTAAAACTCGCAACATACAGCAGCAGGATAAGATTGAATAATTTCAGCTGATGGAAAAATTCAAGTTTTACGACATCCTCCCCTCCTACAAAACAATTGTAGTGGGTCAGCTCCCATAGTTTTTCAATGTGAATGTGGTCCCTTCTCTCTTTCCCCCTAACTTTCACCCTCCTCTCATGCTTTAGGGCAGGCTATTAACTGCAGCATTTTTAAACTGAGACCAGGGCTGTCGCAGACCGTCTTTTTTATTGTTCTGGTCAGCGGCACTTTGTTCTCTAGATGTGTGAAAATCTTTTAAGTTGTCTTAAATGGCACGGGAGAAATGGGCTGGGAGAAACTTATTTCTGTGTATAAATCTGTACCGTATTTTCCCCATTTGTACCATCAGGCAGCCGTTTTCAAAACTTAGCTAGGCCGTCTGTCGTTGTTTTCCTTTAGCACATGCTCAGTTCAGTGTTGCTGATAAATACTCTCCCATACTTTATTATGGAGTTTAAGAAAGCGAAAGATTTTCGCGAAAAAATCGCTTCCGGAGAATATGTGCTTGTAGACAATGTAAAGGGGGAAAGCGATATTTGGCAATATTTAAAATTACTGTCCCGTTCTGAAACTAGTCGGCCGGTAAACGTTGTGCAGTGCAATAAATGCAAAATCTTTTTGAGTTATGATAGCACAAAGTCTGGAACATCGTACCTTAAGCGGCACAAATGTGCTCCAAGCACACACACGGGATACATATTGGTTTCCAGCGATATGACATGCCAGTAGAGATAGGTGCAGTTTATGAAGCCATAAAATCTTCTCCTAGTAAAACGATCGGACTCATAATTCTGGATATTTCGTACTTTTCTAATTACCCCCTCCCCCTCCCCCGTCCTCCTTATCCCCAAGGATATTTCCTGGTCCGGCGGTAGGGAATGATAATTTGAAAACCCAGAAAATTTGAAAGGCATGGAAATTGTCCTTTTCATGCAATATTTTTTAGTATACAAGCCCCCCCCCCCTCCCTCGTCTAACGTCACACGACTTATACAGAGTCTCAGAAATATTCTGAATTAGCGTTTAGTGTACATAATAGAATACTTGTAGCAATTAAGAAAACGGAAACTCTTCAAGAGTCAAATGGACGAATGCACCAGCTGTCAAATTCGTGTTTTGGTAATTGTTGAAATTTTACGGGCCGGGCTTTAATTAAAAAATTTGAACGGGCCGGGCCTTGGACGTGCGGGCTTGGGCCGGGCCGGGCCGGGCCGGGCCAGGCTTTTCAAATTAAGGCCCGTGCAGACCTCTAGAATTCCTAGCGGGTCAAACGGGTTGTATGTTCCAGACTCGATTTGGACCCGGACAAAGTGTTTCTGACCCGACTTGTACCCGGTTTTATTTCCGTTTTACCTTTGAAAAGCAAAAAAAAGAAAAAAAAATCTAAGAAAAATGCGCAGTGTGGAATTTTATGCTCGATACTGGTGCCCACGAACTGTAAAATGATTTGTCATGAAATATGAAGGAAGAATGTCCTCAGAAGGAAAAGTGTCCGTTCCTCCTAAAGGACAATGATGAAAACAACATCTACATTTTGGAAACTTTAAACTCACCAGAGTGATGTTGCTGTGAAACATATTCTGAAGCTTGATATGTTATCAAGAAAACAGCAAAAAACTGAAATTAAACATAAAAGTTGCTTAATTCAAATAATTTGACTGTAACACCATCAAAACTTGGTGGAATAGCCTTAACATTACTGCGGAGGGACTTTTCACTCGCGCAGATGTATTTGAAAACATGTGTAAAACAGTTAGGTTATATCCTGCAAATGAAGGACGACAGTTTCAAAACTTCCTGTAAGTAAGTGAGTAAATAATACGGTGCATTTGTTTGATTTACATATAACCCTCTGCAGAGAGACTTTTTAATCGCCCTTTGTGTTTGCACACTGGTGTGCAAACATTAAGGACGAAAAGGAGAAATTAGCATAACAGCGGAACGACCAGGCAGAACGGAACGAAAGACAACTCAGGAGATAGACTACGGTCCCGTTATATGCAGCATGACGTAAGGGGGGAGGGGTGTGTGACGGAAGCGTATAAAGCACACGGGCGGTGTATACTCAGTAATTCGGTAAAAGCTATTGCACGGTGTACATCGGTTTGAACGACGTCGAGTTGCTGCCACCGTATCATATGACCAACAGGCAATCCAGTAGACGACATCTGGATGACTTTACCCGATGTCGCGTCATTGGGAAGTTGGAAGAATTTCGAAGTGTGACTAGTGTGGCCGAGGAGTTCGGGATCGCTCACAGCATCGTTTCACGAGGTTGGAGAGCATTTCAAACGACAGGAACAGCTGTCCGAGAGTTTAGCAGTGGTCGTTCACGAGCAACCACGGCGGCGGACGACCGGTATATTGTCCTACAGGGGAGAAGAGACAGACGGCAGACAGCGGGAGAAAACGCAAGGCACATGCGACGGACAACTGGACGTCCGTTATCGCGTTTTACTGAGGCCAGGGGGCTACACAAAGGTGGTCTATTTCCAAGACGACCAGTACGGTGTGTGTCATTAACGCCTGCTCATCAGAGACGGCGGTTTCTGTGGTGCCAGGAACACAAGAACTGGACAATGGCGTCGAGTTCTCTTTACGGATGAGAGCCGATTTAGCCTGACGAGCGATTCTGGACGTATACACATCTGGAGAGAGCAGAGAACACGCAATCACAACTTCAACATCATCGAAAGGGAGCGGTTTGGAGGTGGCGGAGTTCTCGTTTGGGGCGGTATCATGCTTGGTAGCCGTACTGACCTCTACATCTTCCAACGAGGTTCAGTCACTGGTGTCCGCTATTGGACCGAGGTTCTCCTGCCTAACATGCGTCTGTTTAGAGGTGCTGTGGGTCCTGAGTTCCTCTTCATGGACGACAATGCTACACCTCATCGTACAGTGGCTGTCGCAGAGCTGTTGGAGAGTGAAGATATATTCAACGCATGGGTTAACCCGGAAGGTCCCCGGACCTAAATCCAATCGAACACGTGTGAGACCTTCTCGGGAGACGCTTGACAGCAAGTCACCTGCCGCCAGCAACGATTCCGCAGCTGCGATTGGCGCTACAAGAGGAATGGGCCGCAATGCCTCAACAGCTGCTTGACAACCTCGTCCTCAGACTGGACAGACATTGTAAATCCTGTAACGCAGTCAGGGGTGATCATATCCCCTACTAAAGACTGGATCTTTCTTGGCAGCCGCCTGTCACATGGACGTTTCTGTCTTCTGTGCAGTTGTGCTCGAAGCTACCTTTTCAATACAGTGCCTTTGTATCCTGTGGATTCCTTGTTTGTACTGTTTTGCTCACTTGTCTCATATTCGCACATCTTAGGGATCTTATGGTATGATTTGAGTCGATGTGGAGCACTTCTGCACGACGTTACATTCGAAAAATCGTCTCGTCCTTAATTTTTGCACGCCAGTGCATTATAGTTCAAAGGAGATTTGTCCGGGTCGGGTCCGGGTCAATTACAGATCCGGATTGGGTCTAATTATGTGACGTACGTGTCAATTACAGATCCGGATTGAGGCCAATTACGTGACGTCCGATTCCAGGTCCAAACGTTATGACCCGTTTGCAACTCTGCCCTACAGATGGTCAAAGAGACTGATGTACGGCGAGTACGGTGGCCAGGATTATAAGCCAAAATCACTAGAATGCTCCACAAACTACTCTCGGACACGCATAGCAACATGGCAAGAGGCATTTATATACCTATCCCGAAAACATGGTTGCTGGAAGTAACCCACGTTATCAGAGTAGATAGTCACCTTGAATGGGAGCACCTGATCTGCCACAAAGGATAGGTAGCCTGAAGCAACGGATAGGTAGCCTTAAGCGTTGGCTGCCCCTAAAGATTCCTAGGAAGACATGCTCCACACGAGAACAATGTCACCTCCTGCCTTTTTCTTCTACTGGATCACGTCGGGATAATTTCTGTCAGAAGTGCTTCAACAGTACCCTGTAACAATCATTCACACGATAAAGCACAAAACGTGATTCCTCTGAAAAGGAGACTTTCTTCCACTGTCCGATGGTCCAATGCGTCCCGTCAAATGCAAATTCCCGCCGTAATTGTCAATGTTTGACCGTTAGCACGGTACCGTATAGATACCTTGAGTGGGACGGTACCTTGAAACTCTTCAGCTTGGGAAGACTTTTCTACAGCTTGTTAAAACTCTTCTTTCACTGGGCATCCATGTAAGTTGTACCTTGAGTGGACGGCGGCTGTGGAGACCTATAGAGAGCAGTGTTCGTTGGACTATGGTCTGCGATACACTCCTCGATATGCCTGCATTAAATACTATGGCCAGTTATTCCATTGTGGCTTGTCTGCTGCGTTGCACTAGTCGGAATAGCCGTCGCTGCCCACAGTCGTCAGTACCCTGTAGGCGTCTAAGTATTACTACGCCGATTCTTGCTGGTCATGCCGGTTTCTTTCTATTATTAGAACACTTTAACAACTGCACCACGTGAACAACCCACAATATCGGCAGTTTCTATAACGCCAGCAACCTTCAGTTGGCCGCCAACAGTTATTCCTTTTTCAAGCTCAGATAGCTCATGTTATCTTCCCATTTTCACGCGAGACTGCATACCATTCGCGAGTTCGTGTCATTTTACATGCCTGACATGGTTTTCATATGTTGCTAAGCACTCCATCTGGTTATCGGTTACGATACCTCCTTACATCGGGGATGGTCATAATTTTTCTGACTGGGCTGAGTACACTCCGATTACATACAGGGTGATTGTAAACTCCTTTAACAAAACAAGAGAGGTGATAGTACACATCAGGACGAACCATATTTGCAATGGAACCTAGGGCCGCATTCCACTCCTAGTGCCAGAAAAGAGTAAAGTTACATATCCATGTTGAGCCTTCAGAAGTGAAAACAAAAAAAAAAAAATACCTAATTTACGAGTTGCACAACTCCAATCGCATCAGAGAAAGACTCAAAGGAGCTGCTCAAACTGGCGTCCAAAAGCGTCGTTGCACAGCCCACACCGGCGAATGAAGGACTGTCGCACCCTCTCGTAGACTCCCGCTGCGATGCTGATCTTGTCCGCAGCAACAGCGATTCGCGCGACGAGATCTTCCAGGTAGTCCACAGGTGTCTCATACACCAATGTTTTCAATGTGCCTTAGAAAAAGAAGTTCAGTGGGTTAAGGTCTAGGGAGCGTGGGCGCCAAGCCACAGGTCCACCGCGTCCAATTCACCAGCCGGGGTATGTCGCATTAGGAAGTATCGGACCTCGGTGGCAAAGTGCGCTGGGGCCCCATCATGCATAAACCTCATGCCCCTCCGTGTGGTGAGCGGAACATTCCTCAACAGACTGGGAAGCACTTGCTCCAAGAACACACGCTACACTGCGCCGGTCAGACGTATACGTCAATTCTCATGCGATGTTCGCACGGTAATATCGCTGAACGGGTTCGACTGCGTTTTTAAGTGTTTGCTCCTCATCGTGTACGCACGTGTTCAGCGCACTTGATTTGCATCTTGTGCTTCTCGTGCACTCGTTGGAACTAGGTGTGCTTGCTGAATGTTTTTCGAACGTGCTCTTTTCTGGCACTAAGAGTGGAATGCGGCCCTAGATTCCATTGCAAATATTGTTCGTCTTGATGTTTACTATCACCCCTCTTGTTTTTTTGAAGGAGTTTACAATCACCCTGTATATATGGAAAGCTTAAATGTCGCGTCCAGTCATGTGCGACGCTGAAACTGGAAAATGCTTATAAATAGAGAAGGTCCCTACACATTGGGAATCAGTCACAGAAAATAATTCATGGTTAAAAGCAGCGACATAAGAGAGTTTGAGCTTGGCCAGATGCTAGCCGCGAGAAAAAGTCTCGTGTTCCATCATCACCATTGCTGAACTGTTGGGGTTTCCACGTCAGACCGACGCACGTAAACAACGTGAAATGCCACAAAACGTTCAGAAATGTGGACGGAAACGCATCGTTATAAAAAATCGCACATCCACCGGGTAGCAGATTACGTCATCATTTAATGAGCACACATTAACAAGCTTATGCACAAAAACTGTCCGTCGCAACATGAAAAAAATAAAGGTTACGGCAGTGGACGTCCACATCGTACTCGCTTGTTGACCACAAGATATCAAAGATTAAGCTGCAGTTTATAAAGACCCATTGCAACTGGAGTGTGGATTGGAAACACACGATCTGGTCTATCGAGTCATACACTATCTACCAACAAGTAATTGGATACCCCTGAAATGGACGATATCTGCGGTCCTGATACACGTCCCGGCCGCCGCCGTTAAATATCGTGTGGGAAACAACAACGCAACCAGTCGCCTGCAAAACGCCACGCAGTTCGGAGCTGTCTGATTTCGAGAAAGGTGTAATCGTCGGGTATCACAGAAATGGCCGATCCATACGTGACATATCCAGCGAGTTGAAGTACCCAAAATCGACAGTGGCCTACGTGATTGGCAAGTGGAAGATGAGAGGTGACTGTCGGAATGACCCGGCAGACCCACAAAACTGGAAGTTAGAGACCGACGGATGCTGGCCAGAGAAATTCGGAAGAACCGCACCAAATCGATGGGCCACATCCGCGAGGAGTTTCAACAGGCATCCGCGAGTGTTCTTTCGATGAATACCATCCGTAAGGAAGCCCATTAGCTCGGTTATAATGGACGTGCTGCCGCCCACAAGCTTTTGATCACCAAATCCAATAGCACTGCTCGGCTAACATGGTGCAAAGAACGTCGACAGTGGACCGTTGAACAGTGGAAACAGGTCCTCTGGAGTGACGAATTAAGGTTCACCCTCTACCGTTCGGATGGCAGGGTCTGGGTTTGGTGTCTGCCTGGAGAGCGCCTCCTGCCGCAATGTATTGTGCCAACTGTGAAGTTCCGCGGCGGTGGAATTATGCTATGGGGGTGTTTCTCCTGGTATGGCACGGGACCCTTGGTCGCAATTCCTGGTAGACTGAACGCCGAGACCTACTGCACCATTTTGGATGACCATGCGCTTCCTACGTTGTGGCAGTTTTACGGGGTGCACCCATGTTACATTCAGGATGACAATGCCACCTGTCATGTTGCGAGGTCCACCATGGCTTGGTATGGTGACAATGGGGTTAATTGAATGGACTGGTCTGCGCAGAGCCCGGACCTTAACCCTATCGAGCACCTCTGGGACGAGTTGGAGCGTCGACTTTAGGGGTGCCCCAACCGTCCGAAATCGGTGAAGGAACTGACCTGTCTTCTTCAAGCCGAGCGGAAGAAAATACCGCTAGCCGTCGTACAACGCCTGGTTGAGAGTATGCCCCGGAGGGTCGCAGCTGTAATGGCCGCTCCTGGAGGCTCCTCCAACTATTGAAGGTGAATAAACTTCGTTTTCCTTTGCTATCACAGGTGTCCAATTACTTGTTGGTAGATAGTATATATATTATAGCAGTTAAATCCAAAGGGCGAGATCCAAGGTGAAAATCCTCCAAATACGTGGCGTCAGTAAATAAATAAATACATCGCTCTTTCCACGTTCCAGAAACACATAGCAACCGAAAAATTGTTTTTCAGCCGCCGCCGTGGAATTGGACCACGGAACTCTCGATATCTACCCGAGCGCGTTAACTTTACACCACGGTGGCCAACAATCCACGGTGCTATGTGTGTTTTTATGTCAGCTTCTGATATCATAAATCCGTAAGATAGGCTCAGCGGCTAGATAGCGAGCGTTCCGTGATTCAATTCCACGGCGGCGGCTGAAAAACAATTTTTCGGTTGCTATGTGTTTCTGGAACGTAGAGAGAGCGAGGTATTTATTTATTCAGAGAGAACGCTGTTGGTGCAGCGCCTTTTGTGCTGTGGCCGTTGTTCGGTGTGTAGGTCTGATCGGAGTGCCGCATTAACGATGTCTGGCGAGCTTTCTTGGGTCTTGGTGAGCTGGGGGTCTTCCACTGTGAGGACTGGGCTTTTGTTTCTTGGTCATATCCATAAATCCATGTTTCAACGCCAGTAACAATCTTTTTTCATAAAAGTAGTTGTCATTTCTGGTCAATTCCAAGAAGTTACAGACAGATGAGTTTCGTTTTTCTAATTCGAGTGGACTTTTGGAACAAATTTTGCATACACACGTCTCATCCCCATTGCTTCAGTGAGCATTGCCTGTACTGATCCAAAACTAAAGCCTGAGACGTCAGCAAATTCTCTGATAGTAATTCTGCGATTTTTCCTCACAGCTACGAGAACTTCTTGGACGTTTCTTTCAGCTTGATCAGGGCCTTTCAAAACGGCCACTTTGGATACTTTCACGGCCTTGATGTAGCACTGCTATTGAAAGCAGCGACAATATTGTTCGTCACGTATATTTTGTTTAAGTATGTAGGGTGGAGTAGTTAGGTCCATATAATGACATGAAAATATAAAATGAACAGTAATGGTAAAACATTTTTACTTACTCGTAGCAATTTAGGCTTATTATACGTCGGCATTCTTGTCACTGTGGCAAAGCACCTGCTCGATAGAACGGACATTAGCTTATATAGACGAGATCCAGGTTCTGCTTGAACGGAAGATTCACGTATTTAAAAAACACAACTTCAAGTTAAAATGCTATACCCTTGTATAGAATTTTACCTTGAAGTTGTGTTTTTTAATCCGTGAATCTTTCGTTCAAGCAGAACTTGGATCTCGTCTGATGATGATTAAAAACGTGAAAGTTAAAACCCAAATGAATAAAAAAGAATAAAAAGTGGACCTAAACATAATTCCCCATCGCAACACACTTTCAAACATGTTTCGACGAGAATTTCGCCTTCCTCAGTGGAAATTCCAAGGTGTACGTGGGCACCAAGTGCTCGTTGATGATCTTCAAAAGACTGATGTAATATCTTCTATCGCTCTGCCTTCAGCCTTCGTCGTCGCATACCATGGATAACTGTGTATCACTGCGCAAGACGTTAGTGGCGACATCTATGGCATTGTGTTCTTCTTGGTCAACCTTTGCCAATTCGCGCCTGCGATCTTTGAACCTGTGTTTATTGGTTTTTTGAAATCGACTGTTTTCATGTTCGATCAGATATCGCCAGGCATGAGGTAATTCAATTGGCGAATTAGTGTTGCAGCATTTATTTCCGAATTTTGCAATGACTAAAGCTTCCGATGTTATGATTTGTCTATGAGTCCTGTGAGATGTTTAAAAGTCTAATATTATATCCCAGTCGGACTGCGATTAATTTGCCAGGCAGTGTTGTATCAGAGCTGATTTTGGTCTTTTCTTTTATCAATCTTGAATACGTTCTTTCAATCTCGTAATCATACGTCTTTTTGTACTTCCGATATAAATGAAATCTTGTTGATTATCGTCTGTCTTGTTTGGAATGGCATATACTCCTGATCGATCTAGGATGGATGTTTTGTTATTACCAGAAGTTAGTAATGAGTCATTATCAATGATGGTTTCTGCAAGATTTATTTCATTCAAAATACATTATTTCTTTAATATTTTACTTAATGGTGGTAAGTATGGAAAGGGGATGTAAGATTTATATATGTTCTTTTGTTTCGTCTGGTTTTGATTATTCTTAAGAGTGTTGTATATTGAATTAATCAAACGTTTATTGTATCCAAAATGTTCAGCTGTATTTTCAATCCATTGTATTTGGATACAATAAACGTTTGATTAATTCAATATGCAACACTCTTAAGAATAATGAAAACCTCACAAAAGGAGCTGCACCGACAGCATTCTCTCTATATATATTATAATTTCTAACGCTGGCGCATGTGTGGTAGGTCCCAAGGTCACATCTGCTAAACGGCACCCTCTCCACCATCCCATTTAGCAGTTATGCACGCTCTTTCGATTATTTTTGTTCACTCCTCGTATCATTGTAAAATTTACGCTTTAAAGGAGCATAAGATGTTCCTTAATAATGACTTATTTGAAGGTAAAATGGTGGAGAAAGAAAAAAAAAACAGCGTTAGAAATTATAATATATTTTATCGCATTTCAAAAATCATACATCCTATGAAAATCAAACTTCTCTTTCGACAGCTCTATTTGTCTTCAGAAATTCTGATTCTACATTAAATGAAATCCTCACAACTAAGATTCGGGAAGCCGGAGCTTCGGTATAGAAATCGTGAATTATCAGCTTTTTTTATTATTTGCAATAACAAAAATATTGCATTCTAGCTTTTTTGTTTATTTCATGCATCCATGTGTAACCAGAATGTTGAATATTGACGATAACTTTAGGATTCTGTTCTATGACGTCACAAAAGAGTAGACGCACAACCACACGACACAGCGATCTATCAATTTTTAAATAGCGCATGCACTGAAGAGCAATTGAATTAGAGATACCTGTCTAGTAACGTGTAGCACCAGCTTTCGGCCTGATGACGGCGGCGATTCGCCTCGGCATGGACTCGACAAGACATCGGAAACCTTGGGAAGCCATACGGATCCACGACCCCTGAACAAGATCTCCCAGTGTACGAAGATTTGATGGAGGGGGTCAGAGCCTCGAACATCTCTCTCGATGGCATCCCAGATGTGCTCGATGAGATTGAGGTCAGGTGACCTAGCTGGCCAAGGAAGCGAGGTCACGTCGGTGAAGTGTTCATCCAACCATTCGGATATAATTCGGGAGCGGTGGCACGGTGCATTGTCTTGTTGCAGGATAAAGTCCCCAGTGGGATGTTGAAGACGCACAAACGGGAGCAAATGGTCGTCCAGGATATCCTGTTAACGTTGACCTGTGAGGGACGATGTCACACGTACCAGGGGTCCCATTTCAGTCCACGTAAACAGTCCCCAGACGAGAATGCCACCCCCACCAGCTTGAAGAGTACCCTGCTGGCAAGAAGGATCCATCGCTTCATGTGGTTTGCGCCGTACTCGTATCCTGCCATACGCATGTACCAACGTCAATCTCGACTCATTAGTCCAGGAAACATTTTCCCACATGTCTAGGGTCCAGTGGCGATGTTCCCGCGCTCATGCTAATCTTTGCACCCTGTGATGTGCGGTCAGCAGCAGTACCTTCGTGGTACGATGGCTTCTGTACCCCATAGCGAGGAGATGGTTCACGTTGTTGTGGCTGCTTACACGTTTTTGTGCACCAGCGTTAAATTGCTGAGTAATTTCTTGCACTGTGGCCCGTCTATCCGCTGTTACAATGCGAGCTAGCAGACGATGACCCAGCTCATCCACACGCTGTTGTCCACGGCAGTTGGCCCTTGCAGTGATGGTTTTACCGGATTCGATGTACTCACGGTGCACCCGTGACACAGTGGCTCGTGAAAATCCCAGTGCCTGCACGACTTCCGAGATGGAGTGACCCATTCGTCGGGCCCCGACAATTTGCCCACGATCAAATGTGCTTAGATCCTTCTTACTGATTTCCGTCGCATCACTCCTTATATTGTCCGATCGTTGCATACGTCATGTCGTTTCCGTTTACAGGGTCGCCCACAGCGCCACATTTGCATAACGCCAGCTGTCTCTAATAATTCAATTGCTCTTCAGTGTACGTGTATGAGTCATGAAATACGAAATCGATTTTTCGTCCAAACCGATAGTAAAAAACATACCCTTCTCTGATGGGATGAAGGTTCAAATTTGGCTGCACCAAGAAGGAACACAATAACGGTGTATCGTTTCTCTCAAAGTTATAACATACCTCGGTTACGTGTAAAAGCATTAATGAACCGTGTAGTTTTTATTACCTGAAATTCAGTTTTTAACGTATAATCGCAAAAAAGCGTATAAAAATGAAATACGTACAACCGAGTTAAAGAAGCGATGGAAACTACAGTAAAATATCTGGACTTACGTAGGATTACGTATAAAAGTGTGCTATAACAAAGTAAATTTCTCCTTCAATTTTATCCACGCTGGGGCTCGAACCCGGGTCCCCTCATTCCGGAATAAGTCGCTCTACCAATTGAGCTACGCGGACGTTCGTTATCGCTGCTATCTGCCTTTATGTCGTGTGCGTCCTGCTTGGCAGGCACGTCACAGTGCATAACTGAGAAAAGTATAACCGAGATTGAACTGTATATCGTTCTGATGTTCAAAAAGTTCAACTGACATAATACAACCACCTAACACCACATACAATGTCTGATCAAAAGTATCCGGACAACTGCTTATTCACAATTTATCTACAATAGGAAAGGAATTAAACGAATTGGCCCTCCCTATGCTTCTATCACACCCTCCACTCTGCTAGGAAGACTTACAACTCGAATGCGAGAATTGCCTTCCATTCTGCAACAAGAGCATCAGTCAAGTCTGTCACCCATATCGGATAGTTCGGTCTGCATAGCAGTCGGCGTTCGAATTCATCCCAAAAGTGTTGCATGGGATTGAGATCGGGGCTCTGTACAGGCCAGTTAAGTTCTTCCATACGTATCTCGTCCGAGGTAGCGCAACCTTGTAGGCTCAACATTGAGCCATCGTCTCTTAAGAATAGAAGACGGTGGCTCGGTGTTGTGCCTACGTTAAATTGCAAGGTTGGCTACCTGAGTCATCAAACCATTCTTGCTCGGAACTCGCTTTGTGGTAGGGCCTGCCTTTTTGGTAAAGGAAAGGGCCTTCACCGTGCTGTTGCCATAATGTTGAGAACACAAAATTGGGGATAATGTCAAAATAGACTGTAACCTTAAGTTTTCCGGAAACTGTAACTGCACTGTTAAAAATTTCAGTTCAACGTTGCACCGCATTATCGTGCAGCATCTGACACTTACACCAGGATCTGGTGCGATTTTCACACTTGCACAATAAAGTGGTGCATGAAAACGTTTGACTTGCACCAAGTTTTCGTGCAAATTACCAAATGCAGCCACAGCGGCGTTACCTTGCACCATATTTTGGGGCAGTGAAGGAAACGACGCATGCGTCTTCGTAATCCGAAGGAGCCGCCATGTTAGTTTTGTCGTCACAGTGAGTGCGAATTCGGAAAATTTTGAAGTGTTCTCTCGAATTAATAAGGTAAGTGATGAAAATAATTTTCGTAGCACATATATATCTGGTGTCCCTGACATAATTATTTTCACGTTGAACTTTCTGATGTTATATAAAAGCCTAGCCACGTGTAGGATATTACAATTTTAGTTTACTGAGGAGGTTGTTCACATGGAAGTAGCTTCTAATGTAGTATAACAAGCTCAAATTGCGGCATTAATTGGCCCAGTGTATTGATCTTGAAATTGAGACTATATGTAATTAAGATTAAAATCTTCCGAATATGCCAGAAAAAATTAAAAAAAAAATAAAAAAATAAAAAAGGAACCTTTTATTCCTAAATTGATGAAGTAAACACTAACTTTTTGGAACTGTACACAGAAACCCTGTTTCCAAAATATTTTATCCATAAAGCAGAGATTTAAAAAGACCACAATTTTGCTGATAAATTGCACCGATAAGTGGAACTACCAGCTGCACAACATTCTGGAAAAGTTACGCCAACAAGTGTTGCAACTTTGCACCCTTATGGAGTAAAATTGCACTAAAAAATGGTGCATCCTTACATTTAATGGTGTAAGAGTGTACGATTTGATGGTGCAACCATACACCATATTCTGGTGCAACCTTACCCCATAAAGGGGTGTAAGGTTGCACCATATTGTTGGGTTTTGTTTGCACCACGTAATGGTGCCCATTTTCTCAGAAAGTGGTGCAGATGGTGTAGCACTACTTTTTGGTGCAACCTATCCTCAAATTTTTAACAGTGTAGGGGCCTAACCAAAACCATGAAAAAAAAAAAAGAAAAGCCTCAGAGCGTAATGCCTCCTCAAACAAATTTCATAGTTGGTATATCGCAGTCGGAAGATAGCGTTCACACATCCGCTACACCCAGATTCATTCGGCGGACTGGCAGATGGTGACGCCTGATTGATGACTCCAGAGAATACATTTGCTCCTCCAGAATCCATTGGCGCTGTACATCACTCCATCCGATACTTTACGTTGATTTTGCCGATGTTAAGCTTGGGTGTGGCTGCTTGGACATGGAAACCCATTCCCTTCAACTCTCAACGAAACATTGTGGACATGGCGCTGCTTCCAGAGGCATTCTGGAATTCGGTGATGATTGTTGAAACCAAGGATAGGTGATTTTGCTTCAGCATTCTGCGATTCCGCTCCGTTATTATTATTATTATTTTTTTGATTGGAGGTTTAACGACTACCATGAGCAACTCATTGAGCTATAAGCAGTCGCCCGTCCCTAATTTAGGGTCACTGGTTCCAGGGAATGGAGAGAGCCAGTGCCGTAGGACAAACACAACATCCATGCCTCATCGGGATTCGAACCCGGACCCCTTTCGGACGAATGATCAGAGGCCATCGCTTAGAACACTGCGCCACCGGGGCGGCCTCCGTCATTTGAAGAGTCCTACTAGGTCGCGATTTCGTTACTGTTGTTTCTAGGCGTCTGCACTTCGCAATAACACGACTTAGAGTTGATCTGGGCAGCAGCGCAGAAATTTTCCGAACGGACTTGTTGTTAAGATGACATCTTATGACCGAGTCACTGAGCTCTGCCGTACGGTCCATTCTACTTTTCATGCTTGTCTATTATGCTTGCTGGACCGGACCATCTGCGTAATTTTATCTCTGTATAGACCATGGCTGTGACGTGTATAGACAAATCCACTACTCAAAATGGGTGTTCGGATACTTTTGATCATATAGTACACCTTGGATGCTATTTTTATGCCTTGGCTTTCCTTTGAAGGAATTTTAGTGTTGCCACAGAAATTTGGGAGTTCAGACGTGATGTTAATTTCTAAAAGAGTATAACGAGAGGTATCCAAAATTTACGTAAGAGTCAGCAAGCGAAAAGGGAAAGTCAAAACTGATAATACATGTTACACATACAATGAGTTATAAAGAAACGATATCCACGTTTCTTATAAATCATTGTATGCTTATATAAGTTCCTTATGTAACCATTATAAGGGAAACGAGAGCGGAAGCAGGTTTTCTTTCAGACCAGAAGAAGCCTACACAGGAATCATAAACAAAAGAAATTTTACAAAACTGCGCGCTCACAACTACATATGCACTGTATGTCCAGGTGATGTGGAAAAACACATTATCCCTTTCTGCATCTGAGACATAGATCCTTGCACTGTATGTCCAGGAGACAGGAAAACACGCGTCGAGTTCCTTTTACCTCAGAGGCTCAGATTTATAGGTGCTAATGCATCGGGACTTCCTAGTGAACTTAGCTGGCTTGGTTAATTGGAGAAACTCTTTCGTCCTTTACAAACACTTTGTTCAAACAAAAAATACATTCTCTCACATGGAAGTTAGCTTGAAAAGGTAAATACAAAGACCAAAAGATTACTGATGTCGCCATGGAAACTGCACATCACTTAACATGATCCTGGAATTACCTAAATATCGGCCGCCGGAGCACTATGGCTAAGTATAGGGTGCGGGATCTGTTTATTTATTCGAGACCGGTGCGGGCTCGAATAAATAAACAGATCCCTTACAACGATGGCTTTCTTCCTTTCCTGAAACTAAACTAACGCTCCCAAATTACACTGCTCTACAAAGAAACTGCCACACCATGAAGGGATTCACGAAACGAGACGAAACTCACCACACATGTATAAAACAAAATGGGGAAGAAGTGACCTAATTTATGAGGGATTACATTCAAGTGATGAACGAGTAGAGAGTATAATGTGTCTTGAGTCACTTTGTCGTACGACTAGCATGCTGGGCTATGCATTCGGCAACACGGTGCGGCATCGAGTGGAAATCTAGTGTGAAATCTGAGGCATCCCTGACTGTTCTTCGTAATGTCGATTCTTGTGTCCAGAGTTGACCGAAATTACGAAGGGGTCGTGCAGAGGCGTTAATTCGTCTGCCAATGACGTACCACACGTTATCTTTTGTGAAGAAGTCTCCGTATCGCGCCGGCCAGGGCAGCGCCCGGACACCTTGTAGGCATTGTCTGCTGATGTTGGCAGTGTGCGGACGCATGTTATCATGATGGAACTAGGCATCATGGATACCACGGAGATACGGTCAAAAAACGAGCTGCAGCATCTCACCGACATATCGTCGTGCTGTCATCGTACACACTATGCGTACAAATTGTGAACGGCTGTCGGAACTAATAGCTCTCCAAACCATGACATCAAGCTGAAGTTCCGTATGTATGACGCTCGCAGATGGCAGCCAGATTGTCCCGGCGACCCAGATTCCGAATCGATTATCGTCGGCGTTGAGACAGAAGCGACACTCGTCGATGAACAGGACATGGTTTCATTTATCCCAGTTCATGTGTCTGGTACGGCACCACTGCAATAGTGCGCGACGACATGTGGCGGTGAGTGGAAGTCGTCGCAATGGCTGGAGAGAACGTAAACGTGCCTCACGATGATGTCCGTGGCTGCCTGTACACCTCGTTAAATATCATTAGCTGTGGTTTGTGGGACTACAACGGCTTGCAGTTGAATGCGGCGAGTCCAGTCTCACCACGGCGAAGCACGTTACTTTTCTCCAGCCACTATCGCCACGATCAGTAGACTGTTGTTGCATAGCGATGTGTTTCAGCTGAGATGCGATGAAGGTAACAATCATCCGTACGTAGCTCCGTCAGGAAGCCTCTGGTGAAGGTGTCCTTGTCCGGGTAGGATTTCTAATGACATCGGCCACGCTTTGTGGCTTCTTACACGTGCTTTCGCCACCGAGATCACTCCGTTGCAGTGGTGCACACGCCGAAGTGAGTACGGCAAAACTTAGCTATGCCGTGAATTTTGCTATTTCATCTTCCTCACATATCACGTGATTGGGTTCGGAACGGTAGTAACTTCCATAACCCAATTGTCGACACACACCACCAATTTTGATGGCGGCCCGACAAATACTTTCTGGCGTGGCACTTTTGCTGAAGAGCAATATATGTACGGGAGACTTCGTGTAACCATCATGCTCAATATGGTCGTTAAATACCGAAAAAACAAAGAAAAACTAATGGGCCACAGGTTGGGCATGGAAAATGGTGAACTGGTCATCCGAGGTTGTATTTCAACGGTTGTTGGCGTTGAATAATCCTGACACGGGTACGCGTTTGAGCAGTTATCCGAATGAAATATGGCCGCATTGCTACTAAGCACAGGTTTTTAATTTCTTGACAAGTATTAATGCTCCTTCCAACAAATACTTTCCTAAATGACAAATAAAATTATCCAAATTCGCACAATTCTTAAAAGCCATTTAAAAGTTTTAAACCACTTAAACAACTTTACTTACAGTTAATGATGACAAGATCTTTCGTAGCCGCGTCGGTCTCATCTTCAGGATACACAGTCAATATAGTTATACAGTTATATATACCAAGTGTTCAGAGTGCAAGGTGTTTGTCAGTTTTCAAAGTAGCGTGTACTCACCCAGATCTGCATAATTTTTCCGTTCTCCGGTTATGGTGGTGCTGGTAAGCTCCGGACAACTCTTTTCCAGGCATTGTGAAGGCAGCAAGGTGTTTCTTCATTACAGCTTCTCGCTTCATAGTAGGTGATCCACAATGACTCCAAAAACAATATAAAGTCCGAAGGGGTATTAAAGGTGCCACAACAGTTGAACAGTCCCAGTCCGAGAAGTGCTGTCCCAATCTGAGAGTTCTTGTTAATGAGGTAGAAATATTAGGGTTCCTAGCTGAATATTCATGTTCTTGTACGCGTGAGAGTAAATTCCTAGCTGTAGATCCCACGTACATCAGTTCCTTCGCTCCCGGTACAGTAGGACGCAAAGGAATGGTATATACGCCTGCACGTGACTGTAAAGGAATTGAGTTACGGTCTCTATGAACCAAATTGAAAAGATTAGTGGTCCGAACACCAAAATTAAGGTCAAGACCTCTGCAAAATCCCCTAAGTAGGTTAACGAGTTCCGGGTGGTAGTCGATGGAGCCAACAAACTTGTAGGGTGTCCTGTCGTGTGTCAGAGTGGTTGCAAGCCTCCTAAGTTGTTTTTAAGTAAGGAAAGGACAACATGTTCAGGATAACCATGTTGAGAAAAATATGAAAGATCCTAGTCAGTTCTTGTTTACGTAACTTGACAGAAGAAGAATGCGTGAAAGCCCTGTTTAATAAAAACCTGGGGGCAGCAAGTTTGTAGCTCAAGGGGTGGGACGAATCAAAAGGAATAATACATGGATCCGATGAAGGCTTGAGGTATACTGAGAACTGAAGATTACCAGTCTCATGGTTGTGACTGAGAAGAAAATCCAAAAATGGAAGTGAACCTGATTTCTCCACCTCCAGAGTAAATTTAACAGACGGGTATTGAGAGGAAAACAGTTGCGTAAATTGTTGCAGCTCGTCAAGACCATACTGCCAAAAAAATCAAAATGTCATCCACATAACGCAAAAATACAAGTGGGGTAAAGGGTACCATTGCAAGTACTGTGTTCTCAAGAAACTGCATGAAAATCTCAGCCAGAACTGGTGAGAGTGGGGACCCTGATCCCCCTGCCGATAAATAGTACCGTCGAAACGAAAAAATGAGCGTGTAGAGACAAGCTTAAGCGCTGATAAAACAGCTTCAACTACAAGAGGAGAAAAGAACGATTTAGCAAGTAGTTTATCTTCAATAATTTGATGAACCTGTTCAATTGGTACACTTGGAAATAGAGCCACTACATCCCAAGAGGCCATGAGAAAGGAACTACTAGTAGTAACAAAGGGTCCGATGCGTTCTAGTGCTTCAGCAGAGCTCTTTATAGAATAAGGGGAACCAGAAGTAAGCGGTTATAAAAAAAGAAGCCAAAGTTGATTCCAAAGGGCGAATAGAGGAATGCAGCCGACGCGGTTACGAAAGATCATTAACTGTAAATAAAGTTGTTTAAGTGGTTTTAAACTTTTAAATGGCTTTTAAGAATCGTGCGAATTTGGAGAATTTTGTT
Source organism: Macrothele yani (assembly GCA_039090855.1). NCBI lineage: Eukaryota > Metazoa > Arthropoda > Arachnida > Araneae > Macrothelidae > Macrothele > Macrothele yani. The sequence goes on along the minus strand of CM077005.1, from coordinate 43,609,235 downwards.
TGTCCTTTTGGAAGTGTTAGCACGAATTTATTATATATGCAAATACTTTCCTGGTGTAGCACTTTCTCTATAGAGCAGAGCATGTGCGGGGAATTTACATATAGACCTCATGCTCAAGGTGGTCGCTAAACACCAAAAAAACAAGCAAAGAAAAATTAATCGGCATAGAAAATGGTGAACTGGTTATCCGAGGATGTATTTCAACGGTTGTTGGCGCTGAAGAATTGTGGTTCGAGCAGTTATCGGAATGAAAGATGGCTGCATTGCTACTAAGCAAAGGTTCTTAATTTCTTGACAAGTATATATGCTCCTTCCAACAAATACTTTCCTGATGTAGCACTTTCTCTGTACAGCAGTGTGTGTACGGGAAACTACGTGTAGCCCTCATGCTCAAGGTGGTTGTTAAACGAAAAAAAAAAAAAAACACGCAGAGAAAAAAATAAGGAGCCACAGGGTCGGCGTGGAAAATGGTGAACTGGTTATCCGAGGTTGTATTTCAACGGTTGTTGGGGCTAAATAATTGTGACACTGGTACGCGTTCGAGCAATTTTCCGAAAGAAAGATGGCCATATTACTACTAAGCAAAGGTTCTTAATTTCTTGACAGATATATATGCTCCTTCCAGCAAATACTCTGTCTGATATTAACATCGCCTATATCAATTTCCACTTCAAAAGCTACTTTTTTTTTTTTTTTTTTGCGAAATGCATGATTTATCTTTCGCAGACTTTCTTTTCCGCCGCAGCATTTATTTTGCGATCAAGGAATTCAAACAAACAGCGCCAGCTTCTTTGTGCATTTTCTAAAAATATGTTTATTGATTATTATCACAACACCTGCCTGCTACACACCATGATCTCCATTTCCTGAAAATTTACTTTCAAATTATACGGCCTTGTTAAAATTTAATTCATTTATTTCTGTGTATAAGGTTCTTCCATTAATCTTCTTCGTTGTTTGCTTTGCATACTATATGATTCGAAAAGCTTTTGACGAAAACACGATGCGTGTTTGCCATTGCTTCACGTTCATTTTCTTTCTTAATTCTTTTATGATTTGAACACTTACATTAAAAAGAATTTGGGAGCTTTCAGGGATGGTGTTTTCATTTCCATGGCAACATGTTTTTAAGCAAATTAGGTTGGAAACGTGCAGCTGTTTTACCGTTTAAATACGATATTTTTAAGGTTTCAAACGTTTAGTTCCTGTCAGGTTTCTGGAAAACATTTCTACAGTAATAAATAAAATACCAATATAGTTAATCATTAAAACTCTTTTAGATAATACATTCTTCTCTGAAATCATTATTAACTCAACTGATAAGCAGAAAGAAATCTGCTTTTTTAATTTGTTTTCCTTGATAAGAGAGGCGAATATTAAAATTTACGCTTGGAAATATTTACGTATTAACTTAATTTTCGCTTATTTTGTTGTGAAAGAATTAAAACTGTTGTTTTCATCAAGCAATTAAATTACGACGGAAAGTCAGAAAGTAACTTTCCCTATTGAAGATATTTAAGGGTACTGCATCCTCGTCCCCAAAAAGAAGTGCCAGTTCAGACAATATTAATAGAAGAGTTATAAAAGATTCAGTCTCCATTTTGGTACTACTTATAACATACTGTATATTATTAATTTGAGTTTTTATTCAGGTCAGTTTCCGGACAGTCGAAAAGTCGCTAATGTTATTTTTCTTTTTAAAAAAGGAGATAGGAAATCTTCCTGTAATTACAAACCAATATCTTGGTCACCTATTTTGAGTAAAATTTATCTTGGTCTCCTATTTTGAGTAAAATTTATCTTGGTCTCCTATTTTGAGTATACATGCTGCAATACGGTCCTGTATGGAGGCGAACAGACGCCTGTTGCTGACCTGCGGTAGACTGGCCCACACATCTTGGACGGTGTGCATCAAATCCTGGAGAGTGGGGAGCGGCGGCAGCCGGCGTTTCAAGTGATCCCATCCATGCTCGATAGGGAACATGTCCGGGGAGCGGGCTGGCCATGGAAGTCACTGGACATGACGTAGGCAGTCCTGGGAAACCCGAGTCGTGTGTGGGCGGGCATTATAATGCAGGTATAGCGCACCTAGAATCCCGGCCAGGAGTAGAAGCACATGGGGCCGTAGGATCTCATCCACATACCACTAGCCCGTCAATGATCCACGTACCACTACTAGAGCTGATCGGCTACCGTTGGCAAAGCATTACCAAACAATAATGCCTGCCGTGGGGGAGGTGTAGCGCTCGATAGCGAAGTTGGGGTTGTGCCGTTGACTCGGGGACCTCCACACCCGGACATGATAATCACCTGTCCCCAAAACGAAGCGGGACTCATCGCTAAACACCACACGTCGTCAGCCTGAGGGGTTCCACGTCGCTCTGGTCTGGCACCACCCCACACGGAGCCGGCGATGTTCTGATGTTAATGGCAGTAAACGTAAGGGGAGCTGAGATCGAATATTCGCTTCCGCGAGGCGTCGGGAAATGGTTCGTGGACACACAGGAGCCGCTACATCTCTCTGTATAGTGGACCGGATCCCACGGGTATCCACCCGCGCCTGACGCACAATCCGTCGATCCTCTCTACCGTTGGTCCTCATAGTCGGTCCGAAGCCGCTCCTCCGTGTGGCAGTTCCCTCACGTGTCCACTGCTCCCAACACAAACGAATGGTATGGTCAGACCGATCCACGTGGCGGTATATACGGCGCCCCGACCACCCTTCGGTTTTCAGCCCGATGATCAGGCCTCTCTCAAAGTCCATATGTTGCGTAAATCGACGTCTCTGGCGTCTAACCGGCATTCTTGTCACTCTGTGCTGTTGCTTGCGTCGGCCGGCGATTTTCGCTTTCATGGGGCATCGACTACACGCCGGTTTATCAGGCTGCCGGTTGGTGCTTGCAGCGCCACCACAGGGTGTGAGATCATGCGCACTCGCACCAAACGCGGATCATCTGTATACCAGCACCCATTCTAGTTATTTGCAAAGTTTTGCAGTTGTAGCGTGTTTCCTTGTAGGTGCGCAAATGTCATTGTCCGTGATTGCACATCCTGCACGATGGACAGCAGCATTGTCGTCCACGAAAGAGCCATAACCTGGTGGATAAAAAAGTCAACATTGCAGGGTAGACTTGTTAGGCAACAATGTTCAGGTAATCCTTGGAGGACACCCAACCTTCCAGCAATATCAGGGGACCTTTTACGTACAAACAGAACGTGCCCCACACTATGATACCACCTCCAAAACCTTGCGTTGTGTTTGCAAGGCAAGCTGGGTAGAGGTCTCCACGGGCCTAGTTCAGTGAACCCGGCCCGGCTCAAGCCCGTGCGTTTAAGGCCCAGCCCGCGCCGGCTCGTTTCAAATATTAGACACTCTGCCCGGCCCGGGCCCGTCAATTTCAGCTCTTACATAGATCAGGTCAGGCTCGAGATGTGCCCTTTGGTATTATTTTGTCTTTCGTCTTTCTATTGTATTTTATTAAAATGTGAAAATTAAATAATGAAATGAGATATTATTGAAAATATTTAGTTGAATGTAAGCCTAAAAATATTTACTAAATTTTGACAATTACCGAAAAATATAACCTTTAAAAAGAGAGAAAAAGGAAGACCAATCGCGTTCAGAATATCCCTTTCTCTGAACTAGTAAGCGGTAATACTACAAAAGTCAATCCCTATACACATTAGGGATGGGAGAAAAAAATCGATGTCGTCCTACTCTCTCATAAAAACGCACACACACTCGTGCGGTGTCGAATCTTTTTGTTGTCGACAAGTCCCAAAATGGTTTTACCATCTTAAGACCCACATATTGGTAAAAACACTGTGAGTGCCTCTCCTTGCTTTTCTGATTACGTCCTGTGCTACGTCATGGAAGTAAGTAAAGCCAGCAAAACAGCTAAATACACCAGGATTTTTTTTTTCTTTCTTTACCATTGCAATAAAAAGAATGGGTCCAGTCTGGGAAAAAATCCGGGCCGGCCTGTTGCTTTGTTCTTTAAACTAAAAAGGGCTCAAGCCGGCCCGCGGACCGAGGGGAGCTCGGGCTTGGAGGCTCAGCCCGGTCCGTGCAGACATCTCCATTGATTCGGACCGCCTGAAGTTTTTCCAGTCTTCCAGTGTTTAAGCACGGTGTTTCTGACACCACTGTACACGAAATTTCCGGTTCTTCGCAGGAATCAATGGTTTCTGTATAGGTATGCGACTGCCAATGTCAGTCCTCTCTAATTCTCTGCGCATTGTTCACTCTGTGTGTGTGTTGGGGGGGGAGGGGGAGAGGGAGGGAGAGAGAGAGAGAGAGAGAGAGAGAGAGAGAGAGCGGGGGGAGAGAAGGAGAGAGAGAGAGAGAAAACGGGGGGAGAGAAGGAGAGAGAGAGAGAGAGGGAGAAAGAGAGAGGGAGGGAGGGGGGAGAGAGATCGTTCGAGAACAGCTTTCATTGAATGCTTCGGTCAATTGCTGCACTCAGGTATTCCCCTTTTTCTGTACAAGCCTTCTCAGACGTCAGATATCCCGTTCGCAGGGGTGGATTTCCAACAAGGAGCACTGGGCTCTCGTCTAGAGCCCCAGAGCGTGAGGGGCCTCCGAAAAAGTATAATTGGATTGCCAGTTTTGTTTTGGTTTTTACAGACGAAAACAAATCAATCCTTAAAGCGACCACTGTAATTGTATTATCAATTGATATTTTGCTTCCTCATATTAGTAGCATATTCTTTATTACTATTACTTTTGTTTTTTTGCTGTTGTTGATACTCAAAATGTTCGAGTTCTTGTCGATGTACTTATTTTGAAAGGAACAGTTAAAATAATTTAGCCTTCCTATTAGTTGAATAGTTTCTTAACAACACAACCTCATTTTTTTAAATTTAGGACTTTGATAGTCCTTAGGGGTAAATTCATGAAGTACACTATATTGCCAAAAGTCACCGGGCACCCCTTCAAAAGCAAATTAACGGATCCGCTGCGTTTTTAAGATGGGCGGTACATCTGTAAACCGTATAAAAACAAGCCTGCAGCTGACCGCGATCATATCGCACTGTGAGGTTGAGCGAAAATGTCGCGGCGGAAGGGAACTGACTTTGAGAAAGGAAATATTGTTGGGTGTTATATTAATGGGTTGTCCATAAGAGAAACCAAGAGGCGTTTAAGCATACCCAAGCCAACTGTTTTGGATGTACTGAATAAGTGGAACACATGGCGTGCCTGAAGCAGCAAAACGTACCTGTAGACCAAAGAAAGTCAGTGATAGAGAACGTCGAAGCCTCGGGAGAGTCGTTACAGATAATCGACGGAGTACTTCACAAGACCTCAGTGTACAGGTGAGTAAAAATGCTGGAACCTCGGTATGTACACGTAACATTCGCAGAGAACTTCATTCCGTGGGTTACCGTGGTCGTGCGGCTGCTCATAAGCCTTTCATCTCCACTCGGAATGCTACTCGTCGTTTAGCGTGGTGTAAAGATCATTTATCGTGGACCGTAGATCAATGGAAAAGGGTCCTATGGATTGATGAATCCAGATACACGATCCACCAGTCTGATGGCTGTGTGTGGGTATAGCGGCAGCAGGGGTAACGCTATTTACGACAGTGTACTGTTCCTACGGTCAAATTTGGAGCTGGCAGTGTACTCGTGTGTGTGTGTGTTAGGGGGGGGAAGCTCCCGGCCCATTGGTTATCGTGGGCAAACCTGTTAACCAGCACGTCTACCTCGATATTCTGGACAATTATTCCCTACCAACTCTGTGGCATTAATATGAAACGGACCCTTTTTGGTACCAGAAGGATAATGCACCGAAATATAAAGCAAGGACTGTTACGGCGTGGTTGGACGATAATTCCGTATCGTGTGTGGACTGGCCAGCACATAGCCCTGATCTTAATCCTATAGAGCACCTACGGGATGAATTAGAGCGCCGAAGAAGAAGTTTGGAACCAAGGCCTACTACTAAGCAACAATGAGCGGCGTTATTATGAACTAAATGGATGCGCATACTAACCGCCGTGTTCCAAAACCGTGTCGAAAGGTCTCAAAGGGTCACTGCATGCATTAAGGCCAAAGGTGGACAAACACCGTACTAATGTATGTAAATAAATGAAATTTTGTGTTTCTGTTGTAGGTGTCCGGTGACTTTTGTGAATATAGTGTATATGGGATATTTAAAGTGCCAAACTTTAATATCCTTTGATTTCCTATTAGCTGCAATACTAATTTTTTAAATATCTCTAAAAACAAAAAAGTTCAATGTGCACTGACAGACAAAGCGATTAAATCAGCACTGTTTCTTTCAAAAAGTTCTAATATTAAAAAAGATAGAATGATATTTTGAAAAAGGCGAAAACCTTTTCCTTGACTCTATTATTGTTTTTTTATCTGACGGATGAAAATTTCGGAGGCGATAAGTAGGGGTGGAAGGGGAGGGTGGGTGAATCTTTTAGCGCCTAGTGCCCCGGAATGTCTAAAGTCGCCTATGCCCGTTCCTGACAGATTATCGTTGCGCCACAATTACGCCTGTATAACGAAGTAAATTTCTCCGTCATTTTTATCCACGCCGGGGCTCGAACCCGGGTCCCCTCATTCCGGAATAAGTCACTCTACCACTTGAGCTACGCGGACGCTCGTTCTGACTGCTATCTGCCTTTACGTCGTGTGCGTCCTGCTGGGCAGGCACGTCACATCTCCCCCTCCCCCGAAAGAGGGCCGGGGGCATGGCCCACGGGTCAGCCGTGACCATGATTCGTTGCAGGCAGCCATCCGCTGTAGAACGTGCGCTTGAGAACTCCCAGTCAATCTGGTGTGTGAAATGCAACATCACACATTTTTATTTTTCGAAGAGCTGGAGAAGGGATTATCTTATTTTTCCTATCTCGCGGTGTGGAAAGAACATCACACCTTTGCGAGATTTTGAACGGCCGGGTCATCCGGAAAGTTCGGGCGCCATTACAACAAAGTAAATTTTTCCGTCATTTTTATCCACACCGGGGCTCGAACCCGGGTCCCCTCATTCCGGAATGAGCCACGCTACCAATTGAGCTACGCGGACGTTCGTTCTGACTGCTATCTGTCTTTACGTCGTGTGCGTCCTGATGGGCAGACACATCACACCTGTTACACAACCAAGGTGAGCTATCTTTCCACTCATTAAAGACTCGGGATACCTCACCTTTTGAGGAGCCAGTCTTCTCTGCTGTTTTCACAGTCGTCGCTCTAGCCAGATGGACACCCACAATAAGCCCTTTGTCGAACTCGGAAAGAACCTTTGCCTTACCAACTGTAGTCGACACTACTAACCATTACTGAAGAGCAAGCAGCCTGAAATAGTTTGAGAATGGGATGACACAGAGCTCACGTGGTGACACACGTGGCTACGCATTTTGCTTATACGCTGCATAAGTAATAATAAGACGTCAGTGGCCAAGCTTAATAAGACGTCAGTGGACAAGCTAATGTCTGACGGCTTATTTCGGAACTAGATGAAAGCTCGTCATTAATGACGGAGAAAATAAAATTTACGGTACAGAAATTATTGACATTTATTTACAGTTTTTGAGTTCCACGTGATGGCAACGTTGGCTCACAGCTTTTTGAAAATTTCCCTAGCAGTCGGTTATGGAATTTAATACGGCGGGTTGTCTGTTATGTGTTTTGTAAAACCTTTGGTCCCTATTTCGTCAACACTTCCTGGAACAAAACATTTTTCGTATACACTGACTGTGAACCCTGTATCGATTTCCCCTGTTCTTTTCCGTGAATTATTTTTGCCGGCTCAACGCCATGCAGAGCGGCATCATCAATGCTTTCTTGTTCAACTTCATAAAGCATTTTGCATGCGTCAGCAAGAGGATTATTTTGAGACATGAAAGTGCTTAACTCTTGCATCAGACATGGATTGCACTGGGCGTTTTCCCTTATCCTTATTCTTTGATCACCAGCCTCTTCCGTGTCTAATATATGCAGTTGAGCAAACTTTCTCTGGTCTTCATTTGCTGGGTGCAAAGCTCCTGCTCGATGGTAAATTTGTCCGTTAATTCGGAAACAAAGACCGTATCCAGGAGGCGGAGCAATATCAGCTCCCATGGACGCAAACGCCAAAGCGCTATTTATTGATCTTATGTTGTACATGAAATTTTTCGAATGTTTATGCTGTTCTTTCGTTAACCGCTGAATAACTGGGGCTTATCTTATAGCATCTAATTTTACTTTGCTTTTATGACAGCATTGCGTAAAAAGTTTGTCAGATGGCTGTTCTGCCGCAAAATGTTTTGCATGACAAAATTCGCAAGTACTGTCCATGGAACCACAGTTATGAGCGTCTACATTTGGTTCTACAACGTTAACTGCGTCAAGAACAGCTTGGTTTCTAGTTCGTGGATTTTGTCGGCGGATTGTAACACCACGTCTCTGGCGTAATATTTGCGATTGTGACATGTCTGCAATCTGATGTCGTTCGCAAACTTGTGCGATTTGTTCTGACATCATGTTTGCAATTCGGTGACGTTCCCGACTTCGTTGAATTTGCAGAGAAGTTATATTTGCAACGCGATGGCGATTCCGAACGCATTATCTTTGCATAGCAGAGATACTTTCCCGACGGATCCTTTCTTGCTCCGCCTTTCGTCTTTTTGCTACTTCCTTCTGGAAAGCTACATCCTCAGCAGATTTTTTTCGTTTAGGAGGCATATTTGCAGTGTTGTTGTTAAAACTCACGCAAAACACAGTCGTTGTTTTAAGACAAATGAACCACAATATGAATTAAATGACTTCGAATAGCACACACTTGAAAAAAATACTCTAACTTCGAAGGAAAGAAAAAGAGATGTAAACAAAATATTATACAGGAACGGTTACGGATAACACAGTTTGAACACCGGAATATAAATGTTCGTTTTTTTTCTGTTAAGCAGCGTAATAAGGCATATCAAGGGTATATAAATAATAATAATAAAATGTAGTATTATTATTATTTATATACCCTGTATGAAATAGAACCAAAATTCCTGACGTAAAGTTTTCCAATCTCTAAAGAGTTGACCGTGTGACGTAACGCATCTGACTTCATGTGTGAATGATGTGGATTAGATGACGTCACAGCAGCAGTTGTGTTCTTTGTTGCTATGACAACGAAACAAAGTCATATATGCGTAGACCACGCGTGTATGTGATGACGTTACCTACACGAAAACACGAAAAGCAAAGCGTGACGCCAAAAACATTTGTTTCTCGGTTGTTGCTATGACGACTTAAAAAGTGGCACGGAGGAGGAGTACTCCAGCAAAAGATTAGAAATCAGTAGCACCTACAGTTCTGCTGACATTTTCTGCTAAATTGTTGTCAGAAAAATTAATCTAAGTGGCTGAAATCATTCTAAACATTCCAGACTACCACATGGGTAGACTCAAATTTTTATTAAAAAAAAATTAATTAACTTATTGAAAACAAAAATGAGCAGTATTGTAGGTACTGCTGATTTCTAATTCCGAAATAAGACACCAAACATTTGTTTGTCCGTAGAGGTCACCAATGTGCAAGTCACGCCATTTATCATCAGGTCTCAACCCAAAGAAAAATGGCTGATGTTTAATATAATTATGGTTTAGTTTTGGCAAATATTAAGTATGCCATGCTAAAATCTAAAGTTATTTTTATCGATATGCAAATTTTCACTCATTATTCACGAAGAAAATGTCTACAGAAGTTTTTACCATTGGAATTTGATATATCATTTGATTTTTTGTTTCTGTTCTTGGTTTACCTTAGCAGAGACTGATTTTGGCGCAGTGATCGTTGTGACGTCACGTGAGAACTTTCATTTGGTATATCATTTGATTCTTTGTTTCTGTTCTTGGTTTACCTCAGCAGGGACTGATTTTGGCGCAGTGATCATTGTGACGTCACGTGAGAACTTTCATTTGATATATCATTCGATTCTTTGTTTCTGTTCCTGGTTCATCTCAGCAGAGACCGATTTTGGCGCAGTGATCATTCTGTGACGTCACGTGAGAACTTCATTTGATATATCATTCGAATCTTTGTTTCTCGTTCTTAGTTTGTTTCGCATTCTGTGTGCTTCTTTCGTTAATGGCTAATGCTGTTTAATTAAGTAAGCTTTCGCCAATTTGTTGAAATATGATGAAAATTTCGGATCTACCTAACACTGAGGAACTGATTCTTTGTTTTTCTCGATAGTAGGACACACACACAATCTATAGAAAGGTTATGGGGTTCTACAAAATGGCACAAAAAGAAACATCGTGGTGCTGCACGTCATGATATCGAATCTTATTTGGCGGAGTTCATGTGGCGAAGAGTGACACAATGAGATGGAAAAGTGTTTGAAGCCATACTTACCGCTACTGCTCATGTTTGGCCTCCATCAGAAAAACTGGACTGATGCCTCACTATATTTTTATTTTCTTCATTTTGAACTGTTTGACTTTTGTATGTGTAATTGGCGTTGTTAGGCAGTAAATTTTCATTTCTTTTTATTGAACTGTTTGATTTTTGAATGTGTAATTCAGGCATTATGTGTTGACTTTTGTATGCGTAATTTAGGCAGTATATTGTCAGTACATGTTGACTTTTGAATGTGTAATTTCGGCAATAGATGTTTCTTTTTTTATATTAAACTGTTTCGCTCTTGTACGTGTACTGTCATGGCGAAAATTTTAACCTCTGGTGAATTTCAGAGAGACCTGATCAATCTTTCTGGTGGTTTATCAGAGATTAATTAATGCAAAAATTTTCTTCCATGACATACGTTAGAAGAAAATTCCTGGTTGAAAGGCAGGGGAATTCATGCGCAAAATTCGCTTGTCTTAATCACAACCAGGAAAACAAAATTTCATGTTGGTGAAAAGAAGAAAAAAAAAGAATAATATTTGATTTAACTGACTTTGGGTTTTTGAAAATAATTATTTTATCTGTTCTTTTATCGCGATAGGAAAAGGCGAGTAGGTGTGCGGCTCAGAGAATCAAAATTAATTTTAGTTTAACATCACGGAACGAGAAAAAAAAAAAAGAAAATTAAAACTAATGATTTTCTGCAAAGCAAGAATTCGCCATTTTTTGCGTTCCTGTTTCCAAGCGAGAAGTCGCCCAAAAGTGTAACATCTTTTCGTCTTTTGGGGTAGGGAATTCAGCAACGAAATCTATTTTTAGAACCTCAGGGTCGAGAAGAGCCTGGTCTGCACGTGTGAAGGTCAGAGGTCACTCGAGGCGTGGGAGTGAAAAGTCCGTTGGGAAGCCGTGAGTTGCTAGGCTGAAGTTTCGACCAATGAGAGGGGTCAGCGGTTTTCAAGCACCCCAGAGTTTTTATCCGTTGAGAGTCACTTTTGTTCTTGTACTCTTGCTGGCCAGGAGAAAGAGGGGACAGCCGAGTCTCTCCTCGCCTTTTGGTGGGGAGAGCATTTTTGCTGACCGCCATGATTTGACATCGAGGTAAAAAAAAGCTTAAAGGAGCCTAGTAGCGGCGGTCTTCTAGCGTGGGGACTTGTCAGGCTCATGGTTGGTTACATGAAAAATAAAATTTTGAAAGAAGCTCAGGGCTGGCGATAAATGTCTCGCGGATTCCACCAGATAAGAAAAGGTGGAAGAAATTATGAAGAAAGGACAGGACCACCGTAGGACGAGACCTCCTCGGGGCGCAGCGAAAGATCATCACCGATGCACTCCTAAGCATTCTCGTGAGAGCTGATGGATAAAGAAAGGGGAACCTCCGCGCCTTTGCCGTCCACCTTCCAATGCAGCCGACCAAATTCCTACCAGGGATGGGCATCGAAAAGGACAAGGGAGAATTACTCCCTCTGAGAGGGTCCGTCATCACCAGCTTCGGGATGTCTTTTGTTTTCCCTGTGTTCAGGTGAAGTGCTCGGGCACATTGTGTCCAAAAAGAAAGAGAAAGACATTGTGTCCAAAAAGAAAGAGAAAGGCGAAGAGATTATCAACAGTGACAGTGTGACGAGAAGATTTTTTTTTTTGTGAAACAAGAGTTGTTCCTGCCCAGCCCAGAAGGTAAATTCTTTCTCGATTTTTTTTTTGTATAATGTTGTGACCGCTGCGAAATTGTTGAACGAGTGGGTCAGCAGTGTGAAATCAAATTTATAGTTCTGCGAAAAAAAAAAAAAGAAGAAAATTTTTTTTTTGGTTAGCTGGATGTGGGACAGATGTCCCCATATTGTTGTCGTTCAGTTTGCAAAATTAAGATTTATTAGTTCCTCAGGCATGAGTTCAGAAAAAAAAAAAAAAAAGAGGGGAGTTGAAAATGTTTTCATTTATGTTTTTTTTTGTGTTGTCGTGTCTGGTATTGTAGCAACTTCCCAGGCCAGTAAATTTTGATGTATCGGAAAAATTTAGTTTAATAGTTGGGCACAGTGAATTTTGGTGCATCGGTAATAGTTTAGTTGGGCATGTGATAATTGAAAAGCAGTGTTATTGTGATGCCGTGGGTGATAAAATAATTGTAAACATTTTTTCTCTAGCCTTTTTACAGCGTTGAGTTATTTTTTTTTTGAGTGAAGATAAATTATGGGATGATTTATATTGGAATTTTGGGAACATATTATAGTGAGATGAAATTGGAAACCTAAAGTGCTGTTTACATTCTTGGAGTGTTGAGTGTCGAAATTGAGATGGTAGGAGTGTTAATTGAGGACCAGTATTTTACATGCTCCAGATGAGTGTTAATCTCCTATTGGAAAGGGGTGATCTTAGGGCAAGCAGGGAACTTGTCCTAGGGCAGAGGGCTCTGAGTAGGGAATTTTCACCAGGATGCGATATGTGCAGAATAGAAGTTAAAGTATTTTTTTGTTCTCAAGTTTAGTATTTCACAAAAAGAATGAACATCATGGGTTGAGAAGACACACTTTTGCTCACCAGTTCCAGTATTAATTGTTCTTTTCTTTGGCCTAAATTTTCTTGTTTTTACTATAAGGTTAAAAGTCTAAATGTCATTTTAATTTTCAATAAGGTGAAAATATTTAGTGGGTTATGTAAATGGTCAGTGTTATTGTCTGAAGTGGACCTGCGCATTGCCATGGTGCAGAAGAGTTTCCTTGCTAGTGATTTTTCCTGGGATATATGTGGAGAGAGATAAGTGAATTTTCCTGGGATATAGTGATTTAGGATTTCTTGGGATATAGAGAGATAAGTGAATTTTCCTGGGATATATGTGGATATTGTGATTTAGAATTTCTTGGGATATATACAGAGATAAGTGAATTTTTCCTGAGATATAGTTGTGTTAGTTCTGGGCCAGATGTGCCTGGAGTATTTAGGGTTGAAGTACGACAGGCTCTTGCAGGCGTGGTTGATCAAGGTGGGATCATGCATTGGTTCGAAAAGGGGAGATCCTTGAAGACGTGGTTTTTGGGGGAAAACTTGTCTTCAAACCCCCCAGTAGTTTCGCTGCTCACGGAGATATGTACTGCCAGCGAGGGTCGGTCGAGCGTTGCTTCAAGAAATGTGGTGAGATCATGTTAGAGGAAATTCTGTGCCTGATGATGATGTGTCACACTTGAGGATTTTTTCCTTTCCCTTTGCATAGGCTGAAAGTGGATTCACGACCCAATTTCACGCCTTCAGCCTGACTTGGTATTTTCTTCCTGTGTTGGTTCTCAAAACCCAGGGTAGTGTCTGAACTGAGAGTATTTGCCTCACCGCTACCTCAGTAATTCACTGCAGGTGTTAAATTCAAGTTTGTTTGGTGATTTAAAGTATCTAAATTTATTTGTTTATGATTTGCTGTAGTGCTAGGGATGTAAATTCTAAATTCTGGTTGTTGGTGTTAGTGAACTTGATATTTAGTTTGGAAATTTAGTTAATTGGTAATTTTGAGCTTTTGTTTACAGTATAGAGTTATTAAGTATCCTGAGCTATTATGTGAAGTGCAGAGTGAGGTGATTTTTATGAGCTAGCTAGTGCAAGAAGATTGTTTGAATTTCTGAATTATGTTGATGTTATGAATAGTGATAATTTTTAAGATTAGTTAGTGAGGTTTCTTTATAAGGGAAGTAGGTTCATTCAGGATAGTTCTATGGGTTATGTAATGTTAATTAATGCTTGTGCTCAGTGTAAATTCTGTTTTGAGGATAATTTACTTGGTTTGTTTACTTGCTGATAGTAGATTTGTTAAAGTATAATTTGTGGCTCTTAAAATAACTGTAAATTTAATTGAATTCTTTGAATCTGGTCTGGGAGATTGCGGAGTTTGCTAAGATTGTTTAAATTTAAATCAATAAGTGTAAAATTGTAAATTGGTCATTGAGCTAACTGGGTGAGAGAGAAGAGAGTACGTTTCAAAAGAACAGAACTTGTCCACCTTGTAGAATTAAAAATAATCCAGTATTTTTTTTTGTAAGCTATGTGAATCATGGTATAATTTTGGATGCATGCCTAGTGTTCAAACCAACTGTGTTGAAATATGTAAAGTTGTGCTGTTCATAAGGCCAGTGGCCAAATAGAAATAGAAAGTAAATTGAGATTCTGTTTTATACTGCTGTGTTTAAGCAAACAAGAAAAAAGGAAATACCATCTGTTTGTCCACTAAATTAACTTATTAAGTTTTTAAAGAAAAATAATAAATACAGGCAGTAGCCTTTCAAAAAAAAAAGTTCAAAATGAGTGCAGTGTGAAAGTTTTTGTGTGCTGTTGTCTTCCATGACTTGGTCCCATGTACCCCACCTTAGCTTGACTAAGGCTATCGATCCGAATCCTGGTATTATAAGGTTTTTCATAACTGCAATTTTTGTCCTAACCTTTTTAAATTGACTTTCACCGCCTCCACAAGTTGTTATTGAACGAGTACATTTTATCGTATGACTTATAGTGACACATTTTCATACACATGCAACAATATCCACTTATTTTTGCACTTTCAGATGACTCAACTCTGCTTGAACACAAACAACGCAAACTTTCCAATAACTTCTTGTGGAATGTAAATTTTCAGATGCTTTTTTGTTTAGGATGTTCATGGCCTTTTCTAGTACTTAGAAAATATTTTTGTTTCGAAATGCATCCACCATCTCCCAAATTTAATGTTTCTATAATTTCCATATGAATTTCAATACCAGCATAAATAATAGCAACCCGTGTTTAATAAATAAGAAAATCCAATTCAATATACTCAAAATAAATTCAAATTTTTTTTCATCAAAACATTTACTTATTTATTAAACACGGGTTGCTATTATTTATGCTGGTATTGAAATTCATATGGAAATTATAGAAAAATTAAATTTGGGAGATGGGTGGATGCATTTCGAAACAAAAATATTTTCTAAGTACTAGAAAAGGCCATGAACATCCTAAACAAAAAAGCATCTGAAAATTTACATTCCACAAGAAGTTATTGGAAAGTTTGCGTTGTTTGTGTTCAAGCAGAGTTGAGTCATCTGAAAGTGCAAAAATAAGTGGATATTGTTGCATGTGTATGAAAATGTGTCACTATAAGTCATACGATAAAATGTACTCGTTCAATAACAACTTGTGGAGGCGGTGAAAGTCAATTTAAAAAGGTTAGGACAAAAATTGCAGTTATGAAAAACCTTATAATACCAGGATTCGGATCGATAGCCTTAGTCAAGCTAAGGTGGGGTACATGGGACCAAGTCATGGAAGACAACAGCACACAAAAACTTTCACACTGCACTCATTTTGAACTTTTTTTGAAAGGCTACTGCCTGTATTTATTATTTTTCTTTAAAAACTTAATAAGTTAATTTAGTGGACAAACAGATGGTATTTCCTTTTTTCTTGTTTGCTTAAACACAGCAGTATAAAACAGAATCTCAATTTACTTTCTATTTCTATTTGGCCACTGGCCTTATGAACAGCACAACTTTACATATTTCAACACAGTTGGTTTGAACACTAGGCATGCATCCAAAATTATACCATGATTCACATAGCTTACAAAAAAAAAATACTGGATTATTTTTAATTCTACAAGGTGGACAAGTTCTGTTCTTTTGAAACGTACTCTCTTCTCTCTCACCCAGTTAGCTCAATGACCAATTTACAATTTTACACTTATTGATTTAAATTTAAACAATCTTAGCAAACTCCGCAATCTCCCAGACCAGATTCAAAGACTTCAATTAAATTTACAGTTATTTTAAGAGCCACAAATTATACTTTAACAAATCTACTATCAGCAAGTAAACAAACCAAGTAAATTATCCTCAAAACAGAATTTACACTGAGCACAAGCATTAATTAACATTACATAACCCATAGAACTATCCTGAATGAACCTACTTCCCTTATAAAGAAACCTCACTAACTAATCTTAAAAATTATCACTATTCATAACATCAACATAATTCAGAAATTCAAACAATCTTCTTGCACTAGCTAGCTTATAAAAATCACCTCACTCTGCACTTCACATAATAGCTCAGGATACTTAATAACTCTATACTGTAAACAAAAGCTCAAAATACCAATTAACTAAATTTCCAAACTAAATATCAAGTTCACTAACACCAACAACCAGAATTTAGAATTTACATCCCTAGCACTACAGCAAATCATAAACAAATAAATTTAGATACTTTAAATCACCAAACAAACTTGAATTTAACACCTGCAGTGAATTACTGAGGTAGCGGTGAGGCAAATACTCTCAGTTCAGACACTACCCTGGGTTTTGAGAACCAACACAGGAAGAAAATACCAAGTCAGGCTGAAGGCGTGAAATTGGGTCGTGAATCCACTTTCAGCCTATGCAAAGGGAAAGGAAAAATCCTCAAGTGTGACACATCATCATCAGGCACAGAATTTCCTCTAACATGATCTCACCACATTTCTTGAAGCAACGCTCGACCGACCCTCGCTGGCAGTACATATCTCCGTGAGCAGCGAAACTACTGGGGGGTTTGAAGACAAGTTTTCCCCCAAAAACCACGTCTTCAAGCATCTCCCCTTTTCGAACCAATGCATGATCCCACCTTGATCAACCACGCCTGCAAGAGCCTGTCGTACTTCAACCCTAAATACTCCAGGCACATCTGGCCCAGAACTAACACAACTATATCTCAGGAAAAATTCACTTATCTCTGTATATATCCCAAGAAATTCTAAATCACAATATCCACATATATCCCAGGAAAATTCCCTTATCTCTCTATATCCCAAGAAATCCTAAATCACTATATCCCAGGAAAATTCACTTATCTCTCTCCACATATATCCCAGGAAAAATCACTAGCAAGGAAACTCTTCTGCACCATGGCAATGCGCAGGTCCACTTCAGACAATAACACTGACCATTTACATAACCCACTAAATATTTTCACCTTATTGAAAATTAAAATGACATTTAGACTTTTAACCTTATAGTAAAAACAAGAAAATTTAGGCCAAAGAAAAGAACAATTAATACTGGAACTGGTGAGCAAAAGTGTGTCTTCTCAACCCATGATGTTCATTCTTTTTGTGAAATACTAAACTTGAGAACAAAAAATACTTTAACTTCTATTCTGCACATATCGCATCCTGGTGAAAATTCCCTACTCAGAGCCCTCTGCCCTAGGACAAGTTCCCTGCTTGCCCTAAGATCACCCCTTTCCAATGGGAGATTAACACTCATCTGGAGCATGTAAAATACTGGTCCTCAATTAACACTCCTACCATCTCAATTTCGACACTCAACACTCCAAGAATGTAAACAGCACTTTAGGTTTCCAATTTCATCACACTATAATATGTTCCCAAAATTCCAATATAAATCATCCCATAATTTATCTTCACTCAAAAAAAAATAACTCAACGCTGTAAAAAGGCTAGAGAAAAAATGTTTACAATTATTTTATCACCCACGGCATCACAATAACACTGCTTTTCAATTATCACATGCCCAACTAAACTATTACCGATGCACCAAAATTCACTGTGCCCAACTATTAAACTAAATTTTTCCGATACATCAAAATTTACTGGCCTGGGAAGTTGCTATAATACCAGACACGACAACACAAAAAAACATAAATGAAAACATTTTCAACTCCCCTCTCTTTTTTTTTTTTCTGAACTCATGCCTGAGGAACTAATAAATCTTAATTTTGCAAACTGAACGACAACAATATGGGGACATCTGTCCCACATCCAGCTAACCAAAAAAAAAATTTTCTTCTTTTTTTTTTTTTTCGCAGAACTATAAATTTGATTTCACACTGCTGACCCACTCGTTCAACAATTTCGCAGCGGTCACAACATTATACAAAAAATCGAGAAAGAATTTACCTTCTGGGCTGGGCAGGAACAACTCTTGTTTCACAAAAAAAAAATCTTCTCGTCACACTGTCACTGTTGATAATCTCTTCGCCTTTCTCTTTCTTTTTGGACACAATGTCCTTCTCTTTCTTTTTGGACACAATGTGCCCGAGCACTTCACCTGAACACAGGGAAAACAAAAGACATCCCGAAGCTGGTGATGACGGACCCTCTCAGAGGGAGTAATTCTCCCTTGTCCTTTTCGATGCCCATCCCTGGTAGGAATTTGGTCGGCTGCATTGGAAGGTGGACGGCAAAGGCGCGGAGGTTCCCCTTTCTTTATCCATCAGCTCTCACGAGAATGCTTAGGAGTGCATCGGTGATGATCTTTCGCTGCGCCCCGAGGAGGTCTCGTCCTACGGTGGTCCTGTCCTTTCTTCATAATTTCTTCCACCTTTTCTTATCTGGTGGAATCCGCGAGACATTTATCGCCAGCCCTGAGCTTCTTTCAAAATTTTATTTTTCATGTAACCAACCATGAGCCTGACAAGTCCCCACGCTAGAAGACCGCCGCTACTAGGCTCCTTTAAGCTTTTTTTTTACCTCGATGTCAAATCATGGCGGTCAGCAAAAATGCTCTCCCCACCAAAAGGCGAGGAGAGACTCGGCTGTCCCCTCTTTCTCCTGGCCAGCAAGAGTACAAGAACAAAAGTGACTCTCAACGGATAAAAACTCTGGGGTGCTTGAAAACCGCTGACCCCTCTCATTGGTCGAAACTTCAGCCTAGCAACTCACGGCTTCCCAACGGACTTTTCACTCCCACGCCTCGAGTGACCTCTGACCTTCACACGTGCAGACCAGGCTCTTCTCGACCCTGAGGTTCTAAAAATAGATTTCGTTGCTGAATTCCCTACCCCAAAAGACGAAAAGATGTTACACTTTTGGGCGACTTCTCACTTGGAAACAGGAACGCAAAAAATGGCGAATTCTTGCTTTGCAGAAAATCACTAGTTTTAATTTTCTTTTTTTTTTCTCGTTCCGTGATGTTAAACTAAAATTAATTTTGATTCTCTGAGCCGCACACCTACTCGCCTTTTCCTATCGCGATAAAAGAACAGATAAAATAATTATTTTCAAAAACCCAAAGTCAGTTAAATCAAATATTATTCTTTTTTTTTCTTCTTTTCACCAACATGAAATTTTGTTTTCCTGGTTGTGATTAAGACAAGCGAATTTTGCGCATGAATTCCCCTGCCTTTCAACCAGGAATTTTATTCTAACGTATGTCATGGAAGAAAATTTTTGCATTAATTAATCTCTGATAAACCACCAGAAAGATTGATCAAGTCTCTCTGAAATTCACCAGAGGTTAAAATTTTCGCCATGACAGTACTTGCCGTGGTTAGATTTGCGCCAAAATCGGTCTCTGCTGAGGTCCTCGGTTTATTACGTAAGTACCCAAAATTCTAATTAATATATTCAAATTAATCGGAAACTTGGTTGTTATGAGTGATATAGTGGTTACCATACTCGAGCGCTATCCGGAACGCGCGGTTTCGATTTCCGTTCCAGGACGAAAAAATTCTCAAGTTTTCGGATAATATCTGACTTACCATCCATGTCATATTTACACCAAACAAATTAGTAAAATCATGAAATGCACTGATTACGATACGCTTTCCAACATACCAAGAATCATTACTCAAGTTATGAGGCTGTGGAATAAATCTCGCTCCTGTGTCCTGACCTTTGATCCCATTTCGATGATATTGAACAGAACCGGTTCAGTATACCTCCGGAACAACATGATAAAGTTTTGTCGCAATAGGAACATTTTTAGTAAAGTTATGACGATAATAACTGTGGAATAAATCTCGCTCTTGTTTCCTGACCTTTGACCCCATTTCGATTATATTCAACAGAACCGGTTCAGTATGCTTCCGGAACAACATGATAACGTTTTGACGCAATCTAAGCATTTTTACTTAAGTTATGACGCATAAGGGGCGGTGGAATTGATCCCGCTCCTACGTTCTGACCTTTGACCCCATTTCGCTCATTTTCAACATAGTTTGTCCCCAAGTGGTGCCCTACCACATACAAAAATTTCATCAAAATCAAACCATTTTTACGCAAGTTATGACGCATAAATGTAATGGAATGGATCCCGCTCCTGTGTCCTGACCTTTGACTCCATTTCGCCCATTTTCAATAGGGATCGTCCCCAGTTGGTCACCTAACACATACTAAAATTTCGTCGAAATCGAACCATTTTTACGCGAATTATCGTGCGGACGGACGAACAGACAGACAAAGCTGGAGCATATATACGCTTCTTCAACCTACGGTTGGAATGCGTAATAAACGGATTCAAGTCTTCAAAATTTGAGGTATATCCATTCATGGCAACGGGAAATCCCTTCTAGTAGTGCCTTCTTTCATCAGGATAATTCGCCATGCAATATTGGCCAGATTGTTCAAGAATGGTTCGTGGAACACGAGGAAGACTTCTAAGTATTGATCTAGCCTCAAATTCCCCAGACATCCAACCAATCGAGCATTTGTGGTTTGTGTTCGAACAGAAAATCCAATCTGCGGCGGCTCAACAACGTAGTTTAAGAGAGTTAAAGGATCTCCTGGTAACATGTTAGCACCAAATACCACAAGAGACCTTTAGAAATCTTGCAACGCCCATAACTCGCCAGGTAAGGGCGGTTTTGGCGGCACGTGAAGGTTCAATACTACATTACGCAGGTGGTCCTAACGTTTTGGTTTTTTGGTGTATTCTCTCTTTCTTTTCTTTCTTGAAATTGTTACTTCAAAACAATTAGTCTCACCAATATTACGATTTAGATATTTGTTTTTGCGCAGTGCTCGTAACCATCTGAATTTTTCGCATTTCAGAAATGCTAAAAATATATACACTGAAGAGCAATTGAATTAGAGATACCTATCTAGTAACGGGTAGCACCACCTTTCGCCATGATAACGGCGGCGATTCGTCTCGGCATGGACTCGACAAGACACCGGAAGCTTTGGGAAGCCATACGGATCCACGACCCCTGAACAAGCCCCCACAGTTCACGAAGATTTGATGGAGGGAGTTCAGAGCCTCGAACATCTCTCTCGATGGCATCCCAGATGTGCTCGATGGGATTGAGTTCAGGTGACCTAGCTGGCCAAGGAAGCTAGGTCACGTCGGTGGAGTGTTCATCCAACCATTCGGATACAATTCGGGAGAGATGGCACGGTGCATTGTCTTGTTGCAGGATGAGATCCCCAGTGGGATGTTGAAGACGCACAAACGGGAGCAAATGGTCGTCCAGGATATCCCGGTAACGTTGACGTGTGAAAGACGATGTCACACGTACCAGGGTTTCCATTTCAGTCCACATAAATAGTCCGCAGACGAGAATGCTATCCCCACGAGCTTGAAGACTACCCTACTGACAAGAAGGATCCATCACTTCATGTGGTTTGCGCCGTACTCGTATCCTGCCATCCGCATGTACCAACGTGAATCTCGACTCATCAGTCCAGGTAACATTTTCCCATATGTCTAGGATCCAGTGGCCATGTTCCGGCGCCCATGCTAATCTTTGCACCCTGTGATGTGCGGTCAGCAGCGGTACCCTCGTGGGACGATGGCTTCTGTACCCCATAGCGAGGAGATGGTCCTGGATGGTGTGGCTGCTTACACGTTTCTGAGCACCAGCGGTAAATTGACGAATGATTTCTTGAACTGTTGCCCGTCTACCCGCTTTTACAATGCGAGCTAGCCGACGATGACCCCGCTCATCCACACGCTGTTGTCCACGGCAGTTGGCCTTTCAGGGATGGTTTTACCGCATTCGATGTACTCACGGTGCACCCGTGACACAGTAGCTCGTGAGAAACCCAGTGCCTGCACGACTTCCGAAATGGAGTGAACCATTCGTCGGACCCCGACAATTTGTCCACGATCAAATGCGCTTAGATCCTTCGTCTTACCCATACTGCGTCCGACTCATACTGATTCCCGTCATATCACTCCTTATATTGTCGGATCGCTGCATACGGCATGTCGTTTCCGTTTACAGGGCCGCCTACAGCGCCACATTTGCATAACGCGAGCTGTCTCTAATTAAATTGCTCTTCAGTGTATATATATTATTTCACGTCTTCAAATGTTTTACTTTCAAAGGATCCTTTCATTTGCTTGTTGCTTTGAAAAACTCTTGGTAGTACACCTTTGCAAGTTCCATCAATTTTTAATCGATATTTTCAGGAAATCTTAGAAAAGCACTGACTGACTATTTTTCTCCAGCTGTCTCCCAGAAATCCCTGAGAGACTCTGTGCAGCCCCTTCTGCTCGTCATATATTCTGGTCACGTGGTGTCGACAATCGCCAGCCGTCAAAGGCGTTCCCACTGAGACATTTCACGGAACAAAACACAGCAGCTGCGAAGCCATCTGCTTCACCGAGAAGGCTTCCTTTTAACTTTCACTGGCGCATCCATTTTTCTCATTCTTGTGACCCTTGCGAACAGGGATCATTCGGTTGTGCTCTCGCAGGAGGCATTTTAATGAGAACCGAAGGATAGGTTAAAAAACCAGCAACATGGACTCTCACACCCTGTGAGAGACAGGAGAGACCTCTTTGTGCCATAAATTATGACTCAAATAGATCTGAGGGCAATGTGTTTTGCACTGAGTCCGAAGGAAGAGGTAAAAGTTCTTTATATGCTGTACAAACAGCACATTATTAGAACAGGAAAGGGTAACGTTTCGGGCAGTTTTGTCTTAGGCGAATCTAAAGTGGGATGACCAAGTTGAAGTTATTTTTGAGATCGCGAATAAAAGTTCTATCTAGAGTTTCGAGTCCCTAAAGGTTAAATTAATACTCTATTATTCATTGATTTATCCCTATTTGTCTTATTGTCTACTTGCTTGGGGCAGGATAACTAAAAGTGATATTAATAGAAATTTTCTTTTAAAAAAGGAATTTGTTCGTTTATTGAATCCATAGGAAAATCTGGAAGTCTTGTTTCGTCGTTATAAATTATTGATATTTGATAAATTATATAATTATAATTTGATGTTGTTAATGCATTAGCGTGTCTATGTTAATAAATATCTCAATCTAATAAATACTTCTTATCCTGCACATAGTTATGAATCTCGTGGTTATGCTAATTTTTTGATTCCTAAGGCTGGTTGGTACAACTGCGCAGTATTTTAATATCAATGCTCATTGGCTTGCTGCGGCTCGAAACAGTTTGCCGATTTATATAAAATCACTTGTTAGTTTTGCATCGTTTAAAAAAGAGCTAAAGGAATATTACGTTTATAGTTAAATTACATCCACTTCGATTATATTGTGTTGCGATAATGTGCATATAAGTTGAAGATATGTAAATTACTTGACCTTTTTAAGGTGGGAGGGGACAAGGGCTAGTCACAGAGGCTAACATTAGGCTTTTCCCATGGTTCCCTGCAACGTTGAACGATGAGTGTTTATATCATCATCATGATCATCATTGTCAACCATCATCAATTCACTGCTGGACGAAGGTCTCTCCAAGTCTCTTCCACAAGGGTCTGTCTTGTGCCAGTCTCCTCCATGTTACTCCCGCATACTTTTGAATTTCATCCACACATTTCACACGTGGTCTTCTTCTGGGTCTTTTCCTGTCCCTTGGAATCCAGTGTAAAATTTCGACTGTCCATCGATGGTCTGCCCTTCTGGCAATATGTCTAGCCCATTGCCATTTCAGGGATTTTACTCTGATCATGATGTCTTCCACTCTTGTCATTTTTCTGATCCACGAGTTCCTCTTCCTATCTCTCCTGGTTACACCAAGCATGCTCTTCTCCATGCTTCTTTGAGTTGTCTGTAGTCTTTGTATGTCTCTTTTAGTTAAGGTCCACGTCTCTGCACCATACGTAAGCACTGGAAGGATGCATTGATCAAACACTTTTTTTAAGACATAATGGCATATTGCTCTTGGAAATTATACTGTTTCTTCCAAACGCTCTCCAGGCAAGTTTTATACGCCGATTAATTTCTTCATCAATGTGACCCTCATCTGATATCTACTGTCCAAAGTAAATGTAGGTATTAGTTATCTCCAGCTTTTCCCCATCAATTGATAAATCTTCATTTTTTGTAAATGCCTTGTACATCACTTGTGTCTTCTGAAAGTTCATTTTTAATCCAACTTCTTTACTCTTGTCAGCAAGTTCCTGGGTCATACTCTGCAGCTCTGATGGGGTAGTTGCAAAAATGACTACGTCATCAGCAAAACGAAGGTGAGTTAGATAATCTCCATTAATCTTTATCCCTTTGTTTTCCCAGTTCAGTGATTGAAAGACATTTTTCAATGTGGCATTAAAGAGTTTGGGGGATATAGTGTCAGCTTGTCTCACTCCCTTTCCAATTTTTATGGGTGCTATATTCTCAAATAGCCGAATCTTTGCACTTGCATTTTCATAGATGTTAGTAATAATATTAATATATGCATCTTCTATACCGCAAGATTTATATATGTGTTTCTTAATTGTACATAATTTTCATTTGGGCTCTTTATATCTGTTTTATCAAGGATTTGTAGCATATGTTCGTAAATGCGTGTAACATGGCAAATAAATAAATACATTTTTCACAAAGGAAATACAGAGTCGAAGACAAAATGTAAAACCACGGACGGCCTGCTGTTAAAAGATACAAGATATGTGCAGTCGAACCTGTACATACGAAGTTGAAGATAGAGCGAAAAACTGCCGATATATGAGAACTTCGTTACCGTCCAGCAGATCTTTTAAAAATGAGCAATTTCTGGCATATTAACATTGTGTCAGTTCAAACCTTGTCAATCAGAAACTGTTCATCAATTAATCGAAGGTAAATAACACTTATTAATTAAAGGCTATAAGCTAGTAATAAACATATGGAGAGATCTGCAGTAGGCAAAACATTTAATTAATGTAGAAATTAAAGTAAACGCAAAAGTTTGAAATTTCACTTGTCACACTAATTTCGCTGTTTACACTCAAGTCAGAAGCATGAGTGAATTGCTGCCTGTTGTGCTTGTTATAATACCAGCAATTAACTTTTTTTTTCAAATTCCCTAACGCAGTGGTTGAGACATTTCTAGATGCAAAGTAAACTAAAAATTTCTAGACTTTAAATAGAAAATCTGTGCAAAATTGTTTTCTTTTCTGTGGTGATTTTCAACGTGCTACCTCAAATTCGTCGTATTTCGATTAACATTAGGAATTCATGTTGAGGGTAATTAAATTAGGCATTATGAAAATTTCGCCTTTAATTAATTCTCCTTAATTAAAATTCGTAATTTGCAGGCGTGCAGGAATTTTTTTTTTTTCGCCCCTACAATTTAAAACAGGGCAAAATTGCAGAACGGGGGCTATGAATTCTTTCTTTTATTTTTGGTTCTCCTGAAATACAACCGCAAATCCACCGAGAGGTAAGCGTGCCCAGGAAATATCCAGGTGTTCCAAAAAACGTTTCACTTCCAAAATTCCCAAACTCGCATAAGCCTGGATAAAATGCCACACGACCAGGAAAGGCAGCAAGGAGTCGTTGGCTGTAATTATTTCACTGGGCTCCTCGGTATTTTCAGAGGCACGGAAAGTCATAGAACTTCTCCTGGGCGTTTCCCCCAACAATACAGCGCGTCTGGAAAGCATTCACTTGACCAATGGTCAAAGAGCAAAGCTTGACGAATTTCAAACGTGACAACCTGGCAGTGCCGTTAAACTTAAAGGACTCAAGCGATAAAAGAGATGAATTTAGAATAGGGCGCGGTAACAAACACTTGATTGATCATCATTACATCTCCCTTCTTTCTTAGGTTCGTCAGCGTTGTTAATATCGCTTTTAGCACGTAATCAGTCAGAAAGAATTAGTGTCAATCATTCCCTCAAAAACCATTTTGAATATTAAAGCTAAGGGAAAAGTAACGGTTTTTGATGGGAAGGTTCACTCGCTCCAGCCGGGTTCGGCGCTATTCTCAGATAGCGAATATATTCCGTTCGAGCTGATTTCAGCTCATTTCGCTAACCTTGAATTAATTCGCTCCTTCCAGTTTAAAGAGTTAAACAGTGAAATTAAGGACATTTTTTTAAAAAATGCGGTGAGAGTAACACCATATTGAGTTGTGAAAGAAAAAGCCCAATAAGGACACGAATTAATTTTGGGGGAAACACCCTCAGTAGACAAATCATTAGACATAGGGGTGATGGGCAGTTGACATGGGTATCCACTGCGCAGAGTGGAATAGATCCAAATTGAACGCAGGTAATTAACAAGTGGACAGCAGGGCAATGTATCGCAATCAACAAATTTTAGTAAACGTGGTGGTCTCAGCGACTTTGACCGTGGACACACTGTTGGCGCAAGATACATAGCTTATTATATGGTATCTCGTAAGTGGTAAGAACCTTAGGGTTCCCGAGGAAAACCATATCAAGACTGTACCGCTAGTATACCGTCGAAGGACGTACCAGCGCCCATGGAGCAAGCTGTGGCCGCCCACACGCCCTTGATGACTGGGATAGACTATCCGGGCTCGTACGTACAGACCACATGGGTACGACGACGAAAATCACATGCAGGTCAAATGTCAAAGGTCCAAGCAGCGTCAGTGAGCGAATGGTACAGTGCTCGCTGCATAAGCTGAGCTACGGGAGCCGACGTCACACTCCTGTCCCATTGTTGACTGCTCAACAACGGATATTACATCTCACCTGGTTTCGGAAACTTCAAAACTGGACGCAGTGTCGCGTGGTCAGATGAATCCCGTTTCAGCTGCACCGAGCAGACGGGCAGGTGAAGCTGTGGCATCGACAGCATCAGGTCATGGCCCCGTCGTGCCAGGTCGGCTCCATTCAAAGAGGTGTTGGCAATGTGATGGTTTAAGGAGTCTTCTTATGGGACACATTGGGTTCCCTTGTATGTCTGGAGAGGCTCTTAACCGCTGCGCGCTACCAGTACGTGCTACACGCTTTAATGGGTTTTGCGCATCTTGTGGACGATGCTCTGTTTCAGCAGGACAATGCGTCGCCTCACCGGACAGCAAACACTCAGGGCATGGCTCGAGGAACACTCGTTTGAGTTTGAAACCATTCAGTGGCCCCCAAGGTCCCCGGATTTAAACCCTGTGGAAGCTGCCTGGGATTCCGTGGAGCGGAACATCTGATCCATGGATCCTGAACCGATGTCTAGGGTGGAGTTGTGGAAAATGCTGCAACAAGCATGTCCCACATTACCTCCGGAAACACTTTCCGGCATCTGGAGTTATTCGCGCTAGAGGAGGAGCAACACAATATTAGGTATGCATCTGTAACGGTTTGTCCACTGAGTGTATATACAAGATGCAAAGGAAAGTCCCTTTCGCCTGAAATAATTTGCGAACGGAGAGAGGTACAGTTATGCAAGTGAGATAAACGTATAGTAAAGCGACTACGTCCGATTGAATGCAACCGATAGCAGCCCCCCTAGTGGCGAAATGCGGAAGTTAGCGAATTGCAAATCAAAAACGAAAAGAAATAGAGCAAAATTTCCAATTACAAAGTTGTAGAGCATCAAATAATTAGTACAAAACGACATTTGTTTCACACGGGATCAGATAAATTGTCGCCTGAATACCCTAAAATGTCCAAAATCGATGCGCAACCTTTTTGTGTGAACGTTTGAAGGGAACAGACATAGGGGGCCGCTGGTGGCCTAGTGGGCAACGTTCGCGACTGTCGCGGAAAGGACCTCAGGTTCGATCCCAGGCAGGTACGAACGCTTGATCCACTAAATATCCGCCGTGCGTCGGATGGGCATGTTAAGCCGTCGGACCCCGGGTACTGCCCCCCCCCCCCCCGGTAATAAATAAGGGCGTCTTTCTCCCTCTTTCTACTCCGCTTCCGTGTCACTTTCCTATCGGACACTCTAGCCCAAATCTCCTAGCTTCCTATTTCTAAGGGTTGTTTAAGACCTGGGGTCAGACACTCCCTTCCTAAAATCCTCTACATTTGATCATGATCATGAACAGGCATAGGTATGAGCAAACACACACAATTTATTGCATAAATGCGTACTTATGTCAATACAGTTTGATGACGTCATACAAAACAGAAACAAAAAAGGCAAACTGGCGCACAGTGATAAAAAGTTAATGTCGAGTATGTTCGAAGAGCTCGCCATTGCCCACGATACACATTTGCATTCGTGAAAGTAACTCTGCATGCACATTCCTCAGCATGAAAGGCGTCACACTATTGCAAGCATCTGTAACACGATGCTTGCAATATATTCGCCGTAAATAAGCACCATCTCACAATATTGGGACAGAGTGAAGCTCGCCATTCTTACACAGCGTGCGTAGACCTAAACTTCTGATCAGGGTACATCCTGCTACTGGTTTTTATATCGTAGGTACGGTACAACGTCACAATCTGCATTTGCATACGGCTACATTTGCGAAATGTGAATATGCAGATTCGCATCGTCGCGCATCGATTTCGGACATTTTAGGGTATTCAGGCGACAATGTATCTTATCCGTGTGAAACAAATGTCGTTTTGTACTAATTAATTGATGCGCTACAACTTTGTAATTGGAAATTTTGCTCTATCTCTTTTCGTTTTCGATTTGCAATGGCTAACTTTCGCATTTCGCCACTAGGGGCGCTGCTATCGGTTGCATTCGATCGGGCGTAGTCGCTTCACTACACCGTTATCTCACTTGCATAACTGTACCTCTCTCCGTTCGCAAGTTATTTCAGGCTAAAGGGACTTTCTTATGCACCCTGTATATATACTCTATATTTTAACCGGTTTATGCATTCAAAACAAGACGAAAAGTTCAGACAATCAGCAACCAGAGTATAAATGAAACTGCTAGTAAAATTTCCATCGATCTTGACTGCTGTAAGACTTTCGGAATACAGCCTTCTGTGTGTACACTTCATAACATTTCATCATGACAAAAAATAATGTGTCGGACATTCATTCTTAAGTTTAGTAAGTTTCGTTATTTAACTCAAAATATGTTCTACGTTTGTGACGAAAAAATGATTGGAATTTCATGGACTGTTAGCCAAGACGCCGGGATAATAAGACATGTTTGGAAATTAATTTGAACGTTACAACTGCATAGAAAAACACTTCAGACAATTCTGTTCTTTGAAAGAAGTGAAAGGATACTGTCGATGTTGTGTTTCCAATTGATTGTGGAGTGCATTAGATTTGTTAAAGGACACTATTGCAAAAGTCAACATGGCGTTTGAAAGGTACTAATACCATTATTTCAGAATTTAGTATACAGGTGAGGGCATGAAGACGATCAGTCAAGTTGAGAGGTGTAAAAAATATAAATTCAAGAATCTAATGTGAACAAAAAAAATAAAAAACAAGAAGTGATAACAAAAGCAAAGTTCGATTTTTCGAATGTCACTCCATCAAGTAGTTCTAGAAGGCATGTATCAAAAATTCGTGTTAACACTTCCGAAGTAAAAAAGTAAAAGTTCTCAATATTTACACGATTCTTAAAAGCTGTAAAAGTTAAAATGCTTAAACAACATTATTTACAATTAAAAGACAAGATCTTTCGTAGCCGCGTCTGCCATATCCTCAGGTCTGCAGAGCCCCACAATTATATATATCCCAAGTGTTCAAAAGGCAAAGTAGTTGCCAGTTTACAAAGTAGCGTGTACTCACCCAAATCTGCATATTTCTGCGATCTCCGGTTAGGGTGGTGATGGTAAAACTCCGGATAAGTCTTTTCCAAACATTATATAGGCAAAAAGGTGTTTCCTCGTTACAGCTTCTTTCTCCGTAGTAGGCAATCCACAATGACTCCATAAATAATAAAGTCTGAAGACACATTAAAGGTGCCACAATAGTTGAACAGTCCCAGTCCGGAAGTTCGCCTGCATCTGGTTTTGTATCCCTACGCTTTGTTTGTACTCCTAACGACGAGTGTAAATGCGCTAACGGAAAAGTTCTGACCCTAAGAATATTCAGATGAATGCAAATGAAACAAGTAGGAGCACAGCGCGATGAGTAAAAGGATGGAATTTAATGCATGAAAGAAACGTAAGAATTGTGATGACATGAATGAATCTTTTGAATGTTTCAAAGTACAGAATCTTTTCCGAAAAAATTACAGGAAACGGCCGTAATTTTTGTGGTCACTGGTGAAATCCTCTACTACAGAAGCGTTGCAAATGAGATAGATGATGGATGGAGAAACTGTAGTGAATGAACCCTTGCTGAGTCTCGCAGTGACTGTGGTATCTATAAACATTAGGGTGGTCCTTAAAATACTATGAATCTTTTTTTTTTTTTCAACAATTTATATGCTCTGACCCCCCAAAAGTCTTCCTCGATGTAAAAAAATAATGTGTGTAAAATTTCTACCATTTTAATTAACATTCAGTGGTAGCTCAATATGCTCAAAGTTTTACTAGTGGTTGCACATATTGTACACCGCATTATTATACATCAATAAGTGCAGAAATACTGATTTATTAAATACTCTGAACAATTCTAAACACAAATCTTTATCTAAATTAATTAAGCCTATCAAAGACAACGGAACGTTATATCCACTTGAAGTAATATTCATTGTCAACACTGAGAAAATCGGTAAATCGCTTAAATCAGAGTTCCTTGTAACTTGACTCATCTGAGATTAAGATTTTTTCTCCTGCAGTCGGGATGACGACACCTGTGTTGTTCTACAACTTGTAATAAATGCTGTTTTTGGTCTTCATTCTCCGTTTTTTCTTTTTTTGAATGGAGGTTTAACGACCACCGTCAGCAACTCAAAGGACTATAAGCAGTTGCCCGTCCCTAATTTAAGGCCACTGGTTCCACGGAAAGGAGAGAACGAATGCCGTAAAAAAAAAACACAGCATCCATGCCACAACGGGATTCGAACCCGGACCCATCTCGGACGAATGATCAGGAGTCATGGCTTAGACCACTGCGCCATTGGGCTGGCCATTTCAGGATCAAAATATGAATAATCTCTTGGGATATTAAGGCAATTAAAGAAATTCTGAGTGTTTTGTGTCACAGAATCTTCAATCTTCATATCTCGAGAAATATTGCCACTCAGCTTGTTCGTCGACCCCGTCCTTTTCATTAAAGGACCGAAGCATAGCTTTTTTATTTTTTTGGACTTGTAGGCATGTTTTGTACACATGTAGACACGTTTTGTTTTCGTTTCGCAATTTCTTTCCAGCTTGAACTACTTTTCATGAAGTTTCTCCAATTTCTTGATACAATCCTGTTCACGGCGAATGGGAATACGGGGCTTTTCCCAAAACACAGCAGTTTCCTTAACAACAGCCCTACAACTCTCACGAATTTTCTTCTTCAATGTTTATATAGGTAAGCTTGTTTCTGGAACTCAACAGAATTTTCCAACTGTATGAAATAAAATTAAAAATAGGCATTACCTTATTTATGTGGAATATCTGATTGACATTTAAGTCAAATAAGACAAGAGAAGGTGAATGGAGAAGTCAGGTGACGGGGATAATACGGCAAGTGAATATTTCAACTGACTTGAGCCACCTCTAAATATAGTCAGATCAACAAATTTTGAAGATGACAATCCGATTTTTGGCGTAAGTGAATCCTGTGATGGTTATATTCAAATTGATCGGAAACTTGAAACCTGGTCGTTCTGGGTGGTGTAGTGGATAGCATACCCAGGCGTTTTCTGGGAGACGCGGGTTCGAGTCCCTATCCAGGGCAATGAAAATTTTCAAGTTTTCGGATATTATCTGATTTACCATCCTTGTCACATTTACGCCAAAAATCGGATTGTCATCTTCAAAATTTGTATTATATGGCGTAATCTCGTATTTCTTTCATGGTATAGTCAGATCTGTCTGGAACTTTACAAAAATATTTTTTACATGGTAGTACAACATAGGAGGGTCAGAAAACAACAGTTCAAAACTTATAAGGACCACCCTCATAAACATAGAAGGTTTTTCCTCTGCAAAATCAGACATACTTGCCGAATTGTGTGCTACTATGAAGTGTGATTTTCTTTGTGTTCAGGAAGTGCATCGAGGCTCTACGGATAGGCGTCGATTTGTTCCTGGACTAAAAGCTTATTTATGAAATACCCCATGAGCATTACGGAAGTGTCATCTTTTGTCATTTTGATTTTGTGATTATTGTCATTGATGTATTTGTGTTTTTATGGATGTAGAGTGCACGCTTCTGACACGAAATAAATAAACAAATCATGATCGCGGAGTACGGATAAAAATACGTATATAAACAGTACATACATCAATTTTTGAAAAAAAAACAAAATTACAAAATAGTAGATATCTTAACCAAACGACATTCACGGCACCGAAGAAGTGAGAACACCTTTTGAAGCGAAATTTAGCTAAGCAGAGCTTAATGAAGTAATCTTTCATTGAAGTCAATGAAAGATCAAGCAAAGCAAGAAAAGTGAGAATGAATGGCGAAGAACATACCGATCGATAGTCATTAGCGTTATCCAATTATGCAGCAGAAGGCTGCACAATCAGGACATCCAGCAGCGATTTAATTAAGAGTGGATACTTCCAACACCGAGAGTTTTTGTGTAACAGTTTATCATCAAGGGAAATGAAAGGAAAACCGCACACACGTCGACATTCAGCAGGTTTTTCGCACACCATGAACCACCATACGTAAGAAAGAACAACATAATGACCAGAAAAAGAAAGGGTAAGCCAGGAGTTTTGAGATCCTCAAATTTACGGTATTTTACATAACAAAGTTACGAGTAATGAACCGCCTAACTCCTGATAGCCTGGTTTACAACGTATAAGGCATAAACACAAAGGATTTTTCTCGTAAGAGATGGCCCCAAACTGTTCGCGAAAGAAAGCTTGTTCTAACCGAACTTCGACTAGCTATTCAAGAAGTGCAAAGGAATTTGAATGGCATAAATACACGGTAATTATGCACTTCGGTAGGAATTTTAAAAATTAATTGCCCTTGCTAAATTGTGTGTTTGAAGTTCAGACACATATACGCATGTCGTTCAAAAAGTAACGAGACTGACGTCATAGCGCCAAAACAAATCCGCGCAGCAAAATGTAGCTGCCTGTGTCGGAACACCTACAAGGTCAGTCACGTGACGACGCTTCGTTACAGCGCTCCGATACTTCAATCTTGTATTAGATGGCATAGAGTTCAGACGTGTTTCAGTAATCCAATATGGATTTAAAACTGGGGCAAAGAGCAGCTATAAAATTCTGGGTGTCTTTGAATAAAACCGACACAGAAACACAAGTACTGAATAAATATGGTGCTACTGGAAATCTACTTAATAGTGTAAAAGCCATGTATGCTGGCAGTACAGCTTGTGTACGAGTGAATGGTGTTTTATCAAAATGGTTCTCTGTTGGTGGAGGAGTCAGACAGGGTTGTGTAATGTCACCATGGCTGTTTAATATATTTATGGACGCATACCTTCGTGATTCCAAAATAGATAATACTAGTTTATGTCTTGGTGATATCTTCCGTGTGTGCAAATTACTGTATGCTGATGACACTGTCCTGTTGACAGAGAGCAAAAGTGAGTTACAGAGTATGCTGTCCCGAATGTACGGAGTTTGCATGAAATTCAAACAGTATAAATAAGAGAAAAACCAAAGTTATGGATTTTGAGAGAGGAACTGGTAGCACTGAATGTAATGTAAGTCTAAATGGCACAGTGATTGACAAGGAGAGTGAGTTTGTGTATTTAGGAAGCGTTTTTAACAGTGAGAACAAATTGGATGGTGAAATTAGTAGGCGAGTGAATTCTTCATTGAAAGCCATGGCTGCTGCTATGGGAAGTTTTCACAGGAATGATGGGTTCTCAAGAGAGTCCTGCATGGCTGCGTATGAAAGTGTAATTGTTCCTGCTCTGATGTATGGCAGTGAAACCTGGGTACTACAGAAGAAACATAGAAGTCGTTTGTGTGCTGCAGAAATGCAGGGTTTGTGGCATGACACGTTCTGATTGTGTAAGGAATGAAGATGTGTTGCAGTTGTGTAATGTGAAGCAAAATATTGTTAGCAAGGTGGAGACTAATATGCTTCGGTGGTTTGGCCATGTTGAAAGAATGAGCGATGAGATGCTTACTAAGAAAATCGTTTTAGCCCAAGTGGCAGGAAGGAAAGGCAGAGGAAGGCCAAGGAAGTCATGGGAGGATCAGATTCAGGAGTGTCTGCATGAGAAAAAGATTATGAGTATGAAGTATCGAAGATCTTGTGTACGGCGTGTGATGGATGTCAGTGAAGCCCGAGTTGTATGTCAAGATCGTTGTAAATGGAGAAGTTTGATACGGCAACAGTAGGTAAAAACTATCTGGTAGTTTGTATTTCTTTGTGGAGCTAACCTCTGAATCTCAGAGAATAGCTGGGTGATATGTATGTATGTATTGTATGTAGAAACGAACGAAATGATTAAAACAGCATTTAAGAATGTTGCTATGTCCCGTGCAAGAGTTTTTGAGTTGCACAAGAAATGTTTTAATGGTGAAGAGTGTCTGGAAGATGTGCCACGCTTCGGTAGGCCTTCAACATCGACTACTGAGGTTAGTGTCTATACCACTGTGGCAATTATGCGCGAAGACCGCTGAATGACCATCGAGGAGGTCACTGAAGGAATGCAGATGTCCGTTGGTTCCCGAAAACACCCAGAATATACGCAAACTGGTTGAATTTTGCATCAAGACAATGCCCCTGTACATCGTACTTTGCTTATCCAGCAATTTATTTAAGATCTAGGCAACGAAATGATAGCGCACCCTCCGTATTCACCTGACCTGGCGCCGTGTGACTTCCACCTATCGCCTCAAGTAAAAACACAACTTCGTGGGCGTCGGTTTGCATCAAATACTAAACTGATGGGTATCTCGAAGCAGATGTAGAGGAAAGTCTTCGAACACACTTTCCTGAAGTGGATAGAAAGGTACGGCCGGCACATCCAGGTACAGGGAGAATACTTCGAAAGTATGCAAGTGTAAGTATGTTTACTGCATTACACTTCTGCCTCGTGAAAATTAAGTCTCGTTACTTTTTGAACGATCCTCGTACAGAAGTACATATTTAATTATTTTTTTCAAGTGTTGAATATGTTTTGTCCTATCAAATAGAGCATCATCCTCCATGGACAAGGAAATGCCCTTTGACATCTAATTACTAGAGAATATTGGTAGCAGGGCCCACTCAAGGATGAATAAGTAATTTTGCGCATTGATGTTACCTTCACATTTTATAAGGACTGAACGACCAGTCGTCCATATGGCTCCCCATATGAGGATTGAAAAACTACCATATTTCACAGTTTATTCACTGTTAAAAATTGGTACTTAGAAATAAGTAAAATGTACTCGTTCTTGAGTACATTCTGGACTTATAATAGCCCCGAGTACTTGTGTCTCATTTTTAGAAAATACACACACTCATTTTTGAGTAAATACAGGGAATCAATTGTGAGTATATACAATATTTCTAATCTGAAATATATGTACTCATTATTGAGTGCATATATTTTTAATATATGTACTCAAAAAAATCAATATACTTCAAATATATGTGCTTTAATTTCATTCAGTTTCCAGCAGGGAACAGAAACTGGAGGAAGTTAGAGCGAATCTAGCGATTCTGACAGGATAGTTTGTAAGTGACAAAGAGCACGCTAGATGGAGCCACCGTACAATTGTACGATTTTGCAGATAGAATACAGAAAGAAATTAGGGCGGCTTAGGAATGAACACCTTTATATGTAACCTGGGGATTCCTACCCGAGGGCCGTCACTTAACGTGCTCGTCCGATGCACGGCGGATATTCAGCGATTGTTAGAAATTCACACCACCACGGTGATACCCCAGGTTCAAGCCTAATAGCTAGGTTTGAACCTGGGGTCCCTCCATCAGCAGTTTGAATCTCTAACCACTAGGCCATTCGCGGCTCGATTTCAAATTTCAGATCAGATCATATGTAGAGAATTTTAGGAAGGGAGTGTCTGACCCCAGGTCTTAAACAACCCTTAGAAATAGGAAGTTAGGAAATTTGTGCCCGATAGGAAAATGACACGGAAGCGAAGTAGAAAGGGGAGGGAGACGCCCTTATTTATTACCGGGGGGGGCAGTTCCCTGGACCCGACGGCCTAACGTGCCCATCCGACGCACGGCGGATATTTAGTGGTCGAGTGTTCGTACCTTCTTGGGATCTAACCCGCGGTCTCCTCCGTGGCAGTCACGAACGTTGACCACTAGGCAACCCGCTGCCCTGATTTGAAATTTGGAATACGTGTACTCCATACATACTCATTTATTCATACAATCAACTGGAAGTATATTATTCGATGGCACATCTGGGACAATAGATATACTCGTTGTCACATGCTGGGCAAATCGACCGCACAATTTTATGACAAATATAGTGATGAAGTGACAATATATTATTTATGAAATTGACACAAATATAGTTAATGTGAAAACGTACACAAAGATACTTTATGCATAATTAAATTACATGTGATCAGTGACTTTGTTGTACTAATTACTTATGTGTGCCACTTTACACATTTATTAAACAATTTCTCTTGAAATTTATAATATCTAAAATGAACTAATCATCATCATCATCATCATTGTCAACCATTATCAATCCACCGCTGGATGAAGGTCTTCCCAAGTTTCCTCCACAACGGTCTGTCTCGTGCCAGTCTCCTCCATGTCACTCCTGCAAACTTTCGAATTTCATTCACCCATCTCCCATGTGGTCTTCTTCTGGGTCTTTTCCTGTCCCTTGGAATCCAATCTAAAATTTCGGCTGTCCATCGATGGTCTGTCCTTCTGGCAGTATGCCCAGCCCATTGCCATTTCAGGGATTTAACTCTGATCATGATGTCTTCCACTCTTGTCATTTTTCGGATCCATGAGTTCCTCTTCTTATCTCTCCTGGTTACACCCAGCATGTACCTCTGCATGCTTCTTTGAGTTGTCTGCAGCCTTTGTATGTCTCTTTTAGTTAAGGTCCACGTCTCTGCACCATACGTAAGCACTGGAAGGATGCATTGATCAAACACTTTTCTTTTAAGACATAATGGCATATTGCTCTTGAAAATTATGCTGTTTCTTCCAAAAGCTCTCGAGGCAAGTTTTGTACGCCGATTAATTTCTTCATCAATGTGACCCTCACTTGATATCTGCTGTCCAAGATAAACGTACGTGTCTGTTATCTCTAGCTTTTCTCCATCAATCGATAAATCTTCATTTCTTGAAAAAGCATTGAACATCACTTTTGTCTTCTGAAAGTTCATTTTTAATCCCACTTCTTTACTCTTGTCAGCAAGTTCCTGGATCATACTCTGCAGCTCTGGTGGGGTAGTTGCAAAAATGACTACTAATACGAGATTATATTTATTGACGCATTTATTTGTTAGTACGCATGGTTACTTATATTCGAGCATGTCATGTACTCGTTTACGATACGATTGCACAGGGTGATTCATAAAGAAGTATACAGCTTCAACGCACTATAAAACAAGAACAATATAATATATTTTATGTTACCTGTAACAGAATTGTAGGGGAATGTTTCAAGTTTTTTAGAGACAGTCACAGATGTTCTATGTGTACACCTTTAGTCACACGTCGAGCCGGTAATCCATTTCCGCCCAAACGCGAGGTAGGATATCTAAATCAAGTGCAGTGATAGTGGCTGTGATACGCTGTTTCAGCTTTGCTAGATCAACAGAAGTATTTCGGAGGAAGAAACGAAGTTCGGATTTTCACGGACGACCATTTGCTAGGGTGTACCGCGACTACAAGAATTCCGGCAAAACCTCCAACCCCGATACCAGTGTGGCCGTAAAAACACATTGGGTGCGCGTGACCATCGTCGGCTGTCAAGAATCGTTTCACGCGATAGGCGTGCAACACTCTCGCAGGTATCATCGAAATTCAATGCTGGAGCTTCAACAAGCATCAGCGTCCGGACTGCGCAACGTACCCTGCACGATATGGGCTTTGGGAGCCGACGTCTAACTCGAGTCCCCATGATGGGTGCACCACACAAAGCTATGCGCCTCGCTTGGGCATGGCAACACCGCTACTGGACACTTGATAACTGGAAACAAGTAGCCTGGTCTGACCAGTCGCGTTTCCAACTGTACCGGGCAGATGGAAGGATTCGTGTGTGGCGCAAACCCCATGAAGCCATGGATCCCGCCTGTCAACAGGAAACTGTACCGGCTGGTGGGGGGGTCCGTAATGGTATGGGGTGTGTTTAGCTGGACTTCACTGGGACCTCTGGTACGTCTACAAACGTCTGTGACCGACCAACGCTATGTGCGCATCCTTTCTGACGAGATACAGCCGTTCACGTCCTGCATTAATGCTGATGGGTTTTGCCTGTTCCAAAAGAACAATGCACCTCCACACAAATGTCGGGACGCCACATTATGGTCAGAGGAGCATTCATCTGAGTTTCGAGTGTTGCCATCTCACCCAAGTCCCCAGATCTGAACGTGATAGAACACAATTGGGATGCCATGCAACGCGCTATCTAACACATAAACCTGAGACCTCAAAATACACCCGAATTGTGGAACGCTCTGCAGGAAGTATGGTGTGCATTGCCAACAGCATATTTCCAGAAGCTAAAGGAGTCCATGCTCCGTCGTATTTCTGCAGTCCTACGCCCCTTGGGGGACCTACCAAGTATTAGACTGGTGTACCAACTTTTCTGGCACTTCAGTGTATATGAAATTATGATGCGCAGCGTTGAGGAATATATCACACGCAAAAGAACCGATTGTAATTACATTTGTCAAAATAGTTTTACAAAGAGGAAATTTAAAACTGAATATACACTGCTGGCCACCCAAAATGCAACACCAAGAAGGACACGAGATAGCAAAGCCAGATTTACTGGACACATAACAACAGAAACAAAGATGAAACGATTGAGCTTACAGGCCCGTGCGACTTGCGGAACACGCAGACATCAATAGTTCGTGTGGCCCCCATGGCTGGCAATAACGGCCGCTACACGCCGCAGCATCGAACGAAAGAGGCTTTGGATGTGGGCTTGGGGTATGTCGGTCCAGGCTGCTTCCACACGTTTCCAGAGTTCATCAGGCGTAGCCGCGGGTGGTGCTTGCCGAACCACTCGGTTGCTGATCAGCGACCAGACGTATTCGATGTACGACATATTGGGAAAACAGGCGGGCCACGGCAGCAGTGACACCTGGTGGGACGTGAAGAATTGTTGCACGATGCGTGCCACGTGCGGGCGCGCAAATTGTCCTGTTCAAACGTGGCCGATGGCAGGTCCTGCAAGTAAGGGAGGACTACAGGCCCTAAAACGTCGGAGATGTAGCAGTGGCTCTTGAGTGTACCGGCGATGCGTACCAGAGGGGTGCGGGTGTCATACCCAATTGCGTCCCAAACCATAACGCCAGGCGACAGACCGGTATGGCGATGCATAATGCAGGTGTCATACAGTCTCTCGCCGCGGTGCCGTCACAAGCGGATCCGACCATCGTGGTGTTGCAGGCAAAAGCGGGATTCGTCGGAGAAGACATTGTAGTGACATTCCGTAGTCCAGGTGCGGCGTTCAACGGCCCACTGCCGCCGCACTCGCCGGTGGTGTAACGTCAATGGTAATCGGAGCATTCGGCGCCGTGCGACAAGTCCCCGCTACTGCAGACGACGTCGAGCGGTACGTGCTGATCCAGGTTGTTGCGCAACACACCCTAATTCCTGCGCTAACGTTCGTGACGTGGCGGTGCGAGTTGTCATTGCCCGCCGCACAACATGCCGGTCTACTCGTTTCGTAGTATGCCGCGGCTGCGGCAATCGCTCACGTCCGTTCGTCCGTCCCTCCTGCACCCACCGAATCTATACTCGCTTCACCGTGGCTGGATGTCGTCCCACACGGGCGCCGATGTCTCGGTACGATAAACCGATGTCGCGATAAGCCACTATTCGTCCTCTTCCGAACTCCGAAACGTGCTGGAATGACAGCCGTATTCTGCGACGAGTCATCAGGAAGCTTCCCACGCACAGGTCCGGCAGCACAATACACCTCCAGTACTTACACCCCGCCGTCTGCGCACCCTTCTAAAAGTGCTTCTCGGTGGCGTGCCGGGCGCTAATGCAAATCGTTGGATGTCTGCAACGCTAATCGTTGGATGTCTTCTCGCGGGCGACGCATGCTGCTAATTTCAGGCCAAACGGATGCTTCATTCTTGGTGTTGCATTTTAGGTGGCCAGCAGTGTATATACATTTACGCTCCCTAGTGGGAAAACTTTGCATCTTACAAAAAATACATGTAAATTTTAGCTCATAGTGAAGAATTATTGATCGCTAAAATAATACTTTTCAGTTCGATTTTTGAAACAATAATCAGATGACACGACAAGCAAAGATAAGTTTGCGGCACATAGTGGGAAAACTGTGCATAAAACAGATTTGAAATGCACAAGTCGCCATAATGGTAAATTCTATGAAAATAATTTTTTAAATCCAACTTGTAGAAACCGATCTATATAAACTCTGTAGACAATATATTTGGCAGTTTACCCGAGCATCGCCCGCGCAGAGTGAAACAGAAAATCAAACGCAGGCTATAAATAGGCGGAAAGCATTGCTTTCCAACAGTGCGCAGCAATCAGCGAACATAGGTAAACGTGGTAATCTGAGCGCCTTCGATCGTGGCGACGCAGAACAGATGGGTCATTCTGCGGCCCAAGTGGTAAGAACCCTAAGGTTCCCGACGAGAACAGTATCAAGGGTGTACCACGAGTATACCATCGACGGACATATCAGCGCCCCCCAGAGACTAAGAGGTAGCCGACCACACGCAACTGATGACCGTAGTCGACGTAGACTATCCAGGCTCGTACAGACCGGCCGCTGAACAACGGTGCTGCAGACTGCATCCAGATTAAATGTCAAATGCCCAAGCAGCGTCAGCGAGAAAACGGTATGAAGCATGCTGCATACCCTGGGCTATGCAGCGTGCTCCATACCGTTGAAAGTACATCATCGGAAACTATGCAGCGTGCTCCATACCGTTGACAGTACATCATCGGAAACTACGCAGCGTGCTTCATACGTTGACAGTACATCATCGGAAACTATGCAGCGTGCTCCATACCGTTGACAGTACATCATCGGAAACTATGCAGAGTGTTCCATACCGTTTACAGTACATCATCGGAAACTATGCAGCGTGCTTCATACGTTGACAGTACATCATCGGAAACTATGCAGCGTGCTCCATACCGTTGACAGTACATCATCGGAAACTACGCAGCGTGCTCCATACCGTTGACAGTACATCATCGTAAACTATGCAGCGTGCTCCATACCGTTGACAGTACATCATCGGAAACTACGCAGCGTGCTCCATACCGTTGACAGTACATCATCGGAAACTATTCAGCGTGCTCCATACCGTTGACAGTACATCATCGGAAACTATGCAGCGTGATC
This sequence comes from Macrothele yani, assembly GCA_039090855.1. Classification (NCBI taxonomy): domain Eukaryota; kingdom Metazoa; phylum Arthropoda; class Arachnida; order Araneae; family Macrothelidae; genus Macrothele; species Macrothele yani. The sequence continues at coordinate 43,567,510 of CM077005.1, read as the reverse complement.
CATACCGTTGACAGTACATCATCGGAAACTATGCAGCGTGCTCCATACCGTCGACAGTACATCATCGGAAACTATGCGGCGTGCTGCATACCGTTGACAGTACATCATCGGAAACTATGCAGCGTGCTCCATACCGTCGACAGTACATCATCGGAAACTATGCAGCGTGCTCCATACCGTTGACAGTACATCATCGGAAACTATGCAGCGTGCTCCATACCGTCGACAGTACATCATCGGAAACTATGCAGCGTGCTCCATACCGTCGACAGTACATCATCGGAAACTATTCAGCGTGCTCCATACCGTTGACAGTACATAATCGGAAGCTATGCAGCGTGCTCCATACCGTCGACAGTACATCATCGGAAACTATGCGGCGTGCTCCATACCGTTGACAGTACATTATCGGAAACTATTCAGCGTGCTTCATACCGTTGACAGTACATCATCGGAAACTACGCTTCGGCTTGAGCCAGGAACATCAAAACTGGACATCCGCAGAGTGGCGCAGCGTCGTGTGATCAGATGAATCCCGTTTCCGCTGTACCGAGCGGACGGGAGGATGAGGGTGTGGCGGCGACAGCATTAAGCTATGGTCCCGTCACACCAGATCGGCTCTGTTCAAGGCTGTGATGGTTTGGGGAGCCCTTTCATGGGACACATTAGGTCACTTCGTGTGTCTGGAGAGGTCCTTTAACCACTGTTCGCTACCAGCATGTTCTAGCTAATCATCTACAAGCTTTCGTGGTATTCAAGCGTGCTGCGGTCAATGGTCTGCTTCAACAGAACATTGCACCGCCCCACCGGGCCGCAACCACCAAGGCATGGCTCGAAGAACACTCATCTGAGATTGCAGCTGTCCAGTCGGCCCAAAGATCTCCGGATTCAAACCCCGTGGAAGCTCTCTGGGATGTCATGGAGCGAAATATGAAATCCACGTATCCTGGATGGACGTCTAAGGCGGAGTTGTGGACAATGCTGCAACAGGAATGGCTGGCATTACCAACAGAAACCCTCCGGAATCTGATGGCGTAAATGCCTCGGCATGTGTAGGCTGTTGATTAGCAGCACAAGTTTTTGGTTTTAACTGTTTTTCTGTTGATTCTCTCTAGAGAGGCACCAACACACTATTAGGTAGGTATCTCTAATGTTTCGTCCATTGAGTGTATTGTCTTATGATGGATTGACAAAGTCATACACATTTTTTTATTATCTTCCAAAGACGGACTAAAAGAAAACCCGCAATTTATTTCCATGCCTATTTCGATATTTTTCCTGAATGTTGTATATCATGCGTAAAAAACTTCATACCTTGTAAAAAAATAATATCTCAAAATCAAGTGAACTGTAGCTTCACTTTTTATTGTACTCCGAACAGATGGCGTAAAGATAGGCGCCGTATTGTTAAGTTAAAGCGACATTCCATATTTCATTTTTATCCCCCTCTCCCCTCCCCCCATCCCCGAGAATTCGTGGATATCCTGAGCCGGTACATGTGTTCGAACGTTACAGATGGAGCTTGTTTCAAGACATGTCACTGAGAAATTCCGATATCTGCTTCTTCCGACACAATATCGATGTCAAGTATATAGTCGTGCACTTTGCAGATACAATGCAGGGGCCAGAGTTGACAGTTGTACAGAACATTTTCTTTTTTAGGATCATCAGAAGAGCTCCAGCAAAAGAATGCTCACGTGATTTTGTTTTAATGCTAAAAAATAAAAGGAAGAAAGAGAAGAAAAATGTCGGCGAGTCAGTTTTGTTTCACGGTGGAATTCTTCATTTTCCGTATATTCTTTTTCCGCTTGATGTCGTTTTCTGGTATCTATCGCTCTTCAGTTTGCAATATTTCACCCTTGCATATCTTACTTCGAAATTTCAAACGGAATACCACTTTCGTAAAGGTTTTTTTCCATGTGATATCATCACCAGCAAAAATTCCGTTCCATGAGGCAACTTCTTTCATTCTAAAATGTTTAGCTCTGACTTTAATATTTTAAATACAGAACTGAGACTACGAATACGTGCCTCGTGGCTCTGAAGCAACATTCAAAATAATTTCAATCAGAAATTTAGCTCTGCAATATAATCGAACATATAGTATATGGTACACTGCGTGATCACTGAATTATGACCACCTACCTAATTCATCATCATCATCATTGTCAACCATTATCAATCCACTGCTGGACGAAGGTCTCCCCAAGTTTCCTCCACAACGGTCTGTCTTGTGCCAGTCTCCTCCATGTCACTCCCGCATATTTACGAATTTCATCCACCCATCTCCCATGTGGTCTTTTTCTGGGTCTTTTCCTGTCCCTTGGAATCCAATCTAAAATTTCGGCTGTCCATCTATGGTCTGTCCTTCTGGCAGTATGTCCAGCCCATTGCCATTTCAGGGATTTAACTCTGATCATGATGTCTTCCACTCTCGTCATTTTTCGGATCCACGAGTTCCTCTTCTTATCTCTCCTGGTTATACCAAGCATGCACCTCTCCATACCTCTTTGAGTTGTCTGCAGCCTTTGTATGTCTCTTTTAGTTAAGGTCCACGTCTCTGCACCATACGTAAGCACTGGAAGGATGCATTGATCAAACACTTTTCTTTTAAGACATAATGGCATATTGCTCTTGAAAATTATGCTGTTTCTTCCAAAAGCTCTCCAGGCAAGTTTTGTACGCCGATTAATTTCTTCATCAATGTGACCCTCACTTGATATCTGCTGTCCAAGATAAACATACGTATCTGTTATCTCCAGTTTTTCTCCATCAATCGATAAATCTTCATTTCTTGTAAAAGCATTGAACATCACTTTTGTCTTCTGAAAGTTAATTTTTAATCCCACTTCTTTACTCTTGTCAGCAAGTTCCTGAATCATACTCTGCAGCTCTGATGGGGTAGTTGCAAAAATGACTACGGCATTTTTCGTGTAACGTATACTGCTAATTTACATATCCGATATTCCTCCGCGTTGTTTTCATGTAACCGTAACCGGTCGAGAGTGTAAAATGCGACACAGAAGTTTTCCCAACAGTCAAGCGCGCTTGCACGTCGGTAGGTGAAAGATGGCAAGCGATACCGCATTCGTTACGAATTTCATCAAGGATAAAGTGCTGCAAAAGCATGTGCATCGATCTGTTCTGGGGAAGAATATTGTACCGAAAAGCACATGTAAGTTTTTTCTTTAGACGGTTTAAAGCAAGTGACTTTGATGTTAGCGATCGAGAAACGTAGCTGCGCCCGCAGAAGGTTGCACATGAGGAACTGCAAGCATTGCAGGATGAAGATTCGTCTCAAACTCAAAAAGAACTAGCTGAACAACTGGGTGTAACTCAACAAACCATTTTCCAATCGTTTACGCGCAATGGGAAAAGGGTTCAGAAGGAAGGAAATGGGTGTCGCATGACCTGGGCCAGAGGGACAAGGATGAGAACGTGTCATGAAGTTTGAATCTGTTGAATAAACAACACAGAAAGTCTTTCCGGTAGAAAATAGTTACAGTGATGAAAAGTGGATATGGAACGACAATCGCAAATGCAAACAAGAAAGATGACACCAATTTTCGGGTGTAATAAGCACGTCTTTTGAATCGTTCTGACGCAAATTAAATTTATCAAAGACATTCAAAATCAATGGAACCGGTATGGAAAACAATAGTATCTGACGGAAGAAAGAACTTTTTTAATCGGGTTTTTAATTCCTCAGATATTGCTGTAAACGGAATCGTGAGCTTACGCCCTCTGGTTGCAGATTTGTGCGTTAAGAAAAACATGAATTTATATGAGGAAGATTTCACACCGGAAACGGCTCTCCAACACAGAAAGCATTTTTCAAATCGGACTCTTAGAAACAGAGATATCGACAAAAATAAGATGAGACTTTAACACCTTGGTGGGAAAACCATGCATTATTTTAGGAAGAAAGTATTCCAAAAGGTTTTTCCATATGAGCGGTATCGGTCCAAGAAAAAAAAATTTAGTCGAGTTTTCAGGAGCCCAGATTTTGCTACAAATATATCAGAAGCAGAAATTAAAACTTATACCCCCTGGTGACCAAACTATTCCTTACTAAACATTAGAAATTATGTGAAAAACATTTTCCATCAGGTCTTGTATGCGGTACATGAAGAATTTTTCAAATCGGAGTTTTAGAAGCAGAAAAAACGCAGAAAACGCAATTTACTTTGGTGCCCCCAAGCGGAAAGTCTATGATTTACTTAAGAATTTTGAATTTATAGGAAAAACATTTCGCATTGGAAACACTGTCCAACAATGAAGGAATTTTTCAAATCGGTCACCTAGAAGTAGAGATATTGACAAAAACAAGATATGCATCTACGCCCCCTGGCGTAGAAACCATGCATTATTTCAAGAAGAAAATGTTCCTAAAACGTTTGCCGACATGAGTAGTGTCAGTCAACAAACGTCTTTTTTTCAATCGAGATTTTGAAAGCTCATATTTTGCTGCAAATACAGCAAAGTGGAAATTAAGACTTACGCCACCTGGTGGACAAAGCATTTTTTACAAAAATTATAAATCATGTGCAAAGGATTTCCCGTCAGGAGCGGTATGGAATTTTTCAAATTGGATATTTAGAAGCAGAGATGTAGGGGGAGAAAGCGATTTACCTTTACGCTCCCTAACGGAAAGTCTATGAATTACTTGGAAATTTTGAAATTATATGAAAAACATGTCACACTGGAAACACTATCCAAAAAAGAAGGAATTTTTCAAATCGGACTCCTAGAAGTAGAGATATTGACAAAAATAAGATATACATGTACGCCCCTGGGGGAGAAACCATGCATTATTTCAAGAAGAAAATGTTCCTAAAACGTTTGTCGACAGGAGTAGTATCGGTCAACAAACGACTTTTTTTCAATCGAGATTTTGGAAGCTCATATTTTGCTGCAAATACATCAGAAGCGGAAATCAAGGTTTACGCCCCCTGGCGGCCAAACTATTTTTTTTACAAAAATTAGAAATTATGTGCAAACGATTTCCCATCAGGAGCTGTATCCGGTTCAGAAAGAATTTTTCAAATCGGAGATTTAGAAGCAGAGATATAGAGGGGAACCCAATGTACCTCTACGCCCCTTAGCGGAGAGTCTATGAATTACTTGAAAATTTTGAAATTATATGAAAAACGTGTCACTCTGAAACCACTATGCAACAAAGAAGGAATTTTTCAAATCGGACTCCTAGAAGTAGAGATATTGAAAAAAATAGAATATACATTTACGCCCCCTGGCGGAGAAACTGGAATATTTTAAGAATAAAATATTCCAAAAAAGGTTTATCGATGTGAGTGGCATCAGTCCACGAAATAATTTTTTCAATCGATATTTTAGAAGCTCAGATTTTATGGCAAATACATCAGAGGCAAAAATTAACACTTACGCCCCCTGGTGGCTAAAGTATTCTTTACCAAAAATTTGAAATTATATGCAAAAGATTTTCCGTCACGAATTGCATTCGCTGAAGCAAAAAGTTTTCAAATCGGAGTTTTAGAAGAAGAGTTATTGGGGAAAATGTAATTTACTTTTACGCCCCCTAGCAGAAAATCTATGCGTACTTTGAAAAAGTAACTATATCTAAAATACTTTCGACATAAATGGAATCGAAAGATAAAAGAATTTTTTCAATCGGATGTTTAGAAGCAAATATGTGGAATAAAACGTATTTTTGAATTCGACATCATCTGCATTTACGCCCTCTAGCGGCGAAATTGCACATCGTAAAAAAACGTAATAAAGGATCACCATTCCCATATTTCAAGCTTCCCAATGCAAAAAGAATTTTTCAAATCGGACTAATAGTTGCAGAGATAGCGTGGGTACAGACTGACGGGCGGACGAACTGACGGACGGACAAACCGGTAACATAAGCACGATATTTTTTTACAAAAGACGTGCTAAAAACACTGGGCAGACCCCGGTGAAGCAACGACTTCGACACCGAAACGCAATATTCACTCCAAGAAAGTTCTGCTGTGCATATGGTGGGATATGAAGGGTTGTGCTCTATTATGAACTATTAGAACAGGGTCAAATTCTTACTGCTAATCGCTACAAGAAACAATTGCTACGATTGACAAGCAACAATTGAAGGCAAAGGATTGCGTCCCGTGAAATTACTGCATGACAACGCTAGGCTGTATGTCGTGAAATCGTTCTAGGAAACATTATTGACGATTGGCTGGGAAGTTTCGGAGCACCCGTCGAATAGTCCGGACACAGCTCTTTCAGACAATCATCTGTCCGGATCGGTCCACCATGGTTAGTCTGCTGTACGGTTTCGGACACGCAACGAAGTGCAAAAATGGGTTCACGACTTGATCGCATCACACGACGAAGTATTCTTCATGGCTGGAATCCGTCAGCTGTCCGACCGATGGCGGAAGGTGATAGATAGTGACAGCGCATATTTTGATTCGTAAAGGTATTGTTGCTTTCTTTCAAATTGCATGCTGCGTTGTCTTAATTAACCCTTTAAGCGGCCGATGTTTCTGAATCAAAGGGTGTTCAAACTTTTCTAAGTTTTCCAACAGAAATTGTTTACACAGCGACTTGCTTCTACGAAAGCTACAAAAAACCGTCAACAGAACCGAACATAAACTCGTCGCTAGTGATAAGATCTCGCTTCTGTATTCTCTGTTCTGTGCTCCATGGCCCTAGTCGTGATGAGGAAGTGCTTGTTCCCGCGACAAAGACAACGTCCTACTGGATAGAAATAAGTGCCTCAAACATCTCTCTTTCTTTTCTTAGATTAGTCGACATTGTTATAGCCCTTTTAGAGGATAATCCGGTAGAAACTATTAGTGTCAAACACCCTCTTGAATGACCAATTCGAAAAACAAAGTGGTCATTTTGGGGTGGTCATTTAGTGCCAGTCATCCCCTAAATAGCCACTTTAAGAAGCTAAAGAGAAAGCATCGTTCTCTGACGAGCAATTTCACTCATTCCAGACGCATTCGACACACTTTTTAGACTACGAATATGCTCTTTCGAGCTGATTGCAGCCAATTTTGATAACCCCGAGTTAATTCGTTCCAGCCGGGTTAAAACGCTTTAAAACTTATTTGTACACCTATTAACTTCATTTTCCCCTCAGCTATCCGAAGTGCCATCGATTCAATAAGATGCAGGAAGCAGTTGAGAGATATGGCCAATCACGCTGTGAGTAATGAGGCCTTCAACGAATGTAGGATGTTATTGGTGTATCCAGATGCCAGATATGCCGTTCCATAGTGTCCCACAAGTGCTCTATGGGATTGATATCGAGGAAGTTCGGAGGCCAGTCGATATTCCGGAAGTCTGAACTGTGATCTTCATACCATTCCTGCACAACATTGGACCTGCAGCTCCACGCATTCTCATCTTGGAAGACAGTCGCCATTCGAGAAAAAGTGCAACAATGTTGGGTGTACAGCAAGCAATTCGCGATATTGGGCTCCAGTCGTACATTATTTCCACATGCACCAGGGTCTACGTTCTTTTCAGGTAATTTTTCCTAATTGGCTGAAAGCTTTCCTAATTGGCTGAAAGCTTTCCTAATTGGCTGAAAGCTCTTCAAGTAAACATGTTCCACACCATACAACCGCCCTCCACCGGCTTGCAGTGTGGAGACCATGCAGGATGGATCGAGTGCCTCATGTTCTTTGCTCCAAATATACACGACCATCCACGAAGTGGAGTCAAAATGCGACGCCTCAGACCAGCGCACTTTTTTCCAGTCATCTGACGCCCTACTTGCATGATGTTTGCACCAGGAGAGTCTTTTGCGCCGATGAACCGTGGTTAGGAGAGGATGTCGTCGGGGTCGTCTGCTGTTATAGCCCATACGTCCGAGTGTGCGACGCATGGTCATGACAGATACTGTTTCGGGTTGACCTCTGTTGTATTGGGCAGTCAACTTTTAAACAGTACTGCATCTGTAGGCCTATACCAGTCGTCGAACCCGGCTCACACCTCTCACATCAACATTTCGCTGTCCTGCGCAGTTTTACATCCGGCTCGTTGTTCGAAGCCAGTCTTTGAGTACGGAAGCTCGCGAATAACCACCCGTTCTGCTGTTTGGAAAATTGAGGCATCCGCTCTCCGAGCTCCCAGAATCTGTCCTTCCTCAAAGTCCGATAAATCCTCCCCTTTACCAATCAAGCTATAAATTTTACTACCCACTGTTCCACTCACACTTTGTATATGCTACGCCGGTCGACTAATCGCGCCCTCTCGGAAATCACGTGGTCAATCCACTTTTGATAAGGTGAACATAATTCAATGATCACTCGGCGTAATCGAAAATAGTATGGTGATTATGGATCTACAACAAGCTAAACACAAGCACTGAATTAGAAACCTTTATGCAGATGTACATAAAAGTTACTTACACTGTTAAAAATTTGTACTTAGAAATAAGTAAAATGTAGTCGTAATTGAGTACATTCTGGGCTTATAATAGCACCGAGTACTTGTGTATCATTTTCGGAAAAGATACGTACTCATTTTTGAGTACATACAGGGAATCAATTGTAAGTATATCTGGTATTTCTAATTTGAAATATATGTACTGATTTTTGAGTAAATATATGTACTAAAAAATCCGTATACTTCAAATACATGGGCTCTAACCTCATTCAGTTCCTGTGCCCTGCCCGAAAGGGCACGGGAACTGAAGGAAGTTAGAGGTAATCTAGTGATTCTGTCAGGATAGTTTGTGTGAGAGAGAGAGAGAGAGAGAGAGAGAAAGAGAGCACACTAGATGGAGCCACCGTACGATTTTGCGCACATAGAAGGCAGAGAGGAATTATGGGGGAGGGCTTAGGAACTTTAACCGGGGGATTCCTACCCGGGGGCCGTCACGTAACGTGCTCGTCCGATGCACGGCGGATATTCAGCGATTGTTAGAAATTCACACCACCATGAAGAAACCCCAGGTTTAAGCCTATCAGGCTAGGTTTGAACCTGGGGTTCCTTCCATCAGTAGTCTGAATCTCTAACTACTAAACCATCCGCGGCTCGATTTCAAATTCGGAACACGCGTATTCCATACATACTCATTTATTCATAGAATCAACTGGAAGTATATTATTCGATGGCACATCTGGGATAATAGATATATTCGTTGTTACATGCTGGACTGCACAATTTTATGACAAATATAGTGATGAAGCGACACTAAATTATTTATGACATTGGCACAAATATAGTTAATGTAAAAACGTATACAAAGATACTTTATGCATAATTAAATTGCTTGTGATCAGTGACTTTGTTGTACCAATTATTTATGTGTGTCACTTTACACATTTATTAAACAATTTCTCTTGAAATCTATAATATCGAAAATGAAGTAATACGAGATTATATTTATATTTATTGACGCAGTTATTTGTAAGTACGTATGGTTGAAGTAGGAAAAACGCAGCTGAAGTAGGAAACACTTGTAATGGCTCGGTTAATACCATAATTATCCGCAGAGAGTTGCCCAGTGTGGGTACTTATGGTAGAGCAGCGGCACATATACCACACATCAGTACCGTGAATGCAAAGCGCCGTTTGGAATGGTGTGTTTCCCATCGTTCCTGGACTGCGGGCGACTGGAAGGCCGTTCTTCGGAGAGAAAAGTCGGGCTTTTCAATCTTCCACTCTGATGGACGTGTTGGGATTTGGTGACAGCCCGGCGGACGATTATCGTTTGACCGTGTTCTTCCAACTGTTAAGTTCAACGGAAGCTTCATCATGGTAAGGAGCTGTCTTTGGTGGACGGGACTCGGCCCGTTGGTTATTATACCACAAACCATGAACTCTGAAGTGTACCTCGACGTTCTGGTTAATTCTGCCCTACCAACAATGTGGCAGTATTATGGAAATGACCGTTGTCTCTTCTAATACGATCGAGCTCCCTGCCACACTGCACAGGGTTGTGCAGGACTCGTTTCTTGAAAATGAGGCTGAATTGTTACACTGGCCTGCTCAGAGTCCTGATCTTAATCCCATAGAACACCTCTGAGATGAACTAGAGAGACGGATACCAAATCGACCATAACGGCCGCCTTCGCTCTCCACTCTGGCAGCAGATTTCGCAGGGCAAATAGCAAGCCATTTGTGTCCAGACCTACAGGAAGATGGTATGCTTCGACGTGTTGCCGGTGTCATACTGTACTAGGACAAGCCGCCAACGGTAACCGATAACTAGGGTACAGTTCGCAAATTTTGATCGAAGCTATTGCAAAATCGGAAGACGTCAAAACCTGATCATGCCAAAAAATTACGGTGATCGGATATGTCATGTCGTAGCTATGTCCGACGACTAATTGTCGCAAGTCTCGTACAGAGAGCAGATTTTTTTAATTATTTTTAAAATTGGTCAGTGTTTTAATGGTCATTATTTGTAGACGACACGGTCAATCACCATGATACCAACCCCATGTCACTCACCATGTCCTTCCCTTTCTCTGTGGCAAGTGTCACCGCGATCGACTGAAGATCTTCGGAGAAGATAGGTGTCAAACGACCCTTTCTCAAAACCCGGAAAACCCCTAAAAATGCAAGTTTTTTGACGATTATTCCTCAATGACACGCAACTTCGGGAATCGGAAGGCGTCAAAACCTGACCATGGATGATGTCCAGTTGCATGCAAAAAAAATCACGGTGATCGGATGTGTCATCTCGTACTTATGCCCGAACAAATTGTCTCGAGTCGCTCAACAAGCAAAATGTATACTAACTAATTACTATTGCGATTATAAGACCATTTGTCCCAAAATATTGTTGTGTCTGAATACTTTTGATAATATGGTGTATATCTCATGGTGTCTAACCTATTTTTTTCTTGCAATATATACCTATATACTGAACCTTCTGCTTTGTTGTGCGTACAAAAAAAAACGAAAAGAATTCACCGATCAAGCAAATCAAAATTCTTATCGTTTCACAGAAATCCTCCGTGTTGCAAAGAAATCACTTTAACAAGAAAAATGTTCAATTATTTTTAGTCAGTTATGAAGATACATCAAATTAGCATCTATACTCAAAGAAGACAAATGAAAAAACAGCGGAAGATATACACTAAAAATAATTGCGCGACACCAGTATCGAAACAATAATGGCGTTTACATAATGAATGAGATACCTATGCATCAAATGGATAGAAGAGAAACCCAAACTTGCATTACGATCTCACAAAAAAAAAAAAAAAAAAGAAATTATTAGCTTAAGAACACTCGAAAATAAAAGTATTTCCCTTTTTTTGAACTCGAGGAGACCTATGATCATGGAAACTCTTCAAAGAAACTGCTAGTTTCTTCTTTTCTTTTTCTTTAATGCACTTCTACTTTTAATGCCACGCATCCTTAGGCGACGCATTTGAAGTCTCCTAGAAAAGCCTGAAACACATCCTTCTTTCACTTCATTTTCCCCGAGTATTGACAAAAATGCACATAAAGAATCGAAGTGAAGTTCTATATTTCCTGATTTCTCTCTTTTTTTTTTAATCACTCCTCCCTCTTGTGTCGAAATAATACCATGTTGATACTGAAAAAGTGGCTAATTAATTTTTGCGGGAATTAGATTTCCCCGAAGGGCAAATTAAAAGAAACAAAGCTCTTTTTCAATTAATTTTACTTTAATTCATCCAGACATCGCGACAAAAAAACAATGTAGAAAGAGTTACGTTTTTTTAACCTTCATTAAGATGAAAAGCTTTAGAGATTTCCGAGAAGTTAGATATAACACTTGACGCACGACGAAAATATGAATAAGTAATAAGAAAAAGACTAACATTGGTGGTCTTAATTCACCTTATAGTTCATTTTTAAACAATGATTTTGCTGGTGACTCAGATACTATAAGAAAATAGAGCATATTTTCTTAATATTAGCTTTAGTAGCGATATTGTATATATATATATATATTTATTTATTTTACTTTTTTACAGTTCTCGACTTCTATTAGAAACGCAGTGTCGATTTGAAGCCTTTTTTAAATATCACTGGTCAACAAATTTTGACTTTTTTTTTTTTTTGTTATGGTTACCAAAAAATTATTTCTTTGTGTATTTTGGGCCGCTGATCATGAAAATGATGATAACATTGACATATTGGCGATACTTTTGAAAAATCAAATAAGATATCTATTATTTGCAGGACATTAGGATACATATATATAAGGTAAATAAAGGTTACACATAAATTTACAAAACACCATTTTAAAATCCATAGCGCCAGAAGCTGATTATAGCAAAAATCAAAAACCATAATGCAAAAACTAGAACAAAATTATCTTCTTTCGGCTTTCCGAATCAGTTTTCGTTTAGAATTTTTTTCCAGTTTTTGCATTATATCATCATTCATCATCAGCATTGTCAACCATTATGAATCCACTGCTGGACGAAGGTCTCCCCAAGTTTCTTCCAAAACGGTCTGTCATGTGCCAGTCTTCCTTCATGTTATTCCCACATACTTTCGAATTTTTATCCACTCATCTCCCATGTGGTCTTTATAAATTTGAGACCTGAAAACCCAAACGCGCAACAGCAGCAGAGAGGAATTCTCAGAAAAACACCCACAACAGGAAGAAGCATTTTCAATATATATATATATACGTATAATATATTGACAAAAGTCACCGGACACCCCTTCAAAAGCAAATAAATGGATCCGCTGCGTTGTTTAGATGCGCGGTACAGCTGCAAAAGCTATAAAAACAAGGCTGCAGCTGACTGCGATGATATCGCACTGTGAGGTTGAGTGAAAATGTCGAGGAGGGAGAGAACTGACTTTGAGAAAAGAAAGATCGTTGGGTGTTATATTAATAGGTTGTCCATAAGAGAAACCGAGAGGCGTTTAAACATACCCAAGTCAACTGTTTTGGATGTACTGAATAAGTGGAAGACATGTGGCGGGCCTGAAGCAGCAAAACGTACCGGCAGACCAAAGAAAATTAATGACAGAGGACATCGAAGCCTCAGGAGAGTCGTTACAGCTAATAGAAGGAGTACTTCACAAGACCTCAGTGTACAGGTGAATAAAATTGTTGGAACCTCGGTATGTACACGCACCATTCGCAGAGAACTTCATTCCGTGGGTTACCGTGGTCGCGCGGCTGCTCATAAGTCTTTCATCTCCACTCGGAATGCTACTCGTCGTTTAACATGGTTTAAAGAACATTTATCGTGGCCCGTAGATCAATGGAAACGGGCCCTGTGGACTGATGAATCCAGATACACGATCCATCAGTGATGGCCGTGTGTGGGTATAGCGGCAGCCGGTGGAAAGTTATTTACCAAGTTTTCTGTTTCTACGGTCAAGTTTGGAGCTGGCAGTGTACTCATGTGGAGGTGTTTTTCGTGGTATGGTCCCGGCCCATTGGTTATCGTGGACAAACCTGTTAACCAGCACGTCTACCTTGATATTCAGGACAATTATGCTTTACCAACTCTGTGGCAATACTATGGAACCGAGCCTTGTTGGTACCAGCAGGATAATGCACCGAGCCACAAAGCAAAGACTGTTACGGCGTGGGTTTACGATAATTCCGTATCGTATGTGAACTGGACAGCACAGAGCCCTGATTTTAATTCCATAGGTGCTCTATGGGAAGAATTAGAGCGCCGCATAAAATGTTTGGAACCAAGGCCTACTACTAAGCAACAGTTAGCGGCAGCATTATGTACTGAATGGAAGTGTATACCTATTGCTGTGTTCCAAAACCTTGTCGAAAGTATGTCTCGAAGGTTCAGTGCATGCATTAAGGCCAAAGGTGGACGGACACCCTACTAATGTATGTCAATAAATGCTATGTTGTGTTTCTCCTCTAGGTGTCCGGTGACGTTTGTCAATATAGTGTGTATCTACACCATTAAAGATCCTACTATAAGACCAGAAGGTAACAAACCCATAAAACATTGAAAAAATCAGCACGACCATGATTCAGGAACAACGCATTGTAGACACTATGCGTAGTTTCCGAATGCCACACCCACATCTCAAACTAAGTATATATAGGCCATTCTCATCAGGGGAAGACTGGCCTTAGGTAACCTTTCAAAACAGGCAATAGCTAGAACACACTATTAGTCGCCTGTGTGCTCCCTAGGTTACCTGGAGAAATCCAAAAAAGTGCAGCCCTCAAATGTATTTTCAAAACCAAGCTGCTGCGATCATTGAAGCACTGAACCTCACAGCCAGCATGATCACTGAGGCACTGTACCTCACAGCCTGCATGATTACTGAAGCATTGTACCTCACAGCCTGCATGATCACTGAAGCACTGTATCTCACAGCCTGCATGATCACTGAAGCACTGTACCTCACAGCCTGCAGGATCACTGAAGCACTGTACCTCACAGCCTGCAGATCACTGAAGCACTGTACTCGCAGCCTGCATGATAACTGAAGCACTGTACCTCACAGCCTGCATGATAACTGAAGCACTGTACCTCACAGCCTGCATGATCACTGAAGCACTGTACCTCACAGCCTGCAGGATCACCGAAGCACTGTACCTCACAGCCTGCAGGATCACTGAAGCGCTGTACCTCACAGCCTGCATGATCACTGAAGCACTGTACCTCACAGCCTGAAGGATCACTGAAGCACTGTACCTCACAGCCTGAAGGATCACTGAAGCACTGTAATCACAGCCTGCATGATAACTGAAGCACTGTACCTCACAGCCAGCATGCCGTAATAAAACAATCACTACATCGTGCAAAGCAACCAGTTTCTCAAGCACACACTTCCTCTAACATCAGCACAAGGATATTCAAGAAGTAAAGGTGACTAAACTACTGTAGTTAGATATGTAAATGTTTTTTTTTTATACAGAATAGGATAGCAGTCACAGATGAAGTATAGAATAGATGTTGCCATTTGTGTTAGTATAAATCTTCAAGGGATCTTTCATGCAGTACTTTAGAAAAAAGAAAATATCTTAACTTTGTCAGATCACGGATTAGTAACTTGAGCCATGTCCATGTGTTTGTGCTTAGCAAAATATTTTTTTAGCACTAGAGCAATTCATGAGCTGTCGAATTGCTCTAGTGCTAAAAAATATTCATCAACTTACCTGTCTCAAATGCGGCTTCTTTTTGACTTTCGCTTGTATTCAATTTCTGGAGATTCTCTTTTTAATATCCAATAATAATCAGCTAACATGGCGGAACTCCATTTACAATTATATATCCCTGCTCCATCGCCGAGATGTCCTGATGGAAGCGCTCACTATGTTCGCCACTAACTGCTACACAGTTTGATCGACGTGTGAATGCAAGAAGTGTATTTTCAAGGACATGTTGCACTTAATTTCTTTATAAGAATTTATGAGATCTCCTACAAGCTCCCTGAAGTTTACTGCTTTAGCATTTTCCAGAAGACTAGTTAAAACACATCGATAGGATTTCCATGCTATTTTCTCCCTTTCATTGAGCACACATTCAAAATGAGCATCTTTGAAAACTTGTCTTATTTGTGGACCAATGAAAAGTCCTGCTAAAATCTTCTCTGCACTAAGTCTCGGAAATTTCTTGCGCAAATACACTCACGGACAATGAAATTTGCGCACCTATAAGAAAACATGCTACAACCGCGAAACTTTGCAAATAGTTAGAGTGCGTGCTGGTATGCAAATGGTCCACGTTTGGTGCGAGTGCGCATGATCGCACACCCTGTAGTGGGGCTGCAAGCACGACGAATCGGCAGCCTAATAAACCGGTGTGAAGGTGATGTCCCATGAAAGCAAAAAGCACCAGCGGACGCAAACAAGAGTACAGAGTGACAAGAATGACGGATAAACGCCAGAGACGTCGATTTACGCAACGCACGGAGTTTGAGAGAGGCCGGATCATCGGGCTAAAAACCGAAGAGTTGTCGGAGCGCCGTATAGTCCGCCACGTGAATCGTTCTGACCATACCATCCAACTGTGTTGGGAGACACACGGCTCGTGTTGCCCAGGACTGCCTATGTCATGTCCAGACGCTTCCATGGCCTGCCTGCTCCCCAGACATGTCCCCTATCGAACATGTGTGGGACCAGTAGAAACGCCGGCTGTAGCTTAGCCGCACGGTCCGGGATTTGGAGCACACCGTCCAACACGTGTGGGGCCAGTCTGCTGCAGGACAACATCAGTCGTCAGTTCGCCTCCATGCCGGACCTTATTGCAGCATGTATCGGCGCACGAGGCGGTGCGACGCGCTATTGAAGATGACCGGACTGCGCGTCACAGATCCCTCTGTAATTGTCCTGCAGTCCTGTTTTTGCCATCATGGGTATCATTCATCTGTATCATTACGTCATTAAAATTTCAGTTCAATCCAATGCTTCCTTCTTGGTGAGCAAATTTCATTGTATGTGAGCGTATGTGAATGAAAGTCCATTCATATACCCCCAGTTTTGTGTGTAGTGTTTGTAGCAAAACTTTACTTTGTTCTTTCGGGAGGGGGGGGAGAAGTTTCAGATGATACATTCTTACTACTGGGCGTTAATGATTTTTTGCTTAAGCCAATTTCGCTCTTTGTAATGGGTTTCTGTTGCACGGCTATCCCATTCACCGAGTGACAAAGCAAAAATAATTGGTGTAACCCTTTTGTAATCCTAACAGAATGGCGATCACCTTTAAATGATCACATATTTGCCACTCATACTTCTGATAGTGTACACCTAAGAGGATACTTTTTATGTTTGCATATGATTCTTTTGTGTGGACTGCATATGCTATAAGGATTGAAGGAAACTTACACTGAAGTGTCAGAGAAACTAGGGTACCTTTCTAATACCACGTTCGTCCTCCTCGCGATCGGATAACGGCAGAAACGCGACGAGGCATGGACTTCACGAGCTCTCTGTAGTACAGTGGAGACAAGGCACACCATACTTCCTGAAGAGCGTCCCACAGTACCGTAATATTGGCCGGTGGGGGTTATTGGCATTGACAGCACGTTGAACAGTATCCCCAAAACTGTTCGATGGCGTTTAAATCCGGCGAGCGAGGGGGCCAGGTGAGGATACCAAACTCCGTGGAATGATCTTCCAGCCACAATCGAGGCGACTGTGGACGTGTGCGCTTGCGTGCTATCGTATTAAAAAAAGGCAGCACCAGTCTGAGTTGTTATATGACATGAATGGGTTCAAATGATCTCCAAGGATGGTTATGTGGCTTCCACCCATTACGGAGGTCTGCAGACGTACACTGGTGTGCAAAAATCAAGGACGAAGAGGAGAAATTACCATAACAGCGGAACGAGCAGGCAGAACGGACCGAAATACCACTCAAGAGATAGACTAGGATCCAGTACAGTAAGGCATGCGCATATATGCAGCATGACGTGGCGGGGAGGGGGTGCGGCGGAAGGGCATAAAAGTACACGGGCGGTGTACGCTCAGCAATTCGGTGACACCTATTGCACGGTGTACATCGGTTTGAACGACGTCGAGTTGCTGCCACCGTGTGATATGGTCAACAGGCAATCCAGTAGACGACATCTGGATGACTTTACCCGAGGTCGCGTCATTAGGAAGTTCGGAGAAAGTCGAAGTGCGAATAATGTGGCCGAGGAGTTCGGGATCGCTCACAGCATCGTTTCACGAGGTTAGAGAGCATTTCAAACGACAGGAACAGCTGTCCGAGAGTTTAGCAGTGGTCGTCCACGAGCAACCACGGGGGCGGACGACCGGTATATTGTCCTACAGGCGAGAAGAGACAGACGTCAGACAGCGGGAGAAATCGCAAGGCACATGCAACAGACAACTGGACGTCCGTTATCACGTATTACCGTGGCCAGGAGGCTGCACAAAGGTAGTCTATTTGCAAGACGACCAGTACGGTGTGTGCCATTAACGCCTGCCCATCGGAGACGGCGGTTTCTATGGTGCCAGGAACCCAAGAACTGGTCACATCACCCACGGGGTCGAGTTCTCTTTACAGATGAGAGCGGATTTAGTCTGACGAGCGATTCTGGACGTATACAGATCTGCAGAGAGCAGAGAACACGCAATCACACCTCCAACATCATCGAAAGGGACCGGTTTGTAGGTGGCAGAATTCTCGTTTGGGGCGGTATCATGCTTGGTAGCCGTACTGACCTCCATATCTTCCAAGTAGGTTCAGTCACTGGTGTCCGCTATTGTACCGAGGATCTTCTGCCTCACGTGCGTCTGTTTAGAGGTGCTGTGGGTCCTGAGTTCCTCTTCATGGACGACAACGCTACACCTAATCGTACAAGGCTGTCGCAGAGCTTTTGGAGAGTGAAGATATTCAACTCATGGATTGGCCTGCAAGGTCCCCGGACCTAAATCCAATCGAAAACGTGTGGGACCTTCTCGGGAGACGCTTGGCGGCATGTCACCAGCCGCCAGCAACGACTCCGCAGCTGCGATTGGCGCTACAAGAGGAATGGGCCGCGATGCCTCAACAGCTCCTTGACAACACCGTCCTCAGTATGGACAGACGTTGTAAATCCTGCAACACAGTCAGGAGTGATCATATCCCCTACTAAAGACTGGATGTTTCCTGTCAGCCGCCTGTCACATGGACGTTTCTGTCTTCTGTCCAGTTGTCTCAAAGCTATCTTTTCAATAAAGTGCCTTTGTATCCTTTGGATTCCTTGTTTGGACGGTTTTGCTCACTTGTCCGATATTCGTACGTCTTGGGGATCTTATGGTATGATTTGAGTC
This sequence comes from Macrothele yani, assembly GCA_039090855.1. NCBI lineage: Eukaryota > Metazoa > Arthropoda > Arachnida > Araneae > Macrothelidae > Macrothele > Macrothele yani. The sequence goes on along the minus strand of CM077005.1, from coordinate 43,548,834 downwards.
GATGTGGAGCACTTCTGCATGACGTTACATTCGAAGAACCGTCTCGTCCTTAATTTTTGCACGCCAGTGTATGATGGGTCCTAATGAGTGCGAGCTGAAAACACCCTACACGATAACAGATCCATCGCTGTGCTGCATTGTCCCTTGTAGGCATGTGGGATCCATTGCCTCGAAGGGTTGTCGCCACACAAGGAATCAGCCATCTGCCTGAAACAGTTGGTACCGCGATTCAACGGACGAGGCTGAACGTTTTCAGTCATGTTGGGTTCAGTTGCTGTGTGTCCGATCCCAGGGGAGGCGCCCAAGCTTGTGTCATCGGGTCAGCAATGGCGCCCGGGTGGGCCGTCGGCTCCGGAACCCCATAGAACATAGGGAACGTTGCACTGTCTGAACGCTGATGCTAGCACTAGTCCCAGCGTTGAACCGCGCTGTGATTTGCGGCAATGTTGCACGCTGGGCGGATGTTACGATTTGCACGACGGGCAGATGTCACGATTTGCACGCCAGGCGGATGTCACGATTTGCACGCCCAAGCGGATTTCACGATTTGCACGCCAGGCGGATGTCACGATTTGCACGACGGGCAGATGTCTCGATTTGCACGACGCGCAGATGTCACGATTTGCACGACGGGCGGATGTCACGATTTGCACGACGGGCAGGTGTCACGATTTGCACGACGAGCGGATGTCACGATTTGCACGACGGGCAGATGTCACGATTTGCACGACGGGCAGATGTCACGATTTGCACGACGGGCGGATGTCACGATTTGCACGACGGGCGGATGTCACGATTTGCACGACGGGCGAATGTCACGATTTGCACGACGGGCGGATGTCACAATTTACACGCCGGGCGGATGATACGATTTGCACCCCGGACGGATGTTTGGATGCGTGCTACATCATGCAACTCTCCACGATCGCCCAGGGAATTTCTACGACCACACCGGTGTCGCACTATGGATGTTCTCCCTGAGTTTGTGTATTCCAGATGCATTCTTGAAATTGTTAATTCCTGATAGGTTGCCATCTGAACTGCAAATAAGGTGCGTCGCATAAATATAGAGACAGTCGACGTTTCGCCGTGAACGCAATGCGAATATAGGTAGGAAGCTGAAGTGGTACCTAATTAGACATAACCCTACAACAAACGTTTCGATCCGTCGAGATGACCGGATTTGTGTCAAAAGAACACCACAAAGTGAAATAGTGTAATTTTAGGTGTCTCATATATATAAAGACAACTATGTAAAGTAGCCACAGGCAAATGAGATGTACAAATTAGCATGTTGTACACACGCGCATGGGCCGTAACTCAGTCCAGCCTACAAAAGACAGCGCACTTGCCGTCAGACATTCATTTGCTGGTGAGGAGGTGCAGAAGATTTGGAGACTGAGAGCAAATGGATTTCCTGTAGCGAAAATTTGTAAAGCCATGAGGAGGAGTAGGGCAGTCATTTATAAGACTTTATCGAAACGCGGTGCGTTAACTGCCAGAAGACGGCCTGAAAGTCCTCGATTAACAACCAATTTAGTTGATAGTGCCATCATGCGTTTAGTTTCATCCCAAAGGTTATCACTACGTCAAGTTTCTCAGACTGTTGGTGTCACCGTCTCAAAGGACACAGTTCATCGACGAATCAAGGAAAGCCGCAACACTGTAGATTGTTATGGGCAAACAGTCACATGCACTGCACGGACGAGTGGATCACAACTATTTTCTCCGATGTACGGCCTTGACGGTTGGAAATGCTATAGGCATGAATTATGACGCGAGCCACGCACCTTCTTCAGCAGACAGAAAGGAGGAGGATCTGTGATGGTCTGGGGACCTCTTGTGTTCAATGGGACAACGGATATCGCTTTTCTGCAAGGCAGGCAAAACTTCGAAACGTATCAGGACATACTCAGCAGCCACTTTTTACCGTTTGCCGAAACTCTAGCGGGTGTTGATTATCTGTTCCAGCAAGACAATGCCTCTATCCATCGGTCTCCATCAACGAAAATCTTGTTTAACACTCATCATGTGACCGTAATGGATTCGCCAGCACTCAGTCCAGATATGAACCCTATCGATAACTTCTGAAGTATCCTCGCTCGTGATGTGTATGCGAATGGACAGCTGTTCTCAAGTGTGGTGGCATTGAAAGAGCAGATTGGACGAAGCTGGTACGCACTCCGTCCAGAACACTTACATCACTTGGTGGACAGCATGCCCAATCGGGTTTTCAGTGTTACTCGGAACAACGGCTCCACTATTTGTACCAGAGGTGCTCATAACTAGTAAGTCTTTATGTTTTTGAGACAGCGTATTCTTGTTTTTTTCTTATACTTGGCGTTGTAATTGTTACGTTTCCATCAAACAATTGTGTAGCTGCGTGTCCTATGCTATTTTTGCAATAAATATAAGGTGTGCATTTCAGCTCGTTGTTGTTTCTTTTTTATTCGAGAATTTATTCTGTCTCTATAGTTATGGGACACACTATACTACTACTTGAGCTAGCGGAGATATCTGCCTCGATGTATGCGTCATTTGCGGACGATACCACTGATCGCATGGGTGTGGTGGCATGTAATTTAAATAGTAGCCCATTTACCAGTTTTTTATTCACCTCAATGTATTTCCATTGTGTAATAATACAGCGGCTATTCTTTCGCAGACAGGCACACGGCTCATTTCTCACAGCTAGGACAGCGGAACGCTATCACGATTCCGCTAGCACGAACCGAAAGCATCAAGTAACTGTTTTCGACACGGCGTCGGATCTGTTGTTAATTTAATTCCAACGCAAACAGCATGTTTTTGCAGACATTAAAAAAGTAGCATAATGAAACAAGTTCTACATAAAGACAATCTAGGAGATCGATTAATGGAATTCATATTCCAAACTGAATACAGTGCCAGGAGCGCAGACGTCTTCGAAAAAATGCTCCAAATACACTGGCGGAAAGTGAAAAAAGAACACCAAGAAGGAGACGTCTGATACCAACGAAATTTGTACAGCATAATAACGGAATGCAGAGGATAACGTGATCAAATCATTATGGCAAAATACAGCTGTATTTGCTGGTAAACTGAAAAATAACATTTCCATGCAACATGGTTAGTACGAGGTTGAACCGCCATGAACTGCGTCACACTGTGCAATTCTGGCATGGAGTCTGTCGTACAGATGTTGGATGTAAGTTTGAGGTATTGAGTTCCAAGCATCTTCAAACTGGACGCGTAAATCGGGGATGGTCGCGGAGACCGGATAAGTCGTTGTCCCATAAAATCCCACACGTGCCCAATGGGGGACGAATCCGGTGAACGTGCAAGCCATGCAAGTTGTCTCACACCCTGAAGTGCATGTTGCGTAGCACGTGCCGCGTGTGGGCGTGCGTTATCTTGCTGGAAAACACTACGATGGACCGACCTTACAAATGGCACAACAACGGGCTGAATTATGTTGTTGATGTAGGAGGTGCTGTTTAACGTACCCGGTACAAACACTAGTTGTGTACGGGAGTGATAGCTGATCGCACCCCACACCAGGAGACCAGGTGTAGGCCCTGTGTGTCGCTGGCGTATGCAAGAAAGGTGGAGACGCTCCCCTGTGCGTCTGCGAACACGCATACGGCCATCGGAGGCTCCCAAGCATAATCTGCTTTAATCGCTGAACACGACAGATCGCCATTGCGTTCTCCAGTGCAGACGTTGGCGACTCCGGTGCAGACGTTGGCGACTCCAGTGCAGACGTTAGCGACACCACTGCAGCCGTTCCTGACGGTGGGCTGGAGTCAGAGGTACGCATGCCAGAGGCACACGTGCACGTAGTCCTGTATCCAGTAGACGGTTGCGTATTGTTCGCACAGTCACCTCAGGTGCAACGGCAGCTCGGATTTGCGTCGCAGTGGATGTTCTGCTTGACAACGCCGCTCTTCTTATGCGTCGATCGGTCCGCTCATCAGTCCGTCTGTGATTCCCGGTTCCACGTCTTCTCGTGTGGTAATGTTCCTCGGACCATCTACGCCACCATCATACCACCACCGATACTTCCAGTCCAATTCGCTCCGCAATACGACGATAAGACCACCTTGCCTCGCGGAGTCCGACTAGACAACCTCGCTCAAAGTCCGATAACTGCTGAAATCGTACACGTCTTCCATGTCCAGGCATTGCAGCTTCTTTAGGGTCTTCGCACGTGTTCGTACGCCGCCGATAGATTACATTCACTTCTCCGTACTCTTTAAATACCACCGATGATAATTTGCATATTATGCCGTGCTGTGGCGTAAGCGCTCACCGGTTGGTCGCGAAATTAACATCACACCTACGTAAACTCGACCCCATTAACATATGTAAATTTCATGATCGTCCGCAAATTCCTTCTTGGTGTTCTTTTTTCACTTTCCGCCAGTGTAATAAGAAATCAGGAATGGCAATGAACGTCGATGATTTTGATTTACAGTTGTCCTTTTCTGTACATTTGTAATAAGAATTAAAACACTATTTGTAAATACGAAAGTAAAAATTTTTATCAGTATAGTTAATATAATTTTTTATCAGTATATAGTGGTAAGTTCATTCTTTGTTTTTAGTTCTTTTCCAGTATCTAACTTATTGTTTTCCATGTAGTCCATGAAATATTTTCTTTGATGAAAGCAACATCAGTCATCATAAGGAAATAAAAAACTAAGCACAGAATGCAAAGATTACTGCTTTTCCGTTTCCCATAATGTTTGCATTCGAATGTAAACAACAACAGATCCATCGCCACATGGAAAACAGTAGCTTGATGCTTCCGGTACATGCTCGCGGAGCTGTGTTGGCGTTCCGCTGTCTTAACTGTGAGAAATAAGCAGTGCGCCCGTCTGCGGAAGAATAGCCAATACAGCTTTAAGGCTCACATTAGAAGCATCTATAAGAAGTTGCCATTCTTTACGAACCTGTGTCGTGTAAATTGCGGCCAACTATCAACATCATTACATAAAGTGAAGTCACCTGCAGTTTGATAGAAATTTTCCAAATCTTTATTTCTGGTACGAAATGTTACTTTCATACAACAGTCCAGGGGATTCCATTGTTGAAACCTTGATGCCCAAAGCTTAGCCTTATTGTTTGGCAGTTTCAGATCCTTCATGAGGTCGTTAAGTTGAAACTGTATGATCATATGTGGCTCTAAGGAATCTGGATTCGGACAAAATTCTGAATCTCTTGAAGTTGATGGCTGTGGTGATTCGCCGTTTAAACTACACTGAAGAGCAATTGAATTAGAGATACCTATCTGGTAAAGTGTAGCACCATCTTTCGCCCTGATGACGGCGGCGATTCGTCTCGGCATGGACTTGACAAGACACCAGAAGTGTTGGGAAGCCAAACGGATCCACGACCCCTGAACAAGCTCCCACAATTAACGAAGATTTAATAGAGGGGGGTCGGAGCCTCGAACATCTGTCTCGATGGTATCCCAGATGTGCTCCATGGGATTGAGCTCAGGTGACCTAGCTGTCGAAGGAAGCAAGCTCACGTCGGTGGTGTGTTAATCCAACCATTCGGATACAATTCGGGAGCGATGGCACGGTGCATTGTCTTGTTGCAGGATGAGGTCCCCAGTGGGATGTTGAAGACGCACAAACGGGTGAAAATGGTCGTCCAGAATATCCCGGTAACGTTGACCTGTGAGGGACGATGTCACACGTAATAGGGGTCTCATTTCAGTCCACGTAAACAGTCCCCAGACGAGAATGCCGCCCCCCACCAGCTTGAAGAGAAAACTGCTGGCAAGAAGGATCCATCACTTCATGTGGTTTGCGCCGTACTCGTATCCTGCCATCCGCATGTACCAACGTGAATCTCGACTCATCAGTCCAGGCAATATTTTCCCACATGTCTGGGGTCCAGTGCCGATGTTCCCGCGCCCATGCTAATCTTTGCACCCTGTGATGTGCGGTCAGCAGCAGTACCCTCGTGGGACGATGGCTTCTGTACCCCACAGCGAGGAGATGCTTCTGGATGGTGTGGCTGCTTACACGTTTTTGTGCACCAGCGTTAAATTGTCGAGTGATTTCTCGCACTGTGGCCCGTCTATCCGCTGTTACAATGCGAGCTGGCCGACGACAATCCCGCTGATCCACACGCTGTTGTCCACGGCAGTTGGCCCTTGCAGGGATGGTTCTACCGGATTCGTTGTACTCACGGTGCACCAGTGACAAAGTGGCTCGTGAAAATCCCAGTGCCTGCACGACTTCCGAGATGGAGTGACCCATTCGTCGGGCCACGACAATTCGCCGACGATCAAATGCGCTTAGATCCTTCGTCTTACCCATACCGCGTTCGACTCTAACTGATTCCCGTCACATCACTCCTTATATTGTCGGATCGCTGCATACGTCATGTCGTTTCCGTTTACAGGGCCGCCCACAGCGCCGCATTTGCATAACGCCAGCTGACTCTAATTCAATTGCTCTTCTGTGTATGTTCATGGATGCCGTCTGCTTCATCAGAGTCTACAGGGGAAAAAAATAAGGCGGATCAGGAATAGGTAGTCCTTTGCCACGAAACACGGGAGGAATCGCTGAAGTCATATTTGGATATGAAACTGTATTTCTCTTCTTCATAGTCATACCTTTTCTGATAGGAAGCACCATACAGAAATAGCAGGCTGTGGTGTGGTTTGCTGACTTTCTCCAAATCATTGGCTCTGCGAAGGGCATAGAATGTCCTTTACCGTTCTTTCACGCACTTAGTTTTGAAGCATAGTTATTGCAGCATACATGTGAGGCGCATTTTTCAACCGAAATTCGAGAAATATTCTTTTTTATAGTTGCACTTAACGCACACTTTCTTGACGCAAATATCAGTAATCCACATTATATTCCTGGGTTATTCAAACATTTACGTGACATTTTTAATGTTTCATGGCAGAAACGAAACAAAAAGAAGTTACCTGAAACTATTCAAGACGGGAGCAACTGAAATTCTGACTACTACGTAACAACTAAAAGCATGTATCATGCGAAACCTACCACTGACCAAATCCCGAGAGAAACGCCGAATAGAAACGATCACGTGATCAGCACGAGGCGCCACACCGACTAAAGACAGACAGTGATGCCAACAATTCAAAATAAAAATTCCCACATACTTTTCTGAAATTTTCCTTTTTACCACGAAATTTCCCCACACTGACAGTTTACCTGATAGTTATTCACGAGTACCATCAAGATGCAAATTCAGACAACTATCTCAATGATACAAAATTACTCGACATTTTTTACCGACTTTTGGTTGTAAATACGTTCCAGTTACAACTCCGATATTTCCAAAATTCGCTACAACCTGCGTAAACACCTCCCCACATTTTCATAAATTGTAACGATGTATGTCTACTAGTGCTGAGGCGGGATGAGCCCGATCCCGGAAGCCCGAAGTAGAGCCCGGGCTCAAACCGGGCTGGGGTGGGCTCGGGCTGCGTAATACTTACTGGAGTTTGGGAGACAATTTTCTTCCTTTTTCTTTTAATGTGATTTTATATGATTTATCACACGAGACGTTTTTACATTTTCTAGTTGTTAAAGAGAATTCTTGGGCAACTGGGTCTACTGGGACTAGATGGGGAGTACGAATTCGGCAGGGCTATCAATTCCGGGCTTGGGTAACAAAATATCATAGGCCATCAATTATACGATTTCTGCGAAGGAAAAGTTTCTTTAAGAACTATAGACAGTAGATAGCAAGCTAACGAAATTTTGCTCCCTACTTCAAAGCGGCAGCTCCCTGCTAATTCTATTAAGCAACGTACGACGTAGATTGTTGTGCTTCCCGATTTGTTCTGATTTCCTGCCCCCCCCCCCCCCCCCGACACTCACACACACACACATACACACACACAAAACATTTCAGGAAGAAATGAATGGTCAAAGAAACTATAGAAATAGATAGACATCCCTTTCCCACTCCGCAGTTGAGAAAGACGTCGGTGAATTGCACGTACAGGAAAGAGTGGAAGAGACTGGAAGAGAAGACTCTTTTTTAATGCCTAAATAGGTAAATCCTAGTTTTCGGGCTCGTTCGGGCCCGGGCTCTATCTTGCAATATAAAATTCGGGCTCTTAAAATTGAGCCCGAACTCAGCTCTGATGTCTACTCCTAACTGGGAGGTATATAATGTATAAAGCAAACTTGAGTCAAACATTAAAAAGTTAGTAAAATCATGCAATGCATTGATTATGGATACGCTTTCCAACATACCACAAATTATTGCTCAAGTTATGTGGATAATGGCTGTGGAATAAATCTCGCTCCTGTATCCTGACCTTTAACCCCATTTCGATGATATTCAACAGAAGCGGTTCAGTATACCTCAGGAATAGCATACTAAGGGTTTGTCGCAATAGAAGCAGTTTTACGCAAGTTATGAGAATAATGGCTGTGGAATAAATCTTGCTTTTGTGCAATGAATGACCTTTGACCCCATTTCGTTGATATTCAACAGAACCGGTTCACTATACATCCGGAACAACATGATAACGTTTTGTCGCAATCGAAGCATTTTTAGGTAAGTTATGATGCAAAAGGGCAATGGAATAGATCCCACTCCAGTGTCCTGACTTTTAACACCATTTCGCCCATTTTCAATAGGGTTCGTGCCCAGGTTGTTCCCTACCACATACTAAAATTTCATCGAAATCGAACAATATTTACGCATGTTATGACGCATAAAGGCAATGGAATGGATCCCGCTTTTATGTCTTGACCTTTGACCCCATTTCGCCCATTTTCAATAGGGTTCGTCCCCAGGTGGTTCCTTACCACATACTAAATTTTCATCGAAATCGAACCATTTTTACGCAAGTTATGACGCATAAGGGCAATGGAATAAATCCCGCTCTTATGCCCTGCCTGGCCTTTGACCCCATTTCGCTCATTTTCAATAGGGCTCGGGCCCAGGTGGTTCCCTACCACATACTAAAATTTCATCGAAATCGAACCATTTTTACGCAAGTTATGAAGCAAAAAGGCAATGGAATGGATCAAGCTTCTATGTCCTGACCTTTGACCCTATTTCACCCATTTTCAACAGGGTTCGTCCCCAGGTGGTTCCCTACCACTTACTAGAATGTCATCGAAATCGAACCTTTTTTACGCAAGTTATGATGTATAAAGGCAATGGAAAGGATACAGTTCCTATGTCCCGACCTTTGACCCTGTTTCACCCATTTCCAATAGGGATCGTCCCCAGGTGGTTCCCTACTACATACTAAAATTTCATCAAAATCGAACCATTTTTAAGCAAGTTATGACGCATAAGAACAATGGAATGAATCCCGCTCCTATGTCCTAATCTTTGACCCTGTTTCACCCATTTTCAATAGGGTTCGCCCCCAGGTGGTTCCCTACCACATACTAAAATGTCATCAAAATCGAACCATATTTACGCATGTTATGACACATAAAGGCAATGGAATGGATCCCGCTTTTATGTCCTGACCTTTGATCCCATTCCGCCCATTTTCAATAGGGTTTGTCCCCAGTTGGGTCCCTACCATGTACTAAAATTTCATCGAAATCGAACCATTTTTACACAAGTTATGCCGCATAAGGGCAATGGAATAAATCCCGCTCTTATGTCCTGCCTGACCTTTGACCCCATTTCGCTCATTTTCAATAGGGCTCGTGGCCAGGTGGTTCCCTACCACATACTAAAATTTCATCGAAATCGAACCATTTTTACGCAAGTTATGAAGCATAAAAGCAATGGAATGGATCCAGCTCCTTATGTCCTGACCTTTGACCCTATTTCACCAATTTTCAATAGGGTTCGTCCCCAGGTGGTTCCCTACCACTTACTAGAATGTCATCGAAATCGAACCTTTTTTACGCAAGTTATGATGTATAAAGGCAATGGAAAGGATCCAGTTGCTATGTCCCGACCTTTGACCCTGTTTCACCCATTTCCAATACGGATCGTCCCCAGGTGGTTCCCTACTACATACTAAAATTTCATCGAAATCGAACCATTTTTACGCAAGTTATGACGCATAAGAACAATGGAATGAATCCCGCTCCTATGTCTTAATCTTTGACCCTGTTTCACCCATTTTCAATAGGGTTCGTCCCCAGGTGGTTCCCTACCACATACTAAAATGTCATCAAAATCGAACCATTTTTCCACAAGTTATGCCGCATAAGGGCAATGGAATAAATCCCGCTCTTATGTCCTGCCTGACCTTTGACCCCATTTCGCTCATTTTCAATAGGGTTCGTGGCCAGGTGGTTCCCTACCACATACTAAAATTTCATCGAAATCGAACCATTTTTACGCAAGTTATGAAGCATAAAAGCAATGGAATGGATCCAGCTCCTATGTCCTGACCTTTGACCCTATTTCACCCATTTTCAATAGGGTTCGTCCCCAGGTGGTTCCCTACCGCATACTAGAATGTCATCGAAATCGAACCTTTTTTACGCAAGTTATGATGTATAAAGGCAATGGAAAGGATCTAGTTGCTATGTCCCGACGTTTGACCCTGTTTCACCCATTTTCAATAGAGATCGTCCCCAGGTGGTTCCTTACCACATACTAAAATTTCATCGAAATCGAACCATTTTTACGCAAGTTATGACGCATAAGAACAACGGAATGAATCCCGCTCCTATGTCCTAACCTTTGACCCTGTTTCGCCCATTTTCAATAGAGTTCGTCCCCAGGTGGTCCCCTACCACATACTAAAATTTCTTCGAAATCGAACCATTTTCATGTGAGTTATCGTGCGAACGGACGGACAAAGCTGGAGCATATACGCTTCTTCAACCTACGGTTGGAAAGCGTAAAAAATAACTTTGTATTTTCCTTGTCATGAATCAACCTACATTTTAATTTCAACTACAGAATTTAGTGTGCACAGAGAAACAGAGTTTAAAATAAAATATTGTTAATAGTCACAAAAGAAAAGGTTGAATACCGTTTTAATAGCCCTTTGCAATTTTCGGTTTGTATTAAAATCATTACTTAGCTTTCTATTTGATAACTGTTACAAACTGCGCATATTAATGTAAAGCTTTGGGTTCAAAACAGATTTTAAACAAATACGTAGCAGTAAAAGCACTTGCCACTGAAAGAAAAAATCCTTTTAAAAAATTAGATATCGCTGCTCGCTAGAGTCATAAATGAATTTAACGAGACAACACAGGAGAAACAGTTTCAATTTTCTTCAGAATTTTCGGAATTGCTGAATTTTAACATCTCACGAATTATTCTGTGTGCTGTGGCAAAACTTGAAGTGTGTTACAGTTCAGCCTGGAAGCTGGACCTAATCACTGCCACTGCATTTTGTGAATCTTTATCAAATTTATTTCTCCTTTTTGACTTTACATCACGTGCACTTGAATTATTCTGTGTGCTGTAACAAAACTTGAAGTGTGTTACAGTTCAGCCTGGAAGCCGGACCTAATCACTGCCACAGCATTCTGTGCATCTTTATCGAATTTATTTCTCCTTTTGACTTTACATCACGCGCACTTGAATTAATCTGTGTGCTGTGGCAAAACTTGAAGTGTGTTACAGTTCAGCCTGGAAGCTGAGCCTAATCACTGTTACAGTATTCTGTGCATCTTTATCAAATTTATTTCTCCTTTTTGACTTTACATCACTCGCACTTGAATTATTCTGTGTGCTATGGCAAAACTTAAAGTGTGTTACAGTTCAGCCTGGAAGCCGGACCTAATCACTGCCACAGCATTCTGTGCATCTTTATCGAATTTATTTTTCCTTTTGACTTTACATCACGCGCACTTGAATTATTCTGTGTGCTATGGCAGAACTTAAAGTGTGTTACAGTTCAGCCTGGAAGCCGGACCTAATCACTGCCACAGCATTCTGTGCATCTTTATCGAATTTATTTCTCCTATTTGACTTTACATCACGTGCACTTGAATTAATCTGTGTGCTGTGGCAAAACTTGAAGTGTGTTACAGTTCAGCCTGGAAGCTGAGCCTAATCACTGTTACAGTATTCTGTGCATCTTTATCAAATTTATTTCTCCTTTTTGACTTTACATCACTCGCACTTGAATTATTCTGTGTGCTATGGCAAAACTTAAAGTGTGTTACAGTTCAGCCTGGAAGCCGGACCTAATCACTGCCACAGCATTCTGTGCATCTTTATCGAATTTATTTCTCTATTTGACTTTACATCACGTGCACTTGAATTATTCTGTGTGCTGTGGCAAAACTTAAAGTGTGTTACAGTTCAGCCTGGAAGCCGGACCTAATCACTGCCACAGCATTCTGTGCATCTTTATCGAATTTATTTCTCCTTTTGACTTTACATCACGCGCACTTGAATTATTCTGTGTGCTATGGCAAAACTTAAAGTGTGTTACAGTTCAGCCTGGAAGCCGGACCTAATCACTGCCACAGCATTCTGTGCATCTTTATCGAATTTATTTCTCCTTTTGACTTTACATCACGTGCACTTGAATTATTCTGTGTGCTGTGGCAAAACTTGAAGTGTGTTAGAGTTCAGCCTGGAAGCCGGACCTAATCACTGCCACAGCATTCTGTGCATCTTTATCGAATTTATTTCTCCTTTTGACTTTACATCACGCGCACTTGAATTAATCTGTGTGCTGTGGCAAAACTTGAAGTGTGTTACAGTTCAGCCTGGAAGCTGAGCCTAATCACTGTTAAAGTATTCTGTGCATCTTTATCAAATTTATTTCTCCTTTTTGACTTTACATCACTCGCACTTGAATTATTCTGTGTGCTATGGCAAAACTTAAAGTGTGTTACAGTTCAGCCTGGAAGCCGGACCTAATCACTGCCACAGCATTCTGTGCATCTTTATCGAATTTATTTTTCCTTTTGACTTTACATCACGCGCACTTGAATTATTCTGTGTGCTATGGCAAAACTTAAAGTGTGTTACAGTTCAGCCTGGAAGCCGGACCTAATCACTGCCACAGCATTCTGTGCATCTTTATCGAATTTATTTCTCCTTTTGACTTTACATCACGCGCACTTGAATTATTCTGTGTGCTGTGGCAAAACTTGAAGTGTGTTACAGTTCAGCCTGGAAGCTGGACCTAATCACTGCCACTGCATTTTGTGAATCTTTATCAAATTTATTTCTCCTTTTTGACTTTACATCACGTGCACTTGAATTATTCTGTGTGCTGTAACAAAACTTGAAGTATGTTACAGTTCAGCTTGGAAGCTGAACCTAATCACTTCCACAGCTTTCTGTGCATCTCCTTTTTGACTTTACATCACTCGCACTTGATAAAACAACGTTCAACCTCAGCATCATATTGAAGCAACGAAAACATGCCTTAGCTGGAATCACACAGTGGCTAAGATAATGTGGAATTAAAGTTCCTTCCCACATAGTATTTAGCCAATAAATTCCAACGGGTTTGGCATCATTGCGTGCACGGTCATATCATATGATAAGACCTTTGTGCCACTAAAGCAGCAGTATGTGGGTGAGAGGGAAAGGTTATAGAGATATGTATAGATAATGCATTGGGCAATACCTTCCATAGTAATGATTCAGACTGTATGGATTGCAATTTTGATCAAATAAAAGATCCATTTAATACGCATGATTGAAATTTCGTTCGAGTGCTTTCATTTTCTCGACAGCCACCGTTCCTCCAACAAAGAGGCGGCGGGAGAAATCAAAATAAATAAACTAATAGTTTTATTACGTTTAAAAGTTACTTAAATACGCTTTTTGAGCTTTGTGTTCAAGCACCGTATTTATTTTCTATTTTGCCTGCCAGTGAACCATTAATGCGAGAATTCTCGATCAAAGAAATCTTGGAATTTAATGCTCTATTTCCTTCTTGGCTGAGGAAGTCAAGAACCTTAAAGAATGCTCAATAAAGAAAATGTGGCCTCCAGCTCTTTTTATATGACCACCTTTAAGAAACACATTGACATTATGAATGGGAATAAAAATTTGAATGTTCTCTTCTGAGAGAGAAGTAAAATATATTTAAAATATTTCTAAAGTAAAGGAACGCTTTCTCATTTTGACGATATACTGGAGATATACTGAAACAATGACGCCTTCAGCATTCTTAAATGCATTTTGGGAGCCAATTTAAGGAGCTTTTCAATAGTTTTCCACGAGTCCTAAAACTATTTTCAATGAGTTGAAGACAGCATCAACACTTTTTAAAGTTGAATTACTCTGAAAGTGCTGGTTGTCCATTGCTTAGTAACTTCCTGCTATATCAACAGCAAAAAGAGCAACAAGCATTTTCCCTTTTGTATACAAAAAAATTAAAGTTCAGAGTCGGGACTTCAAACCTTCGTCGCTGTCTTTCCTTCGTTCCCCGTAAAGTCGTTTCCTCTGCACAGTGAGCACGTGCTAGTGTTTCTGAACATTCGTTTTGCTTTAAACAAAAGAAAACAGGCTTGCTAGGCTCCTTGATACAGCCGTAATGTTTCTTTTTTTATTAACTTAAGTACTCACTTAAACATTACTTCTCGTACTATCTGTGAAACTTGTAAAGATGGAGTTTCTTAACGTTATGCTCCGGATATCCAGCAGAAAATCCTTACTTATACAGTACAATAAGCAATATTAGGTTCCGTAACGGCCAAAAGAGAAAAGGTTTACAATTACTAAAATAATTTTGTCTTTATTTGGTCTTCCAAGAATAATAGAACTACGCTTCAAGGTACTTCACTAGTCTCAACAAACTGAACCTCTATAACATGAGGCTCAAAGTGTATATACACCGAACAGCCAAAACATTAAAAACATCCCTGCGTTATGCAAGTAAGAGCGAACGCAGAAAATCAGGGTCACGTGTCAAGGTCGCGAATGATATACACTATATTGACAAAAGTCACCGGACACCTAGAAGAAAAACACAACATAGCATTTATTGGCTAACATTAGTACGGTGTTGGCCCACCTTCGGTCTTAATGCATGCACTGACCCTTCGAGACATGCTGACCCTTAGAGACGGGCAGGAGCCAAAAAAAGAAAGAAACAGGAATAATTTAGGCCATCACTAAAGTGCGTGCTGGTGTTGCCAAAAAAAGCAACAACATGCACTTGGGGATTTAATTTCGGACCCCAATGCAGTACAAAACATATTTCGAGGTCGAGAGCATCTGTATTTACGCTCCCTAGCGGCAAGACTATGCATCACAAAAGATGAAAAGCATGAATACTCGTTCCTACAGTTCAGGCATTTAAACACAAAACGATTTTTCAAGCACGACTAATACCAGGTGAGACACGGTCTACACGGTATAGTTGGACACGGGTCAAAACATTTGGACCCGAACCCGACCCGGACAAATCTACTTTGAACTATAAATTCGAATTAATCATCATCATAATCATCGTCAATCATTACCAATCCACTGCTGGATGAAGGTCTCCCTAAATTTCTTTAACAACGGACAGTCCTGGGCCAGTCTCCTTCATCAACCCATCTCCCACGTGGTCTTCTTCTGGTTCCTTCCCTGTCCCTTGGAATCCAGTCTAAAATTTCGGTTGTTCATCGGTTGTCCGTTCGTTAGGCAACATGTCTAGCCCATTGCCATTTCAGGGATTTTACTATGATCGTGACGTCTTTAACTCTTGTTACTTTCCTTATCCACGAGTTACTCTTCTTATCTTTCCTGGTTACACCAAACACGCATCTTTCCATGTTTCTTTCAGTTGTCTGCAGCATTTGTTCGTCTTTTTTAGTTAAGGACCACGTCTCTGCTCCGTAAGTATGCACCTGAAGGGTGCATTGATTAAACACTTTTCTTTTAAGACATAATGGCACATTTCTCTTAAAAATTGTACTCTTTCTTCCCAAAACTCTCCAACCAAGTTTTTTACGCCAATTAATTTTTTTATCAATATTTTTTTCATCCTCGCTTACTATCTGCTGCCAAAGGTAAATGTAGGAATTGGTTATCTCTAGCTTTTCCCCATCAACTGGTAAATTTTCATTCCTTGTAAAAGCATTGTACTTCAGTTTTGTGTCCTGAAAGTTCATTTTTAATCCCATTTCTTTACCCTTCTCAGCAAGTTCCTGGATCATACTCGGTACCTCTAAAGTATTATTTCAAAGACCTCTGAAGGGTTCTTTCAAATTTTTTTTTTTTTTTGAAAAATAAATCGGAAACAAACCGGGTTGATATCGGGTCAGCACCCACCCGTTTGACCTGCAAGAAATTGTCGACTCAGTGACCCGCTGACCCGGTAACCCGTTTCCATCTCTGGCACAAGGACGTATTACTATAAGCTTTTCTCCTACACCCCTTGGGAAAAGACGTACTAAACATTTGAACTTTTTAGTCAACCTTTCGTAGTAAGACGGAGTTCGAATGCTGTGCAGTCCGCGAGACTTCAACTCAAAGAAATTATCAAAATGTTAAAGACATCTCAGTAAAAGCAACGCTACTTCTAAAATTCATGCCTTTGCTACTAGCATGTGTGCACTTCTTATTCTGTTGTTTGCAAAACGTGCTTGCAATAAACTAATTACGCAAGGTAAATACTGAAGTCGAGAGATTGCATTTTACCAACAGTATTTACACTTTCACGGAATTTAGTCAAAGTTTCATGGCATCAAAATAAGTTATTTGTTTTTCTAACTGCTGAGATAAACCAACAAGGTTTAAATATTTAGACAGAGCTAAACAGCAAAGGTGAAAGACTGAGTCTTTACGGAACGAAAGGAAAACAAAAACTGTCAACTTCAAAGACCAGATAAATATTACATTCACGATAATCTACGTCGTTTATAAGAAACGCGAAGTTCAATATTTTCTACGCCGTTATTGATTCAAAATAATGACAAAATCAAAGCGTCTCGTTAAGCGGTTTTTATCTCCATGTGCAGCTTGCTTTTTTTAAAATGAAAGGCCAGTCAATGACATTTCTGTACACTTTGATAAAAAATACGCAAAAAGAAAAGAAAAAGGTGTTCGACAAGAGAAAATACTCCAGATCAGAGGTGGGGAAACTTTACGTGTTGTAAGGCTGCATTAAGTTAGCTGTAATCTAACAAGACCACATTAAAAAAACTTCAATTAGATATACACTATATTGACAAAGGTCACCGGACACGTAGAAGAGAAACACAACATAGTATTTATGCGCATACATTAGCACGGTGACGGTTCACCTTGGGCCTTAATGCATGCACTGACCCTTCAAGACATGCTTTCGACAAGGTTTTGGAACACAGCAACAGGTATGCGCTTTCATTCAGTACATAATGTTGCTTGTAACTGTTGCTTAGTAGTAGGCCTTGGTTCCAAACTTCTCGTGCGGCGCTCTAATTCACACCATAGGTACTCTATGAGATTAAGATCAGGGCTCTGTACTGGCCAGTCCACACACGATACGGAATCATCTCCAAACCACGCCGTAACAGTCTTTGCTTTATGGCTCGGTGCATTATCCTGCTCGTAACAACAAGGCTCGGTTTCATATTATTGCCACAGAGTTGTTAGGGAATGATTGTCCAGAACATCGAGGTAGACATGCTGGTTAACAGGTTTGCCCACGATAACCAATGGGCTGGGATCATGCCACGAAAAACATCTCACACGAGTACACTGCCAACTCCAAACTTGACCGTATAGGAACAGTACACTGTCGTAAATAGCGTTCCCCCGGCTGCCGCCATACCCCCACACGCGGCCATCAGGATTCATCAGTCCATAGGACCCGTTTCCATTAATCTACGGTCCACGATAAATGATCTTTACACCACGCTAAACGACGAGTAGTATTCAGAGTGGACATGAAAGGCTTATGCGCAGCCGCACGACCACGGTAACCCTACGGAATGAAGTTCTCTGCGAATGGTACGTGTACATACCGAGATTCCAGCATTTTTACTTACCTGTACACTGGGGTCTTGTGCAGTACTTCGTCGATCAGCTGTAACGATTCTCCTGAGGCTTTGACGTCCTCTTTCACTGATTTTCTTTGGTCTACCGGTACGTTTTGCTGCTTCAGGCCCGATACATGTCTTCCACTTATTCAGCACATCCAAAACAGTTGGCTTGGGTATGCTTAAACGCCTCTTAGTTTCTCTTATTTTTTTTTTTTTTTTTTTTTTTTTTTTGAGGTTTAACGACCACCGTGAGCAACTCAATGGGCTATAAGCAGTCGCCCGTCCCTAATTTAGGGTCACTGGTTCCAGGGAAGGGAGAGAGCCAGTGCCGTAAGACAAACACAACATACATGCCTCACCGGGATTCGAACCCGGACCCCTTTTGGACGAATGATCAAAGGCCATCGCTTAGACCACTGCGCCACCGGGGCGGCAATTTTCTCTTATGGACAACCCATTAATATAACACCCAACAATATTACACGATACGGAATTATCGTCAAACCACGCAGTAACAATCCTTGCTTTATGGCTCGATGCATTATATTGCTGGTACCAACAAGGCTCGGTTCCATAGTATTGCCACAGACACGCAGTTTTTTTGCTTGCATTTCGTCTTGCTTGTGCTCTCTTCGGTGTTCCAAGTATCTGTTTGTGTGTGTGTGAGTTCCGTGAAGGTTCCACGATTCTGCTCGTATCCCTGCCAATTCGGTGAGTGATCATTTTGTTAAGTTATCTTCGTTTTATTGTCTTGGGCGAGTCGGCCAAGACGTGAATTCTGCTTTGCCATTGCGGATGGCTACATCGGGCGAGGTCAACGTCCCAGCTCTTGCTTCTGATAACGATTTCCCTCCTCTTCCACCATCCACCAATGGCGGGCCTGCTCCGACAAGCCCCTCCTATCCTAAGCGTAGTTCAGCTACCCTATCAGCTAATCCTACTTCTACGTCATTGAGTGGTGACGAGCAACCTTCCCAGCAGGTGACTGAAGAGGCGATGGACGTTTCACTTTCATCAGTGGTCTCTACGTCATCACACTGCCCAGCCACTCCATATGTAGCCGTCCTTTCGAAGAAATCTTCTCCACCTTCTGCGTCGGCTTCTATCAAAGGCCCTTATCAGATGAAGTGTGATGCTAACTCCAACTTCATCGTCGATCGTCCAGCAACTTCGCCAGCTGGTCAACACTTCCTTAATAAAGTTGACCTCGGCATTGCCTTCCCTGCTCTTGCCAGTGCTAAGCTCACTGCGTACAGCGCAGCACTTCGTTTACTCTTCCCGAAGTCAGCCGTCACACATGTAGGCCGGAAAGATGGCAAAGTAACCGCATATTTCTCTGATCCCCAATTTTTTTTTATTTTTGATTGGAGGTTTGACGAACACAGTGAGCAACTCAATGAGCTATAAGCAGTCGCTCCGTGTACCAGTGCCGTAAGACAAACATAACATCCATGCCTCACCGGGATTCGAACCCGGACCCCGTTCGAACGAATGATCAGAGGCCATCGCTTAGACCACTGCGCCACTGGGACAGCATCCCAAATTTGCACTTCAGGTTGTAAATGATGGACTTTCTATTGGTGACCGCCATATTAATGCTGATCCTATCTCCCACGTGCCTACTGTTCGGAGTTTTTCCCCAGTCCCGCCAAAAATTTCTGACGAACTTTTACTGTCCATTGCGCCAAACTTTAGACGTATAGTTGGCACAATCACCACCTTCTCCTCTTTCTCAACCCAGCCGGAAGATCGTTGTCTTCTTGGCCTACGGCGAAAATGTAAGAGTGGTTTTTCTGTCTGATGAAGCGAAACTACGAGTTCCACCCAAGTTCAGTATTCGTCGTGATACGCACATTCGTGATATCAACATTACTGTCGGCACTATGTGTTCTATCAGTAAAGGTTATGGACACCCTCGTGCCTTATGTCCACATGGCACTTCTACTACAACTTCGACAGCCCAAACACCGTCTGCTTCAGCGGTACCCTCAACGACTTTTTTTTTTTTTTGATTGGAAGTTTAACGACCACCGTGAGCAACTCAATGGGCTATAAGCAGTCGCCCGTCCCTACTTTAGGGTCACTGGTTCCAGGGAAGGGAGAGAGCCAGTGCCGTAAGACAAACACAACATCCATGCCTGACCGGGATTCGAACCCGGACCCCTTACGGACGAATGATCAGAGGCCAACGCCTTAGACCACTGCGCCACCGGGGCGGCCCTCAACGACTTCAGCACAAGCCAAAAGCAAAAGTAGCACTACAGCCGTTGGTCAACGCGTGACTTCGCAACGACCTGCATAATCCGGACCTGTGTATCTTTCTTCGTCACTTCTTCCATCAGACACACCTTCGCTTGTTAGTTCACTCCCCCTCACCCCTCACTTGGGGAATGCTCAAGTACAATCGTCTGTTTCTCCTGGTTGGTCCACTGCGTCTAGCCATTTCAAAGTACCTGACAACCCTGATGCTAACCCCCTTCCCCCTCGGGGTAGAGGAAAGCGTCGAAGGATCCACAATGCTCGTGCCAAGAAAACCCGAACGACGACTGACCGCTCTGACCGTAGCGATCTGCTTCTGTTGAACTTGATACCGATACTGGTTCTGCAGACCTAGTTCTCTCACACGAATTGCTTCAATTTCAAAAACCTTCTTCTCTTCCTCAAATTCCAGTCACAAGAGATGTCTATATAATTTCCTTTCAGGTCCCCGTCAAAACAAACAGTCGAAAAATTTTTTATCCTCTTATACTGCAATTCTATCTCATGTTCTTCCACAATTGCAAATCATCCGTTCTCATCTTCAAGCGGTGCCTCGTGATACCTTTGGTGATTCGCGCTGGATAACGAAATGCGTTCGTCGTTTAGACCTCCTTTACATAGCAGCCGATGACACAATCTAGCCACCATCTGACATATCCGTTCAAGATAGTGAACTTGAATTGTAGGATGCCATGTGTTGTATCTTTCGCAACAAGCTCAACTGACTCTCAGAAACGTCGCTTTTTCCGGGTTTGGTCACCAAATCGAAACTGGTTTACTGACCCCTCAGTACATTACAACTCCTTCTTTGAGAACTGTTCTCCATTACTTTGCCATTTGCAATTTTACTTGTATCACTTGCACCTTGTAAAGTTCTTACCTGTGACATTCGCCAGAAAGTTCTTACCATTGTAATCTACTTATTCATGTTATCACATTGTCTTTTACACTTTCTATTTGACATCAACCATTCTATTACCACACATTTTGAACATATTATTAATATTTCTTGATCATTTGATATTAGCCTCTCATCGGCACCTACCCAGTGCATCACTACATTGTGCATAGTATTATAACTATACCTTTATCTTTGTTACACATTTCAACTGGAATTGTTCATATTGATTCTTCACAGTGTGTATCTCTCGTGCATTATTCATGCACCATTGTTGTCAGTCACTTCTGTAGCTCAACTTAATCTCATCTACTATGTTTTTATTGCCATTGTATATAACACATCAGCATCTGTACATTTGTCATATTCACTGTACATATGTCGTCAATTATGGTTCTGTTGGCACTGTAAATACAGGCTCTCTGTACCCTCCTCTCAGGTTTCTCTATAAACAATTTTGAAAGCCACAGAGTTGGTAGTGAAAAATTGTCCAGAATATCGATGTAGGCGTGCTGGTTAACAGGTTTGTCCACGATAACCAATAGGCCGGGATCATACCACGAAAAACTACCCCACACGAGTACACTGTCAGCTCCAAACTTGACCGTAGGAACAGTACACTGTGGTAAATAGCGTTCCACCGGCTGCCGCCATACCCACACACGGCCATCAAACTGATGGATCGTGTATCTGCATTCATCAGTCCATAGGACCGGTTTCCATTGATATACGGTCCACGATAAATGTTCTTTACACCATTCTAAACGACGAGTAACATTCCGAGTGGACATGAAAGGCTTATGAGCAGCCGCATGACCACGGTAACCCATGGAATGAAGTTCTCGGCGAATGGTACATGTACTTACCGATGTTCCTGCATTTTTACTCACCTATACACTGAGGTCTCGAGCAGTACTCCTTCGATTAGCTCTGACGACTCTCTTGAGGCTTCGACATCCTCTATCATTGATTTTCTTTGGTCTGCCGGTACGTTTTGCTGCTTCAGGCACGCCATTTTGTCTTCCACTTATTCAGTACATCCAAAACATTTGGTTTGGGTATGTTTAAACACCTCTCGGCTTCTCTTATGGACAACGTACTAACATAACACCCAACAATCTTTCCTTTCTCAAAGTCAGTTCTCTCTCGCAGCGACATTTTCACTCAACCTCACAGTGCAATATGGATATGATCGCGGTCAGCTGCAGGCTTGTTTTTATACCTTTTGCAGCTGTACCGCGCATCTCAACAACGCAGCGGTTCCGTTCAATTGCTTTTGAAGGGATGTCCGGTAACTTTTATCAACATAGTGTACTTCGAAATGTACATTGTTTTTTAAAAATCTTATTATGTACTAAATACTTCAAAAACTAGAAACATATGTTAATTCAAAAGAAGATAACTAGCCTTTTAATGACTTTATTGTGACTACCTTTTTTTGGGGTGGAGGGGGGGAAAGATTTTAATATTTGGTTACAATATGAAGGTCTGCACTTTTAGCTGATCCTCTGGATGGGAATCCGCCATTTGTGACCTTAATGGCGTCTTGATTTGGGTTAGGTAGGAGAACGTATATTCGCAGCAATAAGTGGTTGAAAAGCAACAAAGCATTTTTCGTGCATGTTTCCGAAGGCACTCTACAACATTTTTTCCATATTTCAATTGGAACTTTCTTCGCCTTAAATAAGGAATTTAAAATGTCATCTTCTGCGAGCTCAATCACTTTCATCTGTAGTTCTTTAGGAGCCATGGAATGAAATCAAGAGCGTAGCAGGTGTTAAAATAGCCCTTATGACTTACTAATGTTTTAATTGTGGCCCTCAGTCGAGGAGCATTATTTCGTTGAATCTTCTCTTATTCTTTGATATTTTAAATACGGTCATTTTAAAATTAAAATAAAAACAAGTTAGTAAAATCATGCAATGCATTGATTATGATACTCTTTCCAACATACCAAAAATCGCGCACAGAAAAACCCTCCTCCTTACTCTGACTACTGATTCGTTCAGTATACCTCCGGAACAACATACTAAAGTTTTATCGCAATAGAAGCATTTTTAATCAAGTTATGATGATAATGGCTATGGAATAAATCTCGTATACGTGCCCTGATTTTTGACCCCATTTCGATGATATTGAACAGAATTGGTTCAGTATACCTCCAGAACAACATGATAAAGTTTTGTCGCAATAGAAGTATTTTTACGTAAGTTATAACTCATAAAGGCGATGGAATGGATCACGCTCCCGTGTCTTGACCTATGACCTCATTTCGCTCATTTTCAATAGGGTTCGTCCCCAGGTTGTCCCCTACCACATATTAAAATTTCATCGAAATGAAACCATTTTTACGCGAGTTATCGAGCGGAAAGACAGACAGACGGACAAAGCTGTAGCATATACGCTTCTTCAACCTACGGTTGGAAAGCGTAAATAATAAAAGACGAACAAAAACATGTCAATAAAAATAAAAAGATTTGATCTGCAAAATTTTGATTCACTCAAAATGCCGCGCTTAATGGCCTTAAACGCCCAAACTACCACACCCCTGCTCCAGATCCTTCTTCGAAGTAACGTCAGAGAGGTTTTTCGTCAACACCAACATGTTATTAAAAATACTACTAATGTATCATGTAAATAATTAAAAGCTTTAGTAAGTTAAAAATAATAAAAACCGATTAACCATCGATATATGAAATACAATTATGCTATTTTATCGATTGAAATTCACGGAATGAGATAATGACATTCAATTAGAAAACACAGCGAAAAAATTATTTGCCATTTTAATTTTTGATTTCTACATTCCATGAATGATAAGGTTATCTTTCAAATAAGTTTTGGACACGCATATAGCCAGAAAAGGCTATTGGGTTGCTGCATAAGTTTATGCCGTTTTTTTTCATCCCACTATAGGAATGTACACTGAAGAGCAATTGAATTAGAGATACCTGTCTAGTAACGTGTAGCACCGGCTTTCTCCCCGATGGTGGCAGCGATTCGTCTCGGCATGGACTCGACAAGACACCGGAAGCGTTGGGAAGCCATACGGATCCACGAACCCTGAACAAGCTCCCACAGTTCACGAAAATTTGATGGAGGGGGAGGGGTGGACAGAGCCTCGAGCATCTCTCTCTCGATGGCATCCCAGATGTGCTCGATGGGATTGAGGTCAGGTGACCTAGCTGGCCAAGGAAGCGAGGTCACGTCGTTGCAGTGTGCATCCAACCATTCGGATACAATTCGGAAGCGATGGCACGGTGCATTGTCTTGTTGCAGGATGAGGTCCCCAGTGGGATGTTGAAGACGCACAAACGGGAGCTAATGGTCGTCCAGGATATCCCGTTAACGTTGACCTGAGAGGGACGATGTCACACGTACCAGGGGTCCCATTTCAGTCCACATAAACAGTCCCCAGACGAGAATGCCTCCCCCACCAGCTTGAAGAGTACCCTGCTGGAAAGAAGGATCCATCGCTTCATGTGGTTTGCGCCGTACTCGTATCCTGCCATCCGCATGTACCAACGTGAATCTCGACTCATCAGTCCAGGCAATATTTTTCCACATATTTAGGGTCCAGTGGCGATGTTCCCGCGCCCATGCTAATCTTTGCACCCTGTGATGTGCGGTCAGCAGCGGTACCCTCGTGGGACGATGGCTTCTGTACCCCATAGCGAGCAGATGGTTCTGGATGGTGTGGCTGTTTACACGTTTTTGTTCACCAGCGTTAAATTGCCGAGTGATTTCTTGCACTGTGGCCCGTCTATCCGCTGTTACAATGCGAGCTAGCCGACGATGACCCCGCTCATCCACACGCTGTTGTTGTCCATGGCATTTGGCCCTTGCAGGGATGGTTTTACCGGATTCGGTGTACTGACGGTGCACCCGTGACACAGCGGCTCGTGAAAATCCCAGTGCCTGCACGACTTCCGAGATGGAGTGACCCATTCTTCGGGGCCCCGACAATTTGCTCACGATCAAATGCGTTTAGATCCTTCGTCTTACCCACACTGCGTCCGACTCTTACTGATTCCCGTCGCATCACTCTTTATATTATCTGATCGCTGCATACGTCATGTCGTTTCCGTTTAGAGGGCCACCCACAGCGCCACATTTGCATAACGCCAGCTGTCTCTAATTCAATTGCTCTTCAGTGTATTATATCAGAAGAGAAAACGGAATCAATCAACTATGTACCCCCACCCCCTTCCTCCCATTATTAAGGATGGTGTCCCTACGTCTGGATAGGTCTGCTATGTCATTTTTGAAAAAAAAACATGATGGTTTTGCTGCAAAGAAATCATCAAGGAAATTCTGGAGATCAACATCATTGTTGAACGTCTTGCCACGGAGCGCATTCGACAAAGATCGGAGCAGGTGATAGTCTGAAGGGGCGACATTTGTGGAATAGGCCGGATGTGAAAGGATCTCCCATTTCATGTCCTGAATGGCCTTTTGGATCACGTTTGCACTGTAAAGGCGTGCGTTATCATGTTGGGGAAGGACACCCTAGCGTCGATGTGGCCGTTTCTGCTGAATTACTCCCGCCACACAACAGAGTTGCTCACAATAGTGTGCAGCGTTGATGGTCCGATTCATCGCCAGGATTTCACAGTGAATAAGGCCTTCCATGTCCCACCAGACACACAATATGATCTCCGCAGGATGAAGGTCATGTTTTGGACGTGGTGTGGGGGTCTTCTTTGGGCTTAGCCATTCCCTCCGATGTCTGAAGGTCTCGTACAGGCACCACGTTTCAGCACCAGTAACAATACGTGACAGAAAGGGTTTGTGTTGCTGAAAACATTCGCTATAACGTGCGAGCAAAGGAACCACATATGGCAACACGCTGATTCTTGTTTTCTTTGGTGTGAGTGTGAGGCACCCAAGGCCCCAATTTCTGGACCTTTCCCATACGTTCCAGGTGCCTCACCACTGCGGCCTCATTGCAGTCCATCTCGATGGTCAATTTGCGTGTGGTTTGATACGGATCCAAGTAGATGAGATGGTTCAAACCATCCTCATCAAAGTGAGGTGGACGGCCTTAGCGTGGAGAGTCGTTAAGGTCAAAATTGCCACCTCGTATCCGCTCAAACCATTTGAGGCTGTCCTCGGAGCAATAGCATCCTCCCTACTCACAGCATAAATTTGTCGAGTGGCCTCGGCGGCTGGATCAATTGTTAAACTCGTAGAGGAGCAGATGTCGGAAATGCTCATTCCTCTGCACTTCACACTCCACACTTTCGGATCTGAAATCCAAAAAACGATTAACCACAATCGCAGAACACAATATTATTTAGATACACGGTAGAACTGGCTATATTTTGATATACAATTGGCCATCTGCACCGTCACAACTTACCTGGGAAACATCCGTGAAATAATATGGCATGAACTTGTGCATCAACCAAATATTTCATTTCTAGCTTATACAGACCATTGAGGTCGAACACTTCCTCCACGGAAGCAAGTCGTAACCGTGGATTGGTAACCACGTTACAGCGGATTGAGGGGATAGCAAAAAACTAGGTGGAGCCAAGGGCGACATGCTTCGGAGACCGACATGTTATGGAACCATCCATGCGAATACATGGAAGGTGCCATGGATGCATGGATCCCAAATAGTCAGGGAGTCCCAGGTTTACAGCTTATACAGACCACTGAAGTCCATCGTTGCCACTACGGAAACAGCCCGTAATGAAGGTTCCTTAGCTATTTTACACCTGATTGTGTGATTAGTTGAAAGCTGGGAGTCATCGGGATCAACGTGCTTCCGAAACCGACTTCATATGCACCCACCCACAAGTTCGCATCCCCCAAGCACAGGGAGCCTACGGTTTATGGGTTATACAAACCACTGAAGTCCATCGCTGTCTCCACGGCAACAAGCCGTAATAGAGGTTTAGTAACAATATTACACCAAATTGGATGACTTGCCCAAAGTTGGAAGGTATAGTGGGCAACCTGCGTCCGAGACTGGGTAAATATGGAAACATTCAGTCAATGGCATCCCCCAAGTGTAGTGAGTCTCCGGACAATCCCGGAAAAACCACAAACTGGACGGCCGGTAGAACTAGATTTCAAGTCCAGTCATAAACGTCCGGCTTTCATCTGAACACAGCGCTTCAGACAATTGCGTGATGCCCATAATAAACGTTGTCTTAAGCCAAAGTTTGGGAACCTTTTCATGTTGGAAGGCCGCATTTAGTTAGTTAACTAACCTTTTAATGATCTTTTTTTTGTGACTGCTCTTTTTTTGGAAATTATTTGAATAATTGGTTCCAAAATGGAGGTCCACACTTTTAGCTAATCCTCTATATAGGTATCCATCATTTGTGATCTTAAGGGCGTCTTGATTTGGGCTAGGTAGGAGAATGTAGATTCGCAGCAATAAGTGATTGAAAAGCAAGAAATCATCGGTAACTTTATTTTAAATACGCCAGACTTGAATAATCATGAAATGCATATCGCGAATTAAATCCGTTTATTTTTGTGGTGTAGTCAGCACAAAGATTTGCCAAACTTTCGCACTCCACTGGGAGGCTTTTTCAAGGCAATGGTAGACATAAAAATGCAGGGAATTGGAACACGTAAAGAATGAAGATGATTTTTGAAAATAACGTTGTTGCAATCACGAGCATATTACATGAATTTTTATCCTGCATTTATCTGGTGCGCCGTGATGTGTTTCCCTGCATTATTATGTCTACCATTGCCTTGAAAAAGCCTCCCAGGGGAGTGAGAAAGCATGGCGAATCTTTGCGCTGACCACACCACAAAAATAAGCGGATTTACTACGCTATATGCATTTCATGATTAAGCAAAAAATCATTTTTCGTGCATGCTGTCGAGGGCGTGGGTATTCTATTGCATTTTTCCATACTTCAACTGGATCTTTCTTAGCGTCAAATAAAGACTTTAAAATGTCATCTTCTGAGAGCTCAATCAATGTAGTTCTTTAGGAGCTTTACAGTAGGGGCCAAAATTGTGAAAGCCTTTTGGAAAAATTGTATTTTTGAGTTTGATGGCTCATAACACCCTTTTGTTATGGAATAAAATTATATATCAATTGAAAGTTATACATAAAATTATATATCAATTTAAAGTTAATTTCATCAAGAATGTAATGCAACAATGTTTGTTCAATTATCTATATTCTATTAAAAGTTATAGCCAAATAACCAGAAAAAGAAAGCACAACTTGCTTAGGTTGATATGAAATAGCTTTCCTTCATTTGAATGTAGCCAATGAGCATGAGTGTTTAGAGAGCCAATCAGGTGTCATCTTGTTTTGGCAATGAGCCAATTAAGTCAGAGTAGGATTCAACTATTGATGTCATGTATTGGAGCTGAGAGGAGGACATTTGTCAGTGTGTTGTGTGATTGCTATGAAGTTGGCTGGTTTTTTCTGTGTTTTTTTCATTTAGTGAGCTGGTAAAACGTAATAAAATTAAAGAAATGGCGCAAAGAGTTGACTGGTCACCCAGAAAGCGATGTAAGATATCACTATTAAGTGAACAAGGGTTCAGTTATGAAGAAATTAGAAGAAACATTGGTGGAAACGTAACCAAAGATGGCATTTCTAAATTTTTGAAGAGGTATAAGCAGACTCACTCACTACAAAACCAGACTGGTAAAAGCAGGAAAAAGTGCACAACAGCAAGTGATGATAGAAGAATTAAGAGACTCTGCCTAGGTGACAGAAGAAAATCATCTGGTTGTATGCAAGGTGAAATAGTGCTATGCAATGTGAAGTTGAGTGCAATGACTGTTCGGCGCAGACTACAGGAAGTTGGCCTAAAAGCTAGAATTCCACGAAAAAAGTCATTTTTATCTCTCAAACAAAGGTTGAAAAGATTAAACTGGGCTAAAACCCATGTTAAGTGGAAAGCGGAACAATGAGACAGTGTTATTTGGAGTGATGAGACCAAAAACTCCTTGTTTGGCAGTGATGGCATAAAACACGTAAGGAGAAGAATCAGAGAAGATTTGCATCCTGATTGCATTACACGTACAGTGAAACACCCAGTTAGTGTTATGATCTGGGGTTGTAGGACATCAAAAGGTGTGGGCAGAATATGCGTGATTGATGGGAATATAAATGGCCAAAAATACATTAATGAAATACTTGAGCCCAAACTGAAGCCCTCAGCACGTGATCTTTTCCAAGATAATGAGGCATTTATATTTCAACAGGATTCAGCTCCATGTCATGTTGCTTCCGTGTGCAAAAAGTGGTTTCAAGATAATCATATTCCACTGCTGGAATGGCCTGGCAATAGCCCAGACCTTAACCCCATCGAAAAGCTATGCAGCCGACTAAAGAAACTTGTTAGTCAGAAGCAATCCAGCAATAAAAAATAATTAAAGGAAGCAGTAATTGCCGTAATTAACGTTAAAGGTTACTCAATTAAGTATTAAGTGACATGGTGAGAATTTTTGTATAACTAATTTTTTCTATGTGTTTCACTTTTCTTCTTTATAACTGCTGTTCTAATACAAAATACTTCATAAAAGTTATTGCATTACATTCTTGATGAAATTATCTTTCCATTGATATATAATTTTATGGTATTACTCTAAACAAATGTGGTGGTGTGAGCCATCAAACTTCAAAAATACACTTTTTCCAAAAGGTTTCCACAATTTTGGCCACTACTGTACAGTGAAATCATAAGCGTAGCGGGTGTCAAATAGCCCTTATGACTTACTAATTTTTTTAATTGTGGCCATCAGTCGAGGAGCATTATTTCGTTGAATCAGTTCTCTTTGGAATTTAAATACGGTCATTGTAAGATTAAAATAAAATTAATAAAAGCCGAGCAGAAGCAAATTGATAAAACAAAAAAAGAGGATTTGTTCCACAAAATTTTGATTCACTCAAAAGGCCGCACTTAATGGCCTAGAAGGCAGCAGATACCCACATCTGACTTAAGATGAACTAAAATTTTAATAGTGGTTCAGTGGTGTTGGGAGCGGTTTTATAACCTCCCTTTACTGCTGGGCAAAGGTTTTGAATTCCAATGAAACAGGGGTGCTGTTCATTTCATTTATTATTGCTGCTGTCATATATTCATGGTTTATTGTTACATTGTTGTTTCTCGATTTTGATAACAACAGCAAAGAATAAGCCTCGCAGAGACCTGACTTAGCCCAGAGCTCCCTAAGTAAAGTCAACATCCAAGACAGCAGTGAGATTAGATTAATATTAGTTATAACGAAGTAAATTTCTCCGTCATTTTTGTCCACGCCGGGGCTCGAACCCGGATCTCCTCATTCCGGAATAAGTCACCCTACCAATTGAGCTACGCGGACGTTCGTTCAGACTGCTATCTGCCTTTATGTCGTGTGCGTCCTGCTGGGCAGGCACGTCACATATCCCCCCCCCCAAAGAGGGCCGTGGGCATGGCCCACGGGTCAGCCGTGGCCATGAATTGTCGCAGGCTGCCATCCGCTGTAGAACGTGCACTTTAGAACTCCCAGTCATTCTGGTGTGTGGAATACAACATCACACATTTTTATTTTTCGAAGCGGTGGAGAAGGGATTCTCTTAGTTTTCCTATCTCGCGGTGTGGAAAGAACATCACACCATTGCGAGATCTTGAACGGCCGGGTCATCCGGAAAGTTCGGGCGCCTTTATAACGAAGTAAATTTCTCCGTCATTTTTGTCCACGTCGGAGCTCGAACCCGGATCCCCTCGTTCCGGAATAAGTCACTCTACCAATTGAGCTACGCGGACGTTCGTTCAGACTGCTATCTGCCTTTATGGCGTGTGCGTCCTGCTGGGCAGGCACGTCATATAGTATAATATGAAATCTCCACGGAGCTACAATTAGACAATTAGATATCACTCTTGCCCTACAACTTTCCGATTAACCTCCCCTTCCTACGTTTTTTTTTTTTTTTTTTTTTTTGCTTTTTTCTATATAAGTTATAGTTATTGATTTCTGTTAGTTTTCTAGGTAATCAATTCCAAAATTTTGGTCCACTGTAAAGTAGACTTTGTTTTAACTGGTATCAGTGTGCTGATTTCTAGTATCATACTGATATGTATAAGTAGTAATTTTTATTAGATCACGTTCTAGTGTTGTTCATTTGTCCTCCTCTGCAGACAGTGGTTTAAATTAGAAATCGGATAACACGTCTGCGGTGTTACATGCATATAGGAATCGTAAAATTTTGAAAAAATAATTAGGATAAATATTGAACTTCACGCAATACTGAAATTCTAAGCTAAAGTGCTACGGGAACAATTTACCGAGCAAATAAACTGCTGCTACACAACAATTTAGCAGTTCTGTAGACTAAGCGTTTCTTTCAGACTATCCTCTTTTAGTAGACGTTTGGGGCATTAAGCCTAAAACTTTCAATAACTCATCCGAAAAGAGAAAAAATAATAATAAGCTTTTCATACAACCGAAGTAATCACGCTGTACGACTGAACAAGGACTAAAGCAACAGAAGGAATAATTGGAAGCGAAAGAGAAAGAAGAAAGAACCACGAGTACGCTTGGAAATGTATAGATCGTTAAATTATCGAATTCCGATAAGAAGTAAACCTCTCGAGGCTTACTCTGCTTTTTTCTTTACCTCCGCATAGAGAAACGGAGGGTGGCTGATCTCACCGTTTCCATAAGATGCCTTAAATTCCAAAATAAGCATATAATCGATTTCTTGGAGAGGAACTATATTAAAATGAATAATTTTGCATTTAAATCATTTCGCATTGGTACAAAATGTGTCGCTTCCATACAAAGTGCACCGAGTTTCCGTCTCCAGGGGAAAAAAACATTACTGTCGAAAAAGAAAACCTGCATTTTGTCATTTTAAAAATACAAATGATTTGAGGGTTCGCAGTGTTTTATACTGGACTGGAATGTGAAAAAATGGAAAGAGGCGTGAGGCGTAACATAACTACATACTCATTAAACGACACTGTAATGAAAAATCGTCGCTGAAGGCCGTAAAGAAATACAAAGCTTATCTCTGAAAATTGAAACACCGAAAATCTTTTCGCGTATAGATGTGAAAATCACGGGACGCAAAGAGCTGGAGAAGACATGTAAACCATCAAAAAACGAAATGCTCAAAAGTAGCACGAGGGTTATAACTACATCTCAAAATCTGCGGGAAGGAGGGAATCAAGAGTCATCTTTGTGGTTATCGATGTTAAATTTCAAATTACAAACTATATCTTTTTCTACGAATGAATATGCAAATTTTGCATTGTATTTTCCACCCTTTTGTCAATTTACTCCATTAGGAATGACTTCGCCATGCCCGAAAGTAAAAACAACAAAATAAAATTCAAAATATGAAAAGTGTGAGAAAGGAACCTGAAGTCGCTTTAAAAAAAAATCACATTTCCTGAATTTCTTTCATGTTCGTTGAGCTGGATGTCTCTTCTCGTTGGAGGCAAAATGACTTCCAATTATGTTTCTGCTATAAATTTTTTAGTTTACCATTCTGATTCGATTTCATGGATTCACCCAATGGCATTGACGATTTCATGACGTATTTCGACTCTTTCTACTCCTCGTCTTCGGTTCCACTCTTCTTTCCAACTTTAATTGCGCATTCTTCTTTGCTATTGCTTAGAGTTATTCCGTTCCTACCGGGTTAACGTAAAACTACCTCGCTTGCCCCCTTAAAAACAAAAAGCCCTCAGTTTACCGCCCCAACAACTCTCTTTTCGCCCGCAAAAGTATCATAAAAGCACTCGTACTGATGACCGCCAAGCAATAAACAGAGTGAAGCTGAAAGATGTCTTTCTCTCTCTCTTCAGAAACGCAGATATTGTTGCAAGTACGTTCGGCCGTCCCGGTGGCGCAGTGGTCTAAGCGATGGCCTCTGAGCATTCGCCCGAAAGCGGTCCGGGTTCGAATCCTGGTGAGGCATGTATGTTGTGTTTGTCTTACGGCACTGAATCTCTCCCTTCCCTAGAACCAGTGGCCATAAATTAGGGACGGGAGATTACTTATAGCCCATTGAGTTGCTTGAGTTGCTCACGGTGGTCGTTATACCTCCAATAAAAAAAAAGAAGTACGTTCGAAACAGAAAATATATTCTTACGCCCCGTAGTTGCAAAATAGTTATTTTACAAATATCAGAATTTAGATGCAGAACACAGAGGTCTACAAGGGTTTTTTTTTTAAGTTTAGAGAACAAACAACGGGACGGGAAAGGGCCGGGCTTTTTCCCAGACACTTACGGCAGCGCAGGACCAGGCCAAGTCGACCATTCTTTTTATCGCAACGGTTAACAAAGAAAAAAGTAGTCTTTCCCGATTTCCTGGTGTGTTTAACAGTTTTGCTGGCTTTACTTACTTCCATGACATAGCTAAGGGCGTAATGGCAGGGGTGAGGAGAGGCACTCAAAGTGTTTTCACCATCTGTAGGTATTAAGATGGTAAAACCACTTTGGGGCTTGTTGACAACAAAGGCATTCGACCACCGAGCGAGTGTGTTTGTGTTGTGTAGAGTGGGGCACCAGTGGAGTGGAGCACCAGTGGAGTGTGTGTGCGTATGAGAGAGAAAGAGGAGGGGGAGACGACGACATCGATTGTTTCTCCTAACCCTAATATGTACAGGGACTGACTTTTTTGTAGTGTTACCGCTTGCTAGTTCAAAGAA
The DNA here is from genome assembly GCA_039090855.1 of Macrothele yani. Taxonomy (NCBI): domain Eukaryota; kingdom Metazoa; phylum Arthropoda; class Arachnida; order Araneae; family Macrothelidae; genus Macrothele; species Macrothele yani. The sequence goes on along the minus strand of CM077005.1, from coordinate 43,515,186 downwards.
AGGGAGATTTTTAACGAGTTTAGTCTTCTTTTTTTCTCTCTTTTAAAGGTCATATTCTTCGACAATTTCCAAAGTTTTGACAATATTTTTAGGCTTACATACAACTAAATATTTTTAATAATATCACATTTCATTATTTAAGTTTCACAATTTAATAAAATACTACAGAAAGACAAAATAATGCGAAATGGTACAACACGGGCTGTGCCCAGTGTCTAATATCTGGAAAGGGCCGATCCGGGCCTTAAACGCACTGGCTTGAGCGGGGTCGGGCTTACCAAATAAGGCCGGTGCAGACTTCAAGCAGAACATTTCCCACTAGGAATATTCCCACCCGGTACTTCTTAAGCAGAAGAAAATAAGGTAATTTTGGTACATCATAAGCCGAAAAAAAGTAACCTTGGTGCTTCCTAATTATTAGGAGTATGCAAAAGTTTCCGCCGCCCCCCGCTAGCGGGCGCAGTAGGGGTCTAACCGACTGGCGACCCGTATGCCAGTTCGTACATGTAGCCAAGCATGGCGGACGATAAAGTTCATTTGAGGCACTGCTTGTTATTCGTGTTTAATTTAGAGAAAAGTGCGAGTGAAGCACACGGTTCAATATGTCAGGCGTATGGCAAAACGGTTATGGGTGGCTTGCCAGGTTTAAGAAAAGTGATCTAAGCTTGGAAGACAAGCCACATGCAGGTAGACCGCGTGAACTCGCAGACGAGGAGCTGGAATCTCTGTTGCAAAAGAGGATGCCACACAATCGACCACGCAACTGGCGAAACGTTTGAAAGAGGCTCAATCGACGGTGGTACGGCGTCTACAGGCCTTGGGGAAGATCCAGAAGATTGGTAAGTGGGTTCCGCATTCTTTAACGGAGCGTAATATTGGTCAACGATTGGGCTTCTGCATGTCGTTGTTGAAGAGGTTTTAAGGGAAGAATTTCTTGTTGAAGGCTGTCACCGGGGATTAAAAATGGGTCTATTGCGACAACTCCGTACGCAAGCGATCCTGGGTCGACCCAGGCCAGCCATCAACATCTATACTGCAAAACAGGATATCCACGGAAAAAGGTGCTGTTGTGTGTGTGTGTGTGGTGGGATATGTATGGAATGCTGTACTTCGAACTGTTGAAACCGGGCGAAATAATCACTGCACAACGATATAGCGATCAGTTGATAAAACTGAACGCCGCAATCGAGCAAAATCGCCCACGAACAAGTAAAGGACGCCACCCAGTCAACCTGTTGCACAATAATGCCAGACCACATGTCGGTGCCACCACGAAATCAACCCTTGAACAGTTGCACTGGGAGGTTTTACCGCACCGGGCTTGCTCCCCGGACATTGCATCATCAGACTTTCATCTGTTTCGTTCTATGCAACATGCCCTAGCCCAAAAACGGTTCACCACAGTTCCAGAGGTAGAAAATTTTGTCACTGCGTTCTTCAGCTTAAAACCCGAGTCCTTCTATCATAGAGGCGTTCATACTGTGACTTTTTAAGAAAACTCTGCAGGTAATTTATTAGTTTGAAGAATGTACTATATGTATTAATTATATCACAGGCATGTTGGTAGAGTTTCGTGATTTAACGCACTTTAATAATAATAGTCCGTCATGCATACATGAGACTGACCAAGAGAAAAAAAGCTGAAATTTTTTTTACCAGGTGAAAAATAAGAACGTGCTGCGAAACAGCGTGAATATATAATGTGGCATGCGCAAAATAGAATTGTTTACTGAAATTTATTTATGTAAATATTAAACTGAAGCACATCACTGTGTTCAAAATATTACTATTTTTTTTTTTTACATTTAGCAAAAAACACAGGATAAATGGAACATCACGGAGATTAAAAAAATTACGATTATTACGATTAAAGGCGAAATCTTCGCTTTGTCCGACTTCCGTTTTAAGAAAGTTTCTCCTCCATTTTTCAAACTGCTATACAAATATTTATAAAATGAAATGATGTTTAACAGCACTGCTGGGTAGAAAAAAGGTAGTGAGAAAAAATAGTTACGATTACGATAGAAACCTTCACTTGTCTAACTTCCGTTTGTTTCCAAAGTTTTGAAAGTCGGAATCCCGTCCTCGGGTTGAAAACGCCCCCCCCCAATGTCTGTTCAGTTCTGCATCGATCTCGAGAGCCATTGAAATGATGGATGAAATCCACGGCAGAATCTCGTGGCTGAAAATTACAGGGAAATTTGCACGCCGATTAACTTCCGCATTCGGAAATTTTTCTTTCATTATCAAGCTGAAATTCAGATATTTATGGAATAAAAATGATATTTAACAATAATACTGCGCAGGAGAAACATCGCGAGAAAAATGAAATCCCGATTACGGCAAACATTTTCATTTCGTTTAACGTCCGTTTTCGAAAGTTCTGAGAAAAGAAATGCTTTCCCCAGACCCAAAAACGCCCCCCTCCCCACCCTTCCTTAACTAATCCCCAAATTTTTTTTCCCAGTTTTGCATCGATCTCGAGATTTACCCAAATGATGGCAAAAAACAAAAGCGGAATTCCGCGAATCTGCGGAAGAACCCCATGTATGGTCATAAGTTCTTTGTGGGCCCACTCAGATGTCTTAGCTTAGAGGCCCACTAAGGCCTTAACCCGGCCGGCCTTGACCTAGACAATCAAATTTTGTGGTATCAGTTGGCCAAACTATACGGTAGATCTACACTGAGTGGTCACTGAATTATGACCACCTACAGTCTTTCTATTGCCCTCATTACATCAGATATCCGACGTGACATGAATTCAATAAGATGTCGGATGCAGTTGGGAGGCATGGCCAACCATGCTGTGTGTAATGTGGCCTTCAATGCAGGTATGGGGGTGATTGGTGTATCCGGACGCCTAATATGCCATTCCATAGCGTCCCGTAAGTGCTCAATGGGATCGATATCGGGGGACTCCTCCGGCCAATCGAGATGCTGGAAGTCTGAACTGTGTTCCTCAAACCATTCCTGCACAACATTAGATTCGTGGCTTGGCGCATTTTCATCTTGGAAGACACCGTCGCCATTCGGGAAAAATGCATCATTGTTGGCTGTACACAGCAAACAATTTATCATAGTGGCCACCAGTCCTACTTTGTTCCACATGCACCAGGGCTCCAAGTTCCTGCCAGGCAAACAGGCAAACATGCCCCACACCATACAACCGCATACATCGGCTTGCACTGCGGAGACCATGCAGGATGGATCAAGTGCCTCATGTTGTTTGGGCCAAATACATACACGACCATTCAGGGAGTGGAGGTCGTGTATACAGGGTGACTGTAAACTCCTTCAACAAAACAAGAGGGGTGATAGTACACGTCAAGGCGAACATCATTTGCAAAGGAACCTGAGGCTGCATTCCGCTCTTAGTGCCAGAAAAGAGTAAAGTTACATAACCACGTTGAGCCTTCCACAGTGAAAAAAAGAGACATACCTAATTTATGAGTTGCACAATTCCAATCGCATCAAAGAAAGACTCAAAGGAGCTGCTCAAACTGGCATCCAAGGGCGTCGTTGCACAGCCCACACCGACGAATGAAGGACGGTCTCACCCTCTCGTAGACTCCCGGTGTGGTGTTGATCTTGTACGCAGCAACAGCGATTCGCGCGACGAGATTTTTCCAGGGAGTCCACAGGTGGCTCGTAAACCAATGTTTTCATGTGCCCCCAGAAGAAGAAGTCCAGTGGATTAAGGTCCGGGGTGCGTGGAGGCCAAGCCACAGGTCCACAGCGTCCAAACCACCGCCCGGGATATGTCGCATTTAGGAGATATCGGACCTCGGCGGCAAAGTGTGTTGGAGCCCCATCATGCATAAACCGCATGCCCCTCCGTGTGGTGAGAGGAACATCCTGCAACAGACCTAGAAGCACTTGCTCCAGGAACACGCAGTACGCTGCGGCGGTAAGATATATACGTCAATTCTCACGTGATGTTCTCACGGTAATATCGCCGAACGGGTTCGGCTGCGTTTTTAAATGTTTGCTCCTACGCACGTGTTCCGCGCACCTGATTTGCATCTTGTGCTTCTCTTCTCATGCACTGGTTGGAACTCCGTTTGCCTGCTGGACGTTTTTCGAATGTGGTCTTTTCTGGCATTAGGAGTGGAATGCGGCCCTAGGTTTCCATTGCAAATATTGTTCGTCTTGATGTGTGCTATCACCCCTCTAGTTTTGTTGAAGGAGTTTACAATAACCCTGTATATTTGGTGCAACTCGACAGACCAGCACAGTTTCTTTCAGTCATCCGACGGCCAGCTTGCATGATCTTCGCACCAGGTGGGTCTTCCGCGCCGATGAACTTATGGTTAGGAGAGGATGTTGTCGGAGTTGTCTGCTGTTATAGCCCATACGTGTGAGTGTGCGACACATGGTTATGACACATATTGTTCGGGGTTGACGTCTGTTGCATTGGGTAGTCAACTGTTGAACAGTACTGCGTCTGTTGACCTGTACGAGTCGTTTTACCCGCCGTTCGCATCTCTCTTTCGCTGTCCTGTGCAGTTTTCCCTCCTGGTCGTAGTTTGGCCAATTTCACGCCAGTCCTGACACAATTTAAATACGGCGTCTCGTGAAAAACCGACCAGTTCATCCGTTTGGGAAATCGAGGGGCACCCATTCTCCAAGCTCCTACAATCTGTCATTTCTCGAAGTCCGATAAGTCCTTCCTTGTACTCATTAAGTCTTTCCGTTTGGGAAATCGAGGGGCACCCACTCTCCAAGCTCCCACAATCTGTCATTTCTCGAAGTCCGATAAGTCCTTCCGTTTACTCATAAGTCCTTCCGTTTGGGAAATCGAGGGGCACCCACTCTACAAGCTCCCACAATCTGTCATTTCTCGAAGTCCGATAAGTCCCTTGTACTCATTAAGTCTTTCCGTTTGGGAAATCGAGGGGCACCCACTCTACAAGCTCCCACAATCTGTCATTTCTCGAAGTACGATAAGTCCTTCCGTTTACTCATAAGTCCTTCCGTTTGGGAAATCAAGGGGCACCCACTCTCCAAGCTCCCACAATCTGTCATTTCTCGAAGTCCGATAAGTCCTTCCGTTTACTCATCACGCACCAAATTTTACTACCTACTGCTCCACTCACACCTTATATATATATATGCTACATTGGTCGGCTAATCGCGCCCTCTCGGAAATCACGTGTTAAATGAGCCTCATTCACCTTTGATATGGGGTGGTCATAATTCAGTGATCATAGGGTGGATTGAAGGTGTGAAATGTGCCGTTGGTAATCGAGGAAAGAATACGGAAGGAAAGAAAAGAAAAAAATACTGCAAAGGAGGTTTTTAATAGTCAGTTAGCAAAATATAAAATTCGTGGAATGGTAAAAAACATGGAATTAATTTGCTTCAATGCCTTTCAAAGCCATATTTCATTATGTAAACAAGGATAAAAAAAGAGCACGCATTTGTGACGTTCCTGCCCCGCAGGACGCACACGACATAAAGGCGGATAGCAGCGAGAACGAACGTCTGCGTAGCTCAGTTGGTAGAGCGACTTGTTCCGAAATAAGTGGACTCGGGTTTGATCCCCGGCGTGGACCTAAAATGACGGAGAAATTTACTTCGTTATACATTGTATAGTGGAATTATTCAAAGCCACTTGAGACATCACAGTAATTAAAAGTCTTCGTGCCAAACGGTATGATCAAGAGTCAAAAGGCTGTCGTATGCACGATTGAATAGTTAAAAACTTGCATTTAAAAATTGATGTTTATTTACAAGTTAAAAAATAAATAAAATCAGCTACACTGGCAAGCACTTTCGAGGCTACTTTAGCCTCATCATCGGGCCCAATTGCGCGAATGGTTACAGGCATTTATATACAATCATGGAATAACAAATGGTGTTGCCAAACTAGAAATGGCATGTTACAAATAATTATATGTAAATTAAACTCACGTATCTGGAGATCCAACAGGTGAAGCATTTAGCTGGTTCAACAGCAGAATCCAAGGGCGAGGTATAATTTACAGGCAAATCGTCATTACAACACTTGGAGGAAAACCGTGCAATACACAAACTTTCAGCAAGTAACAAAGAATGTTTATCAGGTGCAGAGGCAATCAGTATGGTACGACTCCAGTCTGGGTAGTGTTCAACCTTGCGCCACTGTGCGGGCTAAGGCAGAAGCGGTAGAGCCAACACGAACTGCATATTTGTGCTCCGTCAGCCGTAGTACTTGCACTGAACGTAGGGTAGAGCCTATATAGGAGGTGTCTTCAGAATCCGGTGAATAAGAAACAACTGGAATGTTATAATCACCAGCTCTATGTAGTGGATGAATCTTGTCACGGTCCTTGCGCAGCAAATTGAATAAATTGAAGGTGCGTATTCAAAAAGAAATATGAAACCAAGCGCAGACATTCCCAAGGATGTTGACAATGGTTGGGTTGTAGTCAATCGTACCCACATATTAGACAGTTTGCGACTCCCGTTGCAATGCTGTGAATTGAAGACGATTCATCCTTCTGTCTAGGCGGGATATGTCGTCGTGAGAGTAGCCAAACGTGGAAGCAACTTAAAAAAACTTCTGAAACTCTGCTGCACGTTGTAAAGAGGGGTTCGAAAAATGGGAATAGGAGCGTTTGAGTAGAAATCTAAACGCAACCAGCTTATGGCTCCATGGGTGTGAAGAGTCGCGAGGAATAAGTACGGGACACGCAGAAGGCTTGCTGTAAACAGAATATTATAAAATTGTAGAACTATGTGAAATTAGGAAGTCTAAAAAAGGTAGGGAGCCTTGTTGCTCCAACTCAATGGTTAATTTAATCGTAGGATACTGTGAGGATAAAGAACCTGTAAAGGAATGAAGTTGTTCAACAGAAAAGGAAAAAAACAGAATGTCATCTACATAACGGATATACAGAAGAGGTTTGAAAGGAAAAACTGAAAGAGCAGTATTTTCTAATTCCTGTAAGAGAAACTTTGAAAGAACAGGAGACAGGGTGGATTGAACCCATAGGTGTTACACCCTGTTGTTGGTAGATGACATTATTAAATTTGAAAAAAGAGCGCGAGGCCACAAGCTGTAAAGCTGACATTTTGGCTGTCACTTCGAGAGGGGAAAGGCCAGGGTAAGTGGAAAGTTTCCTCTGGATAATGCTATGAACAGCAGGGATGGACACATTTGGAAATAAAGACTCCACATCCAATGAAGCCATAAGAAATTTGCCTTAAAAAGGAAATGCTCGAATGATATCCACAGCCTAGGAGGAACTTCTAATAGAATATGGGGAAGATCTAGTCAGGGGAGCCAAAAACTTCGCCAAAGTTTACTCAAGGGGCCAAGATGGGTTATTTGCACTTGAGACCAGGGGACGAACTGGATAACCTGTATGTAACTTGATTTTACCAAATGCAAGCGGGATACTGGGTCCAGGGGGCGGATGCAAGGTTGCAGAGATTGCCTGATGTAAACAACCCTGAATTTGTACTCTGGAAATGGCCGAGATTACAACTGTTTAGCCATTTATGGGAGCATGGGCGCCCATCAATTAGTTTTGAGGAGGAAGTAGACAGAAATTGCAACTAGAAATAACATATGAAAACGCCATATATGCAAATGTCCGTGTGCCTTCTTGTTATCTAACGGTTTCAATCAAGCTCTCCATACAAATATAATTGGGAACCAGAAGACCCAAAAACTTGCTGGATAAATGAAGTTCGACAGCATGTTAGGATAATAAGGAAATGTATGTGTTGTTCCTTTGATCATTTGGGCCACTTCTGTCATATGCGTCACAAAATTCCAGAAACCACTCAATTGGTAATCAAATAAAAAAAAGAAATTCCCGCAAAACAAATTTCTTGGAAAAATTTCGTGTGATCTTTCTTCAGTAGCGAATAGCTACTGCAGAGGACCATATATCTTTCATTTCTTCTCTTTTCATACTTTCCTTTCTCGTAGATTCTTCTGCAACATACAATGGGAAATTTCGTTATTACTTCCCACCGTAAATTTAGCTTTTTCTACTGGAAATTTTCAGTTTTTTTCTATTTTATTCTGCATACACACGCATTTAGAAGTTCTAATGTTTTTTTTTACGAGCAAATTTGAATAGTTTTAAATATTACTTGTTGTACTATCTGTGATTCGTGTACACAGGAAAATTCGTGCTGCTACGAAGAACTAGCACAAAATCCTTTATTATACAATAAGCAATATTAGGCTTTCTAAAGGCCAGAACAGAGTAGTCTTTACTTAAGAATAAATTTGTATATATATATTTTTTTATTATAAAATGAACAATATTGGACTTTCTGACGGCCAGAAGAAAGCAGTATTTACTTACCAATAAATGTCTTTATTTGGTCTTCAAAGCACATCACTTAAATAATTCCTCAATGATAATATTCGGCAACCAACGGGTTGTTAATTTAGAACCCTCAACAGCAGTATACTTTAACAAATACAACAAACTAAACCTTTTATGGTGAGACGCCAAGTATCTCAATCCTAATACAACCTTTACATATATCTATCTACTCTTGAAGGCATAGGGTACAACGCAAGGCTGCACTAATCTACCCATACATAACAAAGGCGACGACAACGACAAATTCCTCAAATAGGTTTAGAGTCCTCGCTACAACGCACTGCATCTCTTGGAAGAATGAAGGGTGAAAAAAAAAAAAAAAGAAAACTTTCAGAAGTGGGAGCAGCGTTCCCTGATAGGATGGATAAAGAAAAGTTTGGAAAAGATCAGAGTTTTAGGAGTACACGCTTTCCCGTTAAGGAAAATTGTACGCTGTCCTACATACTATACCTGTTGCCACATACTCGAAAAGAACCCAGGCGCCGGAAGCAGGCAAGGGAAAGGAAAAAGGGGAGCCTAGAAAGTGAGATAAAAGATAAAGCAACACCTAAAAGAAATCCGAAGAAAAACATCCAGTTTCTCATTTAGATGCCCTGAAACAGGCTATCATTTTATAATTTTTTTTTTTTTTAGTCAAAATTGCTCGCCTCGGGCGAAAATTGAATTGCGAACGTAATGGACACCGGAAGTTTCCAAGTTCTTGGAATTAGAAAAAAAATTCAACATTTTCGCACAGTTCGAAAACCCTTTTTTTTTTCTATACAAATTTACTCAGGTCTCAGAAATCAACAGAAAGTGCTGAAAGCATGCTTTTTTGTATCTATTTTTCTTTCAAAGACCAAGCTTTTTGTTTATTTATTGATTTAACAAAGCAAAATGATTTTCTTCTTACTAACACTGGTCACATTACTATGCAGTTTAGAGCCCTTCCTTAGAAACTGCAACATAAAAAAATATGCTACACGATTTGAGTGTTGCGTAAAGTTGCACATATAAAATAATATAAACTATATATTTGACTTGTTAGTCAAACATATAGTTTATATTATTTTATTTTGTAAGCATATATACACTATACTGACAAAAGTCACCGGACACCCCTTCAAAAGCAAATGAACGGATACGCTGCGTACCGTGCATCTTAAGATGCACGGCAAAGCTGCAAACGGTAAAACAAAGCAAGCCTGCAGCTGACCGCGATCATATCGCACTATGAAGTCGAGTGAAAATGTCGCGGTCAAGTTTAGCTGGCTGAGTGAAATGGCCTACGGTCAAGTTTGAAGCTGGCAGTGTACTCGTGTGGGGGTGTTTTTCGTGGTATGGTCCCGGCCCACTGGTTGTCGTGGACAAACCTTTTAACCAGTACGTCTACCTCGATATTCTGGACAATTATGCCCTACAAACCCTGTGGCGATACTACGGAACCGAGCCTTGTTGGTACCAGCAGGATAATGCACCGAGCCATAAAGCAAAGACTGTTACGGCGTGGTTTGACGATAAGTCCGTATTGTTTGTGGACTGGCTAGCACAGAGCCCTGCTCTTAACCCCATAGAGCACCTATGGGATGAGTTAGAGCGCCGCATAAGAAGTTTGGAACCAAGGCCTACTATTAAGCAACGGTTAGCGGCAGCATTATGTACTGAATGGAAGCGCATACTTATCGCTGTGTTTCAAAACCTTGTCGAGAGCATGTCTCGAAGGGTCAGTGCATGTTCATTAAGGCCAAAGGTGGACCGATACAGTACTAATGTACTGTATGTCAATAAATGCTATGTTATGTTTCTCTTCTAGGTGTCCAGTAACCTTTGTCAATATAGTGTATATATGTATATATACACGTATATCTGTGGAAGACGGGAAGAAAGGTGACGCCGTAGGTCTAACCGTCTTGAAAGGAGGAATGGACAGATTTTCAGATAGAAAAGTTCTAAAATGACAACAATGAAAAATTAGAGGTAGAGTATATGCATTGCCTTTGGCTGAATGCCAAGTCGGTGAAAAGCTAAATTTCATACTGCGAACTGAATAATTACAAGTATTTTAGTTTGGTGTTTTGTCTGTTTTCGTTGTTAATTCATTTAAGTAATTATTTTATTTATGTAAGTAAGTGCTGTATTTCTTTCTTGTTTTTTATTTTTTTCGATGTCTGTGCTGTTGCCTTGGGTAAGTTACACTCCTGGAGCTGCCCTTTGCAAAACATGTAGAATCCTGTTAGATTCAACTGCAAAGAAAAGATGTGCACCAGAAGGGAGAATTAGAATTGTCAGAATGTGCGGGAAAGCTTAAGAAGGCAGGATCCCTTGCAGCTACAATAAGCTTAAATGAGACTTTTTCCTTGGACCAATTTTCCTCTAGTCATCTCTATCCGCACATTATACACTATCTACCAACAAGTAATTGGACACCCCTGCAATCGACGATATCTGCAGTCCTGATACACGTTACGGCCGCCGCCGTTAAATATCGCGTGGGAAACATCAAGGCAACCAGTCCCATGCAAGATGCCACGCAGTTCGGAGCTCTCTGATTTCGAGAAAGGTGTAATCGTCGGGTATCACAGAAATGGCCGATCCATACGTGACATATCCAGCGAGTTGAAGTACACAAAATCGACAGTGGCCAACGTGATTGGCAAGTGGAAGATGAGAGGTGACTGTCGGAATGTGCCCCGACCCGGCAGACCCACAAAACTGGGAGTTAGAGACCGACGGGTGCTGGCCAGAGAAATTCAGAAGAACCGTACCAAATCGATGGGCCACATCCGCGAGGAGTTTCAACAGGCATCCGGGAGTGTTATTTCGATGAATGCCATCCGTAAAAGCCCATTTGCTCGGTTATCACGGACGTGCTGCCCTCTACAAGCCTTTGATCACCAAGTCCAATAGCGCTGCTCAGCTAACGTGGTGCAAAGAACGTCGACAGTAGACCGTTGAACAGTGGAAACAGGTTCTCTGGAGCGACGAATGAAGGTTCACCCTCTAACGTTCGGATGGCTAGGTCTGGGTTTGGCGTCTGCCTGGAGAACGCCTCCTGCCGGAATGTATTGTGCAAACTGTGAAGCTCGGCGGCTGTGGAATTATGCTATGGGAGTGTTTCTCCTGGTATGGCACGGGACCCTTGGTCGCAATTACTGGTAGAATCAACGCCGAGACCTACTGCACAATTTTGGATGACCATGTGGCAGTTTTACGGGGTGGACCCATGTTACTTTCAGGATGACAATGCCACATGGCATATTGCGAGGCCCACCATGGCTTGGTATGGTGACAATGGGGTTAATCGAATGGACTGGTCTGCGCAGAGCCCGGATCTTAACCCTATCGAGCACCTCTGGGACGAGTTGGAGCGTCAACTTAAGGGGTGCCCCCACCGTTCGAAATCGGTGAAGGAACTGACCTGTCTTCTTCAAGCCGAGCGGAAGAAAATGCCGCTAGCCGTCGTACAACGCCTGTTTGAGAGTATGCCCCGTAGGGCCGCAGCTGTAATCGCCGCTCGTGGAGGCTCCACCAACTATTGAAGGTGAATAAACTTCGTTTTCCTTTGCTATCACAGGTGTGCAATTACTTGTTGGTAGATAGTGTATAATACAATAAGTCCGGAAAGTTCCAGGAATAATCTTTGGACGTACTATACGCGCCATCTTTTGGGCAAAACATGAACAATTTCCCATGAACCCTCACTAAACGATTGTGATTTTTTTTTCACCCAGTTCCGCTCGGCTGTGGTTAGCGGTGCACGTATTTTCACGCGGGGATTTTGAAATTATCACACTTTATAGGATGGAACAAAGGTCCAGCATTAAGTTCTGCTTTCAACGTCGCAAATCTGCATCAAAAACGTACAAATTGATGAAACAAGCACATTGTGATGAATGTTTATCTCAGTTCAGGGTGTATGAACGGTAAGCACGTTTTCGTGACGTTGACAATCATTGGATGACGATCAAAGGAGCGGAGCACCTTCAACAAGCAACACTGATAAAAATGTGCAGTCTGTTTGCGAACTGCTGGCTATGGTTCGTCGATTTACATGTCGGATGACAGCAGAAGAACTGAATATTAGTGAGAAAGTAATGCACATTATGTCTGATGCTCGTGGCAAGCGGAAGGTGTGTGTGCTAAGTTCGTCCCACCTTTCTTCATTCCGGATCAAAGACAGCTGCGAGTGACTGCTTCGCAAAACTTGGTGGAAATGGTGACCATTATTTTCTCAGCAAGATAATAACCTACGATGAATCATGGTGTTTTGAGTATGACCCATCCATGAAACGACAAACTAGCGAATAGTCGAGTCCGAGAAATCCGAAACCAAAGAAAGTGAGGGTGTGAAGTCGAAAATCGAAACGATGCTCATCGTGTTCTCCGATTCTCGTGGGATTATCCACCGTGAATTTATGCCTGAAGGACACACATTCAATGGCTCATTCTACAAGGAAGTCATGTATCGCCTTCTCAAAAAATTCGACGACTTAGATTGAAGTGGAGGACGGTTCCTCCTTCATGACAATGCTCCATCGCACACCTGGACTTTTGCTCCCCAGTTTCTGGCTAAACACCAAGTGGCGACTATCATGCATCTCCCCTACTCGCCAAATCTAGCCCCGGGCAGACTTTTCTATGTTCCCAAAACTTAAAGCATCCATAGAGGGAAAAACTAAAGCATCCATTCCAGACATTCAAAGGGCAGTAACAACGTACCTGAAGAACATTCCAAACAAGCTAGTAAAATAATGCAATGCGTTGATTATGATACGCTTTCCAACATACCAGAAATCATTACTAAAGCTGTTACTCAAGTTATAAAGATAATGGCTGTGGAATAAATCTCGCTCCTGTGATCTGACCTTTGACCCCATTTCGATTATATTAAACAGAATTGGTTCAGTATACCTCCGGAACAACATACTAACGTTTTGTCGCACTTGAAGCATTTGTATTCAAGTTATGAGGATTTATGGCTGTGGAATAAATATAGCTCCGATGCCTTGACCTTTGACCCCATTTTTATGATATTAAACAGAACTGGTCCAGTATACCTCCGCAACAACATATTAAAGTTTTGTCGCAATCGAAGTATTTTTACATAAGTTATGACGCATAAGTGCAATGAAATGGATCCGGCTCCTATGTCCTGACCTTTGATCCCATTTCGTCCATTTTCAATAGGGTTCGTCCCCAGGTGGTATTCTACCACATACTACAATTTCATCGAAATCGAACCGTTTTTACGCGAGTTATGAAGCATAAGGGCAATGTAATGGATTGCTCTCCCCTGTCCCGACCTTTGACCCAATTTCGCCCATTTTCAAAAGGGTTCGTACCCAGCTGGTCCCCTACCACATACTAAAATTTCATCGATATCGAACCATTTTTACCTGAGTTACCGCGCCGACAGACAGACAGACGGATAAAGCTGGAGCATATACGCTTCTTCAACCTACGTTTGGAAAGCGTAAAAAATTACTTCTTCAGGGTATTTGAGAGATTTCTGGAATGATCCAAACTGTGTGTCAAAAGAGGAGCGGACTCTGTTGGAAATTAAATCAGCAAAATTGGTACAAGTCATATATATATATATATATATTTTTTTTTTTTTGACTAAATTTTTCCTGGAACTTTCTGGGCCGACTGTGCACATCGTTCTTATCTTATTCCAACCAAACACACGCCATTCAGATATGACCTCAAAACTGCTGCCGAATAACATTCAGTGAGTGAGAAAAAATAGCGTTAATGTTGCAACGCTTGAGAAGAACGAACTCAAAATGTACATATGGAAGGAAACAAACAAAAAAAAAAAGTTAAATTGGAATAGATAAGTCAAAAAATTCTACAGAACAATTTGCAATCAGAACGAGCGTTAGTTACAGCGAAAATCTTTGTACTACCTTCCAAGAACAGAAAGGGATCTGATTTCCAGGGGAGGGGAAATGCCCTCTCTTGCCCTCCCTCCCCACATGCGATTGATTGATATGTTATGGGGTTAGCTTCCCACTCTGGAAACCAGATTTCAATCCAGGACACTGGTGATATACTCTGTATTAACAAAAGTTACCGGACACCCCTTCAAATGCAAATGAACGGATCCGCTGCGTTGTTAAGCTACGCGGTACAGATGGAAACGGTATAAAAACAAGCTGCAGCTGACCGCGATCATATCGCACTTTGAGGTTGAGTGAAAATGTCGCTGGGGAGACAACTGACTTTGAGAAAGGAAATATTGTTGGGTGTTATATTAGTGGGTTGTCCATAAGAGAAGCCGAGAGGCGTTTAAACATACCCAAGTAAACTGTTTTGGATGTACTCAATAAGTGGAAGACACATGCCGTGCATGTAGCAGCAAAACGTACCGGCAGACCAAAGAAATTCCGTGAAATAGGACGTCGAAGCCTCACGAGAGTCGACACAGCTAATCGACGGAGTACTGCACAAGACCTCAGTGTACAGGTGAGTAAAAATGCTGGAACCTCGGTAGGTGCATGTACTATTCGCAGAGAACTTCATTCCATGGGCTACCGTGGTCGTGCGGCTGCTCATAAGCCTTTCATCTCCACTCGAAATGCTACTTGTCGTTCAGCATGATGTAAAGAACACTTATCCTGCACTGTAGATCACTGGAAACGGGTCCCATGGACTGATGAATCCAGATACACGATTCATCAGTGTAATGGCCATGTGTGGGTATGGCGGCAGCCGGGGAAATGCTATTTTCCACAGTGTACTGTTCCTACGGTCAAGTTTGGAGCTGGCAGTGTACTCGTGTGAGGGTGTTTTTCGTGGTATGGTCCCGGCCCATTGGTTATCGTGGACAAACTTGTTAACCAGCATGTCTACCTCGATATTCTGGATAATTATGCCCTACCAACTCTGTGGTAATACTATGGAACCGAACCTTGTTGGTACCAGCAGGATAATGCACCGAGCCATCAAGTAAGGACTGTTACAGCGACGTGGTTTGACGATAATTCGGTATCGTGTGTGAACTGGTCAGCACAGAACCCCGATTTTAATTCCATAGAGCACCTATGGGAAGAATTAGAGCGCCGCATAAGAAGTTTGGAACCAAGGCCTACTACTAAGCAACAGTTAGCAGCAGCATTATGCACTGAACTAATGTATGTCAATAAATGCTATGTTGTGTTTCTGTTCTAGGTGTACAGAGACTTTTGTCAATATAGTGTATTTTATTTTTCAGTTACGAAACGAAGCAAAGAAATTCCTAAAATGGGTTCAGAGTCCGCTCTGCCTTCAGCGCCCTGGCGCCTCTTGGAGGGACTGAGAAAAATTTGAAACTTTAGAAGTGGGAACAAAGTGCCCTGACATAACATAGCAGTATGTAACAGTGCTGAAAAAAAGGTGTTTTGGGAGTATATGGTATGACGTAGAAGTCATTTCGTACTTCTACGTTAATTTAAACCATCAACATACTAAGAAATAGTTCCTAAATGAAAGAAACCTTAACGGCCAGACGAAACATGTAAACAACAGAAGTCAAACTTACGGAAAAGATCCTTTATTCAAGGTTGTATCACGTCCGTAACAGAACGATATCAATATTTAAACACAGCTTCACAGTTCTTAACGCTCGTTTTAAAACGCACTCTTTCAACGCTCTCAATAATCGCTCTCCTACAACAGTTTAGTCGTCGCTTTTATCTCTCTTTCTATTCAAAACAGGCATACGTCACGTTCATTCAACCTCAATTGTGTTGCCAACAGTATTCGTTTGAGAGAAAAGATATCACGTTAGGAGTGAAGTATCACAGAAAAAACCCAAGATTTACATAGGGAAAGAAACTAAAAAGGAAAGTTAATTTAGAATATATGTCACAAAGGAAGTTGTAAGCTACCCTAATATACTTACCTGCACGCTACTGAACAGCAAAAAATGCCGGCGCGAGAGGCAGAAAGGGGGAGGGGCAACGGAAAAAGGGAAACCTGAAATAAAAGAAGGCACACAAAAAGGTACACCAAAAGAAAAACACCCAGTTTTCACAGAAGCCCTGAGAGAGTCTAATACGCAACTACTTTTTTTTATATCATCATCAACAATGTCAACCATTATAAATGCACTGCTAGGCGAAGGTCTCCCCAAGTTTCCTCCACAACGGTCTGTCTTGTGCCAGTCTCCTCCATGTCACTCCTACATACTTTCGAATTTCATCCACCCATCTCCCATGTGGTCTTCTTCTGGGTCTTTTCCTGTCTCTTGGAATCCAATCTAAAATTCCGGCTGTCCATCGATGGTCTGTCCTTCTGGCAGTATGCCCAGCCCATTGCCATTTCAGGGATTTAACTCTGATCATGATGTCTTCCACTCTTGTCATTTTTCTGATACACGAGTTCCTCTTCATATCTCTCCTGGTTACACCAAGCATGCACTTCTCCATGATTCTTTGAGTTGTCTGCAGTCTTTGTATGTCTCTTTTAGTTAAGGTCCACGTCTCTGCACCATACGTAAGCACTGGAAGGATGCATTGATCAAACACTTTTCTTTTAAGACATAATGGCATATTGCTCTTGAAAATTATGCTGTTTCTTCCAAAAGCTCCCCAGGCAAGTTTTGTACGCAGATTAATTTCTTCATCAATGTGACCCTCACTTGATATCTGCTGTCCAAGATAAACGTACGTGTCTGTTATCTCTAGCTTTTCTCTATCAATCGATAAATCTTCATTTCTTGTAAAAGCATTGAACATCACTTTTGTCTTCTGAAAGTTCATTTTTAATCCCACTTCTTTACTCTTGTCAGCAAGTTCCTGGATCATACTCTGCAGCTCTGATGGGGTAGTTGCAAAAATGACTACGTCATTATCAAAACGAAGGTGGGTTAGATAATCTCCATTAATTTTTATCCCTTTGTTTTCCCAGTTCAGTGATTGAAAGACATTTTCCAATGTGGCATTAAAGAGCTTCGGAGACATGGTGTCACCTTGTCTCACTCCCTTTCCAATTTTTATGTGTGTTGTATTTTCAAACAGCCGAATCTTTGCACTTGCATTTTCATAGATGTTATTAATAATATTAATGTATGCATCTCCAATACCGCAAGATTTCAGAGCAATTGTAACTGCTGATGATTTCCCCGAATCAAAGTATTTTTCATAATCGATAAAAGCCATGCACAATGGAAGTTCATATTCCCTCGCTCTTTCAATTAGTTCTCTCAGTACGTGGATATGATCTATTGTGCTGTAGCCACTCCTGAATCCAGCTTGTTCTCTCGGTTGAGCCATGTCCAGTGTTACCTTCAAGCGGTGTGAAAGAAGTTTAGTGAAGAATTTATAAACCACTGATAGGAGGCTGATAGGTCTGTAGTTCCTGAGATCTTCAATGTCACCTTTTGTATGTAGCAGGATCATTGTAGCGTTGTTCCAATCCTCAGGAATATTTTCTTCATTAAGGCATCGAGTGAAAATTTGGGCGAGTACTGTTTCGATTTCTCCACTTGCTTCTTGTATGATGTCTACAGTAATTCCATCTTCTCCTGGAGCTTTTCCTTGTTTCATGTTCTTGATTGCATGTGCAACTTTGCTGGGAGGACTGGAAGAAATCTGGTACATTTCATGATGTCTGGAGTACATGTATCATCCCTTTCATATAATTTGGAGTAGAAATCTTTCACTCTTGTCAAAATTTCGCCTCTATTTCTTGTTACAGAACCATCTTCTTTTCTCAGTGCCATAATCTGTTTTCTTCCCTTACTGAGATATCCCTTTGCTGTCTTTAGGCTTTGGTTGTTTTCAATTGCTTTCCTTACTAGTTCACAGTTGAATTTCCTTACGTCTTCAGTGATACTTTTTCGTACTGTCTTGCATAGCTCTATATATTCCACTTTGGAAGTCACATCTTCTTTAGTTGTCCTCATCTCTCTTCTTTTTGTATCAACATTTTCGTTTTTCCTGATAAATTGTTCACACGCAACTTGTTCTTAGACCCAGCTAATTTTGTTGCTGTTTCCATAAGAGCTTTGGTTACTTTTCTGTTAACTTCAGAGATGTCCACTTCTTCCGATGTTAGGCCTTTTAAAGCAGAGAACCTGTTCTTCAGTTCCAACTTGAAGGTATTATGGTGTTTTTTAAGGATGGTTATGTCAATAGATTTTGTTTGTCTTATGAGCTTGCTACGTTCGAATTTAGTGTTGAGGTGCATCTTACATCTCACCAATCTATGGTCACTACCTGTGTTGAACTTGTTTAGCACACTGCAGTCTTCTATGACGAATTTTTTGTTACACATAATAAAATCAATTTCACTTGTCGTCCCATTTGGATGTCTCCATGTCCATTTCCTGTGTGGCTTTTTCTTGATAAAGGAGTTGAAGATGAAAAACCCTTCTGCCTCTGCAAACCCAACGAGAGTATTTCCACGCTGGTTTCTGTTGCCGTGACCGAATTTACCTACTCAAGTTTCATTCTGTTGCCGTTGCCCTACTGGAGAAAAACTAGTTGTTTTTAATTTGCTTTTATTTTCGCACTTTTCGAAAACCCTTATTATTTACTTTACAAATTTTGTGAGAATTGCACAAGGAACAGTGGCAAGCATTCGCCAACTGCGAACGTAATGGACCCAGTAAGAGTTGCAAACGTAGCTGTGTATAGAGTGCCAAGCAGGCTACTGTAAAGCAAAACATTAATTTGCATCATTTTATTTTGTGAAAATATTATTTTATTTTATTTTTTTATTGAGGGTTTAACGACCACCGTGAGCAACTCAATGGGCTATAAGCAGTCGCCCGTCCCTAATTTAGGGCCTCTAATTTCAAGGAAGGGAAAGAACCAGTGTCGTAAGACAAACACAACATCCATGCCTCACGGGATTCGAACCCGGACCCATCTCGCACGAATGATCAGAAGCCGTCGCTTAGACCACCGCGCGGCTTTTTATTTTTCATTAGCCTCAATCGTCTGCTGTTTTTTTTTTTGTTTTTTTTTATTGGAGGTTTAACGACCACCGTGAGCAACTCAATGGGCTATAAGCAGTCGCCCGTCCCTCATTTAGGGTCACTGGTTCCAGGGAAGGGAGAGAACCAGTGTCGTAAGACAAACACAACATCCATGCCTCACGGGATTCGAACCCGGACCCCTTTCGGACGAATGATCAGAAGCCGCTGGGTTTTGGGGCCAGCTTCTTAGAGTGCTTTCGTCTGGGATAGCATCGAGGTTTAATTTTGGCCTTTTATATTTAACTGGGTCCTTGCTTTTTTCAGTTTCGATTATTACCCTAGAACTTATTCCTGAAGTTGGATTTTGAGGTAATTTTGAAAAATAATAATCCGTACACGTGCGGGGTCCTAAAAGCGAGCCCGTTTGCGTTTCAGAATGTTTCATCCCCACCTGCACTCATGACCAAGGTATTATTACATTGAACGATCTTTATAACGCAGTCCGCGCTATGCTTAATTCTTTCGCCGTCCTTGAACCTGCGAGTGAGCGAGCATACGTGCGGTGAGGCGTTCGGTCAACAAAAGAACCATTAGTTGACCCGGTGACGAATGTGCAGCAAGCGATTGAAGCTGCTGCTGGTGCTGCTCCTGCGATCGAAATCCCTTCGCATAAGATGGATGACTTGGGAGCAGGGCTAATGGCATCCCATGATCGAGTCCATCGATTCTTTAAACCCAGGCCATCATCATCCGGATGGGCCCAAAGTCCAACATCCATCGTAATTATTGTGACGTCTCTATAGCAGTCTTTTCCTATCCCCCAAATGAAGGGGAAAAAGTGCTTGCCAGTTTTAAGTTCGGAGTGGATACTCCTGTTTTTAGTTTAACTCTTCTGCATCATTTGCTGGTGTGAGGGTCTATCATTTTCCTCCACTCGGAACCTTACTCGCGCTTTTTACGAAACTATTGTTTAACGATTAATAATCAAGCTCAAATCAATACTTCGAGTTAGCTAACATGAGAATTTTTTCTCGTTACAACTCTTCGTTCAGCATTTTTTTCCATCACTAGAATGTTAGCGCTAACCATCTACGAAAATGGGGAATATTTCACTGACCTTGTGAATGGCTTTTTGGAATTTTTTATTCGGCTTTTCAGAGCTAAAGCATAGAATTAATCGTCTCGTTAGAGCTCATACACGATTAATCGAATTGGTATGCAGTATGAATCGGCTTAATACGGTTGGTATGGGCCTTGGTTACGGGAGAGCACTCGACCGAATACAGCTGCCTGGATGGCAGTGAGATCAGAGGTGTGCGTTACGAGTAGTCGGAGAAGGATCCAGGTTCGAGTCCTGAATATGGAATGAGTGTTTGTCTTACGGCGCCGGCTCTCTGTTTCTCACTTTCCAGGAATCAGTAACCATAAATTAGGGGTGGACGACTTATCATAGATCATTGATTTGCTCACAGTATCGTTGAAGTCCGGAAGAAAAACAACGACGACGAAAACAGAATAATACGAACCGCGGTAGCGGGGAATTCTCTCAGACGTCCCCTATCATCCTGATCTTTGAGATGCAGTACTTGATCCGCAAAGGTCGTGCTAGAGTCGGAAACTACGTAAATACAAACGAATAAATAAGTTTGTAAACGTATATTTCCATTTTACGTCAAGAAATATGATTATTAATATAGCTTCACTATTCCGGATAAGTTTTTCTAAATGTGAGTTTGCTTTTGAGCTGGAGGGTGGGGGTGGGGGGATGGGTTGTTAACGACCACCGTAACCAACCCCATGGGCTATAAGCAGTCGTCCTCCATTAATTTAGGGACACTGATTCCAGGTAAAGGAAAGAGCCGCTACCGTAAGACACCTATTCCTCGTCCAACCCGAAACTACTAGGACAAACCCACAAAGCTAACGCTAAGACCACTGCGCCACAGGAACAATTTTGTTCGTTTGTTTGTGAGTGATCATTTGTCAGTACGGTTTTTTTTTCCCGGTTTTTTTTTTGTTTTTTTATTTGATTGGAGGTTTAACGACCACCGTGAGCAACTCATTGGGCTATACGCAGTCGCCCGTCCTAATTTAGGGTCATTGGTTCCAGGGAAGGCAGAGAGACAGGGCCGTAAGACAAACGCAACATCCATGCATCACCGGGATTCAAACCAGGACTCCTTTCGGACGAATGATCAGAAGCCATCGCTTGGACCACTGGGCCACAGGGGCGGCTCTGCCCGTTTGAATTCATTCGCTTATTTATTTATTATTTATTTATTTCATGTACTGGAGAACAGACTAGTGTCAGTCGTGTTGGACGAAACAGCAATCATCAGCTTCTGTCGTGAACTTCGCTCTCACCAAACACCTTATTAGAGCATTATGAGATCAGAAGGAAACTTTTTATTTTTCAAAACGGCAAACAATTCATACAAGATGGCGTCATTAATTGAAATGTATAATGCATTGCGAAATGTTTTATTTAAATGAAATGCTCCCTTGTTTGTTTGCTTTTTGGTGACGCATCGCTCCCGGAACAGCATACAGCTGCGAACGGTATAAAAACAAGCCTGCAACAGACTGTAATCATATCGCACTGTGAGGTTGAGTGAAAATGTCCCGGCCGGAGAGAACTGACTTTGACAAAGGAAAGATTGTTGGGTGTTATATTAGTGGGTTGTCCATGAGAGAAACCGATAGGTGTTTAAACATATCCAAGTCAACTGTTTTGGATGTACCGAATAAGTGGAAGACACATGGCGTGCCTTAAGCAGCAAAACATACCGGCAGATCAAAGAAAATCAGTGATAGAGGACGTCGAAGCCTCAGGAGAGTCGTTATAGCTAATCGACGGAGTACTGCACAAGACCTCAATTACAAGTGAGTAAAAATGCTGGAACCTCGGTATGTACACGTATCATTTGCAGCCATTCCATGAGTTACCGTGGTCGTGCGGCTGCTCATAATAGGCCTTTCCTCTCCAATCGGAATGCTACTCGCCGTTTAGCATGGTGTAAAGATCATTTACCGTGGACCGTAGAACAATGGAAACGGGTCCTATAGACTAGTAAATCCAGATACACTATCCATCAGTCTGATGACCGTGTGTGTGTGTATGGCGGCAGCCAGGGGAAAGCTATTTACCACAATGAACTTTTCTTATGGTCAAGTTTGGAGCTGGCAATGTGGTCGTGTGGGGAAATTTTCGTGGTATGATGCCAGCCCATTAGTAATCGTGGACAAATCTGTTAACCAGCTCGTCTACCCCGATATTCTGGACAATTATGCCCTACCAAATGTGTGGCAATACTATGGAATCGAGCCTTGTTGGTACCAGCACGATAATGCACCGAGCCATAAAGCAAGGACTGTTACGACGTGGTTTGACGACAATTCCGTATCGTGTGTGAACTGGCCAGCACAGAGCCCTGATCCTAATCCCATAGAGAACTTATGGGATGAGTTAGAGCGCCACATGAGTTTTGAACCAAGGCCTTAAACTAAGCAACAGTTAGCGGTGGCATTATGTACTGAATTGAAGCGCATACCTATCTCTGTGTTCCAAAACTTTGTCGAAAGCATGTCTTGAAGGGTCAGTGCATGCATTAAGGCCAAAGGTGGACCGACACCGTAATAAAAGCTATTACGCCAATAAATGCTATGTTGTGTTTCTCTTCTAGGTGTCCCGTGACTTTTGTCGATATAGTGTATATGATAAAACAATTAATTAAAGCATGAATGTATGTTTTAGAGAAGCAAAATCTCGTACAGTAGTTGATGTACAAACACAGTTCGTGATTATTTAATGAACCTGCAGTTGGCGGCGCAGCTTCGATCGTTAAGCGGAATCGGTCGCAGAATTTGGCAACCAGAGCCTTGTTCATGTGGGTCATGACATTGGCAATGGCATGCCTGACGGAGGCAAGGGTGTTATGGGAATGCTTCATCATCATCATCATTGTCAACCATTATCAATCCACTGCTGGACGAAGGTCTCCCCAAGTTTCCTCCACAACGGTCTGTCTTGTGCCAGTCTCCTCCATGTCACCCCTGTATACTTTAAAATTTCATCCACCAATCTCCCATGTGGTCTTCTTCTGGGTCTTTTCCTGTCCCTTGGAATCCAATCTAAAATTTCGGCTGTCCATCGATGATCTGTCCTTCTGGCAGTATGTCCAGCCCATTGCCATTTCAGGGATTTAACTCTGATCATGATGTCTTCCACTCTTGTCATTTTTCGGATCCACGAGTTCCTCTTCTTATCTCTCCTGGTTACACCAAGCATGCACCTCTGCATGCTTCTTTGAGTTGTCTGCAGCCTTTGTATGTCTCTTTTAGTTAAGGTCCACGTCTCTGCACCATACGTAAGCACTGGAAGGATGCATTGATCAAACACTTTTCTTTTAAGACATAATGGCATATTGCTCTTGAAAATTATGCTGTTTCTTCCAAAAAGCTCTCCAGGCAAGTTTTGTACGCCGATTAATTTCTTCATCAATGTGACCCTCACTTGATATCTGCTGTCCAAGATAAACGTACGTGTCTGTTATCTCCAGCTTTTCTCCATCAATCGATAAATCTTCATTTCTTGTAAAAGCATTGAACATCACTTTTGTCTTCTGAAAGTTCATTTTTAATCCCACTTCTTTACTCTTGTCAGCAAGTTCCTGGATCATACTCTGCAGCTCTGATGGGGTAGTTGCAAAAATGACTACGTCATCAGCAAAACGAAGGTGAGTTAGATAATCTCCATTAATCTTTATCCCATTGTTTTCCCAGCTCAGCGACTGAAAAACACCCTCCAATGTGGCATTAAAGAGCGTCGGAGATATGGTTTCACCTTGTCTCACCCCCTTTCCAATTTTTATGTGTGTTGTATTTTCAAACAGCCAAATCTTTGCACTTGCATTTTCATAGATGTTATTAATAATATTAATGTATGCACCTTCAATACCACAGGTTTTCAGAGCCATTGTAACTGCTGATGGTTTCACCTAATCAAAGGCTCTTTCATAATCGATAAAAGTCATGCACAATGGAAGTTCATATTCCCTCGCTCTTTCAATTAGTTCTCTCAGCACGTGGATATGATCTATTGTGCTGTAGCCACTCCTGAATCCAGCTTGTTCTCTCGGTTGAGCCATGTCCAGTGTTACCTTCAAGCGGTGTGAAAGAACTTTAGTGAAGATTTTATAAACTACTGATAGGAGGCTGATAGGTCTGTAGTTTCCAAGATCCTCAATATCACCTTTCTTATGTAGCAGGATCATTGTAGCGTTGTTCCAATCCTCAGGAATCTTTCCTTCATTAAGGCATCGAGTGAAAATTTGGGCGAGTACTGTTTCGATTTCTCCACTTGCTTCTTGTATGATGTCTACAGTAATTCCATCTTCTCCTGGAGCTTTTCCCCGCTTCATGTTCTTGATTGCATGTGCAACTTCTGCTGGAAGGACTGGAGGAACTCTGGTACTGGTATCTTTCATGATGTCTGGAGTGCATGTATCATCCCTTTCATATAATTTGGAGTAGAAATCCTTCACTCTTGTCAAAATTTCTCCTCTATTTCTTGTTACAGAACCATCTTCTTTTCTCAGTGCCATAATCTGTTTTCTTCCCTTACTGAGATGTCCCTTTGCTATCTTAAGGCTTTGGTTGTTTTCAATTGCTTTCCTCACTAGTTCACAGTTGAATTTTCTTACGTCTTCAGTGATACTTTTTCTTACTGTCTTGCATAGCTCTATATATTCCACTTTGGAAGTCACATCTTCTTTAGTTGTCCTCATCTCTCTTCTTTTTTGCATAAAACATTTTCGTTTTTCCTGATAATTTATTTACATGCAACTTGTTCTTGACCCAGCTAATTTTGTTGCTGTTTCCATAAGAGCTTTGGTTACTTTTCTGTTAACTTCAGAAATATCCACTTCTTCCGATGTTAGGCCTTCTAAAGCAGAGAACCTGTTCTTTAGTTCCAACTTGAAGGTATTATGGTGTTTTTTAAGGTTGGTTATGTCAATAGATTTTGTTTGTCTTATGAGCTTGCCACGTTCAAGTTTAGTGTTGAGGTGCATCTTACATCTCGCCAATCTGTGGTCACTACCTGTGTTGAACTTGTTTAGCACACTGCAGTCTTCTATGACGAATTTTTTGTTACACATAATAATATCAATTTCACTTGTCGTCCCGTTTGGATGTCTCCATGTCCATTTCCTGTGTGGCTTTTTCTTGAAGAAGGAGTTCAAGATGAAAAACCCTTCTGCCTCTGCAAACTCAACGAGAGTATTTCCACGCTGGTTTCTGTTGCCGTGACTGAATGTACCTACTGAAGTTTCATTCTGTTGCCGTTGCCCTATTTTTGCATTGAAATCCCCCATAATTATTTTCAAGTGCTGCTTACCTGTATTATTTAGATGACAAATTTCCTCATAAAATTCTTCAATTTCTTCTTCAGGATGACTTGTGGTGGGTGCATAAGTTTGAATAATCTGAGCCTGGTATCTTTTTGAGAGTTGGATAACAAGTCGTGCAGCTCTGTCAGAGGAACTTTCAACTTCTACAACTTTATCCTTCAGTTTCTTGTTTAATTATAAATCCAACACCACTAGTTCTGCCAGTATCTGTCCCAGGATAGTAGAAGAGATGTCATGTCCACTTTTCAGTTCGATGAGATCTTCTCCTTTTCTCCTTACCTCACTTAGCCCCACGATGTCCCACTTGATCCTTTGTAGTTCCTCTTCCAATTCAAGAAGCCTTGAATCAGAAGATAGGGAGCGTCCATTGTACGTAGCCAAGGTCAGCATCAGATGGCAGCCTAGTCCGGTCCTCCGGGGATTCTTAGCACCCTCTGCCTTCATGTCGCACTGGCCGCTGCCTTGGCCAGGTACATTCCAGCTGCCGGAGACTGAGGGCCAAGATTTAAGTTGTGGAATCATTTTGGAGGGGTTTGGCCATAACTCACCACGCTGGCCAAGCGGGTTGGTGAGTGTGGGATAGAATTTCCTCTAATCCGGATGGTATAGTTATACCGCTATTGGCGGTCGTCAGAGCCCCTTTAGTGGGAACAGGATGCACCACGAGAAGGCGGAGTTGACATTTGTCAAGGAGAGGCTGTGATGTTACGCATCACCTGACCTTACATCCCATGGGAACCCCACTACCCTATTATTAGAGAGATTCAAGTTCTGGGTTCATTTCACTAAAATCATATAGCAATACTTAACATACGGGAATGCTTATATTTTAACTATTTTAACTACACCCCACATATAGTAATTCAGGGGTTCAAGTTGGGGTGGGGGGCAAACGTCTGGAGACCAGATGGGTAGGACATGTTCTCTTTAAGCCATTTCTGAGTCGCTTTGGTCTTGTGGGCTGGGACAGAATCCTGTTGGAAAATGAAACGCCTCACCGTCAGAAATGGAGTCCGTCCAGATCTTCATTACATCTCGCAGCACCTTGTACACGCCTGCGTTGACCCTTATTATAAGGCTATAAGTTATAGCCTTCTCAAAGAAATGAAGAGGCATGGCATCTCCCTCACTTCAGATGACCACGAGGATCATAACGGTGGCAGAAAATTTTGTGTGCATGACCCTGGGCACGTCATCAGGGTTCTTGCACAACCATCTGTCGTTCCTCCTATTGACCTTCTGGTTCTGGTCAAAATTATTCTCGTCTCAGAAGAATCTCAGCAAATTGTTCTTCTCGAAAAACTCCAGTTACTGCCAAATAACCTAATTTTAGGCTAACACTTCAATATTATTATCGGCTCGTAATATGTTTAAATTATACAAACCATTTAAACAGTCAGGGGTGATGATATCCCCTACTAAAGACTGGATTTTCTTGGCAGCCACCCGTCACATGGACGTTTCTGTCTTCCGTCCAGTTGTGCTCGAAGCTACCTTTTCAATAAAGTGCCTTTGTATCCTTTGGATTCCTTGTTTGGACAGTTTTGCTCACTTGTCCCATATTCTTACATCTTGGGGATCTTATGGTATGATTTGAGTCGATGTGGAGCACTTCTGCACGACGTTACATTCGAAAAATCGTCTCGTCCTTAATTTTTGCACGCCAGTGTATAAAGCATAATCGAAAAAGTTTCGGTGCAGAGTCGGTAAGTTCAGATAGGTTACAAATATTCAAAAGTACTTGCCGTAGGTGTTAAGAAAATTGTCCCGTTCACGACAAACATTTTTTTAAAACCTAAGACACAAGTTTAACAGAACTTTAGTCTACAATTGTGATATATAGACCCGACCATACGTCAAATGGAGCATAGATAAAAGCAGAAACCTAACTTTCAACAAAATCTTAAGAAATATTGCCGCAAATTACATACAAAGTACTGTAATATTAGTATGTGTGAAACTGCCCAATAAAATATTTATGAAAAAAACTTTTGAAACATGAAAACAAAGAACTCTGTGATAAGCATGATTCAAAGAAAACGTCTATCAAAACTTGTGATGCTGAAAGCTATTTAAGCTGACAAAAATGTTTTTTTTAATTAGAAATTAACAAATTAGTACCATATGTCCACTGATGTTGCTGGAAGGTCCAGTGTTCTCCAACGATTATCTGAACAATGTTGCCGATCAAGTACATCCTGCAATGTTGACTTTTTATCCAGCAGGTGACGGCTGTTTTATAGACGACAATGCTACTGCCCATCGTGCGAGATGTGGTCAGCAGAGGTTCAGCGAGAATGACAGCTACCTCCACTATCTTCCCTGCCCACCACAAAACCCGGATCTGAACCCCATTGAGGATATATATGACATGTTAAAAAAAACAGATCCGGTAGCAAAATCTTCCGCCGTGAAATCTAAACCAGTTAAAGAACTGTCTGGTGAAAGCCTGGTATGCTGTACACATAGATGCACTGCAATACATTGTGAAATCTATGCCAAAACGCATATGTGCTGTAATGCGGGCAAAAGGAGGTAAAACCTAGTATCGAATAAAAGTTTCTAATTCGGTAGCCGGTATGTATAATTGGAAAAGTACTTGGGAACTATATAGTTTTGTTAAGCATAAATCTAACAAAAGTCACTAAAAGTGAACCCCACTACCCTATTATAAGAGAGATTCAAGTTCTGGGTTCATTTCACTAAAATCATTCAGCAATACTTAACATATCCGTGATATACATATAAGGCATGATCGAAACGTTTCTGTGCGGAGTCGGTAAGTTCAGATAGGTTACAGATATTCAAAAGTATAAGGCATGATATTCATATACAGTATATAAGGCATAGTGTTCAAATATACAGTATAAGGCATGATCGAAAAGTTTCCGTTGGGAGTCGGTAAGTTCAGATAGGTTACAGATATTCAAAAGTATAGGGCATGATATTCAAATATACACTGGTGTGCAAAAATTAAGAAGAGGAGAAATTAGCATAACAGCAGAACGAGCGGGCAGAACGGACCAAAAGACAACTCAGGAGATAGACTAGGGTCCGGTACAGTAGGGCCTGCGCATATATGCAGCATGACGTAGGTGGCGGGGGGTGTCGGAAGGGTATAAAGCACACGGGCGGTGTACGCTCAGCAGTTCGGTGAAAGCTATTGCACGGTGTACATTGGTTTGAACAATGTCGAGTTGCAGCCATCGTGTGATATGGCCAACAGACAATCCAGTAGACGACATCTGGATGACTTTACCCGAGGTCGTGTCATTGGAAAGTTGAAACAAGGTCGAAGTGTGACTAGTGTGGCTAGTGTGGCTGAGGAGTTCGGGATCGCTCACAGCATCGTTTCACAAGCTTGGAGAGCATTTCAAACGACGGGAACAGTTGTCCGAGAGTTTAGCAGTGGTCGTCCACGAGCAACCACGGCGCTGACGACCGGTATATTGTCCTACAGGCGAGAAGAGACAGACGGTAGACAGCAGGAGAAATCGCAAGGCACATGCAGCAGACAACTGGACGTCTGTTATCGCGTTTTACCGTGGCCAGGAGGCTACATAAAGGTGGTCTATTTGCACGACGACCAGTACGGTGTGTGCCATTAACGCCAGCTCATCGGAGACGGCGGTTTCTGTGGTGCCAGGAACACAAGAACTAGAAACATCAGCAATGGGGTCGAGTTCTCTTTACGGATAAGAGCCGATTTAGTCCCACAAGCGATTCTGGACGTATACACATCTGGAGAGAGCAGGGAACACGCAAACACACCTCCAACATCATCGAAAGGGACCGGTTTGGAGGTGGCGTAGTTCTCGTTTGGGGCGGTTTCATGCTAGGTAGCCGTACTGACCTCCACATTTTCCAAGGACGTTCAGTCACTGGTGTCCGCTATTGTACCGAGATTCTCCTGCATCACGTGCGTCTGTTTAGAGGTGATGTGGGTCCTGATTTCCTCTTCGTGGACGACAACGCTCCACCTCATCGTACAGTAGCTGTCGCAGAGCTGTTGGAGAGTGAAGATATTCAACACATAGATTGGCCCGCAAAGTCCCCGGACCTAAATTCAATGGAACACGTGTAGGACCTTCTCGGGAGACGCTTGGCAGCACGTCACCAGCCGCCAGCAAGGACTCCGCCGCTGCGATCGGTGCTACAAGAGGAATGGGCCGCAATGCCTCAACAGCTCCTTAACAACCTCGTCCTCAGCATGGACAGACGCTGTAAATCCTGCAACGCAGTCAGGGGTGATCATATCCCCTACTAAAGACTGGATTTTTCTTTGCAGCCGCCTGTCACATGGACGTTTCTGTCTTCTGCCCAGTTGTGCTCAAAGCTACCTTTTCAATAAAGTGCCTTTGTATCCTTTGGATTCCTTGTTTGGACGGTTTTGCTCACTTGTCCCATATACTTACATCTTGGGGATCTTATGGTATGATTTGAGTCGATGTGGAGCACTTCTGCACGACGTTACACTCGAAAAACCGTCTCGTCCTTAATTTATGCACGCAAGTGCATAATTGGCGTGCAAAAATCGAAAAGTTTCGGTGCAGAGTCGGTAAGTTCAGATAGGTTACAAATATTCAAAAGTACTTGCCGTAGGCGTTAAGAAAATTGTCCCGTTCACGAACGAGGTAAAATATGCCGTTGTGGTAGAAGCCTGTTGCGTACAAAAATCCACTATAGCCTGCTTCACGTCATCGTCAGACTGGGACCTATGTCCGTTTAGTGTCTTTTTCAGTAGACTAAAGGAGTGGAGACCCCAAGGGGAAAGGTCTGGACTGCAAAGAGGGTGCTCCAGGGTCTATACCATTTAAGGGCCTGAAATTTGTCCTTTACGACGTTGGCAACATACGGGTCCGCATTGTCGTGCAGTAAGATTACCAATTTACTGAGGTTGCTGGAACGTTTATTCTTAATGGCACGACGCAAACGCTAAAGTGTTTCGCAATACTGTGTTGTATTGATACTGACACCTGGCTCCTTGAACTCCACCAGCAATGGGCCTCGGTGGTCGAAGAACACTGTCGCCATCACTTTTCCAGCAGATGCTTTCGCCTTGAATTTCTTTGGACGGAGAGAGGACGGATGTCGCCATTGCATGCTGTCAGACTTAGATTCTGGTTGAAGTGGACGCACCAGATTTCGCCACCGGCCACAATGCGCTCCAACAATGCGTTGCAATACACTTTGAAACGAAGCAAAAGCTGCAGAGAAACTGCCATACGATGTGTTTGCTGATCACTACTGAGAGCTCGCGGGATCCGTTGACAGCACACTTTACGGTGCCCTGGAAACTAACGATGCTTTGAACACTTCCGTAGCTCAAGTTGAAGTCACTCGCCATTTGAGGAATGGTTACTCGCTGATCATTGAGAATAGCGGTTTTCACATTCACGATGTTATTGGGCGTATTTGATGTGGATGGACGCCCAGACGGCTGCAAATTGCGTGACGTACAGCGTCCTTGACGGTATTTTTGACACCACTCCACAACAGAGGTCTTTGACAAGTACGCATTATCATACACCGCCACCATTCTGCGATGAATTTCTGCAGGTTTCTTTCTTTCAGCGAGCAGAAGCAGAATAACAGCTCGTTGGAAGATATATGTTTATTGGTGGAATGATGATATCCCGAATCACTGATTTCATTCACTAACAGCTCGTTGATCTGATTTGGACGAGCTCGGTATGATAATATCAATAAGTGTACGATATGTTCAACAAACACAGCACTACGTCACAATTCGACTGTTACCATCACAGGTTATTAACCGCCTTTATACAACCTGACTGCCGTCAATTTTTACGTCATACGCGGTCTTGCAAGAACTTCGAACGGAGAGAGACAGATCAAGAACCGAAGGTTCAAAACTTGGAAACACACACCTCGATA
Organism: Macrothele yani; assembly: GCA_039090855.1. Taxonomy (NCBI): domain Eukaryota; kingdom Metazoa; phylum Arthropoda; class Arachnida; order Araneae; family Macrothelidae; genus Macrothele; species Macrothele yani. The sequence continues at coordinate 43,483,663 of CM077005.1, read as the reverse complement.
ATTTTGAAATAACTCCTCTGGTTACTGGTTCCCTAAGAGGTTTAGTCCCCAACACACAAGCCCCTAGGGGCCTCAGAAGACGGGAAAAGACGTGACGCCGTAGGTCCAACCGCCTTGAAATAAGGAATTAACAGGTTGTTCGGATAGAAAAGAATTAAAGTAAAACTAATAAAAAATTAGAGTTTAAGAGAATATGCATTTTGTAAGAGTGATGAAAAGCTGAATTTACTGCTGAAATTTGCTCACCCAAAAACAATTTCTATTATATTTTACTTATTTGATTTTACGTTTAGACATGCATTTTATTTTTATTTTATTATTTTCAAACGGTGCAGGGCTTTATATTTTACTTTATTTACCTAGTTTGCAAATTCATCCGTGATATATAGTCTTAATAGATACTGTGCATTGTTGCAGAATTCGTATATTAATATATTAAGTTCAATTTAGTTCTGTTACCAAGTATCAAATAAATTTATGATAATCATACAAATTTTGAAGATGACAATCCGATTTTTAGCGTAAATGTGACAAGGATGGTAAATCAGATAACATTCGAAAACTTGAAAATTTTCATCGTCCTGGAGTGGGACTCGAACCCGCGTCTCCCAGAAAACGCCCGGGTTCGAGTCCCGCTCCAGGACGATGAAAAATTTCAAGTTTTCGAATATTATCTAACTTACCACTGGCTCAATGTGTGTCGTGTAACTAAGGGTGCACACATAGAACATCTGGGACTGTCTCTGAAAAAACTTCAAGCATTCCCATACAATTCTGTTACAGGTAACATAAAATATCTTACATTACAAATTTTGAAGATGACAATCCGATTTTTGGCGTAAATGTGACAAGGATGGTAAATCAGATAATATTCGAAAACTTGAAAATTTTCATCGTGCTGGAGCGGGACTCGAAACCGCGTCTCCCAGAAAACGCCCGGGTTCGAGTCCCGCTCCAGGACGATGAAAAATTTCAAGTTTTCGAATATTATCTAACTTACCACTGGCTCAATGTGTGTCGTGTAACTAAGGGTGCACACATAGAACATCTGGGACTGTCTCTGAAAAAACTTCAAGCATTCCCATACAATTCTGTTACAGGTAACATAAAATATCTTACATTACAAATTTTGAAGATGACAATCCGATTTTTGGCGTAAATGTGACAAGGATGGTAAATCAGATAATATTCGAAAACGTGAAAATTTTCATCGTGCTGGAGCGGGACTCGAAACCGCGTCTCCCAGAAAACGCCCGGGTTCGAGTCCCGCTCCAGGACGATGAAAAATTTCAAGTTTTAGAATATTATCTGACTTACCACCAGCTCAATGTGTGTCGTGTAACTAAGGGTGCACACATAGAACATCTGGGACTGTCTCTGAAAAAACTTCAAGCATTCCCATACAATTCTGTTACAGGTAACATAAAATATCTTACATTACAAATTTTGAAGATGACAATCCGATTTTTGGCGTAAATGTGACAAGGATGGTAAATCAGATAATATTCGAAAACGTGAAAATTTTCATCGTGCTGGAGCGGGACTCGAAACCGCGTCTCCCAGAAAACGCCCGGGTTCGAGTCCCGCTCCAGGACGATGAAAAATTTCAAGTTTTAGAATATTATCTGACTTACCACCAGCTCAATGTGTGTCGTGTAACTAAGGGTGCACACATAGAACATCTGGGACTGTCTCTGAAAAAAACTTCAAGCATTCCCATACAGTTCTGTTACAGGTAACATAAAATATCTTACATTACAAATTTTGAAGATGACAATCCGATTTTTGGCGTAAATGTGACAAGGATGGTAAATCAGATAATATTCGAAAACGTGAAAATTTTCATCGTGCTGGAGCGGGACTCGAAACCGCGTCTCCCAGAAAACGCCCGGGTTCGAGTCCCGCTCCAGGACGATGAAAAATTTCAAGTTTTAGAATATTATCTGACTTACCACCAGCTCAATGTGTGTCGTGTAACTAAGGGTGCACACATAGAACATCTGGGACTGTCTCTGAAAAACTTCAAGCATTCCCATACAATTCTGTTACAGGTAACATAAAATATCTTACATTACAAATTTTGAAGATGACAATCCGATTTTTGGCGTAAATGTGACAAGGATGGTAAATCAGATAATATTCGAAAACGTGAAAATTTTCATCGTGCTGGAGCGGGACTCAAAACCCGCGTCTCCCAGAAAACACCCGGGTTCGAGTCCCGCTATAGGACGATGAAAAATTTCAAGTTTTAGAATATTATCTGACTTACCACCAGCTCAATGTGTGTCGTGTAACTAAGAGTGCACACATAGAACATCTGGGACTGTCTCTGAAAAAACTTCAAGCATTCCCATACAATTCTGTTACAGGTAACATAAAATATCTTACATTACAAATTTTGAAGATGACAATCCGATTTTTGGCGTAAATGTGACAAGGATGGTAAATCAGATAATATTCGAAAGCTTGAAAATTTTCATCGTCCTGGAACGGGACTCGAACCCGCGTCTCCCAGAAAATGCCCGGGTTCGAGTCCCGCTCCAGGACGATGAAAATTTTCAAGCTTTCGAATATTATCTGACTTACCATCGTTGTCGCATTTACGCCAAAAAACGGATTGTCATCTTCAAAATGTGTATTATATAGTGTAATCCCGTTTGCCTTCATGATTTATGATAATCATATTTTCAATTTATATTATATTTTCTGTATTTCAGGTCCACACAATTTTCATTGCTTACTATTTTTTTTTACTTTACACAGCTTACTATCTTTCTTTCTTATTTGGTATAATGTCATTGTTACACATGAAATTAAAGCTATTAGGTATTTAATGTATTGATATTAATGCTATTTCATGTTTGGTGTAATGACATTGTTCCACAAAATTTTACAATTTCGTTTGTTATTAGTGTTTGAATGAAGTATAGTTAACTTGGCAGAAACTTAAAATGCTTAAGATGATTACAATGTGCATGTTATTGTTTACTGTACAGTTCATATTTTATTTATGATCACACTTATTATGTACACAGTCGAGTCACATTATCGTGACCACCTTCTACTTTTGACGTCAAAAGCGCGTAGCCAATGAAAGAAGGCACGTGTCGTGAGCTGGCTTGGAAAGTATATAAGGTGTGCTGTAGGCATTCTGAAAACATATCCCTCGTTGCTGTCATGGATAAAAGGAGTGATTTATCAGATTTACAAAAAGGGATGATTATCAGCTTTCGGGCCAAGGGTGCAAGTATTTCTGGAACAGCGTAGCTTGTGAACTGTTCGCGTGTTGCTGTGGTTAAAGTGTATCGTAGTTGGAGAAATGGCACCATTGCGAATAAGCGATGTGGAAACTGCGGAGCACCATGTGCCATTGATGTGAGATGTGAACGTCGGCTGCGAAGGTGCGTGAGGGCCGATCGACAAGCTACAGGGGAGCAACTCACTGGCCGAATGAACCAGGGGGGCTACAGGAAGTGTGTCTAAAACGACAGTTCAGCGAACCCTGCTGCGTATGGGGCTCTGATGCAGAGGGATGGTCACTACACCGATGCTGACGAAGGTGCATCGGCAGAAAAGGCTTACATTTACACGGCAGTATCGGAGTCGGGCCTCCGCTGATTGGCAAAGGATTGCCTTCTCCGAAGAGTCACGTTTCCTGCTTCATTGAACGGATGGACGTTGGCGTATAAGGAGAGAAACGTCGGGGAACAAACACTCTTCAACCATTGCTGGAAGAATACATGCTAGTGGGGGCAGCGCTATGGTCTGTGGAATGTTTTCGTGGCATTCTCTGGGTCCACTCATACCTGTGGAAGGCACTATGGACCGAATTCGTTATGAATCCATCCTTGCAGACCACGTACACCCATACATGCTGATTGTCTTCCCTGGGACGGATGGGATCTTCCAACACGACAATGCGACGTGTCACACAGCTAGAAATGTCCGAGAATGGTTGGAAGAGAACGATGATAACTTGAAAGTACTTCCCTGGTCCCCGAATTCCCCAGACTTAAAACCAATTGAGCATCTGTGGGAACACCTCGATCGTGTTGTTCACTCTACGGATCCTCCACCACGCAGCCTCCAGCAGCTGTCAGATGAACTGCAGTCAGCATGGCTCCACATACCTGTGAATACCTTCCAGCACCTTACTGAGTCACTCCTAGCCCGTCTAGCTGCTGTCCGCGCGGCACACTGCGGTTACTCTAGATATTAGCTGGTGGTCACAATAATGCGACTCGACCTTGTATTTGTGTAATGTAAACGAGTGGTATTCTTCACAGTGTGAAGAGTCAATTTTTCCACAATAGATTAACTTTTATTCACTCCTGTGATTGGATCAATAATATCCTTTACTTAATACACTATATCGTTGACTTTCATATTTTAAAAATAAGAGTAGACTGCTAGGTCAATTGTTGCTGTATTTGATATGACTGGTTTTTTTTTTTTTTTTTTGAACAATGAAAAGTGAAAATATGAAAAATGCCCTTCGTAGGGCCCTCGAACGGAAACTTTTTGATCATATATATATACATATATGTATTGTATATAAAAGTGAAAGTTTGCATATTTGTTTGTTTGTATGTTTGTTTGTCCGCTATACAAATCTACAGTTTTCAACTTAGAACCACCAAATTTGGTATACTATCTCATGGTACTCTAACTTGGACCGTAGAAGGGTTTTGGAAGGGATCGGAACCCGGGGAGAGGGCAGGTCAAGGGGACCCCCATACAAAATTTTCGTTATTTTAGTTAACATTTCTACAGTTTTCAATTTAGAATCACCAAATTTGATATACTATCTCATGGTACTCTGACTTAGACCGTAGACGGTTTCGGGAAGGGGTCGGAGCCAGGGGGTCAGAGGGCCCCATACAAAATTTTTGGTAAAATGTTCTACAGTTTTCAATTTACGACCACCAAATTTGGTATATTATCTCATGACACTCTGACTTAGACCGCAGACAGTTTTTGGAAGGGGTCGGAGCCGGGTCAAGGGGCCTTCCATACAAAATTTTCGTAAAGGGTTCAACAGTTTTCAATTTAGAACCACCAGATTCGGTATACTATCTCATGGTACTCTATCTTAGACCGTAGACGGTTTTTAGAAAGGGTCGGAGCCCGGGGTCAAGGGGTCCCCGCACAAAATTTTCGTAAAGTCTACAGTTTTCATTTTGGAACCACCAAATTTGGTACACTATGTCATGGTACTTTGACCGTAGACGGTTTTTGGAAGAGGTCGGCGCCCGCGGTCAAGGGGCTTCCATACAATTTTTTCATAAAAAGTTCCATTTTTTAGTTTTACGCTAGCTTTTATCACCAACAGGCTGCTCCATCAGGTAGAAATGTAACATTATGTAAATAGGGATTTCCAGATATTTAAAATTCAAAACGATAAACAAAAGGATGATCAATGCCAATGTTTTTGCTCTCAATGGGAAAACCAAAAATATTGTTTACTAAAAAGCAATAACCTAAACGAATTAAAATACATTTACTGGAAAATTACAGGAATATATTTTTCATTCATAAAATTTTACCCGCTGAACTTGGTGATTCCATGAATATTTACCCTGGAAATACCGGGTACCCTTGCTAGTCCCTATCATCATCATCATCATTGTCAACCATTATCAATCCACTGCTGGACGAAGGTCTCCCCAAGTTTCCTCCACAACGGTCTGTCTTGTGCCAGTCTCCTCCATGTCACTCCCGCATATTTACGAATTTCATCCACCCATCTCCCATGTGGTCTTTTTCTGGGTCTTTTCCTGTCCCTTGGAATCCAATCTAAAATCTCGGCTGTCCATCTATGGTCTGTCCTTCTGGCAGTATGTCCAGCCCATTGCCATTTCAGGGATTTAACTCTGATCATGATGTCTTCCACTCTCGTCATTTTTCGGATCCACGAGTTCCTCTTCTTATCTCTCCTGGTTATACCAAGCATGCACCTGTCCATGCTGCTTTGAGTTGTCTGCAGCCTTTGTATGTCTCTTTTAGTTAAGGTCCACGTCTCTGCACCATACGTAAGCACTGGAAGGATGCATTGATCAAACACTTTTCTTTTAAGACATAATGGCATATTGCTCTTGAAAATTATGCTGTTTCTTCCAAAAGCTCTCGAGGCAAGTTTTGTACGCCGATTAATTTCTTCATCAATGTGACCCTCACTTGATATCTGCTGTCCAAGATAAACGTACGTATCTGTTATCTCCAGTTTTTCTCCATCAATCGATAAATCTTCATTTCTTGTAAAAGCATTGAACATCACTTTTGTCTTCTGAAAGTTCATTTTTAATCCCACTTCTTTACTCTTGTCAGCAAGTTCCTGGATCATACTCTGCAGCTCTGATGGGGTAGTTGCAAAAATGACTACGTCATCAGCAAAACGAAGGTGGGTTAGATAATCTCCATTAATCTTTATCCCTTTGTTTTTCCAGTTCAGTGATTGAAAGACATTTTCCAATGTGGCATTAAAGAGCTTCGGAGATATGGTGTCACCTTGTCTCACTCCCTTTCCAATTTTTATGTGTGTTGTATTTTCAAACAGCCGAATCTTTGCACTTGCATTTTCATAGATGTTATTAAGTCCCTATATATACGAGTATTTAGGCCAACAGTATGCATTATACCTCATTTGTAGACGATTTGTGTACAGTAAGAAAATGATTCCATTTTATGCAGAGGGATTAACTAGTTTACAGGAAAAGTCACGAACAAATATTCTGTGCTTTATCTTCACTTCGTAGTGTTCCTTCTTAAGGAAACAACCTGGATGAAAATATCCAACTGTGGATTAAATACAAACAACGGACAGTCAGAAAACGCAAGTTCGCTCGCGGCAATTCTGAGATGCACCACCATTTCACATCGGATAACCTTTACCTTGTAGATCGGTCATGTAATGATTGATCGATTGCTCGAGGACATGGCACTTTCTTTTATATTAACATGAGACATGTACGTTACCTTTATTCAGTAGACGTCAGTGCATCGACAAGAAGTGTGTTTTGAAAATGAAGAACATAACATCAACAGACCATCTTCTATTCTTTTTATTTTAGTTTCTAGCAAAACGTTTGAACATCATTAAATTTTTTGGGGGAGAAGTGGTGTATATTCGAGGCTAGCCAGCTTAGCGAAGCCCAGATAATGCACAAATAAAAGTCAATTATCAACGGTATTAAGATATGTCGATGCTTTCGCTGCGAAAAAAAACACGTGCGTATTCGCTTCTTTTGACCAAGAAAATCTGTCTGGCGAGCGAGAATCGCAAACGGTCCTAACGCAAACAGCTGTCATCGTAACGCAACATGATTCGCAGACCTTCGATACGATCGCCTGCTAGCGTTTTCCATGGCAATATGAATGTGTAGGCGAAAAGTAAATGGACCATTGTTTTGCGCAACGGTTCTCTCAGAAAAGAGAAGACTTCGGACTACCTTAGTCACTCGCATGCTCTTTCTCATAACATCACGTGTTTTGTGAGAGCTGTTTCAGTTTGTGTGAAGTGTCAGTAAATTAAAATCAGTGATATTATATCTTAAATTCGTGGCTTTGTTGGATTCGAACTGTTTTATAAATTTTGTGTAAGATTTCCTGAACATCTCGGGTCAGAACTTAAAGAACTCTATGTTTCAAATTTTGATACAGCTCGACTAAAAACGAACCGAAGGTGTTTTATGCCTTTAATGAATACAAAAAGAAATGTGTGAGAGACATTACTTGTTACATAAAGTTGAATAAATTGGACTTTGGGTTTAGTGAAGTGTACAAATTAGCGGACCTAATATTAAAGTTTCCATCAACAACTGCAACTGCCGAAAAAAGTTGTTGTGCATTAAAAAGAATCAAGATATATCTTCTTAGAGCCACACAAGGACATGCACATTCAAGCAACTTGGCTGTTTGGTCAAAAGAGAAAAACATTTTTTTAAATATGGAAAAGTACTCGGAAGAAACTTTTTATGAAAACGTAACACTCAAGTTCACACAAAAGGAAAGAAAAATGGAGTTCATGTACAAATAAAGTGTTCAGAAGAAGGAGGCAGTTCATGCACAAATAAGTGTTCAAATCGTAATCCTCATAATTATTTGGTATCATGTTGACAATAGCATGTACCTAAAATTTAGAAAAACACTTACTTCTATTACTTAACAACTGTAAAATGAACTTCACGATTTAAAAGAAAAAAACAATATGGGGGGGGAGATAGCATAGGTTTTGAACCCAAGATACGCCACTAGGGGTGAGGATTGCAGAAGTACGTAATGAGTAGAAATTCAATAATCAGGAAGATATTTTAGAAAAGAAGGTGCAGAGTACAACAATTAAAACAATTGAAAAACAATGCATGGGCAAATTATACTTGTAAAATTCAGTGGCACAAAGCTGTTTCCATTTCTCCAAATTATGAAATACAAAATCTTTTACAGCTCAGTCGTGTGATGGAAAATTTCGGCTCGTCTTTTACAAACTGTTCTAATGTCGCGTCTTTTTCTAAGACAGAGGCGGTACCCCATCCCCCTTTCTCTTATCAGCAACCCCCCCCTCCCATCTTTCTCTTATTGGCCCTTTTCTTTCTTTTCAACGTGTTTTTCTTCTAAAACTGTAACATCTCGGTTTCGTCTCCTCGAAGCCCTAATGATGTTAATGCTGACAAGAAAAATTACCCAGATATCAGTTTCCTGTGGAATGCATCACTTCCGGTATCCTCTTCTAATGGAGACAGAGCAAAATCAAACTTAAAATGCGTCTTTCCAGGAAGGAGTCATCGAAAGAGTGAGGGATTCCATATACAGCGTGTTTTACGAAGTGTTCGAAAGGAATAGGAATTAAATAGTTGAACGTAGAAGCAAAGTGAAGAATGCAAAATGCGCAGCAAACAGAGGACAATTCAGCTACGGTATTTGCACCCCAGGAATGAACAATTTCTGAAAATCACGAAAATTAAATATTTATACGTCCTCCCACGGAAACAAAGTCAATTAGTAAAAAAGCTTCACTTTACTATTCATTTCGGACACTCTTCGTGAAATACCCTATATCTGGGATACATGTTGGAGGAAGATGGACATCTGAAAGGAGAAGTGCACAGCAGGCTGTAAGCAGAATGGAAGAATTGCAGGAAAATAACAGATACATCGTGTGACCGAATGATACCATTAGGGATGAAAAGTCAGGTTTTGGGGACAGTAGGTAAAACTTAAATGTTAATAGTGCTGATACTCGGACAATTTGGAGAATAAGCAGAATGACGCTGAAATACAGATACTCGGGTGAATGTGTTGTGTCACCAGAAAGAATAGGATTGGAAATGAGAAGATAAGGACAACAGTTAAGGTGACAGAGGCTTTGATGACAAGATGATTGGAGGATAAGCTGAATGTTGCTGAAATGAAGACGCTTGAGATTAATATCTGGTATCACCAGAAAGAGCAATATTAACAAGTTAGTAAAATCATGCAATGCATTGATTATAATACGCTTTCCAACATACCAGAAATCATTACTCCAGTTATGAGGATAATGGCTGTGAAATAAATCTCGGTCCTGTGTCCTAACCTTTGACCCCATTTCGCCCATTTTCAATAGGATTCGTTCCCAGGCAGGCCCCTACAACATACTAACATTTCATCCAAATCGAAGCATTTTTACGTAAGTTATGAAGCATAATGGCGATGGAAGTGGTTCCGCTCTTATGTCCTGACCTTTGACCCCATTTCGCCCATTTTCAATAGAGTTTGTCCCCAAGTGGTCCCCTACCATATACTAAAATTTAATCGAAATCGAACATTTTTTACGTTAGTTATGGCGCATAAGAGCAGTGGAATGGATCCTGATCCTATGTCCTGACCTTTGACCCCATTTGTCCCATTTTCAATAGGGTTCGTCCACAGGTGGTCCCCTACCATATACTAAAATTTCATCGAAATCGAACCATTCTTACGCACGTTATGACCGCTAAAAATAGTTTATCATTAGATCTGTCTTTTGACACCCGCTTATTGTCATTTGTATCGCAGATCAAGGGCTTATACGGTATGCATAAAACAAGCTTTTTCTTATTACTATGGCTGTCTAAAAGAAAGCCATTCTTTCTATGATTTGGGAACTATAGGGCCAACAGCGAGGAGTGGGAGTTTTGGGTTCCTTTACATTCAACAGCCTAAACCAGGTGTGATTTTCCAGGTCCACTGATGTTACTGAAAGAAGAATACGACATATTTACTTGCTTGATTAACGTCGTGCAGAGGGCAATGAATGCACCGTTTGTGTTACGTAGGCTAGGTATGAAGTGAGGCATCTGATTTTTAACGTTGGCTTTCATAGCTCAGATTCTGACACGCGGTCACATCATGTAATCCAACTAATACTGGAAATAATTTCCTTATACCTGAGGCTGATATGATATGATAGTTAATGGTTCAAAACTATTCTAATGCAACACACTTAGCGTCATCGAATTCTCGTTCGTGCAAACAATTATGACACTGAAAGCCGAAAATTAACTCTGATAGAAGAGTTTCAGACTTTCTCAAAACGTCAGAAGTCTATTTGCTCCATATTATGCTAGCAAAATGGCTTCAGATTTGTTTCAAGCAGACACGCGATGCTGGGATCGTAAGTTACAGAAGGGAAATAAAAAAATATTATTATATTTTTTCAAGAAAACTACCCAATCCATTCTATAATTAAAAAAAAACTGCAGACAACTAAAACTAAGCTGGTATGGCAGACAGTACCGGTGAGTTATTCACGGGTAAAGTTTGAAATGCTAATAGTGGAAATTAGTTTATGAAATACCAAGCAGAGCTCAAAGGGATTAGCTAATATTAAAATACTTCTTCAGTGTTTGCTCTGTTTGACAGTCTTCTTTCTCCGCATCCCCCAGCGCTTACGTTTAGGTTTCTCCTGATGATAGATAAACTAATTCTCGCTACCCATTGCCTTTCAGCAATGCACACAGAGTTTCTCTACTTTGGGCGACTTCTTACCCCGGTTAGTTTGCATCCAACTTCCCTCACTGATCTTTACGCCTCCATGTTTTGTAATTCGTCTACTCCTTACTTTTTTTATCCTATTTGGATGCACGCAGGAATTCTCACTGTTTCCCCAGATAGTCCGTTCGGATTTATTTTGAAACAGCTGTTGGGGCGGGGGGGGGGGTCCCTCACCTAGTATAACCGTGATAAACTCCTCCGCCCCCTCCAGTCTGCTGGAAGATGCCGTGCGTATGTGCCGATACATCAAAGTAACAAGTAACTCGAGAATAATAAACAAAACGCTTTCCCGCGACTTTTTTCACTCTTTACAGAACTATCGCGTGCGCGCGCATCACCACCCAGGGAAAAACATCTGTGACGTACTTTTGTAGCAGACTGTAAACACTTCTCTTCTGCACTTCTCCGTGTGAGGGAACGTCCTGCGTATTTGAAGTGAACAGAATGACAAAATATCGTTTAAACAAGCCCAGAAAATGGAGCTTAGTTTCTCACAACATATTATGTATAAAATTAGAATAACGCGCATATTATATTGAGTCATCAGTCCTATTATTATCCTTCAACTATCAATGTAGTGTCATCTTATGTATATCTATAAATACGGATTATCCTTTCATCAGGTGAGTTCTTATTTGTACATTGTATTTGCTGAGTCATTCCGCTAAAGAAAGTGCATTTTTCTTTTTCATCTAACTGAGACTATGCTTGTTTTCCCTATTGCACTATTGAGGAAAACGGGAACGCTCACACAGTCCACTCTTCCTTCTGCGTTCCCCGCTTTCGTTCGTGTCTCCGGTTTGATTTCTCAAATCTCTGTTCCGATTCTGGCCCCTTTTGCTCTGACGTTGTTTCACTCTTCCGTTCTTCTACACGCTGTTACTTCTCAACTTCTTTACTGCCATCATCTCCTATTTGATACCTACCGCTTCCCCCTCTCCTGCGGCACTCTGCCCATGTTAGGAGCAGTCACCTTACCATCAACTTACCAAGTGCAGGAGACGTCCAATGGCTTTCTTGCACGGTCGTCTCTTGGTTCCCGCTACCGGCTACCATGCATCGCTATCATATCACTTCTTCTCTTCTTTGTCCCTTCTGTTTGATGCTCAGAGGGTTACTTCATACTTATAACTCCAACAAGCCTTTTCTTGTTCCGTTGTTTCATGTGATTCGTCGTATCATTTCTATGATCTGCCAAGTGACTCATGATCTCTTCGAATTTAATTTTCTTTTCTTCCGTGTGAATCCCACTACTATCGCCCCACTCATTTATAAGTTTCATCTGACTTTGCCAGATAGTACGTCTTATCCTCTTATCCGTCTCTGATGTCCGCTAAAACGCAACTCGTAACTCTCTTTCGTTCGTCTCTGGTTTTGCTACCTTGAGCTTGAGCTAGCGGATGCGTTATGTTTGGGCTTTCTGGCAGAATTCTTCTTGGCTTGGGCTTTCTGGCAGAATTCTTCTTGGCTTGGGCTCCTCGAAGTTCGAGGTTTTGCACTGTCCAGACTCGAGTTGCCCTTCTTGTTTAAAGGTCCGCTTGTTGTTGTTTTTTCTCCCTCTTTTCTCTTTGGCTCCCAAGTCTCTGGGAGCTTTTTTCCGTTTTTATTAATTTTCTTGATTTCCTGCTTTGGTTTTTTCTTGCACTTCCTCCACATGACTGGAGTGATCCCTGTACAGTGTCATAATAATTCTTTGTGCGACAGAGTTTCCTTTTGAATAAATGTAAGTTTTGGGTTCCTTGTGCTGGATTTCTCAATACTATTTGTCACTTATCGACGCCACGAACACTTGCTATGTTTGTTTTTGCTTGAAGAATTTGTCACTTGTTCTCAGAATTTAAGGTGTGTTTCCTTTTCCATCACACCTGTTATATTTTACTTCATCCCAAAATGGGTTTGGATGTCCCGATACCGGAGAAGATGTAATAAAATATTGTACACCCATATCTATCAATAAAAGACCCGTAGTTACATGAAACTTATTAAAGAAACACGCCTTGAATTCTGAGAACAAGCGACAAATTAGTTACATAAAAAAGTTACATGAAACTTATTCAAAACAGTTGTATGAAGCCTTGAAAAAGCCCTCCGTTGAGGCGCGAAAGCTCGGCTAGTAAATAAATAAATAATTAGTTATACCTAACTACGGAAGTCTTTTATTGACCGGATAAGATATCTAAACGTTATGTTGTTGTTTTTTAAATACGGCACACGTTGTCCGCTTTATTGGGCAATTTATTACGTCTTATATTGTAAATATCTTTGACATTGCAGGCTAGTCCACATAAGACTAAGCAGAACTCAATCTGATAATTAATTAAAAACACAGTTTTGCCGTCTTTACACGATTTAAAATATTACGGTTAAAATGATATATACATGAGCACTTTCAAGTCCACTGTGGACCCGTCATCAGATGCTGTGGTTGCACTATGCCCTGGGAGGGTATATATTATGTAGTATGCGCACTGACGAAATAGTATGTTTTGGTATGCGCATGCTCACTTCCCAATCATGTCGTTTCATTAGAGCAACTGGTATTGTCTCTTTTGTTGTAATAGTTACAGAGTAGTTTACGGCAACGGTATAATAATAGGTATCGTCGTTACAGCATTCAGCCCTATATGTATCAATAGGCTTTCTAACAGGAGGATAGATGAACATGTAGTTGGCGTATGTAACATAGTAATATCTTCCCAGATAGGTTGGTGTTGACCCTTCAGGCATAGTCTTGATAGGGCGGTGGAGGTGGAGCATGTTTTAACATTATATCTATGTTCAGAGACACGTAAATTAATATTACGACGGGTCGAACCTATGTACATCTTGCCGGTTACGTCAGCATTCATAGCTTTTAGTGGGATTGCGTATACACGAACTTGGAGTCATGGGGAATCTGATCCCTGTCATTTTTAATATGGGCGAGAATGTTGCATGTTTTTTATGCCAAAATCAAAATTAAGTGGACGACATACGTTTTTAGGATATTTGTGACAGCAGGGATGTATGGTAGCTTGCCGACATATGAAGTGCTTGGTATCGTTCTCGATAATGTTGAGTATGATGCATTAAAGACACGGCGCATTATGGAATTAACTATGGTAGATGGATAATTATATAATGCTGCAATATCCATAATTTTTGCAACTTCTAGGTCTCTTTGATCGGTTGAGGATGAATGTGTAATTGCTCGGTGAAACATAAAGTGAAGGGCTGAAAGTTTTTGCCTGAGTGGGTGGTAGAGTTATAGGGAATCATAGATATTGTTGCAGTTGGTTTTCTATAAACAGAGTGAGTTATTTCGTTCGTATTAGGTTTCTTTCCAACAAGATGTCCAGATAGGGTAATGCATAATTGGTCTCGAATTCTGTGGAAAATTTTATGGAACTGTATTTTGTAGACAACAAGCTGGTGAACTCTGTAAGGCTTTCAAGGGTGGACTGCCAAAACAAAAGCACATCATCCACGTATCTCAGGTATAAAATAGGTTTCACATGAAAGTTTGCGAGGACCTCGTTTTCCAGGTCTTGTAACAACAACTCAGATAGAACCGCTGAGAGGGTGACCCCATAGTTTCTTCTTCCGTTGACGGTAAATAGTTTCATTAAATCGAAAAATGTTCTGTTGTACACAAGTCTTAAGGCATTATGTGTACAACAGAACATTTTTTCGATTTAATGAAACTATTTACCGTCAACGGGAAGGGGCCCCTATGGGGTCACCCCTCTCAGCGGTTCTATCTGAGTTGTTGTTACAAGACCTGGAAAACGAGGTCCTCGCAAACTTTCATGTGAAACCTATTTTATACCTGAGATACGTGGATGATGTGCTTTTGTTTTGGCAGTCCACCCTTGAAAGCCTTACAGAGTTCACCAGCTTGTTGTCTACAAAATACAGTTCCATAAAATTTTCCACAGAATTCGAGACCAATTATGCATTACCCTATCTGGACATCTTGTTGGAAAGAAACCCAATACGAACGAAATAACTCACTCTGTTTATAGAAAACCAACTGCAACAATATCTACGATTCCCTATAACTCCTACCACCCACTCAGGCAAAAACTTTCAGCCCTTCACTTTATGTTTCACCGAGCAATTACACATTCATCCTCAACCGATCAAAGAGACCTAGAAGTTGCAAAAATTATGGATATTGCAGCATTATATAATTATCCATCTACCATAGTTAATTCCATAATGCGCCGTGTCTTTAATGCATCATACTCAACATTATCGAGAACGATACCAAGCACTTCATATGTCGGCAAGCTACCATACATCCCTGCTGTCACAAATATCCTAAAAACGTATGTCGTCCACTTAATTTTGATTTTGGCATAAAAACATGCAACATTCTCGCCCATATTAAAAATGACAGGGATCGGATTCCCCATGACTCCAAGTTCGGTGTATACGCAATCCCACTAAAAGCTATGAATGCTGACGTAACCGACAAGATGTACATAGGTTCGACCCGTCGTAATATTAATTTACGTGTCTCTGAACATAGATATAATGTTAAAACATGCTCCACCTCCACCGCCCTATCAAGACTATGCCTGAAGGGTCAACACCAACCTATCTGGGAAGATGTTACTATGTTACATACGCCAACTACATGTTCATCTATCCTCCTGTTAGAAAGCCTATTGATACATAAACATAGGGCTGAATGCTGTAACGACGATACCCCTATTATTATACCGTTGCCATGGAAACTACTCTGTAACTATTACAACAAAAGAGACAATACCGGTTGCTCTAATGAAACGACATGATTGGGAAGTGAGCATGCGCATACCAAAACATACTATTTCGTCAGTGCGCATACTACATAATATATACCCTCCCAGGGCATAGTGCAACCACAGCATCTGATGACGGGTCCACAGTGGACTTGAAAGTGCTCATGTATATATCATTTTAACCGTAATATTTTAAATCGTGTAAAGACGGCAAAACTGTGTTTTTAATATCCTTCAGCACGATAAATCGACTTCCTATGGTCAATCTGATAAGCTGAGCTTAACAACACGAATACTGCACGGTAGTCCACAAATGAGTAAGCAGAGCTCAATCGGATAAGATGAGTTTAAAATACAAATAGTGCAATCTAGCCCATGAAAGATTAGGAAGAGCTCAATGGGATAAGTTGTGCTTAAAGGCACAAATAGTGCGAGCTAGTCCACAAAACACTAAGCAGAGCTGAACTTAAAATTAGGATAAGTTGCGCTTAAAATTACAAACAGTGAAAGCTAGTCCTTAAAAGATTAGGCAGAGTTCAATGGGATAAGCTGTGCTTAAAAGTGCAAATAATACAAGCTGGTCCACAAAACACTAAGCAGAGCTGAGCTTAAAACTACAAAAGGTGCAAGCTAGTCCACAAAAGACAATGGGATAAGCTGTGCTAAAAAGTAAAAATAATACTAGTCCACAAAACACTAAGCAGAGCTGAGCTTAAAATCAGGATAAGCTGCGCTTAAAACTACAAACAATGCAATCTACTCACAAAAGATTAGGTAGAGCTCAACGAGATAAGCAGTGCTTTATAAATAATGTAAAATGGTCCACAAAGCACTAAGCAGAGCTGAGCTTAAAACTACACATAGCGCAAGCTAGTTCAGAAAAGATCAGGCAGAGCTCAATGAGATAAGCTGTGCTTAAAAGTACAAATAATGCAAGCAAATCCACATAATACTAAGCAGATATGAGCTTAAAACTACAAATAGTGCAAGCTAGTCCACAGAAGACTGGGCAGAGCTCAACGGGATAATCTGAATTGAAACGAAAAAATAACGCAAGCTAGTCCACAAAATACTAGGCCAGGCTTAATGAGATAAGGTGAGCTTGAAAATACAAATAGTACAAGCTAGTCCATAAAAGCCTAAGCAAAATTCAATGGGATAATCTAAGGTTTACTCGGCATTACATATCTGTGCCTCTTTCAGAAGTGTCTGAAATTCACTCCTTCGAATTTCTTACAGTTTACCTATGCCGCCCCGGTGGCGTAGTGGTCTAAGCGATGGCCTCTGATCATTCGTCCGAACCGGGTTCGAATCCCGGTGAGGCATGGATGTTGTGTTTGTCTTTCGGCACTGGTTCTCTCCCTTCCCTGGAACCAGTGACCCTAAATTAGGGACGGGCAACTGCTTATAGCCCATTGAGTTGCTCACGGTGGTCGTTAAACCTTCAATCAAAAAAACAACAAAAAAACCAGTTTACCTAATTGAATTAGACTTAAGACTTTTCTGGTTTGACTAGTTACCTGATGGGATCTCGGGCGATTTTCTCCGAATAAATGACATTTCCAAGATTAATTATATGGGTCTGGTTCATTTGCCCGACGCTTAATTCACTGAAGGGTCACGTGACCGAAAATCACTTCACCGAAAAGATTGTTTCACCGAAAGATCACTTGATCGAAACGTTCATTTCACCGAAGGGTCACTTGATCAAAAGGTAGATTTTACCGAATGGTCACTTGATCGAAAAGTTCATTTCACCGAAAGTTCTCTTTATCTAAAAGTTCATTCATCGAAAGGTCATTTCACCGAAGGGTCAGTTTATCGAAAACTTTGGATTTCATTACAGGATCTGTTGAAGCATGGTGCAATTTAGGCAGACAGACCACCGAAACGTTAGGGGATCATACTCAATTTGCACTTTTGATTTCCCCGTGTCACAGAGAACGCATAGATTTAGTTTTAAGACAAAAATAATTAATTTTAAGTTCCTAGGTCTCGGCTTAGGCCTTTTTAGTAAATTTTAATCATGTTCATAAGGTTTACATGAAAGTCATGTTCAGTGCTCATGTTCATAAAGTTTACATAAAAAGTAAAATTCATAATGTTGCACATTTTTTCAGACAAAAAGAATCAACTTTAGGTCCCTAGGCCTTGGCTTAGGCCTTTTTACCCAATTTTAATCGTACGAACTCATGTTCATAAGGTTTACATAAAATGTCAAGTTAATAATGTTGCACATTTTTTCAGGCAAAAAGAATCAATTTTAGGACCCTATGTCTCGGCTTAGGCCTTTTTAGCAAATTTTAACCATGCGTGCAGGTTGACATAAAAAGTTACTTTACATTTTATGTAATGCTTATGAATATGAGTAGGGTTAAAATCTGTTAAAATGCCCTGCATCTAGGCCTACGGTCAAAACATTTATGTTTTGCGGTTCAGTAAAAGTGGAACATTATTTACAAAAAAGGCACAGATCTAAGCATTATAATTAATGTTGCATTTCGAAAAACCTACTCATGTGGAGGTGTTTCATAGAAATTAAAAGTGTATTTTTTATACAATCCGATAATGCTTAGGTGGCCAGTATTTCAAAAAACCCCACCACACTCCAACAGATCTCTAACAACAAAATTCTAAGTTTTCGATAAACTGACCATTCGTTGAAATGATCTTTCGATGTAATGAACTTTTAGGTAAAGTAATACTTCGGTGAAATGAGCTTTTCGATCAAATGCCCTTTCGATGAAATGAACTTTTAGGTGAAGTGACCTTTCGGTGAAATTAACTTTTCGGTCAAGTGACCCTTCGGTAAAATGTACCTTTCGATCAAGTGATTTTCGGCGAAGTGATTTTCGGTCAAGTGACCTTTCGATCAAGTAAAAGATACCCTAATTATATATATATATATATATATATACATATAAATCATCATCATCATCATTGTCAATCATTATCAATCCACTGCTGGACGAAGGTCTCCCAAGTTTCTTCCACAACGGTCTGTCTTGTGCAAGTCTCCTCCATGTTACTCCCGCATACTTTCGAATTTCTTCCACACATCTCCCATGTGGCCTTCTTCTGGGTCTTTTTTTGTCCCTTGGAATCCAGTCTAAAATTTCGGCTGTCCATCGATGGTCTGTCCTTCTGGCAATATGTCCAGCCCATTGCCATATCAGGGATTTTACTCTAATCATGATGTCTTCCACTCTTGTCATTTTTCTGATCCACGAGTTCCTCTTCTTATCTCTCCTATTTACACCGAGCATGCACCTCTCAATGATGCTTTGAGTTGTCTGCAGTCTTTGTATGTCTCTTTTAGTTAAGGTCCACGTCTCTGCATCATACGTAAGCACTGGAAGGATGCATTGATCAAACACTTTTCTTTTAAGACATAATGGCATATTGCTCTTGAAAATTATATTGTTTCTTCCAAAAGCTCTCCAGGCAAATTTTATACGCCAATTATTCTCTTCATCAATGTGACTTTCACTTGATATTTCCTGTCCAAGATAAATGTAGGTATTGGTTATCTCCACCTTTTCCCCATAATCGATAAATCTTCATTTCTTGTAAAAGCATGGTACATCACTTTTGTCTTCTGAAAGTTAATTTTTAATCCCGCTTCTTTACTCTTGTCAGCAAGTTCCTGGATCATACTCTGCAGCTATGATGGGGTAGTTGCAAAAATGACTACGTCATCAGCAAAACGAAGGTGAGTTAGATAATCTCCATTAATATTTCTCCCTTTGTTTTCCCAGTTCAGTGATTGAAAGACATTTTCCAAAGTGGTATTAAAGAGTTTGGCAGATATAGTGTCGCCTTGTCTCACTCTATGTCCAATTTTTATGGGTGCTGTATTCTCAAATAGCCGATTTTTTGCACCCGCATTTTCATAGATGTTATTAATAATATTAATGTATGCATCTTCAATACCGCAGAGTTTCAAAGCCATTGTAATTGCTGATGGTTTCACCGAAACAAAAGTTTTTCCATAATCGATAAAACCCATGCATAACGGAAGTTCATATTCCCTCGCTCTTTCAATTAGTTCTCTTAGTACGTGGATATGATCTATAGTGCTGTGCTGTAGCCACTCCTGAATCCAGTTTGTTCTCTCGGTTGAGCCATGTCATGTGTCACCTTCAAGCGGTGTAAACTTTAGTGAAAATTTTATAAACCACCGATAGGAGGCTGATAAGTCTGTAGTTCCTGGGATCTTCAATGTCACCTTTTGTTATGTAGCAGGATCATTGTAGCATTGTTCCTATCCTCAGGAAGCTTCCCTTCATTAAGGCATCGAGTGAAAACTTGGGCGAGTACTGTTTCGATTTCTTCACTTGCAACTTGTATGATGTCTACGGTAATTCCATCTTCTCCTGCAGCTTTTCCTTGTTTTATGTTCTTGATTGCATGTTCAACTTCTGCTGAAAGGACTGCAAGAACTCTGGTACTGGTACCTTTCGTAATGTCTGGAGTACATGTATCATCCCTCTCATATAGTTCTGAGTAGAAATCGTTCACTCTGGTTAAAATTTCGCCTCTATTTCTTGTTACAGAACCATCTTTTTTTTCTGAGAGTCATAATCTGTTTTTTTCTCTTACTCAGATGTCCCTTTGCTCTATTCGGGCTTTGGTTGTTTTCTATTGCTTTCCTCACTAGTTCATAATTGAATTTCCTTACATCTTCAGTGATACTTTTTCGTACCGTCTTGCACAGCTCTATATATTCCACTTTGGAAGTCACATCTCCTTTAGTTGTCCTCATCTCTTATATTTTTTGCATCAGAATTTTGATTTTTCCTGATAATTTGTTCATATGCAACTTGTTCTTAGTACCAGCTATTTTTGTTGCTGTTTCCATAAGAGTCTTGGTTAGTTGTCTGTTAACTTCAGAGATGTCCACTTCTTCCGACGTTAGACCTTCTAGAGCAGAGAATCTGTTCCTCAGTTCCAATTTGAAGGTATTATGTTTTTTTTTGTCATTTCAATACACTTTGTTTGTTTTATGAGCTTGTTACGATCGAGTTTAGCTTTGAGGTGCAGCTTACATCTTACAATTCTATGGTCACTACCTGTGTTGAACTTGTTCAGCACACTGCAGTCTTCCATGACAAATTTCTTGTTACACATAATAAAATCAATTTCACTAATCATTCCATCGGGATGCCTCCATGTCCATTTCCTTTGAGGCTCTTTCTTGGAAAAGGAGTTCATGATGAAAACCCCTTCTGCCTCTGCAAACTCTACGAGAGTATTTCCACGATGGTTTCTGTCACCATGACCGAATTTACCTACTGAAGTTTCATTCTGCTGCTGTTGGCCTATTTTCGCATTGAAATCTCCCATAATGATCTTCAAGTGCTGCTTGCCTTTATTATTTACATGACAAATTTTCTCATAAAATTCTTCAATCTATTCTTCAGGATGACTTGTGGTGGGTGTATAAGCTTGAATTATCTGAGACTGGTATCTTTTAGAGAGTTTGATAACAAGTCATTAGCTCTGTCAGAGGAACTTTCAACTTCTACAACTTTATCCTTCAGTTTCTTGTTTATTATAAATCCAACACCACTAGTTCTTCCAGTATGTCCCATGAGAGTAGAAAAGATGTCCACTTTTCAGTTCAGTGAGATCTTCTCCTCTTCTCGTTACCTCACTTAGCCCGACGATGTCCCACTTGATCCTCTGTAGTTCCTCTTCCAATTCAAGGAGCCTTGAATCAGAAGATAGGGAGCGTCCATTGTAAGTAGCCAAGGTCAGCATCTGATGGCAGCCTAGTCCGGTCTTCCAATGATTCTTAGCACCCTCTGCCTTCATGTCGCACTGGCCGCTGCCTTGGCCAGGTACATTCCAGCTGCCGGAGACTGAAGGCCAAGATTTAAGTTGTGGAGTCATTTTGAAGGGGTTTGGCCATAACTCACCACGCTAGCCAAGAGGTTTGCTGAGTGTGGGATAGCATTTTCTCTAATCCCGATGGTATAGTTATACCGTTATTGGCGGCCGTCAGAGCCCCTTCAGTGGGAACAGGATGCACCACGAGAAGGTGGGGTTGACATTTGTCAAGGAGAGCTGTAGTATGTTGCGCATCTCCTGACCTTACATCCCATATACACTGCCGGACAATTGCTAAGGACGGATGACAATAGCAACGATAGCAACCATAAAATGGAAGGCAGGAAAATGTGGAAATTAGCATAAGTGCGGGATACAGTACGACGTGTTGTGCGTATGCAAATTTTGGATTGCCGAACTTGTTCGTGACGTCATAGCGCTGATAAGAGATATAAAGGATTTGACACGTATTGACCGTTGTTGTTCAAACGCAAAGTTGAAAGGGAAACAATCAATTGACGAACTTGCAATTTTTAGTATGTCTTCCCGACATCACCTAGATGATTTTACGCGTGGCCGTATTATTGGCAAGATTGAAGAAGAGCGAAAAATAACAGATGTTGCCAGGGAGTTCGACGTCAGCCACAGTGTTGTTTCAAGGCTTTGGAAATCATTTCAAACAAATGGAGAGTGGAACAAACGTCACGGGGGAGGTCGTGTTCGCAGTAAGACACCTGCAGAAGATCGGTACATAGTGCTATCAACAAAAAGACACCGGCGCAGCACAGCTAGTGAGGTAGCAAATCAGTTTATGGCTGCTACTAGCAAGCGGATCTCCCGAAAAACTGTCGCCAGACGTTTGCATGAAGGAGGACTATACGCCCGCCGTCCTGTTGTGTGCATCCTATTGTCCAGACGTCACCGTACCGCCCGTTTGCAATGGTGCCATCAACATCGCAATTGGACTGATAACGACTGGTCTGCTGTCCTCTTCTCAGATGAGAGTAGATACAGTCTATCGTCTGATCGTCAACGACAACTGATCTGGCGTGATAGTGGTACTGCATATTGTCCAGCAAACATACAGGAAAGGGACCGATATCCGACATGTAGTGTCAGGGTTATGGGCTGGCATAATGATCAATGGCCGTACGTCCCTCTATGTGCTTCCAACTGGGACTATGACTGGCCAACGATACATTGATGATGTTCTGCTACCTCATGTTCGCATGTTCCGTGGTGCTGTCGTGTTAGATTCATTTTCATGGACGACAACGCAACATGTCATCGAACAGTCGCTGTCCAGGAGTGTCTTGAGAGCGAGGATATTCAACGCCTCGTATGGCCAGCACGTTCTCCAGATCTGAATCCCATTGAAAATGTGTGGGATGCTTTGGGGAGGAGTCTTGCTGATCACCAAAGCCCTCCAATAAACAAGGACACCCACATCCGTGCACTGATAGAGGAATGGGATAAATTACCCCAACAGCTGCTTGATAATGTTGTGCAAAGCATGACACGACGTGTGGAATCTTGCATCGCCCTCCATGGTGGCCATATCCCGTATTGACATCTTACGCCGGAACGCCTGCGGACGGTAATTGCATTTTTTTTTCACGTTTACGTATTCTGCACAAAATGGCCTGTTTGTCCCTTGAACACGTTCCAAAGCCTTCTAGAGTTCAGAGCACAATAAATTGTCTTTCTTGTAATGTCCTGGCATTCTGACATTATTTTATTTCACTTGGCATCCAACCACACTTACTTTTTTATGCGCTATATAGCCGTTTATGATCCGTCCTTAGCAATTGTCCAGCAGTGTATATATATATAGAAACTTGCTGACAAGAGTAAAGAAGTGGGATTAAAAATGAACTTTCAGAAGACAAAACTGATGCAGAATGCTTTTACAAGAAATGAAGATTTATTGATTGATGGGAAAAGCTGGAGATAACTAACACCTACATTTATCTTGGACAGCAGATATCAAATGAGGGTCACATTGACGAAGAAATTAATCGGTGTATAAAACTTGCCAGGAGAACTTCAGGAAGAAAAAGTATAGTTTTCAAGAGCAATATGCCATTACGTCTTCAAAGAAAAGTGTTTGATCAATGCATCCTTAAAGTGCTTACGTATGGTGCAGAGACATGGACCTTAACTAAAAGAAGCATACAAAGACTGCAGACAATTCAAAGAATCATGGAGAGGTGCATGCTTGGTGTAACCAGGAGAGATAAGAAGAGAAACTCGTGGATCAGAAAAATGACAAGAGTGGAAGACATCATGATCAGAGTAAAATCCCTGAAATGGCAATGGGCTGGACATATTGCCAGAAGGACTGACCATCGATGGACAGTCGAAATTTTAGACTGGATTCCAAGGGACAGGAAAAGAACCAGAAAACCACATGGGAGACGGGTGGAAGAAATTCGAAAGAATGCGGGAGTAACGGAGGAGACTGGCACAAGACAGAGCGTTGTGGAATAAACTTGGAAAGACCTTCGTCCAGCAGTGGATTGATAATAGTTGACAATGATGATGATATATGTGTTTATATCTATATATTCATCTTATAGGGAAGACAAAACATGTGTGTGTGTGTGTGTGTGTGTGTGTGTGTGTGTGTGTGTGTGTGTGTGTTTTTGTTTTGCCGTCCCTATAAGATGAGGCAATTTTAGGATGAGTTGGATAGATTTCGACATCGCGTTGAAAAAAAAAACAATAAAATTAGCACTCTCGCGGCCATTTTACCAGCTACATTGATACGTAAGAGGATTTTATTCTAATCACAATAAAATTACTTTAGATTTTTATGGGCCATAAAATGAAATACATTAATTAATTACTCCTATTATTTACCAAGTTGATATTTTACAAGTCATTCCCCCCCCCCCCACAATTCCCCCGATGTAGGTTGTCATAAACCGTGCACACCATTTCCTTTGTGGGGCATATATAATTTTTTCCCTATCTTCTCCGTGCTGTAGCAGTTTTATCTTTCCAGGTTTCTTTTTTTTTATTTTTATCTTTTGCGCTGCTGTCCCACATCGATAAAATACCGGTAGGTATCAGGGAGGAAGCGGAAGCTTTTTGTATGTGTGACTGACGGGATTTTAATGAAACCCCATCAGCATTTCCATGCAGCCCAAACGCCATCACGGGTGTCACATCGTCGACAATGATGGATTGCTAGAGTCCTTGCGACACGAACTACTACAATCTTTTCATCTTCTTTAAGCATCCTATTAAAAAAAAAATGTGGTTTCATTCGATTGCAATTTTTTTTCCGATTACGCTAACAATAAATTAAAAATATCCACGGATCTATCTAGTAGCAAAGAGTTTTGAGTTTTTTTTTTCGAAACTACCAAATAGAAAAGTTAGTTTCCCGAAGAATTTAAGCTTTCGATACGACCGCAAACCATCTTGGGAATTGCCAATCGCTTTTTTTCCCGGCTGATTACCTCGCAAATGACTGCAGGAAAAAAAGAACTTTAAAACCATCAGATCGTTTTACATATCCCTCTAAGTACATCTTGAAAGAGAGCACAGTTCAACCAGGAAAATACTTTATAGACCTACGACGTAAGATGTAGCAGATGTCTACCTTAGTTAGCGGGCAGCTTAACAGATCCGGAAATAAAAGATTATAAAGCAGTATATTCAAATCATTGGCCCGATTTACAGGACAACGACTTTTGGAACACAAAAAATCATCTTAACGATTAGCATAATTTATGGATTCCCCGACGAGTAACTTTAAAGAACAACATTTAAACAATTACTTTACCGATCCTCTTACGACTAACTTAAAAATAACTATAAAAAATGCAATAACATGCTATACCAGGGGTACCCAAACTACAATTGAGACAGCGCCGGGTACGGAGAAGTGGCCACCGGAGAAGTGGCGACCGGAGAACTGGCCACCAAAGGACTGGTCACATTGCAATTTCAGTGCCATATTATTTTTCTGAATAAACAAAGATCGTGTGGTCATGTTATCCACTACTTGAGCAACTATTGTTCCCAAAACATTTTTTTTTTCTAATATTTCATTTTCAATAAGAAATTTAGACTTTTCCATGATTTTCTGGCAAAAGATAAAGCGGGGAACTGGCCACCCGAAAAACTGGCCACAAAAATTTTAAGGGGCCGTATAAAAATTGTGTTTTTGATCGTTTCGTGGCCACGTCCCCATAGGTTGGTTACTTGAGTCACATAAAATTTCCGTAATTTCGTTTTTTTCTTAATTGCGATATTTAATGTAATTCTTTATAAAAAAAATGTTTATAATCTACAACTTAACAAAAGAATGTCAGACAATGTAAACTACAACAGAACAAATTCTCTGCGGGCATGTGCAAAATCAAAACACCTGTCCAGGGAAGGGGCTTAATTCCAAAAATACAAAATGTAAAGAATTTCTGGTCCGATTCGGAGGTTTTCAACGTTTACCAACTACAGCTCAACAAATTCTCTGCGGGCATGTGCTAACGCAGAAAACCTGTTTGGAATAGGGGAGGGGCATGATGCCGAAAATATAACATATAAAAAATGTGTAGTCCAATAGGGATATTTTCAGCGTTTACACATTGCAAGTCAGCACATTCTCTGCTGGCATGTGTTAACGAAGAAATATTTTATATTTTCGGTATTTTGTTCCACCCCCTCCCCACCCCCGACGGGTCTCCTGCGTTAGCACATGCCCACAGAATATGTTTTGACTTGCAGTGTTTAAAGGATGAGAATCTCCCCCGATTGGGCTACAAATTATTTAAATTTTATATTTTTGGAATTAAGCCCCCCCCCCCCCCCCGACTGGTTCCCTACTTTTGCACATGCCCGCGGAGAATTTGTTCAGCAATAGTTTTTAAACCGTGAAATTCTCATGTTGAGTTGCAGATCATAAACATTTTTACGCCTTCCAACCGTAGGTTGAAGAAGCGTATATGCTCCAGGTTTGTCCGTCCGTCCGTCCGTCCGTCCGTCCGCACGATAACTCACGTGAAAATGGCTCGATTTCGACGAAATTTTAGTATGTGGTAGGGGACCACCTGGGGACGCACCCTATTGAAAATGGACGAAACAGGGTCAAAGGTCAGGACATAGGAGGAGCGGGATCCATTCCATTGCTCTTATGCGTCATAACTTGCGTAAAAATGGTTCGATTTCGATGGAATTTTAGTATGTGGTAGGGAACCACCTGGGGACGATCCCTATTGAAAATAAATGAAATGGGGTCAACGGTCAGGACATAGAAGCGGGATCCATTCCATTGCCTTTATGCATCATAACTTGGTTAAAAATGGTTGGATTTCAATGAAATTTTGGTATGTGGTAAGGAACTACCTGGGAACGAACCGTGTTGAAAATGGGCGGAGTGGGGTCAAAAGGTCAGGACATAAAAGCCGGATCCATTTCATTGCCTTTATGCGTCATAACATGCGTAAATATGGTTCGATTTCGATGATGTGGTAGGGAACCACTGGGCACGAACCCTATTGAAAATTGGCGAAATGGGGTCAAAGGTCAGGCAGGGCATAAGAGCGGGATTTATTCCATTGCCCTTATGCGGCATAACTTGCGTAAAAATGGTTCGATTTCGATGAAATTTTGGTATGTGGTAACGAAACCTATCAAAAAAAAAATTTCGATGAAATTTTGGTATCGTGGGAACGAAACCTATTGAAAATGAGTGGAATGGGGTCAAAGGTCAGGACATAAAAGCGGGATCCATTTCATTGCCTTTATGCGTTATAACATGCGTAAATATGGTTCTATTTCGATGGAATTTTAGTATGTGGTAGGGAACCACCTGGGCACGAACCCTATTGAAAATGGGCGAAATGGGGTCAAAGGTCAGGCAGGACATAAGAGCGGGATTTGTTCCGTTGCCCTTATGTGTCATAACTTGCGTAAAAATGGTTCGATTTCGATCAAATTTTAGTATTTGGTAAGGAACTACCTGGGGACGAACCCTATTGAAAATGGGTGAAATGGGGTCAAAGGTCAGGGCATAAAAGCGGGATCCATTCAATTGCCTTTATGCGTCATAACATGCGTAAATATGGTTCGATTTCGATTAAATTTTAGTATGTGGTAGGGAACCACGTGGGTACGAACCCTATTGAAAATGGGTGAAATGGGGTCAAACGTCAGGACACTGGAGTGGGATCCATTCCATTGCCCTTGTGCATCATAACTTACCTAAAAATGTTTCGATTGCGACAAAACGTTATCATGTTGTTCCGGAGGTTTAGTGAACCGGTTGTGTTGAATATCAACGAAATGGGGTCAAAGGTCATTGCACAAAAGCAAGATTTATTCCACAGCCATTATTCTCATAACTTCCGTAAAACTGCTTCTATTACGACAAAACTTTAGTATGTTATTCTTGAGGTATACTGAACCGGTTCTGTTGAATATCATCAAAATGGGGTCAAAGGTCAGGACACAGGAGCGAGATTTATTCCACAGCCATTCTCCTCAAAACTTGAGTAATAATTTCTGGTATGTTGGAAAGCGTATGATAATCAATGCATTGCATGATTTTACTAACTTGTTTATAAAGGAGTACATTAAATATCGCAAATAAGAAAATACAGAATTACGGAAACTTTATGTGATTCAGACATTTTGTGGCCAGTTCTCCGGGGGCCAGTTCTCCGGATAGCCAGTTCTCCGGTCGCCTGTTCTCCTACACCCGACCGCGCTGCCCTTCACATGGCACATTTTCCGTGCGACTACCCTGTAAGCAAAATTAAAAAAGCAACTGCCCAAATTCGAGTTCGTGGTATTTTTTTAGAAGAAAATAGTCATTTACATTACTAGCTTGTATTGTTTTCAATGTAAAAATACAAAATTAGAACAAAATTGCAGAACTGAATAAGAAAAAATTGATGAGATTGGCATATTTTCACAATGGTAACACTCTTCATTTGGCTTTCACATTTTTACAGAAATTTTAGAAACTACCTAACAGAGGTATTTGCGTCTTAATGGAATAGGGGAGCTTGTTTCTTGTCACACAAAACATTGAATCTGGGGACAATGTTCGATACAGCTACGCGGATCTCCTTTTCAACGTTAAATTTGCTTCCATAATGAGTAAATTGTGGGTTGTCAACACCAAAGCAATAACAAAACAAATGTAATACAATCCGTATTTATTGGTGTAGGTAAAAATATAATCTTCCCGCAAGCTTTCCCCGTCAACACACGGATTCGTCAGGCGGTTACAAAGGAAAACAGAATCCAACTAATAGATGAATACGCATACACGTTAATAAATATGATATGTAGAACACCACACTTGCGCATGCCAAACACGCGGGTAACAACTGAAATGCTACAGTATATGATCAAAACGTAATAAGTCGTTAATGTATACAGAATCATTGCATCCTACTTATTATGCCAAGCAGACGGTTCCTGACCACAGGGAGCTCCATTGAGATTTCTGTGTTGCACACATCATGGCGTGTTAATATCTCAATAGTTTCTCTAATGGCTGCCGTTCTAGTATCTCTGTATGGAGCAATCTTGCGGATGTTCTGCCACTGCGGTTGCGCTCCCTGGATAGCCACTTCCCTGGCAAAGCGCTGTGGTAAGTTTATTTTGCGTCATGTCTCTTTTGTGTTCAGCCATTCTCACACTAAAGGGCCTTTTAGTGAGCCCCACATAATGTTTAGTGGACGAGTTCGGGTACTGCAGTGGAAGGCTATAGATACCTGCGTTCGTAAGGCTTGTGGAGTCATAAATACTGATTGTATTACATTTGTTTTGTTTTTGCTTCTACATCTGGATTTTATTACCACCAGAGCTAAAAATCCTGCCTCGCAAAGGTAGGATATGGTAAAACGTAGAATTACTCTCGCGGCTTTCTTACTCAATTCTGGATACTCCTTCGCCACACTGTTCCAAAACTGTGGCAGAGTTCCGGAAGAGAATGTCATTTTCAGTGTCATGTGTTTCCTTTCTTCTTTCACATTCTTTCTTACAATTCATTCTTTAAAATATGTACAATTCTTCAAAATTTGCATGTTGCGTTTCACTATAAATTATAAATTTTAGTTTTTCTTTATAGTCGCGACGCCTCGGACCAACACCGGCGACGCACAGATTGGGAACCTCTGTACTAAACTATTAACTCAAAATAGAAACATTTACTATTAACTCAAATACAATAACATACTATACTATTAATGTTAACTCTCCTACGGACTAAAAGTGTGTAGACTAATTTGCAGATCTTCCGAATAATATATATATCATCATCATTGTCAACCATTATCAATCCACTGCTGGACGAAGGTCTCCCCAAGTTTCCTCCACAACGGTCTGTCTTGTGCCAGTCTCCTCCATGTCACTCCCGCATACTTTCGAATTTCATCCACCCATCTTCCATGTGGTCTTCTTCTGGGTCTTTTCCTGTCTCTTGGAATCCAATCTAAAATTTCGGCTGTCCATCGATGGTCTGTCCTTCTGGTAGTATGTCCAGCCCATTGCCATTTCAGGGATTTAACTCTGATCAAGATGTCTTCCACTCTTGTCATTTTTCTGATCCACGTGTTCCTCTTCTTATCTCTCCTGGTTACACCAAGCATGCACCTCTCCATGCTGCTTTGAGTTGTCTGCAGCCTTTGTATGTCTCTTTTAGCTAAGGTCCACGTCTCTGCACCATACGTAAGCACTGGAAGGATGCATTGATCAAACACTTTTCTTTTAGGACATAATGGCATATTGCTCTTGAAAATTATGCTGTTTCTTCCAAAAGCTCTCCAGGCAAGTTTTGTACACCGATTAATTTCTTCATCAATGTGACCCTCACTTGATATCTGCTGTCCAAGATAAACGTACGTGTCTGTTATCTCCAGCTTTTCTCCATCAATTGATAAATCTTCATTTCTTTCTTGTAAAAGCATTGTACATCACTTTTGTCTTCTGAAAGTTCATTTTTAATCCCACTTCTTTACTCTTGTCACCAAGTTCCTGGATCATACTCTGTAGCTCTGATGGGGTAGTTGCAAAAATGACTATGTCATCAGCAAAACGAAGGTGAGTTAGATAATCTCCATTCATCTTTATCCCTTTGTTTTCCCAGTTCAGTGATTGAAAGACATTTTCCAATGTGGCATTAAAGAGCTTCGGAGATATGGTGTCACCTTGTCTCACTCCTTTTCCAATTTTTATGTGTGTTGTATTTTCAAACAGCCGAATCTTTGCACTTGCATTTTCATAGATGTTATTAATAATATTAATGTATGCATCTTCAATACCGCAGGATTTCAGAGCCATTGCAACTGCTGATGGTTTCACCGAATCAAAGGTTTTTTCATAATCGATAAAAGCCATGCACAATGGAAGTTCATATTCCCTCGCTCTTTCAATTAGTTCTCTCAGTACGTGGATATGATCTATTGTGCTGTAGCCACTCCTGAATCCAGCTTGTTCTCTCGGTTGAGCCATGTCCAGTGTCACCTTCAAGCGGTGTGAAAGAACTTTAGTGAAGATTTTATAAACCACTGATAGGTCTGTAGTTCCTGAGATCCTCAATGTCACCTTTTTTATGTAGCAAGATCATTGTAGCGTTGTTCCAATCCTCAGGAATTTTCCCTTCATTAAGGCATCGAGTGAAAATTTGGGCGAGTACTGTTTCGATTTCTTCACTTGCTTCTTGTATGATGTCTACAGTAATTCCATCTTCTCCTGGAGCTTTTCCCCGCTTCATGTTCTTTATTGCATGTGCAACTTCTGCTGGAAGGACTGGAAGAACTCTGGTACTGGTACCTTTCATGATGTCTGGAGTACCTGTATCATCCCTTTCATATAATTTGGAGTAGAAATCTTTCACTATATATTGATTGGAGGTTTAAAGACCTCCATGAGCAACTCAATGGGCTATAAGTAGTCGCCCGTTCCTAATTTAGGGCCACATGTCTAACTGGGATTTGAACCCGTACCACTTTCGGACGAATAATCAGAAGCCATCGCTAAGAGCACTGCGCCACCGGGGCGCCATTAAGATTTAAAAGAATAACATCTAAACCATCAGAGAAGTTTATAATTTCTCCGATGACTCGTTTGGAAGAAGAACATGACGCCCCGGTGGCGCAGTGGTGTAATCGCTGGCTTCTGACCATTTGTCCGAGATGGGTCCGGGATCGAATCCCGGTTAGGCGTGGATGTTGTGCTTGTCTTACGGCACTGGCTTTCCCCGCTCCTTGGAACCAGTGGCTCTAATTAATTAGGGGTATCTGCCTTCCCTGGAACCAGATCAGATCATATGTAAAGGATTTTAGGAAGGGAGTGTCTGATCCCAGGTGTTAAACAACCCTTAGAAATAGGAAGCTAGGAGATTTGGGCTAGAGTGCCCGATAGGAAACTGACACGGAAGCAAAGTAGAAAGGGGGAGGAAGACACCCTTATTTATTACCGGGGGCCAGCACTCGGGGTCCGACGGCTTAACGTGCCCATCTGACGCACGGCGAATATTTAATGGATCCAGCGTTCGTACCTGCCTGGGATCGAACCTGAGGTCCTTTCCGTGGCAGTCACGAACGTTGCCCACTAGGCCACCCGCAGCCTTCCCTACCAGCGTGCGACTGTACAGTATATAGCCCATCAAGTTGCTCACGGTGTTCGTTAAACCGGACAGAAAAGAAGAAGAACATCTAAACCGTGAACGAATTAAAAGTTGTTCATCAAAAGTGTTAGGTAAATTTACAAATCCGTCGATACGTGACTTACGAGAAAAATTTTTAAAAGTACATCTAAACCATTAGAATAATTAGTATACCCTTGGGTGACAGACTTAAAAGAAGCACATACAGTCCATTAATCAAATTTTACAAATTACCTTACTGAATGACTTAAAAGAAGTACATCCAAAACAATAAACTAATTACTGAACTGAAACCTTAAAAGATGAATTATTTATGAAAATAATGATAATCAAAATAATGAACATTTGAATAAAAATGATTAGTTGCTCAATAAAAAAAGAGTAGCATCGAAGTTATTTCACAAAATTACAGAGCCTACAATGAGTGTCTTTAAAGAAGAGAAATCAAAATAATTCAACAAATTTACAAATCATTCGGTGAATGACTTAAAAGAAGCACGTCCGGACCAGTAAACTAATTTACAGATCATAACGAATTAAAAGTTGTTCATCCCAACCTATATGCACATTCAACGAGTGATTTACGAGAAAATTTGGAGGATATACGCCAAAACCATCAGTCTAACTTGAAGATCTTCGAGTCTGATTTAAAAGAAACACATCCAATCTAATAAACATGTTTTAAAAATTATCAAATTAAATGACTTAAAAGAAGTACACCTAAACCTCTACATTAATTACTGATGTCTTAAAAGATGAATTACTTATAAAAATGATTATGATGATGAACCACTGAATAAAAATAATTGTTTGTTGAATGAAAGAAAAAGAGGTACATCCAAACTATTTGTCTAAATTGCAGATCATTCGATGATTGATTTAAGAGAATCATATCCAAAGCAGTAGAATGATCTACAGATAATCCAGTGGACGTTCATTGAAACCATTAGGTTAATTTACAGATCCCGGACGAGGGACTCAACGAAAATATTTGAAAGAAGTATTGAGTGTGTGCAAAGAAAGTGCAAAAGTTCTACCCGTTTTTATAGTAGATGCAAATTGCGATTAGAGTAGTTACGTCACAGATGACGCTGCGATGCCGAATTTTCAGCCAATAAAGCGTGCAGCAGTAGAGCATATAGAGGCACTAGCTTTGTCCCAGTAAGTCATTCGTAACGGGAATCACGGACGGTGTAACATGGCATGCGATAAGGAGAACATTAGACATTGTTTACTGTACGAGTTCGATAAAGGCAGTACTGCAACCCCGGCTAGCCGTAACATCTGTCAAGTGCATAGGGAGGATGCAGTTGATGATATCACATGTCGCCGTTGGTCTCGGAAATTCCGGGACGGAGACAGAAGCTGTAAAGATCAACCACGTCCTGGACGTCCATCCTTGGTTTCTGGCGAGAATGTGGACCAAGCCATAACAAATGACACACATCCAACTGTTCAGGAATTAGCGGAAACGTTGTCGGTATACAGAACAACAGTCGAAAGACTGATGCATGCGCTTGGGTTCATCACCAAGTTCGATAACTGGTTTTCGCACCAGGTTTCCACAAAGCAACGAGAGGAGAGAATCCGTACCTGTGTTTCTTTGCTTCCTCGTCACGGAAATGAACCGTTTTTGGGACGAATTGTAACGGGTGATGAGAAATGGGTACTGTACCGTAATGTAAAGCGTCGACGGACTGTGCGCCAAAGTACGGAGCCTCCTCGAATCGAGCTCAAAAGGAGGACTGCATCCCAAACAGGTTTTGTTGACTGATTGGATGTCCAGGGAATAATCCACTAGGAGGTGTTAGCACCTAACCGAATGATAAATACTGACTTCTAATACCAACAGTTGGACAGATTGCGAGAACAACTGAGATCGAACCGGCCAGCACTCCAAAATCTCAAAGACGTGATCCATCATCATGATAACGCCAGACCTCATGCTGCTTTAATCACTCGGCAAAAATTATTGGACTTTGGTTGGGAAGTGTTACCTCACCCTGCGTATTCCCCTGACCTGGCACCTACGGACTACCACCTTTTTCGATTGTTACAGAACGCCTTCGCTCTCCAAACCTTCGATGATGTGGACGATGTAAAAACGGTATTACATGACTTTTTTTACTCCAAAACACAGGAGTTTTTCCGGCGTGGGATTCACCTACTCATAGACAGAAGGCAAGAAGTCATACGGAATTATGGCAGTTATGTGAAAACCTCTAGGTACGTTATTTGTTGTGTTCTCCTCCTTTCTTTGTAGCCAACAAAAACGGGTAGAACTTATGCACACAGCCAATACATCTAAATTATTAGACTAATTTGCCAATCTTTGGGAGACTGACTTAAAATAATCACATTCAATCCAATAGGCAAATTTTACAAATTGTCTGATAGAATGACTCAAAAGAAGTGCATCTAAACCATTATACTGTTGACTGATCACATGACTTAAAGATTGATGAATTTATTGTAATAATGAAGAACAGTTGAATAACATAAAATAAGACATGCAGTTATTAAAGATTCTTCAATGATTGAATTAAAAGAAAATATTCTCCAAATCATGTGTCTATAATTTAACCTAATTAATAACTTAAAGGAAGCGCTCTTAAATTATAACAGAAACTTACAGATTCTGAAGATGACTACCTTGAACGAATCGTATCTGAATCACTCGAGTTATTTACAGATTCTCGGACGACAAACTTAAAAAAAGCACATTGAAATCATTATGAAAATATTAAAAAAATATTACTCCATGTACCGATAATTCGAGGAATGGCTTAAAAGGAGCACATCCAACTCATTAGACTAATTCACAGATCCAACGATGAGTGATTTAAGAAAATCATCTTCATATCATTAGTCTAATTTAACATTCCTAAACTGGGCCGGTTCAAATCGGTAAGCAAGACAGCGGGGTACCTTCTCTAGGTGGGCGCCTTTGACAACGCAACTCTTCTGCAATATTTCATTTCATTTCATTTATTGACCTTGCTGTTACATATTAAAATTAATAATTCTGAATAGTTAAGCATAAACATAAAAATAACAGCAGGGAAGATCAAGGAAAGGGCCTCGGGGAGACCTGACCAGCCTTGATCTCCCTAGGTTTAAGTCAAGACAAGAACATTGATATAACAGCAACAGATTCAAAAAAGGAAACAAATATCAAATTAAACATCTAATAATAATATTGAATTAACAGCATATCAAGGGGAAAATAATGTTAAAGTACTGAAAAACATGAGTTGCCGTCCCCCCCCCCATACCCTATCCTCATTGAATAGATCAGATCAGATCATATGTAGAGGATTTTAGGAAGGAGTGTCTGACCCCAGGTCTTGAACAACCCTTAGAAATAGGAAGCTAGGATATTTGGGCTAGAGTGCCCGATAGGAAAGTGACACGGAAGCGAGGTAGAAAGACGCCCTTATTTAATTACCCGGGCCCGACGGCTTAACGTTCCCATCCGACGCACGACGGGTATTTAGTGGTTCGAACGTTCGTACCTGCCCAGGATCGAACCTGAGGTTATCTCCATGGCAGTCACGAACGCTGACCACAATTAAACACCCACGGTCCTCCTCATTGAATAGTTCCCCCGTTCCTTGGTTACTGAATCTTACCTGGTAAGTCCCTCGCATCCCCTCCCCCTCAGTCGAATAATCCCTGTCAATCAACCTCCCATCTTGAACTGTGGATATCAGTTGTTAAGTAAGTAGTGTTTTAATTTATTTTTAAACAAATTGAAGTTATTAATAGATATTAATTCTGCAGGCAAAGAGTTCCAAAACTCCGGACCAGAATAATCTAGGCTTTGTTTAGTAGTTTGTGTTCTAGGTGTAGTTAATCTCAACAAAGCTTGTTTACGAATATTATAACGGTACGTAGCAGTGTTAATTTCTATGAGCTCCTGTCCAAGGTTCAATTTAATTCGTTTGTACATAGTTTTGCCTAAGTTACAATGAAACAGTTGCTGAATTATTAGAATATTATATTTGTTCGGGTTGGCTCTGAAATATGTGAACGTATTTTGCCCTAGTAAGTTGTCACCATTTAAATTGTGTTTAAAATCTATTAATCGAATGCATTTATTTTGAAGAATTTGTAATTGATTAATATTAGTAACAGTTGTTTAATCTCAGGATAGTAAGCAGCAATCGAAGTGTGGATGAATTAATGCATATTATTATAATTTTAATGTTTAAACAGATATATTTGTTAGTATATGACGAATTATTCCTATATTTCTGGATATTTATTTTGATAAAATGTCTATGTGCAGATTCCATTTTAAATCATTGTGAAAAACAATACCCAGATAAGTAAGATTATTAACTAACTCTGATTATTTTGAAGGAAAAAGTTAAAATTAATAGTTTGATTAAGCTTTTGTCTGGAAAAAAGTAAGGCTTTAGATTTATTGTAATTAATTACTAATTCATTGGAAGACAACCAGTCAGTGTACTCCGATAACTCAGTAGTGGATAGAAATGCACTACTGAGTTATCGAAGTACCATGACTGGTTGTATTATTTCACTAATAGTTGGTCCCGAAACGAGGAGTGTTGTATAATCGGCGTAAAGAATAAGGTTTGAGTTAGATATTAAAGATATTATTAATAATCAATACAGACACTTGACGTGGACCAGGAACATCAAAAAACAGAAGTCATCGCTCTTTCCACGTTTACAAGTGAGTCACGGAAAAATTCTCATCGGCCGCCACCAGGAATCGAACCCAGGGTCTCCCAGTTACGCGCCAGATATACTTCCACTACACCACAGCGGCCTCGAATTTCTCCAGACACACATACACTAACTGCCAAGCCAATTTGGCAAGTTGCTTCTTGGAACCCCGCACAATGCTGGGGATTCACCGTAACCAAGCTTTGTTGCGTAACTGGAAGACCGTGGATTCGATTCCCGGTGGCGGCCGATGAGAATTTTTCCGTGACTCACTTATAAACGTGGAAAGAGCGATGACCTCTGTTTGATATATTATTAATATATATATATTAAATAATAGTGGACCAAGTACAGATCCTTGTGGAACTTCTGATTTTATATACGCGATGGGTGAAATAAATTGATCAATTTGAGTATATTGTGATCTATTACTAAGATAGTTCTTAAACAAAATATAAGTTGAACCTCTAAATTGTAGATTATGTCATTTTGACAATAAAATGTTATGGTTTAGTGTATCAAATGCTTTAGTAAGGTCCAAGAAGACAGCTAGTGTAATGAGGATATTTTCAAAAAAATTTGTATTATTTGCTGAATGTGCAATACAGCTAATTCAGTAGGTTTATTTAGTTGAAAACCAAATTGATTTTGATTAATAATTTCATATTGTTCTAGATATGTAACCATTCTGTTATAAAGTAGTTTTTCTAAAATTTTAGAAAATATGTGAAGGTCCGTAATGGGTCGATAATTATTAATATAATTTTTTTATCCTGATTTACATTTGGGTACTACTACTTTAGTAATTTTCAAATCATCAGGAAAAATTCCTGTTTGAAACACTAAATAAAAAATTACAAGTAGAGGATTAGCAATGATCTCAGCCACATGTTTAACTACCATGGGGTGAATATCATATGGTCCTGGACCAGAACTGGATTTGATTTGATATAGTTCTTTTAATAATTCCTCGCGGGTGATGCTTGATGAATAAAAAGTATTTGCAGAGTACGATTGTTTGAGATTATTTGTAAAGTCTGTATCAACGGTGTTTAAGTTTTGCTTGGTAGTCATTGGAATAGGTAAGAAATGGTTATTGAGTAACGTCACTATTTTGTGTTTGTCATTAATTTTGATATTGTTTGAGCCAGTTAGGCACTCTATTGAGGTATTGTTAGGTTTCTTTCCAAGTAAAAGGTTGAGATGTTTCCAAGTGAGCTTTAAAGAGTTTTGAGAAAAAAATATTTGTATAATAGAGTTGCACTTAGCCATCCTAATTTTAGAATTTAAATTATTTCTGTATATTTTGAAGTTAGTAAAATCTGTTTGTTCCCTCGTTTTTAAGAATTTTGAATAGAGTCCATTTTTTTTATTCATATTATTTATTAAGGTGTTTGGTATACAGGGCTTTCGATATTTTTATGTGATTTATTACTATTCGTAATTATAAGAAAAATATTGTGATAAAGTTCTTTAAAATTTTTTATAAAATGCTTTATACATTGTAGTAGGCGAGCCATTATTTATAATATCATGCCAGTTAATGTCACCAAGTTTAGTTTTAAATGAGTCCAACTTCCTTGCATTTATTAATAGTATTTTATAACGCTCATGTGTTCTAATGCATTGAGGGGAAGAATTGTGTATGAAAAAAATTGGCAAATGATCACTAATATGATGTTGAAGAATGCCCGATATAGTGGGATCTACCTGTATATCAATAATACACAAGTCAATCGTAGTTTGCGTTGTGGGCGTTATTCTTGTTGGGGATAGTATTGCATTTATTAAATCAAACGAATGGAGTGTAAGATTAAACGTAAGGACGTTAGGGATATTACGGGAGACACCAATATTTAAATCTCCCATTAGAACAGTTTTTTTTTATTTATTAGATTAGAATATTCAAAGAATTTATTCAGAGTAATTAAGAATTCATCAAAGTTAGAACTTGGCGGTCAATAGCAAACTGAAAGTATATAGTGATTATTTTGTATAGTTAAAATCTCCACATCTGAATTGCTAAAAGAAAATTCAGGAACCACAGAAAAGTATTGATGTTTATTATGAACAAAGATTGCAACCCCTCCCCCTCTTGAAGAATCCCTGTTAAGTTAAAAATATTATAATTGTTCAATTGAAGTGAGTATTCACCTGGGGGGAACCAGGTTTCATTAATACAAATAATATCTATTTCTGAAGTAATTAAATGTAATAAGAATTCCAACAGTGTTATCTCATTATAGTTAAAGAACAGGCATTTAAATGAATAAGTTTAAATAATGTTGGGGTTGAATTAGTTGGTAAAATATGGTTTAGT
Source organism: Macrothele yani (assembly GCA_039090855.1). Classification (NCBI taxonomy): domain Eukaryota; kingdom Metazoa; phylum Arthropoda; class Arachnida; order Araneae; family Macrothelidae; genus Macrothele; species Macrothele yani. The sequence goes on along the minus strand of CM077005.1, from coordinate 43,444,428 downwards.
CTGTCGAGAGTGAAATAATCATCTGCCATTAATGTGGATATAACTCCCACCGCAATCCCAGTTCAAAGTCCCCTTCTAGAACCCCACTTGTTCTCTGAATTCCCATTTCAGAGAACAAGGGGGGGGGGGGGGTTCCTGAACGGCCTATGTGGGAAAAATAAAATATTTCTGGAGTTTCTATAGCCTGATTTCGCTTTATAGCAGAGAACAAAGAGTGGTTTTTACCCGAGAATAGAACTGACCAATTTACGTTGCCATCCATGTCGTACAAAGAAATACAGTGCTTATTTGCTTAAAGCATCCCCCCCCCTTACCCTCCGGCAGTGCGGTATCCTCATTAAATGAAGGAAGCTACTGTTTTGGAGTTACAGTTAACGGTGGGACGGAATTCCTCTCTCTAAAAATGTCACCAAGCACCCCCCCCCCCCCCACACACACACACACTTTTTTTTTCTCTCTGTAGGTAACGTATAGAAATTACTTGCGTATTTTTATCTGTATTATTCTGAGTAGAGAGGAGTATCTAGTACATCCAATAACTTTACAAGGGTGCAGTTCCTATGCAATATGTTTTTAAGTGAATGAAATCCCCATTTAGCTCGTGACAGTTTGTGTTACGAAGTACCACTACGGGTATGCTAAAAACCGAAGTACAACTAAGGGTATAATTGGTTGCTTAAGCGTGACCCAGCAGAAATCAAGACAGGTTGTAATCTGCAGGGCAGCCAAATTATATTTTGATAACAATTTGTGTATTGTAATTAGAATTTATGGAATAAGATGTTTATATCAGTTCACATCAGCCATAGGTTACTAAAAATCAAAATTGATATATTCAACACACGCTTTTGAAACAGTGTATGTTTAACATGTTAGTTTAGTACCTATAAAGAAATTTCGAAGTATATCAGTTATAATTTTATGCTGAACATTTTTTAGATCAGATGAAAAAATGAAACAGCTGTTAAGAGAAATATGAAGGAAAACAAAATGTAGCCCCTGCGGCGGAGTGGTACGCATTGGTTCTCTCCCTTCCCTGGAATCAGTATCCACAAGTAAGGCACGGTCAACTGCTTATGTATTTCAATGAGTTGTTCACGGTTGTCGTTTATTACAGCCCCCCCCACCCCGAAAAAAATAACATCTTTTGCCGTAATACGAGATATTAGCAAGCTCAAAAGTTTACCACTTATTAACGATTGATAACAATATACTTTTATTTATTATCTTGTTTATTTTACAGCAAATTAGTGTATAAACGCCATTGGCCTGATCTTTACCAAAACTCTACCGCTCTGTTAAGTGCGGTAGAGACCCGTTAATTGGGCAATGGTTAATAAGCCTTGAATAATTGGGGCAGGCACTTAATCGGGCCTCGGTTAATAAGCTTCGCATAATTGGGGCAGGTGCTCAATTGGGCCAAAATATTCTAGCCCCGATGTTTCCCAATTAACTGGAATCTACTGTACTTGAAAGATACCTAAAACACTCCATCTCTAAATTATCTGAAGTGAAATGAGGCAGAACAACCAAATGCATGTGAATGTGTTAAATTGTGAAACCATTATGTTGGAGCGGGCATGTGCTCGTGGTGTAGCCCGTTCGAACTGATAGTTTTTTATTGCACACAAATATTATATAATAACTAGGTGGCGCTGCCAGCGCAAGAAGCCAAAATGGCGTCTTTGCAGGAAAAGACGCAATGTGTTCTTTGGTACCACGAGACCAAATCACCGATAACTGTTCAGCGTAATTTCAGACGACAGTACGGACATCCAGGGCCTGAGCATAAATGTATAGCAGCTTGGTATGCAAAGTTTAAAGAGATGGGAAGGGTTTGATGACCGAAAACGAACGGGCCGACCGGAAAGAAACTGTTGATGCACTACGGACAGCTTTCGTACGCAGTCCCTCGAAGTCCACCAGCCAAACGTTGCCTGAATTCGGAATACCCTGCACTACACTGAAGAAAATTTTACACAAAAGGATTCGTTTGTATAAAATGTTCTTCAATTTTACACAAAAGGCTTCGTTCGAATACCAACTAGATGTGCTCCAGACCACGAACGGCGCTCATGTAGAGGTGTACTAACAATACAGAAAAAAGCTATTAGTTAACATGCATCGTGCCACAAACCTCTTTTCTCTACCTATCGTAGTTTTTAAATGAAAACTTTCTTAATGAAGGAAATACTTTATGTCCATCCTGTTCAGTATATACAAGACATCAAATTTAGCTTTTTTCATTGGGAGGCCTTTTCAAGGCAGTTGTTAGACACAAAATACAGAAAAGCACCCCGGCGATAGTGAACGTGACATTCTACGCTGTTAAAGCGGATACAATTAGAAAGCAATACCACTTGTAAGTAATAGAACATTGTTCCCTTCTATCTTCTTAGTTCGAAATCGATGTAGTTAACGAAATGCCTTGAAATAATAAATTATATGACCAGAGGTACTAGGTTCTTTTTTTTTTTTTTTTTTTGATTGAAGGTTTAACGACCACCATGAGCAACTCAATGGGCTATAAGCAGTCGCCCGTCCCTAATTTAGGATCACTGGCTCCAGGGAAGGAAAAGAGCCAGCGCCGTAACACAAACACAACATCCATGACTCACCGGGATTCGAACCCGGACCCCTTTCGGACGAATGATCAGAGGCCATCGCTTAGACCACTGCGCCACCGGAGCGGCGCCCTAGGTTCAAAACGGAGTTGTTGTTTCTTTGTTTTTATTTTGTTATACCAAGAACTGTATTTTGAAAGTTTATACTTGAAAGAAGACCAATCAAAAACACTAGTTTGCTTCTCAGAAACCGGTTGGTAGTGCTTAGGTAAGCCGCTACTCAAATGAACGGAGTTTACATAATAAACTAACAATATTTGTGTGAAATAAAAAACCATCAGTTCGAACGGGCTGCACAACGAGCACAGGCCCGCTCCAACATAATAGTTTCCAATTTAACACACTCACGTTGCATTTGGTTGTTCATGCACCTACAACAAAACTCTATTAGTTTACAAGCATCATGCCATGAACCGCATGTTTCAAACTATCATAGTTTTTTAAATAAAAATTTTCTTAATGGGAGAAGAACTTTATATCCGTCCTGTATTACGCTATGAAATAAACGGATTTACAGTATACCACGCTACGAGCGTTACTGAACTTATGAGAGAATTGTAACGCCACATAAGCATTGCATTGCGATCCCAATCCGGAACCAGGTGTAATGGATGTTGAAGGAGTTGCTATCCTATCGCTGAAGAAGGCATTATCATTTGCATGGATTAAGCGGATGCAATTTCCATTTTAATCAATGATTGTGGCGGGAGATTCAAGAAATAGGATTGGTTAACGAGCAGAGGAGCAACTATATAGGAGAACAGGATACACATTAGGAATGCATGCTGCAACTGCAATCCTACCCGTCGACAAAATCGATGGCAATTGGATTTGCGTTCAAGAACGAACCTCAAGTTATTCCAAACTCCAAGAATTCTACGACCATTTCACAGACCAATGGTTATAAAAGACTAGCATCATCGCAGACATGTCGAATTGCATTGAGGGATTCTACATGTCTAATACATGGTCGAAGAATGGAACTATAATATAGTTCAATGCTTTTCTCAAAAAAAAAAAAAAAGTTACCCCGAACATCGTTCAGTTTATCAGACGCGTGCGGTCTGGAACAATGCACACTGATTCCCTTTATGATGGAACCTACTTTAATCTGAAACGAAAAGAAAGAGAAAAAAATCGATAATCAAAGTAGTCTGCCGAAATAATAAAAATAACAGAACTTGATTCAACTGGGGATATTCTAAAATGTTTGAGAATCTCCACTTATGTTGTAACGTATACTCTAGATTCAGTTTCTTTTTTATTTTACTATATCTAGTTATTTTATTTTCCTATGCAAATTATCTTCTCACTTAACGAGGTGTTGTTTCTCCCGCTGAATTATATGTGGCAACGAGTGTAAGTCATGACGTGGTGGTATGCAGTATATATAGGCGCGCTCAAGTATACCAAAGAGCTTCGTTTTATATGTGATAGGTTCTTCCTAATTATTGTTATGCGATTCTACGATAGTACGAAAGTTCGGTCTAACAGTAGTTGTGTTATTTTGGAGTGTGTATTTGAGTAATACCAGGAGCTCCCCAATAAAAGGTTAAAAGTGAGTACGTTTTCTTAGTTCATTTTATTGTCAGACCTCTGTCTGGCCGTTAAGTCTATTTCATTGAGTGTTTACGTTAAGTTCAGGGAATATTGTGTTTACCGCTCTAATAAGGAGCCTTCAAGGTACTAAATGTACTAAAACCGAAGTTATATTACTGATATTCAAGATAGTGAGGAACGCTGAGTAAAAATAATTCCATATTCTTGGAATTTATTGCACGTGAGTGTCTTACCTAAACATACTCTAGCACTTTGAAGATTAAGCACACTTTAGCTACGTCAAGTAACCTTTCAATAACCTTAACGTGAATTAACGTAAGCTTTCCTGCACTACACACCAGCTGGAGAATTTTATTCATTATAATGTACAAAAGTTAAGTTAGAAAAAGTAAATGAAAAAGGATGAAAAAAAAAGCAAAGAGAAAAACATATACAAAGGACGATTATTTTCCCGCAATTTTTTAAACATGCCACCGTTTGTTTATTTTCCTGCAAAAATACAATCCTGCCAGTCCTACGTTTCGATTATCGGTGAAGAAATATTGTATTGATAGTTACAAAATATTTGCAGGAGTCATTCTGACCTCCTTTGAAACTCCTTCAAAGTAAGGATTACAGGGAGAGTGGTTGTCTCCCTAACTGCATACCAATAGTGTCGGCATCTGTGGTTATTTTTCTCTTGTAGGGAAATCATACTCTTCGCTTTTGAGACATCACCCTGCTAATGGCCTACCCACCACTCGAACTATCAGATATCTTAACTGATCATGATCTCTGCGATTTACGGATAACCTCCTCAAACCTGAGATGAAGTTAAACACTTGATTTTTTAAAACAAATTTGAAAATTGATGTTTACTGCATTGTAAACTGCAAAAGAAAATTATTTCATTTTTCATGGAAAGAAGGGGGGGGGGGGCTACGGGGACTGTATCACATGTGATACATCAGGATCGAGATGCTGTAATTGTAATATTTAAGAATTCGCAAAATTACTGGTTAAATTAATAGATTTTTAAATTCTATTATGCAATATTATAATACATCATAATTTATTATTAGTGGAACAATTTGAAAGAATTCCTGTAGCCATTCAGACACATGAACACCTTACAGTTTGAGCACCGTACTGTGTTTAACTCATTGCACTTTGAATATCGGCATCTTCTTTTGTGGGCGCTGTCTCCAGTCATCTCAGGGATGTGCCTTACTTGCTCATTTCGTGCTCAATCATATGGCATAGATGTAGGAATAACCCTACGTTTAGGAAGTGGTTTGTTATCGTCTGAAGATTCGTCAGAAGAAATGAATAACATATAAGTGAAAATTTCAAGTAATGATGTTAACACAAGTAACGTGAGTTAACATCATTACTTGAAATTTTCTCTTAAATTGTATTTATTAAATATCACATAGATTGTAGTAAATATTTAGTAAATACAAGTGTAAACACCTTCTAAAAATAACTCATAAAATTTTTCCCGACAGGATTGGTAACCATTTGTAACATCAGTGATACAAAAATGTTTAAGAAGTTACTACTATCTAATATGTTGACGAAATTAAACTTATTTACTTTAAATAACTAACTCATACTTACCAAAATGGAATGTATATACTTAAATAGATAAAACATTTTTAATTAAATACACTGCTGGCCACCCAAAATGCAACACCAAGAAGGAAGCATCCGAATGGCCTGAAATTCGAAGCATGCGTCGCCCGCCAGAAGACATGCAAACGATTACCATTGCAGGGCATATGCAAATCATGTGCGCCCGGCACGCCACCGAGAAGCACTATAAGAAGGGTGCACAGAAGGCGGGGTGTAAGTAGTGGAAGTGTGTTGTGCTGCTGGACCTGTGCGTGGGAAGATTCCTGATGCCTCGTTGCAGAATACGGCAGTCATTCAGCACGTTTTGGAGTTCGACAGAGGACGAATAGTGGATTATCGCGACAGCAGTTTATCGTACCGAGACATCAGCGCCCGTGTGAGACGACATCCAGCCACAGTGAGGCGAGTATGGATACGGTGGGTGCAGGAGCGACGGACGGACAGACGTGAGCGATTGCCGCAGCCGCGGCACACCACCGAACGAGAGGACCGGCATGTTGTGCGGCGGGCATTGACGGCTGCCACCGCCACATCACGAACGTTAGCGCAGGAATTAGGGTGTGTTGCGCAACAACCTGTGCAAAGCGTACCGTTTGACGTCGTCTGCAAGAGCGGTGACTTGTTGCACGGCGCCCATTACTCCGATTACCATTGACGTTACACCACCGGCGAGTGCGGCGGCAGTGGGCCGTTGAACACCGCAGCTGGACTACGGAATGGCACGACATTGTCTTCTCCGACGAATCCCGCTTCTGCCTGCAACACCACGATGGTCGGATCTGCGTGTGGCGGGACCGCGGCGAGAGACTGTATGACCCCTGCATTATGCATCGCCATACCGGTCAGTCGCCTGGCGTTATGGTTTGGGGCGCAATTGGATATGACACTCGCTCCCCTCTGGTACGCATCGCCGGTACACTCAACAGCCACCGCACCATCTCCGACGTTTTGGAGTCTGTAGTCCTCCCATACTGCAGGACCTTCCAGCGGCCACGTTTCAACAGGACAATGCGCGCGCCCGCACGTGGCCCGCATCGTGCAACAATTCTTCACGTCCCACCAGGTGTCACTGCTGCCGTGGCCCGCCTGTTCTCCCGATATGTCGCCCATCGAACACGTCTGGTCGCTGATCGGCAACCGAGTGGCCCGGCAAGCACCACCCGCGTCTACGTCTGATGAACTGTGGCAATGTGTGGAAGCAGCCTGGACAGACATACCCCAAGCCCACATCCAAAGCCTCTTTCGTTCGATGTCGCGGCCGTTATTGTCAGCTATGGGGGCCACAGGAACTATTGATGTCTGCGTGTTCCGCAAGTCGCACGGGCCTGTAAGCTCAATCGTTTCACCTTTGTATCTGTTGTTATGTGTCCAGGAAATCTGGCTTTGCTATCTCGTGTCCTTCTTGGTGTTGCATTTTGGGTGGCCAGCAGTGTAGTTATAAAACACTTACCAGGACCATGTGAAGACATCGTGTTTTTCTTACAAGACGCCCCTACAGGTCACGAAAGTTGACTTGTGTTGCCATTTATTGACGATAAGAGAGAATTTAACAAAGTATTTCACATAGTTTCACATGTGATAAAACCGATTCTGGAAGATTTCCTGCCATTGGGCATTTTTTTAAAAACTGTGAAACCATTGTATCGCATGTGATACACGGAAACCGAGGAGGATAAACATCGGCCCTTGTGCCATAACATGCGGAAACCAACGAAAAGTTCGACATTTCAGTTGTTCGAGATTCCTCGCATATTAGTCGCACCCTCATTTTTGGAACCCAAGAATAGGGGCAGAAAAAAGTGATACCCACATGTAAGTAAATACGGGTGCTTTCGAAAGCAAGGATCAACACTGAATAAAAGAAACACTTACGATGCATCCCCAGACGATACGATCTACTGTAGATAACTACTTAGGTAGGAAGATGTAGTTTTAATTTGTATTCGACGCCATGGTTTTGGATCTTATTAAACGCGGCATATAAAACAAAGTGACCTACATATTATTAGTAGAACGAATCAACATCGAACAATAAAAAATATTTCACTAAATAATAACAGGCGGGAAAATCCAGAAAATTGTTATAGGTCAAGTGAGAAGACATCGTTTCGTATTAGGCAAAAAACGAGCTTAAGAGAAACAGAAGGACCTACTTAGTAGTGTGATTAGTGATAATGATTCTACTAATTGTCTCGGTACCCCCCCTTCTTTTTTCTTTAATTGAAGGTTTAACGACCAACGTGAGCAACTCGATGGGTCAAAAGCAGTCAGTCACCCGTACCTAATTTAGGGCCACTGACTACAAGGAAGGATCAGATCATATGTAGAGGATTTTACGAAGGGAGTGTCTGACCCCAGGTCTAAAACAACCTTTAGAAATAGGAAGCTAGGTGACTTGGGCTACAGTGCTCGATAGGAAAGTGACACCGAAGCCATGTAGGAAGGGGGATAGAGACGCCCTTCTTTATTACCGGGGGAGTCAGTACCCGGGGTTCGACGGCTAAACGTGCCCATCCGACGCACGGCGGATATTTAGTGGTTCGAGCGTTCGTACATGCCTGGGATCGAACCTGAGGTTTTTCCGTGGCAGTCACGAACGTTGGCCACTAGGCTATCCGGTGCCCGACTCTAGGGAAGGGAGAGACCGGGATTCGAACCCTGATTCCTTCTCAGACGAATGGTCATAAACCAGAGTTTAGACCACTGTGCCACCGGGGCAACTTAAAAAAACAAAAAAACAAACAAAAGGAGGTTGGGGAGACATAGGAACAACCTCGATTTCTGTAGAACAATCTCATTCATACTTTTACGAGGAAAAATTGCCCACAGGAAAAACGCCCACAGAAGAAATGCCCACTTCTTGAAAAAATAGAAAAATACGCCAGCTGTTGACATCAGTCAACAGCTGGCGGTATTTTTCATTTTTCAAGAAGTGGGCATATGTTTCTTACGTCTGTTCAAAACATGAAGTATTTTTACGTCTGTTAAAAACATGAAGTATTTTTACCTCTGTTAAAAACATGAAGTATTTTTACGTCTGTTACAAAATGAAGTATTTTTAATTTCATGAAATAATATCTTAACTTCAACTAAGCAATCAACAGAACTAGTCAAAACACTTCCTATGTTCAACCACATAACATTAACTAGCGTTACAAGGACATCGTGAGTTAGTTTACTCCCAAAATGGCAGACGAGACTCATTGTTCGAAGAAACACGTGCTTGGCTCTTCCAAGAAGAGCAACACAGTTTAAGGCGAAATGTATCTCCAGCATACTTTTCACGAGTATTAGAAAACGAAGCATTAAAAGGGGAAGCATTAAAAGAAGTTCCACAAACGAGTGAACCACATGGTAAATTCAAAAGAACTCACAAACATGGAATCACACAGGCTAAGTACGGGTATGAAGGTGCACCAGAGAAATAAGTTTGAACCTAGAAAGGTATTTTGGAAATGCCATTTCATGAATTACGGCTTCGGGTGTCCCAAACTGGGAAATTACAAAATGACGATAAAAGGTCCTACAGTCTGGACTCGTTTAATGCGCCCGAGGATTGATGTATTTCCTGATGTGTATTGCCTTCTCTTACTTACTTACTTAAACACAGCCGATATTACGACTAACAAAAATCCTACTGAAAAGGCGTGAGGCCCAGGTGCATTGCATGCATGTCTTGATCTCAATAGTGTTGCGCACTCTTCATTAGTATTCATCAACCGTGAAGTTAAATGAAATATTAATCATTTAACGGAATTGCGAAAAAGGCCTGAGGCCTGCGTGGTTTGTGAGCACCTCAGAACTGATGTGCTTCTTCTCCTGTCTCAGTTCTGTACACTCCTTACCATAAAATTCAAGACTGTAAGTTTAATTTCGTTGAAAAGTCCTATGCCTAGAGATTTCAAGCTCAATACGCTGCCCTGGCAGTTGATAATATTTTATGATTGCTTAGTTAAAATTAAGATCTTTCTTCATGCAATCAAAAATAACCTGGTGTATCTAACATATAAAGGAATACATCCTTCAACAGCTGACAGATTTTTCTATTTTCAAGAAACGGGAGGTTTTTCTGTGGATATTTTTTCAGGCGCCGTTTTTTCAGTGGGCGTTCTTTTAATGATTCGTTTACATTACCTTTACGTAAAAGGAACAAGCGCTTGACTGTTAAGGTCGATAGGCATAGCGCCAGGGAAAGCTAAGGCAGTAGCATAAATATTTTTTGCAGATTTCTCTTCCTAACTTTAAAACTAATTTGTTACACACTTTAAAATAAAATGTATATAAAAAAAAAAAAAACATCGCTTGTTTTTCCTACTTTCCATAACCCTAACTAACACTTCTCTCTCTGCCTCTCACTCACTCTCTGACTCAAACACATATTCTCTTTCAAACACACCTTCATTTTTGTCGGCCATTTTCCATGCTTTCCATAAGACTAATAAATTACCTCTCTTGGATTATTTTCGCCTGGGTTTCATAACATTAACTAACTAACGCACTCTCTCTTCGCTTGTTTTCCCTGCATTCCATAACTCTAACACTCATCTCTTTTTCTCCGGTGTTTTTCCCTGTGAAAAAAATAATTCTTTTCTGTCGATCTGTCTGGCTCTTTCTCTGTCTATCTCTCACATTACTTTTCTTCCCTTCATGCTTATCACTAGCTAACATGCTGTCTCTTCGGTTGATTCCCCTGCTTTCTATCATACTAACCATCACTCTTCTCTCTCTCTCTCTTCAGTAATTTTTCCTGTTTTCCGCAACACTAGCTAATTGCCTAACTGTAATATTCTTCACTTTCTTTCTTTCTCTCTCTTCGGATTACCCACCTTTTATGCCATACCTCAGCATTAGCTAGAATTATCCCTCTTTCTTGTCGAATGCCTTCTTTGCATTCAATAATGCAAATTAAATAAAACTCTCCACCTTCTTTCGCATTATTTTCCCTGTTTTCCATATCATTAACTAATTAATTACCTAACTGGCTTTTCTTTTCCTCCATCTCTCCTTTCGGTTTTCCTCTTCATGCCTGAGCACTAGATAAAACCGTCTCTTCCGTGGTTTTCCCTGCTTTCCATAATACTAACTATCTAATACTATCCGCTTCCTCTTCGGTTGATTTCCCTGCTTTCCATAACAATAAGCAATTTCCTAACTAGTATCCTTTTTTATCTCTCTCCAGTTTTTCCTTCCTTCATGCCTCCCGTCACACTCTCTCTCTCTCTCTCTCTCTCTGTCTTTCTCCCTCCGGTTGTTTTCTTGCCTTTTATAACACTAACTGTCTCTAAATCTCTCTTCTTCTATCTGTCACACACACAATCACACACCTCGCGTTTATAAACCCACAGCTTCTGGAATCTTGAGTTTTCGTATTCGTGTAAGCTTCAAAAAGTATCTTTTGAGCCAATGCTCATTAAGCACCGTTTTGCCCCGAAAAAGAGGAAAAGTCATAAATCTCCAGAGAACTAACTAAAGCTCTGAATTTTGGCTAGCGTAGGCAGTGCTTCGGAATTCGGCGCAATTTCCGAACGATTCGGTGAGTATTCGGCCATGCAAGAGACCTATGAAACGATGAGCTCACGTCATCGCACAACTCCCAATCGATATCTCGATGCGACTCCATGACCTGTAAAAATGAAAACGTAATCAAAGAAGACTATTTCTTTTGTCAGACGTTTTTCTTTTCACGCGAAGTCAACCGACGAAACGCAGATCTCATGCTTGCTTTACGGACTTCTTTTTTTAATGCTACAGAAGAAACTGCAAAACTAATGAAAGCAATTCAACATCGATAACTAAATGTCTACATTTGTATTTCTCTCGGTGATTTTCCGTTCTGTTTCCGAGAGCAAATTTTCAATTGTTTCTTAAATTATAATCTCTAATCAACAAACGATACAAGAGCGGTGTAATAGCTTTCCTAGCCGCATATCTTTGGCAAAAGCCTCAAAGCTAAGTTATTTTTTGGAGTGAAGACTACAGTTTTATGTCATCTAGGGCGAAATTTTCACAGATAGGTCAGTAAATGGTGTAATTGGTCAGTAATGTCAGTATTGGTCAGTAATGTCAATATATTATTGGTCAGTAATGTCAGTATTGGTCAGTAATGTCAATATATTATTGGTCAGTAATGTCAGTATTTATGTCAGTATTGTTAGTAATGTGTATTGCTCAGTAATCGGTCAGCAAATGGTCAGTAACTGTATTCTTTTTGGAGTGAAGAATACAGTTTTACGTCATGTAGGGCGAAATTTTCGCATCGGAAAACAGAAGCATACACATAGCTTCGATAGCATAAAATTAAGTCTCTCGACAAAAAAATGAACACTTTTAATTTACCATAACTCCTATAATAGCAAATCAATGATCACAATATTTGAGGGAAATAATTAACACCAGGGTTGTACCGAAAGCAATACAAAAGTGGGCATAACTTTTTTATTAACTGACAGAGGTCGTTCAAATTGCACATGTTGGTAGAGTAACTCTTCCGCTATAGTAACACTTCTTCTTCATTGCAGGTAAATAATGGATTCCAAGCAGAAGCAACGCGCCGTCATACTTGACGAAAAAAGGGTGCAGGCTGTCCGACATCCACAGAAGGCAACAGAATGTTCACGGAGACGACACTATTGGCAAGAGCAATGTGCTCAGATTGATGAAAAGTTTAAAGAAGGGGAATCCAGCATTGAAGACAAACTACGCAGTGGGAGACCATCATCTGCGACCACTGACACGAATCGTCAGCGAGTGGATGAACTGATTTGCACGGAGAGACGAGTCACAATCAGTGAGCTTGCAACATAACTGGATTGTGGTCACAATGCCACACAGAAGATGGTGGAAGGCTTAGGGTATCGAAAAGTGTGTGCAAAATGAGTAAATCGGCAGTTGACAACCAATTTGAAGGAGAGAAGGGTGGAAGTCTGCACTGATCTGCTGGAAGCGTTTGAAGCCAATGAAGACAGGTGTTTTTTTTATTTTTCAATCTGGTGACAGCAGATGAAACGTGGATGTATCTTTACCATCCGGAAACAAAGAATCAATCCATGGAATGGCGTCACACCTCTTCACCAAGGCCTGAGAAGTTCAAGAGCCAGCGATCAGCACAGAAAGTCATGGTGACCCTCGCCTTGATTTTCTGGAACGTGGCCGTGCCGTGATCAGCGAGCGGTACATTAAAACACTCAGCTTCGATAGCATATATACATAAGGAGGAAGAGACAGAACAAAAATGTGAGAGTTGCTCCTCACTATCAATAATATGTTCGCAAACTGTGGTTCACGAACACCATTAAACGTAGCAGTGCCATTAAGCCTGTGCAATACGTCTGTGATTCGGAGATCCAAATCCTGTTAGTTGTTGTAGTGAGTACGAGACATCTCCCTTTTCAAATAGTCAAAATAGTTGAAATCACATGGGTTCATATTCGGTGAATATGGTGGGTGGGATAGTTCCACCTAGCCGTTCTGTTTGATGAAAAGTCGAACTATCCCAGCCCTGTGGCGCCGTGAGTTGTCGTGTACAAGGACAGATCGATGTGCATGACATTGCAAGGCATATGGCGTGATATACTCCGCTAGAAATGACTAATACTGCTCCGATGTCATGATGATGTTGCCATACGTCTTCCAGAAAGCCGCACCGCAAACTCTAGGCCAACAACCAGGAAACGTTTAGCCTCATGCAACCCTGCACGGGTTAAAGAAGTCGCGTAATTACCGGGCTCAATCCAGGACACTGACTTATTTTCTTTTTCTTTTTGATTGGAGGTTTAACGACCACCGTGAGCAATTTAGTGGGCAATAAACAGTTCCCTTCTTAATTTAGGGACACTGGTTCTAGGGAAGGGAAAAAGCCAGTGCCGTAAGACAAACACAACATCCATGCCTCGCCGAGATTCGAACCCGTATCCATCTCGGACGAATGATCAGAAGCCATCGCGCTTAGACCACAGAGCCACCAGGTCGGCACACAGTGACTGATGTCATTGCCTGGGTGCGTACAATTCCACCCGACTTTCTTCTAAGCACAGGAACCTTGCGAGCACCCTACAATTGCGACGATACCTTGCAAGATTACTTGTAACGTACTATAGAGGTGGATCACGTGTCAAGACAACAAATCTGCAGCGATACATTCCGTCCGTGTAGCTTAGTTGAGAGAGCAAATTACTCCGGAGTGAGGGAACGAGCGTTCGATCCCCGTCACGGACAAAGTACCGCTTTGATGCCATAGTGATGTTCTCATACGTCTGTCAGAAAGCCGCATCGCGAACATCCAGGCCAACGACCAGTAAAATTTTTGGCTCGTGCAACCCTGCACGGGTTAAAGAGGCCGCGGAATCACCGGGCACAATCTAGGGCTGTGACTGATGTCATTGCCTGGGAACGTAAAGTTCCGCCCGGCTTTCTTCTAAGCGGAGGAACCGTGCGAATACCCTGGAATTGCCACGATACCCTGCAAGGTTACTCCGTGCAATTCTGAAGCCGAATTCCTCCTGTGTCGTGATTATTGTGTGAGGTATGCATGCCGTACGTTTGCTCATAAAGCCGAAATCTTCCGTCAACACGGGATAAATCATTGTGTGGGGAATAACCAGTTGTGTGGAAAGCTCATTAACACTCATACAAAAAATAAAAATGCTGTAAGATCTTTTCGATGAGTCGTTTGGCTTCTTGTTTGGACGTCGAAATCGGTCGACTGCATTTCGGAGCATCTTTGGGTGATGTCATGTCTTCCTTTTGTGCTTTCATCCAACTTTGCGCTGCCGTTTACTTTAAGAACATTTTGACCTACTGTTATCCGCAGAAATCTTTGTGCCCCGCTCTCTGAATACTGCATATGACAAAAATCCCCCCAAAACAACCACGCTGTTTTTTTTCATTATCAGTAATCGGATTGGCAGCTTCATCTTTATTACAACTCTGAATGGCCAATCGACAAGCACGAACTGAACCCGTGGTACGTACTACACGACCGCCAAACATCACCTGTGCTGCCACTTCAATTTTCCGAAATGTATTACAATGAAAGTGTTCACGAACTTCCAGAACGAACGTAATAATTACAGCTGAAAGTTGATTTCTTCGAAACAACAGAACGTGGCTTACATCACCTCCAGAATCTTGGATTGCGTTTATAAGGCAAGGTGGGTCCACAGCTCATTTTTTTTTTTTTTTTTTTTTTGAGGTTTAACGATCACCGTGAGCAACTCAATGGGCTATAAGCAGTCGCCCGTCCCTAATTTAGGATCACTGGCTCCAGGGAAGGAAAAGAGCCAGCGCCGTAACACAAACACAACATCCATGACTCACCGGGATTCGAACCCGGACCCCGTTTGGACGAATGATCAGAGGCTATCGCTTAGACCACTGCGCCACCGGGGCGGCGTCCATTGCTTCATTGGGTTGCCACCAAACACTCTGCTTACCGTCAACGCAGGGCAAGGTGTACAGCGAATCGTTGGACCACATGCCTTTTTCTAGTCTTCTAGTGTCCAGTCAGACACCACTATAGACGAACTTTCTGCTTCTTCGCAGAAATCAGTGGTTTCAGTATAGGCATGCGATTGCCAATAGCGATCCTCTTCAATTCCCTGAAAACAACGTTCATCGAGTGTTTCGGTCAAGTGCTGCATACAGGAAGTCCTGCTTCTCCGTACAAGCCTTCTCACACGACGGCGATCTAGTTCCTGACAGATTGTCGTCTCGCCAAATTAAGCCTCTTAGACGAGCAATGTGGATTATTTCTCCACTGCTTAAAGACCCAGGATATCTCACCTCTTGAAAAACCAGTCAGCTCTGCTGTTTTCAAAATCGTAGCTCCAGCCAAATGGGCTTTCACAATAAGCCCTTTATCGAATTCGGAAAGATTCGTCGTTTTTCCCATTGTGATCAAATCTACTGATGATTAGAGAGATTTACGTAGAAGATTTCAGAGAGAGAAAAATAGTGAGTGAGTGAAAGACAGAGAGAGAGAAAGTGTGATTGATTGATTGATTGATTGATTGATTGATTGATTGATTGATTGATGTGTGTGTGTGCGTGCGTGTGTGTACGTGCGTGTGTGTGTGTGTGTGTGTGTGTGTGTGTGTGTGTGTGACCCATGTGTCTTAAACAACCCTTATAAATACGAAGCTACCAGATTTGGGCTAGAGTGTCCGACAGGTAAGTCACACGAAAGCGAGGTAGAAAAGGGGAGGAAGACTTCCTTATTTATAACCGGGGAGCCAGTGCCCAATCCGACGGCTTAACGTGTCCATCCGACGCATGACGGATATTCAGTGATTCGAGCGCTCGTATTTGCCTGAGATCGATTCTGATAATTTTTCCGTGGCAGTAACGAACGTTGACCACTAGGGCATCCACGGCCGACAACTCACAATTACTGACGAGCAGCAGTTTTAAATAGTTGCCTAGATCACGTGGTGACGCATGTGACAACGTATTTGCATATACGCTGTGTAAGTGAAGTATACGTACATCTGCATAAAGGTTTCTAATTCTGTGGCCGGTGTGTGCACTTAGTAACTATCACAATACTGCGATATTAAAGCGAGCTATCAATATTGTTAACAGTTCAAGATTCTTCCAAGAAGTGTTGATCATGATACCAAGGGCAAAGGGTCGAATGTAAGCATCCCATTTAATTATCCGCCTAAAGGCAAATTTGCAAATGTAGGGGATGATACCAAAGGCAAAAAGCCGAATGTGGGCATCCCATTTAATTACCAGCCTAAAGGCAAATTTAGAAATGGAGGCGTTGATACCAAGGGAAAAAAGTCGAATATAAGCATCCCATTTAATTACCAGCCTAAAGGCAAATTTAGAAATGTAGACGATGATACCAAGGACTAAAAGTCGAATGTAAGCATCCCATTTAATTATCCGCCTACAGGGAAATTTGCTAATATAGGGGATGATACCAAAGGGCAAAGAGCCGAATGTAAGCATCCCATTTAATTACCAGTCTAAAGGCAAATTTAGAAATGTAGACGATGATACCAAGGACTAAAATTCGAATGTAAGCATCCCATTTAATTATCCGCCTACAGGGAAATTTGCTAATATAGGGGATGATACCAAATGCAAAGAACCGAATGTAAGCATCCCATTTAATTACCAGCCTAAAGGCAAATTTAGAAATGTAGACGATGATACCAAGGACTAAAAGTCGAATGTAAGCATCCCATTTAATTATCCGCCTAAAGGGAAATTTGCTAATATAGGGGATGATACCAAAGGCAAAGAGCCGAATGTAAGCATCCCATTTAATTACCAGTCTAAAGGCAAATTTAGAAATGTAGACGATGATACCAAGGACTAAAAGTCGAATGTAAGCATCCCATTTAATTATCCGCCTAAAGGGAAATTTGCTAATATAGGGGATGATACCAACGCAAAGAGCCGAATGTAAGCATCCCATTTAATTACCAGCCTAAAGGCAAATTTAGAAATGTAGACGATGATACCAAGGGCAAAAAGTCGAATGTAAGCATCCCATTTAATTATCAGTCTAAAGAAAAATTTGCAAATGTAGGGGATGATACCAAGGGCAAAGAGACGAATGTAAGCATCCCATTTAGTTATCAGTCTAAAGGCCAAATTTAGAAATGTAGGGGATGCTACCAAGGGCAAGGAGCCGAATGAAAGCATCCCATTTAAATACCTATCTAAAGGCCAAATTTAGAAATGTAGGGGATGATACCAAGAGCAAAGAGCCGAATGTAAGTATCCCATTTGATTATCAGCCTAAAGGCCAAAATTTATTATTTCGATGGAGAAATACAAGATCTGTAAACAGCAAAATCGAGATGAAACTGCAGTCCTCGTTACGCTTCAACACACACATTTTTTTTTTTTACTGAATACTTTCGTTCACTACCATTTATTATTACGGTAACGCTGTTCCTCTTAACAATTCCTCGAGGGAACGGCTTTTGCGCCCACTTTCACCAATGATTATCTTCATCTTGAGTCTACTCTGAAACAGACGCGTTATTGTTTTCGATGACAAAAACATCAGACCGGCGGCAAGCCCTTTCCATAAATCAAATCCACTCCAATGAAACAGCAAAACCAGACAGTCCCCTAAATAAAGGTTTAACCAACTGAGTGGCCCTGTATGCCAAGCAATCAGCCTCAATCCAACCACATCCACAGATTTGCATTCAGCACAAACAAACTAGCAGACGTGGCTATCGAATTTGGTGGAATAAATTCCTGTTTTCATCGCAGCCCGCACGCTTCAATTTCCGCTCGCAAATTTGCTCTTTGTTAAGCAGGGCCATTACGAACCAAAAGGAAACAATCGAAGGCGCAGTCAGAATCATTCCTCCTGAATCCAAAGGAAACGTCGCTAATGACATTTCCGACCGTTGCCTTTGCCATCCTTCCCCTTAGTTGTCTTGGAAAGGCGAACAAGCTGCGATCAGGGCCCTACTGCAGCATTAACTGCCTCGACGAAGTTTTGAGCCGTTAACGATAACTGATGGGAAAGTGCTACTCATTAAATGATCCATGTAAAATATACAACTGTCAAGTCATTAACAAATGATGAGGAACTTTGTTTTTCTAAGGAGGAAAAGAATGGCGATGAAGAATAGGAAAAACACATTATAGTGGGGGCAAAAACCAACTAAATAGGAAAAAGAGTTAATATATGGACAAAAAGAGAGAGACACGGATTTTTTCGGGCAGTTTAATTACCTCTCTGGAGCTACGTGGAATAAGTAAGAGTAACCGATTGTCATGCACTGCACTAGAAACTTAAACTGTAATCTTTATTGTGTGGAGTTAAAACAGTAGCCGCCCAACCAACCTGCGATGGCAGATGAATGTACACTCATGGGCTAGACCACGGTAGCCACCCTTGCCCCTATAAAAAGACACGTTCCGCAGCATGAAGCGTAGACTAACAAACCAGTGCGGATTATATATAACATACTTGCCAAATTTTTTGGATTTCTGCTTAATTTTAGTGGTTTACGGATAGAAGTCTTTTTTTACGGATTTTTTTATATTTCGATTGCTCAATCGAAATATTTCCATCCACTCAGATTTTATACCGGACCTTACGAGCGCTGTGTTACGCGATGACGTCATCTTTGACTTGCCGGCTTCGTGACGTCGTGCGGTAGCTCTTACTCCACGGGAGTGCTCAAGTATCGTGCCACCCTGACTTCTCCAAAGCGCATACTTACGCGTCTAGTACGCATCGAAATTTTACCAACGCCGAAAAATGCGCATCTTGAATTTTTCTCGGCGCGTAAAACGACGCATTGAAGAATTTTACCAATTCGTAAAAAACACGCATCGGGACGACATTTCGTCTTTCAGAGACGAAAGTAAACGAACTAAAGATTTTTTCCGTAATCGTGATTTTTCCCCCTGTGATGTTGCCTCTGTCCAGTATTGTTGTTATCATCATCATCAACATCATCATTGTCAACCATTATCAATCCACTGCTGGACGATGGTCTCCCCAAGCCTCTTCCACAACAATCTGTCTTGCGCCAGTCTCCTTCATGTTACTCCCGCATACTTTCGAATTTCATCCACCCATCTTCCATGTGGTCTTCTTCTGGGTCTTTTCCTGTCCCTTGGAATCCAATCTAAAATATCGACTGTCTATCGATGGTCTGTCTTCCCGGCAGTATGTCCAGCCCACTGCCATTTCAGGGATTTTACTCTGATCATGATGTTTTCCACACTTGTCATTTTTCTGATCCACGAGCTCCTCTTCCTATCTCTCCTGGTTACACCAAGCATGCTCCTCTGCATGCTTCTTTGAGTTGTCTGTAGTCTTTGTATGTCTCTTTTAGTTAAGGTCCACGTCTCTGCACCATACGTAAGCACTGGAAGGATGCATTGATCAAACACTTTTCTTTTAAGACATAATGGCATATTGCTCTTGAAAATTATGCTGTTTCTTCCAAAAGCTCTCCAGGCAAGTTTTGAACGCCGATTAATTTCTTCATCAATGTGACCCTCACTTGATATCTGCTGTCCAAGATAAACGTACGTATCTGTTATCTCTAGCTTTTCTCCATCAATCGAAAAATCTTCATTCCTTGTAAAAGCATTGAACACCACTTTCGTCTTCTGAAAGTTCATGTTTAATCCCACTTCTTTACTCTTGTCAGCAAGTTCCTGGATCATACTCTGCAGCTCTGATGGGGTAGTTGTAAAAATGACTACGTCATCAGCAAAACGAAGGTGAGTTAGATAATCTCCATTAATCTTTATCCCTTTGTTTTCCCAGTTCAGTGATTGAAAGACATTTTCCAATGCGGCATTAAAGAGCTTCGGAGATATGGTGTCACCTTGTCTCACTCCCTTTCCAATTTTTATGTGTGTTGTATTTTCAAACAGCCGAATCTTTGCACTTGCATTTTCATAGATGTTATTAATAATATTAATGTATGTATCTTCAATACCGCAGGATTTCAGAGCCATTGTAACTGCTGATGGTTTCACCGAATCAAAGACTTTTTCATAATCGATAAAAGCCATGCACAATGGAAGTTCATATTCCCTCGCTCTTTCAATTAGTTCTTTCAGTACGTGGATATGATCTATAGTGCTGTAGCCGCTCCTGAATCCAGCTTTATATCATTTTATTCCATAAATATTTGTATTTCAGTTTGAAAATGGAGGAAAAATTTCCGAAAACGGAAGTCCGACGGCGAAAAAATTCGCTGTAATCTTTAGGCATGAGAGTTTGACGGCTTCGAGGAAATTCTCCTTTTCCGTCATAATTTTGGTTATCCTCGAGATGGATGCATAACTGAACAGATTTTTTGGAGCAATTAGTAGTGGTGGAGGATACCTTCCGCCTGTACACATATAGAGAGACGGCACGGACAGGGTGTGTCTGTTAGCCAATGCTGTGCCCGTGCAGTGGGGAACGGGGAGGACTTGTCGAAGCTCGAAAAAGGACCTTGATAGGTGTAATCTCAGATATTGTTGGCTATCTACTGGTATAACGGGAATGGTCCTAAGACGAACAAACAACCACTCGAATTCCCAGATACAGGAGAGAACCACTCGTTGACAGCTGAGGTGAAAGCAGGTTATGCCAAATGGGTGGCTGAGGTGTCATGGTGATTGTCAAGCACTCTACTCTCCAAAAGAAAAAAAAAGCTGCCGGTTGACACGTGTCGTCTGCACAACAGACAGTTTAAGATTATTCAATTAACTGAAGATTGCCACCTGTGAGCACAGAAAAATGTTTTCGTTCGAATCAGCGTCGGGTAAAATCTACAAGAAATAATATTTTGAGGTAAATTTCTGCCAAGCACTTTAAAATGCGTGCCCCCGTACGAAACTTAGCCCCTCATATTCTGAACCGAAGGCGTCGCCACTGGGGGCGAAGTGGTCAAGCCAGCAGGGTAAATTCATGCCGCGAGTGGCGTAAAAATAGAAAAGCAAAGAGTTTCAATAAATTTAGTGACATTTTTAGATTAAAAGGAAAGTCTTTAAAATGTTCTTTTTTGCGCTTTCCAACCGTAGGTTGAAGAAGCGTATATGCTCCAACCTTGGCCGTCCGTCTGTCTGTCCGCACGATAACACGGGTAAAAATGGTTCGATTTCGATGAAATTTAAGTATGTGGTAGGGGACAACCTGGAAAGGATCCCTATCGAAAATGGGGGCGAAATGGGGTTAAAGGTCATAACATAGGATGGGATCCATTCCATCGCCCTTATGCGTCATAACTTACGCAAAAATGCTTCGATTGCGACAAAACTTCATTATATTATTCCGGAGATGTACTCAACCGATTCTATTTATTATCATTGAAATGGGGTCAAAGGTCAGGGCACAGGTCCGAGATTTATTCCGCAGCCATTATCCTCATAATTTGATTAAAAATGCTTCTATTGCGACAAAACTTTAGTATGTTGTTCCGGAGGTAAACTGAACCCGTTTTGTTTAATATCATCGAAATGGGGTCAAAAGTCAGGGCACAGGAGCGAGATTTATTCCACAGTCATTATCCTCATAACTTGGGTAATGATTTCTGGTATGTTGGAAAGCGTATCATAATCAGTGCATTACATGATTTTACCAACTTTTTTTTTAAAGACCTTAGTTGGCCATCTACCGTATTCCTTGTAGTTAACCCGGGAACGGAGAAACGTACTCTGTGAGGTGTGGACCTCCTCATAGGCATGGATGGAGTTGTTTAAAACAGCGGAGAGTGGCGCGATAAACAATATGTGGATATGCCTAACCTCCACAACTTTTCTAACATTTGTGCTCTGTCGCAGAAAGCTCCTCTGAGTTTTTTATTTTGAACGGAATTTTTCAAAGACCCATTCCAAAATCACCTTCCTATTGCTACATTCACTATCCGATACGCACTCTTTCTACGCTGGTTCGTTTCACATTCTGCATTTCTGCGGAGTGATGTGCTCTCGGCGTTCACGTAACTTTTACATTTTATACTTTATAAACTCACGGACAATGAAATTTGCGTACATAGAAGAAAACATGCTACAACCGCGAAACGTTTGGTGCGATTGCGCGTGACCGCTCACCCTGTGGTGGCGCTGCAAGCACGAACCGGCAGCCTTATAAACTGGTGTGTAGTCGATGCCCCATAAAAGCGATAAGCACCGGCCGACGCAAACAAGAATACAGAGCTAAAATAATACTGGGTAGGCGCCAAAGACGTCGATTTACGCAACTTACGGACTTTAAGAGAGGACTGATCATCGGGCTAAAAACCGCAGGGTGGTCGGAGCGCCGTATAGCCCGCCACGAGGTTCGTTCCGACCATACCGTCCGACTGTGTTGGAAGCAGGTGACAGGTAACGCACTGCCACACGGCGGAGTGGCTCCGGACGGACCAGGAGGACCACCGACAGAGAGGGTCGACGGATTGTGCACCAGGCACGAACGGATCTCACGGGAACCCGGTCCACTATACAGGCAGATGTAGCGGCTCCTATGTGCCCACGAACCATTTCCCGATGCCTCGCGGAAGCGAATCTACGATCACACCGCCCCCTTACGTGTGCTGCCATTAACACCAGAACATCGACAGCTCCGTTTGCAGTGGTGCCAGGCCAGAGCGACGAGGAACGCTACAGGCTGGCGACGTGTGGTGTTTAGCGATGAGTGCCGCTTCGTTTGGGAACAGATGATCACCGTTTTCGGGTGTGGAGGTCTACGGGTCAACGGCACAATCCCAACCTCGCTATCGAGCGCCACACCTTCCCCACTGCAGGCATTATGGTCTGGGAAGCCATAGCCTACGATAGCCGATCAGCCCTAGTAGTGGTACGTGGTTCATTGACGGGCCAGCGGTATGTGGATGAGGTCCTACAGCCCCATGTGCTCCCATTTCTGGCAGGGATTCCAGGGGCGCTATACCAGCAGGATAATGCCCGCCCGCACACGGCTCGGGTTGCCCAGGACTGCCTACGTCCTGTCCAGACACTTCCATGGCATGCCCGCTTTCCGGACATGTCCCCCTATCGAGCATGTGTGGGACAAGTTGAAACGCCAGCTGCCACCGTGCAGCAGCACTATCCGGGATTTGGAGCACACCGCCCAACACGTGTGGGCCAGTCTGCCGCAGGGCATCATTATGCGTCTGTTCGCCTCCATGCCGGTCCGTATTGCAGCATATATCCCCGCAGGAGGCGGTGCGACGCGCTATTGAAGATGACCGGACTGCGTGCCACAGATCTCTCTGTAATTGTCCTGCAGCTCTGTTTTTGCCATCATGTGTATCATTCATTTGTATCCTTACGTCCATTAAATTTCAGTTCAATCCGATGCTTCCCTCTTGGTGCGCAAATTTCATTGTTCGTGAGTGTAATTACTACCGCTCGCTTTGGGTATTTACCTAGTTTTCACACGCTTAGTGTAATCCTTATAATTTGAGTAATGATTTTTGGTATGTTGGAAAGCGTATCATAATCAATGCATTGCATGATTTTACTAACTTGTTGCTTCAAGCGACTGATAAGATTCTGTAATATAATCAATAATCATTCAAAATGTGTATATTTCGAATATATAAATAGCACATAATTTTAATAAAAAAGAAAAATTCGTTTGAAATCAAGAAAGCAATTTCTTTAAGGGTCGCAGCAGTAACGGTTGATAAGCCACTTTGTTTATAAATTAACAGTGTTCAAACATTTCCCTTCATAAGATACTTAAAAGGTAAGCTGCTTTTCTGAAAAAGAGCTAATTCTCTGTCTGTCAGAGCGTTTCTCCTCAAACTCTTGTAGACTGAAGGGACAGCAAAAAAAGCGACGACCTTAATAGGACGACAGCATTTCTCAAAATGCAAATAACAATTGATGTATTACTTCTAAACGTTAAGCCGTTGGAAGACTGGCTGTAAATAAGCCGATCTATTTATTTAAATGTTTTATGCTTCGCTAAGTCTTTGAGTAACGATCGCATGCCTAACGTCGCACGGCTTTGTCTCACATCAACATGCATTAACGCTGACAAACGTCTCTTTGCTGTAACACAAAGTAAACAGTTTTCAAAATAATTATTCCAAACGGAAAACTACACCCTAAAAGTTCAGCATTAAAAAATTAAATGTTTCACAAAAGTATGTTATCTGTAGCCTCTATTTAACATTCATTTCGAGTTCCCGTCTACTTATGAAAATTTAATTGCTTCTCATTAAATATTTTCTGACTTAACGCGCAGAGTACATTTTATTTTAATTGTTTGGCGGTTTAAGGTGGACGTCAAGTAATTTTGCTTCCTATACTTCTAATGGAAAAACTTCTGTACACATTTTCTTCACAATTAATGCCTTTCCAAAGATGAAAATTTGAACATCGATTAAAATAGCTTCATTTTATAACTTGCAATAATTAATATTTTCTAAAACATAACCAGAAATTATATTAAAAATCAATAGCTCGTCCTTTGGTGGTGTTGAAACCAGAAAAAAGATGGCGCGAACTGTACTTTGATGACGTCAGTAGACAAACAAATGTTGGATTGCATAATTATGGTTATGTTTCAGAAAATATCAAGTATTCCAAATTATAAAATGAAGTTACTTTAATCGATGTTCAAATTTTCATCCTTGGAAACGCATTAATTGTGAAGAAAATGTGTACAGAAGTTTTTCCATTGGAAGTATAGGAAGCATAATTACTTGACGTTCACCTTAAAAATCACAGCGAACAACTCTATGGCTAGTAAGGGAGATTCACTCAATATATTATATAATTTGCTATATATGCATGCCTTAATGCATTCACTGACCCTTCGAGACAGACTTTCGACAAGGTTATGGAACACAGAGATAGGTAAAGCGCTTTCATTCAGTACATAATGCTGCCACTAACTGTTGTTTAGTAGTACCCCTTGGTTCCAAACTTCTAATGCGGAGCTCTAATTCATCCCATAGGTGCTCTGTGGGATTAAGATCAGGGTTGTGTGCTGGTCAGTCCACACATGATACGAAATTATCTCCCCCCCCCGTAACAATCCTTGCTTTATGGCTAGGTGCATTTCCTGCTGGTACCAACAAGGCTCGGTTCCATAGTATTGCTACAGAGTTGGTAGCGCATCATTGTCCAGAATATCGAGGTAGACGTGCTGGTTAACAGGTTTGTCCACGATAACCAATGGGCCAAGACCATAACACGAAAAACTCCCCAACACGAGTACACTGTCAGCTGCAAACTTGACCGTAGGAACAGTACAATGTGGTAAATAGCGTTCCCCCAGTTGCCGCCATACCCACACACGGCCAACGGCCATCAGACTGATCGATCGTGTATCTGGATTCATCAGTCCATAGGAACTGTTTCCAATGATCTACGGTCCACATAAATGTTCTTTACACCATGCTAAAGGACGAGCTGCTTTCGCAGTGGAAATGAAAGGCTTATCAGCAGCCGCACGACCAAGGTAACACATTGAATGAAGTTTTCTGCGAATGGTACGTGTACATACCGAGGTTCCACCATTTTTACTCACCTGTGCACTGAGGTCATGTGCAGTACTCCGTCGATTAGCTGTAACGACACTCTTGAGGCTTCGATGTCCTCTACCACTTATTATCCTTGGTCTGCAGGTACGTTCTGCAGTTCGGGCACGCCATGTGTCTTCCACTTATTCAGTGCATCAGAAACGGTTGACTTGGGTATAATTACACGCCTCTCGGTTCCTCTTATGGACAACTCATTAATACACTGCTGGCCACCCAAAATGCAACACCAAGAAGGAAGCATCCGATTGGCCTGAAATTCGCAGCATGCGTCGCCCGCGAGAGGATATGCAAACGATTAGCATTGCAGGGCATATGCAAATCATGTGCGCCCGGCACGCCAACGAGAATCACTATAAGAATGGTGCACAGAAGGCGGGGTGTAAGTAGTGGAAGTGTGTTGTGCTGCCGGACCTGTGCGCGGGAAGCTTCCTGATGCCTCGTCGCAGAATACGGCAGTCATTCCAGCACGTTTCGGAGTTCGACAGAGGACGAATAGTGGCTTATCGCGACATCGGTTTATCGTACCGAGACATTGGCGCCCGTTTGGAACGACGGCGGCACACCACCGAACGAGAGGACCGGCATGTTGTGCGGCGGGCATTGACGGCTCGCACCGCTACATCACGAACGTTAGCGCAAGAATTAGGGTGTGTTGCGCAACAAACTGTGTCAGTAAGTACCGTTCGACGTCTTCTGCAGGAGCGGGGACTTGTCGAACGGCACCCATTGCTCCGATTACCATTGACGTTGAATCAATGCCAAGTGCGGCGGAAGTAGGCCTTTGAACGCCGCACGTGGACTACGGAATGGCACGACATTTTTTTCTCCGACGAATCCCGCTTCTGTTTGCAACACCACGATGGTCGGATCCGTGCGTGGCTGCACCGCGGCGAAAGACTGTATGACGCCTGCATTATACATCGCCATACCGGTATGACACCCGCAACCCTCTGATACGCATCGTCGGTACACTCAACAGCCACAGCTATATCTCCGACGGTTTGGAGCCTGTAGTCTTCCCTTACCTGCAGGACCTTCCAGCGGCCACGTTTGAAAAAGACATTCCGCGCCCGCACGTGGAACGCATCGTGCAACAATTCTTCACGGCCCACGAGGTGTCATTGCTGCCGTGACCCGCCTCTTCTCCCGATATATCGCCCATCGAACACGTCTATTCGCTGATTGGCAACCGAGTAGCTTGGCAACCAGTACCTGCGGCTACGCCTAATGAACTGTGGCAACGTGTGGAAGCAGCCTGGACCGACATACCCCAAGCCCACATCCAAAGCCTGTTTCGTTCGATGCCGCGGCGTGTAGCGGCCGCTATTGAAGTCTGCGCGTTCCGCAAGTCGCACGGGTCTGTAAGCTCAATCGTTTCATCTTTTTATCTGTTGTTATGTGTCCAGTAAATCTGGTTTTGCTATCTCGTGTCCTTCTTGGTGTTACATTTTGGGTGGCCAGCAGCGTATAACACCCAACAATCTTTCCTTTAATCGACGATATCTGCGGTCCTGATACATTTCACGGCCGCCGCCGTTAAATATCGTGTGGGAAACGACAACGCAACCAGTCGCATGCAAGATGCCACGCAGTTCGGAGCTCTATGATTTCTAGAAAGGTGTAATCGTCGGGTATCACAGAAATAGCCGACCCATACGTGACATATCCAGCGAGTTGAAGTACCCAAAATCGACAGTGGGTTACGTGATTGGCAAGTGGAAGATGAGAGGTGACTGTCGGAATGTGCTCCGACCCGGCAGACCCACAAAACTGGGAGTTAGAGACAGACGGGTGCTGGCCAGAGAAATTCGGAAGAACCGCAACAAATCGATGGGCCACATCCGCGAGGAGTTTCAACAGACACCCAGGAGTGTTCTTTCGATGAATACCTTCCGTAAGGAAGCCCATCTGCTCGGTTATCATGGGCGTGCTGCCGCTCACAAGCCTTTGATCACCAAGTCTAATAGCGCTGCTCGGTTCACGTGGTGTAAAGAACGTCGGCAGTGGACCGTTGAACAGTGGAAACAGGTTCTCTGGAGCGACGAATCAAGGTTCACCCTCTACCGTTCGGATGCCAGGGTCTGGGTTTGGCCTCTGCCTGGAGAACACCTCCTGCTGGAATGTATTGTGCCAACTGTGAAGTTCGGCGTCCGGGGAATTATGCTATGGGGGTGTTTCTCCTGGTATGGCACGGGACCCTTGGTCGCGATTCCTGGTAGGCTCAACGCCGAGACCTACTGCATTATTTTGGATGACCATGAACTTCCTACGTTTTGGCAGTTTTACGGGGTGGGCCCATGTTACTTTCAGGATGACAATGCCACCTGTCATGTTGCGAAATCCACCATGGCTTGGTATGGTGACAATGGGGTTAATCGAATGGACTGGCCTGCGCAGAGCCCGAACCTTAACCCTATCGAGCACCTCTGGGACGAGTTGGAGCTTCGACTTAAGGGGTGCCCCCACAGTCCGAAATCTGTAAAGGAACTGACCTGTCTTCTCCAAGCCGAGGGGAAGAAAATACCGCTAGCCGTCGTACAACGCCTGTTTGAGAGTATGCCCGGGAGGGTTGCAGCTGTAATCGCCGTTCGTGGAGGCTCCACCAACTATTGAAGGTGAATAAACTTCGTTTTCCTTTGCTATCACAAGTGTCCAATTACTTGTTGGTAGATAGTGTATATGTTAAAATGTTTTATATTTTGTTCAGTTTTTCAGTGAAGATCGCATGCAAACGTCACATGTCTTAATCTCACATCTACGTGGATTAACGCGGTCAAACTTCTTGTGGTGCATCCTGTTCCCACCTAAGGGGCTCTGACGACCCCGCGGGGATTAGAGGGAAAACTATCCCACACTCACCAACCTGCTTGTCCAGCTGTAGAGTATGATCCATTAACTTTCTGACAAGATTAAAGAAGTGGGATTAAAAATGAACTTTCAGAAGACAAAACTGATGTGCAATGCTTTTACAAGAAATGAAGATTTATTAATTGATGGGGTAAGCTGGAGATAACCATTTCCTACATTTGACTTGGGCAGCAGATATCAAGCGAAGGTCATATTGATGAAAAAATTAATCGGGGTATAGAACTTGGTTGGAGAGCTTCTGGAAGAAACAGTACAATTTTTAAGAGCAATATGCCATTATGTCTTAAAAGGAAAATGTTTAATCAACGCATCCTTCCAATTCTTACATATAAAGCCTTAACCAAAAAAGACATTTGAAGGCTGCAGACGAGGGAGAGATGCAGGCTTGGTGTAACCAGGAAAGATAAGATGAGGCACTCGTGGATAAGAAAAATGACAAGGATGGAAGACATCATGATCACAGTAAAATACCTGAAATGGCTATGGGCTGGACATGTCGCCAGAAAAATGGACCACCGACGGACAACTGTAATTTTACACTGCATTCCAAGGGACAGAAAAATACCCAGAAGAAGACTACATGCGAGATGTATGGATGAAATTCGAAAACATGCAGGAGTGACATGGAAGAGAGTGCTCAAGATAGACAGTTGTGGAGGAAACTTTGGGAGACCTTCATCCAACTGTGGATTGGTAATGGTTGACAATGATGATAATGATGTTTAGTTAAGACTTTCAGCTGCTACAAACGACTGAAAAGTAATCCAAGTTTTACAGTAAAGCAGATTCAATAAGTCAGAGAGCTAACCTAAGCTTTTAGTGTTTCGCGGTGAAGTAAATTTATTAGTTAAAAATCTAAAACCAATTTAAAACAACTGTGTTATTTACTGAGAGGACAAAATCATGGGATTCCTGGTTCACGTAATCACTTAGTTAAAATCTACAACCAATTTAAAACAACTCTATTATATACTGAGAGGACAAAATCACAAGATTCTTGTTTCCTGGGCAATGCAACGCTGTCATCTCTCGCTAGTGGACGAACCCACCGTTTAGTAGATATACCCAGTCGAATAACATTATTGTGACCACCTCCTACTTTTGACGTCAACAGCGCGTAGCCAATAAAAGAGCTGGCTTGGAGGGTGTACAGGGTGTCCTGTAGGCATTATGAAAGCACATCAGTCGTTGCTGTCATGGATAAAAGGAGCGATTTATTAGATTTGCAAAAAGCGATGTTTATCGGCTTTCAGGCGAAGGGTGGCAGTATTTCTAAAGCAGCGCAATTTGTGAACTGTTCGCGTGCTGCTGTGGAGAAATGGCATCATTGCGAATAAGCGAAATAGAAACTGCGGAGCAACACGTGCCATTGATGCGAGAGGTCAACGTCGGCTGCGACAGTGCGTGAGGGCCGATCGACTAGGATGCAACCCGATCGACAGTGGAGCAACTCACTGGCCGAACGAACAAGGAGGCTACCGGAAGTGTGTTTAAAATTACAGTTCAGCGAACCCTGCTGCGTATGGGGCTCCGATGCAGACGGATGGTGACTGCACCTTTGCTAGCGAAGGTGCATCGACAGAAAAGGCTTACATTTGCACGGCAGTATCGGAACTGGACCTCCGCTGATTGGAAAAGGATTGCCTTCTCCGATGAGTCACGTTTTCTGCTTCATCGAACAGATGGACGTTGGCGTATAAGGCGAGAAACATCGGAGAACAAACCCTCTTCAACCACTGCTGGAAGAACACAAGTTAGTGGGGGCAGCGTTATGGTCTGGGGAATGCTTTCGTGGCATTCCCTGGGTCCACTCATACCTGTGGAAGGCACTATGGAGCGAATTCGTTATTAACCCACCCTTGCAGACCACGTACATCCATACATGATGATTTTCTTCCCTGCGGCGGATGGGAGCTGACAATGCGATGTGCTAGACAGCTAGAAATGTCCGAGAGTGGTTGGAAGAGCACGATAAATATTTCAAAGTACTTCCCTGGACCCCTAATTCCCCAGACTTAAACCCAATGGGGCATCTGTAGAAAAACCTCGATCGCGTTGTTCGCTTTATGGATCCTCCACCACGCACCCTCCAGCATCTGTCAGATGCACTGCAGTCAGCATGGCTCCACATACTTGCGAATACCTTCCAGCTTCTTATTGAGTCACTCCCAGCCCGTCTAGCTGCTGTCCGCGCTGCACACGGCGGTTACTCTTGGATATTAGCTGGTGGTCACAATAATGTGACTCGACCGTGTATAAATAGAAGGACACCACTGCATTTATGTAGATGGTAATTCGATAACAAGTTTGGATAAACGTAGTAAGTTAATGGAGTCTGAAGGAGGAATGATAGTGGTGCCCGACTCAAGGGTCACTCCATCGCGGATATGATACAATATTTACAGTATCTCCGTTTCACAGTATCAAGAGTGTATCGGGAATACACCATTTTTGTTACAACATCACATCGTGGACTTCGCTGTGGGAAGAGAAAGGTGCTGGATGGACATCGCATTGTGGACAGCGCTGTGGGAAGAGAAAGGTGCTGGATGAATATGACTGCCCACGACACACACACATAGGTGGAAACAGCCAGAGAGCGGCAGTGGCGCAATTCAGCGCTGAATTCAATGAGGGAGGTGCCAAAAATTCTGCACCGAGACCATCGGGCGATCATAAGCAGCAATAGGTTATGCGAGCCGCCTACCCACCAAAGTTCCATTACTGACACCACATCAACGGACTCTGTTTCACTAGGCAAAAGAACACAGGCACTGTACATCGGATTATTGGTAAATGGTCTCCTGGTTTGATGAGTCCTGTTCCCAGTTATTCCGCGCAGACGGGAGGGTACGAATCTGGCAAAAACTGCACGAAGCGATGGACCCAACACGTCTACAAGGAACTATTCAGGCTGGTGAAGGCTTGGTTATGGTCTGGGGCGTGTTCAAGTGGCACATGATGGGAACTATGGTACGCCTCGGTGAATCTCTGAACGGTCCATGCTACATGTCCATCCTTGCTGACTATCTGCATTTGTTTATGGTCATCATGCACTCATAGTGTGATGGCACCTCCCCGCAGAGCCATAGTGTCTATAATATGGTTAAAAGATATTATAGACACCATGGCGCATGTATTATGGTTTAAATGCTTGTCATAATTCTGTTGCATTCCTGGATGGAGGATCCGAAGCTCGAACGGACCTTTCCACAGCGTCCCAGGGATTTTCGTGGAAAATCCCTGGGACGCTGTGGAAAGGTCTGTTTGAGCTTCGGATCTTCCATCCAGGAATGCAACAGAATTATGACAGGCATGGGTGGAGATACCAGTGGAGCGCTTTCGCGACTTTATCCGCAAAATTCTTCACGTGTGACTGTCCCTATCTAGACGTAAAGTAAGCCTACCCGTAACTAGGTAGATTTCCCATGAATGATTTCTATCCGCTCAGGTTATATCAAACAATGGCGTCCTTCGAGTGTTGGGTCGGAGTAGGATAACAAAGTATTGTGTCCGAAGCACTCTGGCAATAAAATGCACTCAGATATTTAAAAAAAATAGTATATTTTGGATTCGTCACTTTTTTTAATGGGGCCGCAGGTGGCCTAGTGGTCAACGTTCGTGACTGCCACGGATAAACCCCAGGTTCCCATCCAGGCTTGTACGAACACTCGAAAAAATATCCTCCGTGCGTCGGATGGGCACGTTAAGCCGTCGGACTCCGGGTACCGACTCCTGGTAATAAATAAGGGCGTCTTCCTCACCCTTTCTACCTCGCTTCCGTGTAAATTTCCTATCGGACACTATAGCCCAAATCTCCTAGCTTCCTATTTCTAAGGGTTGTTTAAGACCTGGGGTCAGACACTCCCTTCCTAAAATCCTCAACATATAATCTGATCTGATCTGATCTGATCTCTCGGCAAGCTGGGCCGTGTGTGGCCTAATGGTCAACGTTCGTGACTGCCACGGAGTTAAGTTCAGGTTCAAGTCCAGCAGGTACGAACGTTCGAACCACTAAATATCCACCGTGCGTCGGAGGCGCACATTAAGCCGTCGGACCCTGGGTACTGGCGCCCCTATAATAAGTAAGGGCGTCTTCCTACCCCTTTCTACCTCGCTTCCGTGTCACTTTCCTATCGGGCACTCTAGCCCAAATCTCCTAACTTCCTATTTCTAAGGGTTGTTTAAGACCTGGGGTCAGACACTCCCTTCCGAAAATCCTCTACATATGATCTGATCTTTCTTTAAATGATACCACAACAACAATATAATAATGAATTCAACATTTTTTTAGTTGTGCCGTTATTCTTACTATTCGGATATCTCCTAGATAACTATCTGTTAATTTAAGAGCTAACCTAATATAAAATTTATATACAGGACTTAATTTTTTTTTCCTACTTGTTTCACCCTCTATTTCTAAATCTCTGCCTTTCGTGGTCAAATTATTCTTTTGCTTCAACCGAATTCCTCTTTACTATTGCAGGACATTCGGCTTTTTCTCACCAATCCGAGTGCTTCTTGAATGAAGGCTGCAATTCTACGTGAATGATTCCGATTGTTCACAGTTTTAGTTGGAAGCAGAACATGGAAAATAAAGAAAAGCAGTAGTGATAACAAAATTAGAACTATGCTTTAGAAAATAAAAATTGCTCCTTTTTTTCTTTGAAAAGAACTGAAAGTGCAGAGAACAAATTGTTTCCGCATCGACCACTCTCGATTTGCACTTTTTCAAACGAAAAAAAATAATAAAGAAATAAAACAACGAATGACGCTGCAATCAACGAAAAAACGAATGCTGCTGCAATCAACGAAAAACAAGAACGACGCTGAAATCAACTAAAGAAGGAATGAAGTTGCAATCAACGAAAAAAACGAAAGATGATGCAATCAACGAAAAAGTGAATGCTGCTGCAATCAACCAAAAAGCGAATGCTGCTGCAATCATCGAAAAACAAGAACGACGCTGAAATCAACAAAAGAAAGAATGACGCTGCAATCAACAAAAGAAAGAATGACGCTGCAATCAACAAAAAAACCGAAAGATGATGCAATCAACGAAAAAACGAATGCTGCTGCAATCAACGAAAAACAAGAACGACGCTGAAATCAACTAAAGAAAGAATGAAGTTGCAATCAACGAAAAAACGAAAGATGATGCAATCAACGAAAAAGTGAATGCTGCTGCAATCAACCAAAAAGCGAATGCTGCTGCAATCATCGAAAAACAAGAACGACGCTGAAATCAACAAAAGAAAGAATGACGCTGCAATCAACAAAAAAACCGAAAGATGATGCAATCAACGAAAAAACGAATGCTGCTGCAATCAACGAAAAAATGAATGCTGCTGCAATCAACGAAAAAGCGAATGCTGCTGCAATCAACGAAAAACAAGAACGACGCTGAAATCAAGAAAGAATGACGCTGTAATCAACGAAAAAACCGAAAGATGATGCAATCAACGAAAAAACGAATGCTCCTGCAATCAACGAAAAAATGAATGCTGCTGCAATCAACGAAAAATGAATGCTGCTGCAATCAACGAAAAATGAATGCTGCTGCAATCAACGAAAAAGCGAATGCTGCTGCAATCAACGAAAAACAAGAACGACGCTGAAATCAAGAAAGAATGACGCTGTAATCAACGAAAAAACCGAAAGATGATGCAATCAACGAAAAACGAATGCTCCTGCAATCAACGAGAAAATGAATGCTGCTGCAATCAACGAAAAAGCGAATGCCGCTGCAATCAACGAAAAACAAGAACGACGCTGAAATCAAGAAAGAATGACGCTGTAATCAACGAAAAAACCGAAAGATGATGCAATCAACGAAAAAACGAATGCTCCTGCAATCAACGAAAAAATGAATGCTGCTGCAATCAACGAAAAAGCGAATGCTGCTGCAATCAACGAAAAACAAGAACGACGCTGAAATCAAGAAAGAATGACGCTGTAATCAACGAAAAAACGAAAGATGATGCAATCAACGAAAAAGCGAATGCTGCTGCAATCAACGAAAAAATGAATGCTGCTGCAATCAACGAAAAAGCGAATGCTGCTGCAATCAACGAAAAACAAGAACGACGCTGAAATCAAGAAAGAATGACGCTGTAATCAACGAAAAAACCGAAAGATGATGCAATCAACGA
Source organism: Macrothele yani (assembly GCA_039090855.1). Taxonomy (NCBI): domain Eukaryota; kingdom Metazoa; phylum Arthropoda; class Arachnida; order Araneae; family Macrothelidae; genus Macrothele; species Macrothele yani. Next base: position 43,409,622 of record CM077005.1, on the reverse strand, counting down.
AAAAACGAATGCTCCTGCAATCAACGAGAAAATGAATGCTGCTGCAATCAACGAAAAAGCGAATGCTGCTGCAATCAACGAAAAACAAGAACGACGCTGAAATCAAGAAAGAATGACACTGTAATCAACGAAAAACAAGAACGACGCTGAAATCAAGAAAGAATGACACTGTAATCAACGAAAAAACCGAAAGATGATGCAATCAACGAAAAAACGAATGCTCCTGCAATCAACGAGAAAATGAATGCTGCTGCAATCAACGAAAAAGCGAATGCTGCTGCAATCAACGAAAAACAAGAACGACGCTGAAATCAAGAAAGAATGACGCTGTAATCAACGAAAAAACCGAAAGATGATGCAATCAACGAAAAAACGAATCACGCTGCAATGATAAAAAAAAAAAAAAAACGTACGACGCTGTAATCAACGAATAAACGAAATGCGCTGCCATCAACTGTATATTTACGTAGTAATCACCAGGATATTTATAATGTGCATCCACATATTAATTACTGCAAGACTGCAAAATGACGTAGTATGATTGAGAAAGACTCAAAAGAAAAACGTCTGAGAGCAAGAGCACTGTTGGACTAAAGCAGAAATTGTACGGAGCCGAAATCGTGCATTTGATCTAAGCACCGTCGTAGGTACCGGGGGAGGGGTTGTTCTCCTAGAAGCCTTAGCATTTTGTTTTTTAAACATTTACACTAGGCGAATACTGTATTCCACGCAACTGATCAGGGTACAGAGTAACCTATTCACGAGGAGTGGACCCCGCATACGTTGCAAAGGAGTTATCCGAAACAGCTGCGAGAGACGTATGTGTAAACATGCCTAATCTCCGCGACCTTTCCAAATACGTCATGGGAATGAAGAGCTAATTAATCATGTGTGATCTTGTCACATAAAGTCCCCCCTCCCCCCTGGTTTAATCTTGAATGGAATTTTTTCAAACACTACACCGAAAGCCTCTTTCTATTGTTATGTTCATTATCAGATACTCATTCGTTCTGCGCTGGTTCGTTTTCCATTTTGCATTTCTACGCAGTGCTGTGTTGACGTTTACATAACTTTTTCCTTTTACCTGATATTTACAACCGTTTGCATTCGAGTATTTTTCAAGTTTGTGTTCATATTTAACTGGAAGTGGGGACGCTTGAACTCGAAGGGGCGTAATTTCAAGTCTCGCCCCCTGAGATAACAAAAGCTTCCCTCGGTCCTGGATCTAAGGCTGAAGGATTTAAGAGCAACAGAGAAGTTGGATCTAAAGCGAAAACAGTTCGGATTAGCGACCAAGTGTCGGATCTAAGACGAAAGGAGTTCGGATCAGCAAACAAGCTATTGGATCTAAGGTGAAGTTAGTTTGGATTAGCGATCAAGCTGCTGATCTAAGACGATAGGAGTTCTAATTACCGACCAAGCTGTTGAATCTAAGAGGAAAGGAGTTCAGATTATCGAACAAGCTGTTGATCTAAGGCGAAAGGAGTTCGGATTAGCGACCAAGCTGTTGCATGTAAAGTGAAATTGATTTGGATTAGCCACCAAGCTGTTGAATCTAGGGTGAAATTAGTTTGGATTAGCGACCAAACTGTTGATCTAAGGCGAAAGGAGTTCGGATTTAAGACCAAGCTAAAGCAAGATGAAGTAGTTTTCACTTTTGCCAATTTTGGAGCAACCAACATAAAGGTGGCGATGGAGGAAGCATGGGTTTTGCAGTTTGAGGGCAAAACTTTTAACAATTTTGCCTACTTTAGAACAACCAACATAAAGGTGGCGATAGAGAAAGTATGGGAAATAGTTTATTTAGTCGAAGATGAAACTACCCTGCTGGCCACCCAAAATGCAACACCAAGAAGGAAGCATCCGATTGGCCTTAAATTCGCAGCATGCGTCGCCCGCGGGAGCACATGCAAACGATTAGCATTGCAGGGCATATGAAAATCATGTGCGCCCGGCACGCCACCGAGAAGCACTATAAGAAGGGTGCACAGAAGGCGGAGTGGAAGTAGTGGAAGTGTGTTGTGCTGCCGGGCCTGTGCATAGTAAGCTTTCTGATGCCTCATCGCAGAATACGGCAGTCATTCCAGTACGTTTCGGAGTTCAACAGAGGACGAATAGTGGCTTATCGGGACAGCGGTTTATCGTACCGAGACTTCAGCGCCCGTGTGGAACGACATCCAACCACAGTGAGGCGAGTATGTATTCCGTGGGTGCAGGAGGGACGGATGGACCGACGTGAGCGATTGCCGCAGCCGCGGCACACCACCGGACGAGAGGACCGGCATGTTGTGCGATGGGCATTGACGGCTCGCACCGCCACATCACGAACGTTAGCGCAGGAATTAGGGTGTGATGCGCAACAACCTGTGTCAGCACGTACCGTTCGACGTCGTCTGCAGGAGCGGGGACTTGTCGCACGGCGCCCATTGCTCCGATTACCATTGATATTACACCACCGGCGAGTGCGGCGGCAGTGGGCCGTTGAACGCCACACCTAGACTACGGAATGGCACGACATTGTCTTCTCCGACGAATCCTGCTTCTGCCTGCAGTACCACGATGGTCGGATTCGCGTGTGGTGGCATCGCGGCGACTGACTGTATGACGCCTGCACTATGCATCGACATACAGGTCCGTCGCCTGGCGTTACGATTTGGGGCGCAATTGGATATGACACTTACACCCCTCTGGTACGCATCGCCGGTACACTCAACAGCCACCGCAAATTCTTCGACGTTTTGGAGCTTGTAGTCCTCCCTTACCTGCAGGACCTGCCAGCGGCCACGTTTCAACAGGACAATGCGCGCCCGCACGTGGCACGCATCTTGCAACAATTCTTCACGGCCCACCAGGTGTCACTGCTGCCGTGGCTCGCCTGTTCTCCCGATATGTTGCTCATCGAACACGTCTATTCGCTGATCGGCAACCGAGTGGCCCGGCAAGCACCACCACCCGCGGCTACGCCTGATCAACTGTGGCAACGTGTAGAAGCAGCCTAGACCGACATACTCCAAGCCAACATCCAAAGCCTTTTTCGTTCGATGCCGCGGCGTGTAGCGGCCGTTATTGCCAGCCATGAGGTCCACACGAACTATTGATGTGTGCGTGTTCCACAAGTCGCACGGGCATGTAAGCTCAATCGTTTCATCTTTGTATCTGCTGTTATGTGTCCAGTAAATCTGGCTTTGCTATCTCGTGTCCTTCTTGGTGTAGCATTTTGGGTGGCCAGCAGTGTATGATGAACAAACAGATTGCGGCAGAATGATTCCGTAATCAGTTAATAGAAATAAAGAAACGGATAGCTCTCTATTCATAAAACAGCAAAAGGAGGGAGTGCAAAATTAGAGCTTTGAATTAAATTACATCTTGTATCATCAAAAATGCTTGATCTCTATTTAGCATCGAAAAGTAGGGGCAATCACCCATGCGTCCAATTCTGAATCATAGATTCTCGTTGCGAAGATGACAGAAGCTAATGTCTGAACAGCTAGGTCTCCTGGCAACAAGATTACGTATTTTAACGAAATATAAAAAACGCAAGCAGCCTGAAAGAATTCGCGTTGCTTTTGGTAGGTTTTATAGTGGTACAGGAATTCCATGTTCAACGATATGTTTTTCAGTTGTACTAGCGTTTCTTTTTTTTTTTATTGGAGGTTTAACGACCACCGTGAGCAACTCAATGGGCTATAAGCAGTCGCCCACCCCTAATTTAGGGCCACTGGTTCCAGGGAAGCGAGAGAGCCAATGCCGTAAGACAAACACAACATCCATGCCTCACCGGGATTCGAACCCGGACCCCTTTCAGATGAATGGTCATAAACCATCGCTTAGACCACTGCACCACGGGGCGGCTACTAACGTTTCATTGCATTAAGTTAACGCAATACACGGGCTCCAGGAAAGCGAGAGAGCCAGTGCCGTGAGACAAACACAACATCCATGCCTCACCGGGATTCGAACCCGGACCCCATTCCGAAAAATGATCATAAGCCATCCATTAGGCTACTAACGTTTCATTTCATTAAGTTACCTCAATACACTGGACCACAAAAACAAAGCGGGAAAGCGTAATGAGTGAACGTGTTGTACTCAGTCGCTAACGACTATTGATCAGTTAACACATAATGACCCGTACAACATGTTCGGAAAGTGAGTTGACCTCATTAATGATAAGACAAAAAATAAAAATTTCCAACACATACTTTGAAAAAAAATTTGTTAACTACGTTCCGTGCTCTAATTGAAAAAGTAACTTTGTGATGTATCTCGAAATTTTCTTCGCTCTGAATATTGCTAACACGACAGTCTGTTACGAGGTAATCTTCGAGCAGTTGCACAAGAAGTGAACAGAGGCGAAGCAGAACACTGTTGTTCGGCGATGAAACAGGACCGTCCTAATCATCTCCTCACCTCTGTTCCGTAGGAAAAGTCATTAATTTTCAACTGCGAAGTCATCCGCAGATTCTCACATTCATTAATAATCATCGTCTGTAACAGTTGTGGACACAAGTAATCAGTAAAGTAATCAAAAGGAGCCAAACTTCTCTTCCGTTCCGATATCCGAAAATTCTATTAAGACTTGTTCCTTTTTATTTGGTCCTGAATGCGTTTCACTCTCCCTCTTTTACAAGAGCAGTGTGTGCGAGCTACTCATCAAAAAGCTGTCATAAGTGCATGCTCCTCAGGAAGGAATCAATGCTTCTGATTCGTCCCATTCGGGGCTTTAAACTCGGAGGAGGGCGGGGGTCAACTCACATGGCCACTAGATATTCTAAGGAAATTTTCAATTACAATTTTCTCGAAACATGACTTCTTTTGTAGAAATTCCATCATAGTATATATTTCTAGCTTTTCACAAATGAACTCTGACACATTCTTCTACTTTTGTACATCATTATCTTTTTCCAGTTCACTTGGGTAGTACACTGCTGGACAATTGCTAAGGACGGATCATAAACGGCTATATAGCGCATAAAAAAGTAAGTGTGGTTGGATGCCAAGTGAAATAAAATAATGTCAGAATGCCAGGACATTACAAGAAAGACAATTTATTGTGCTCTGAAATTCAGAAGGCTTTGGAACGTGTTCAAGGGACAAACAGGCCATTTTGTGCAGAATACGTAAACGTGAAAAAAAATACAATCACCGTCCGCAGGCGTTCCGGCGTAAGATGTCAATACGGGATATGGCCACTATGAAGGGCGATGCAAGATTCCACACGTCGTGTCATGCTTTGCACAACATTATCAAGCAGCTATTGGGGTAATTTATCCCATTCCTCTGTCAGTGCACGGATGAGGGTGTCCTTGTTTATTGGAGGGCATTGGCGACCAGCAAGACTCCTCCCCGAAGCATCCCACACATTTTCAGTGGGATTCAGATCTAGAGAACGTGCTGGCCATACGAGGCGTTGAATATCCTCGCTCTCAAGACACTCCTGGACAGCGACTGTTCGATGACATGTTGCGTTGTCGTCCATGAAAATGAATCTATCACCGACAGCACCACGGAACATGTGAACATGAGGTAGCAAAACATCATTAATGTATCGTTGGCCAGTCATACTCCTAGTTGGAAGCACATAGAGGGACGTACGGCCATGGATCATGATGCCAGCCCATACCATGATACTACATGTCGGATATCGGTCCCTTTCCTGCATGTTTGCTGGACAATATGCAGTACCACTATCACGCCAGATCAGTTGTCGTCGACAACCAGACGATAGACTGTATCTGCTCTCATCTGAGAAGAGGACAGCAAACCAGTCATTATCAGTCCAATTGCGATGTTGATGGCACCATTGCAAACGGGCGGTATGGTGACGTCTGGACAATGGGATGCACACAACAGGACGGCGGGCGTATAGTCCTCCTTCATGCAAACGTCTGGCGACAGTTTTTCGGGAGATCCGTTTGCCAGTAGCAGCCATAAACTGATTTGCTACCTCACTAGCTGTGCTCCACAAGTGTTTTTTTGTTGATAGCACTATGTACCGATCTTCTGCAGGTGTCGTACTGCGAACACGACCTCCCCTGTGACGTTTGCTACACTCTCCATTTGTTTGAAATGATTTCCAAAGCCTTGAAACAACACTGTGGCTGACGTCGAACTCCCTGGCAACATCTGTTATTTTTCGCCCTTCTTCAATCTTGCCAATAATACGGCCACGCGTAAAATCATCTAGGTGATGTCGGGAAGACATACTGAAAATTGCAAGTTCGCCAATTGATTCTTTCCCTTTCAACTTTGCGTTTGAACAACAACGGTCAATACGCGTCAAATCCTTTATATCTCTTATCAGCGCTATGACGTCACGAACAAGTTCGGCAATCCAAAATTTGCATATGCACAACACGTCTTACTGTATCCCGCACTTATGCTAATTTCCACATTTTCCTGCCTTCCATTTTATGGTTGCTATCGTTGCTATTATCATCCGTCCTTAGCAATTGTCCGGCAGTGTATAATAGCATATGCTCTAGTATGACAGAAGTTACGATGTGTTTGTATCGTTTCCCATTTTTCATGTAAACACCGTTTTTTCATATAGGCTTGGATCGAAGATTCACCCTTTAACAGGCTGGAAAGAATTAACTCGGGATTAGCAAAGTGAAATGAAATCAACCCGAACGCATATATTTGCTGTCTAAGAAGTGGGCCGACAGCGGCGGAAACGAGTAAACCTGCGCATCGGAAGGTTTCCTTTTAGCTTTTTCATCCGAAGTGGTCATTTTGAGGGAAGATTGAAACTAAACTTTTCTGATGTGTTAACTGGTAAATGGGCCATAAAACTAGCGACAAATTTTAAAAGAGGGAGAAGAGGTTTGGGTCACTTATTTGTACCCAGTGGCATAATGTCCTTGTCAGGAGGACAAAACTTTCTCCATCATAGAGCAGAGAAAAAAAGGACTAGATATTTATGTAAAGGATTTTCGGAAGGGAGTATCAGACACAGGCCTTAAATAACCCTTAGAAGTGGGAAGCTAGGAGATTTGGGCTAGAGTGCCCGACCAGAAAGTCACACGGAAGCGAGGTAGAAAGAGATCAGATAATATGCAGATGATTTTAGGAAAGGAGTATCTGATCCCAAGTCTTAAAAAACCCTTAGAAGTAGGAAGCTAGGAGATTTGGGCTAGAGTGCCCGACCAGAAAGTCACACGGAAGCGAGGTAGAAAGAGATCAGATCATATGCATAGAATTTTAGGAAGGGAGCATCTGAACCCAGGTCTTAAAAAACCCTTAGAAGTAGGAAGCATCTGAACCCAGGTCTTAAAAAACCCTTAGAAGTAGGAAGCTAGGAGATTTGACTAGAGTGCCCGACCAGAAAGTCACACGGAAGCGAGGTAGAAAGAGATCAGATCATATGCATAGAATTTTAGGAAGGGAGGGTCTGACCCTAGGCCTTAAACAATCCTTAGAAGTAGGAAGCTAGGAGATTTGGGCTAGAGTGCCCGACAAGAAAGTCACACGGAAGCGAGGTAGAAAGGGATCATATCATATTTAGAGGATTTTAGGAAGGGAGTGTCTGACCCCAGGTCTTAAAGAAACCTTAGAAGTTGGAAGCTAGGAGATTTGGGCTAGAGTGCCCGACAGGAAAGTCATACGGAAGCGAGGTAGAAAGGAGGAGAAAGGTGCCCGTATTTACACTGAAAGGACAAATTATTACGTACGCCCACCTAATGGCGTGTGGCACCACCTTTTGCACGCAGGACAGCATCCATACGTCGTGGTAGGAACGCAATGAGGCTCTGCAACACATACTCCGGTATCGCTGACCAACAATCTAAGAGTGCTGACGTAGAGCAGACAGAGATGTAGGTGGGGATAGTTGATCACGAACAGCTCGGTCCCATATGTCCCATAAATTCTCTATAGGGTTGATGTCCGTTGAGTGAGGGGGCCATGGGAGTGTGGTAAGCTCACTGCTATGCTCCTGGAGCTAGTCGATCGCTAGCCGGGACCGATGGAGTGGAGCGTTGTCCTTTTGAAAGATCGGAACTCGGTTCGCACAGAAGCACGTAATGAAAGGGTGGAGATGGCCGGCCAGGAGCTGCACATAGCTGGAACCAGTGAAGGACGACTCAAGAGGTACAAAGGGAACCAGGCCGGACCACGTGAAAGCTGACCAAACACTTACACCGCATCCACCGGCCTGTAGTACTCCAACTTAGCATGCGGGCCACATAGCTTCGTGTGGTTTACGTCACACATGCTGCCTGCCATCGGCGCGATACAGTGTGAAACGGGATTCATCAGACCATATGACGTATTTTCAATCATCCATGCTCCAGTTTTGATGGGCCTTCGCAAATTGCAGCTGAATCATGCGATGCTGTGCCGTTAACATCCGGACACAATGCGGTCGTCGACTGCCCGAGACGAGTTGTGCAGTTGTGCCAAGTGTCGATGGATTGTCTTTGAGCATGGGCTTGTGGATGCTCCTTCATTAAACTGTGACGTGGTTTGCTGCAAACCATCCTTCCGATTCGTCTGTACGATGCGGGACAATCGTCGGCGCCCTCGATCATCCAATACAATTTTACGGCAACATTTCATCCGACCGTTAGCGATTTTGCCGGATTTCACGTACTCCTGGTACACATTGCCACGGTTTGTCGCGGAATTCCTAACAGTTTCGCCGTTGCGCTTATTGAACATCCGGCTTTTTCTGGCAAACACGACTTGACCTCGATCAAACTCACTTAAGTCTCGTCCTCGACCCATTGACGGAATGTATTCCTGAGTGTACCGAACGAATCTATTTATAGCCCCAACCGGTTTTCCTGCACACCGCGATTTGTTGCTGTCCTGTTTTTTTGCGTAGTTTCACCGGGGTGTACGTAATAATTTGTACTTTCAGTGTATAACCCGGGGCTAGCACCTGGATCCGACGGCTTAACGAACTCATCCGTCACACGGTGGATATTTCGTGGTTCGCGCGTTCGTACCTACCAGGGATCGATCCTAGGACTTTTCCGTGGCAGTCACGAACTCTGACCACTAGAGCAACCGCGGCGAAAAAAAAGGGCTACAAGAAAGCAGCACATGTATAACCCGTGTCAGGTTTATGATCGGTACTGATGAGATGACGGGGACAGTAATTATTTTACCGTAGCTTTCGTAAAATCGGCCATTATGTGAACATTTCTATTTAAGGAGGGCAGAAAGTTTTGGGTACCGTTTGGTACAGGTAAATCGGCCACTTGAAGAGTTAATAGGAATAAACGTTTCCAGATAAAAGAAACTCACTATGTAACACGTTCTACTAGAGAAGACCGAAAAGTAACGCAAAGCAATTTTTTCAGATAAATCATGAATGGAATACGGAATTACACCATACAATACAAATTTTGGAGATGTGAATCCGTTTTTCACGCTTTCCAAACATAGGTTGAAGAAGCGGATATGCTCCAGCTTTGTCCGTCCGTCCGTCCGCACGAAAACTCACGTGAAAACGGTTCGATTTCGACGAAATTTTAGTATGTGGTAGGGGACCACCTGGGGTTCCAGGGAAGGGGGAGAGCCAGTACCGCAAGACATTGAAAATGGGCGAAACAGGGTCAAAGGTCAGGACATAGGAGGAGCGGGATCCATTTCATTGCTCTTATGCGTCATAACTTGCGAAAAATTGTTCGATTTCGATGAAATTTTAGTATGTGGTAGGGAACCTCCTGGGGACGAACCCTATTGAAAATGGGTGAAATAGGGTCAAAGGTCAGGACATAGGAGCTGGATCCATTCCACTGCCTTTATGCGTCATAACTTGCGCAAAAATGGTTCAATTTCGATGAAATTTTAGTATGTGGTAGGGAACCACCTGGGCACGAGCCCTATTGAAAATGGGCGAATGGGGTCAAAGGTCAGGCAGGACATAAGAGCGGGATTTAGTCCATTGCCCTTATGCGACATAACTTGCGTAAAAATGGTTCGATTTCGATGAAATTTTAGTATGTGGTATAGGGAACCACCTGGGGACGATCCCTATTGAAAATTAATGAAATGGGGTCAAAGGTCAGGACATAAAAGCGGGATCCATTCCATTGCCTTTATGCGTCATAACATGCGTAAATATGGTTCGATTTCGGTAAAAGTTTAGTATGTGGTAGGGACCCAACTGGGCAAGAACCGTATTGAAAATGGGCGAAATGGGGTCAAAGGTCAGGCAGGGCATAAGAGCGGGATTTATGCCATTGCCTTTATGCGTCATAACTTGCGTAAAAATGGTTCGATTTCGATGAAATTTTAGTATGTGGAAAAGAACCAACCGGGGACGAACCGTATTGAAAATGGGCGGAATAGGGTCAAAGCTCAGGACACTGGAGTGGGATCGATTCCATTGCACTTGTGCATCATAACTTACCTAAAAATGCTTCGATTGCGACAAAACGTTATCATGTTGTTCCGGAAGTATAGTGAACCGGTTCTGTTGAATATCAACAAAATGGGGTCAAAGGTCATTGCACAAAGGCAAGATTTATTCCACAGCCATTACTCTCATAACTTGCCTAAAACTTCTTTTATTGCGACAAAACTTCAGAATATCATCAAAATGGGGTCAAAGAATATCATCGAAATGGGGTCAAAGGTCAGGACACAGGAGCGAGATTTATTCCACAGCCATTATCCACATAACTTGAGTAATAATTTCTGGTATGTTGGAAAGCGTATCATAATCAATGCATTGCATGATTTTACTAACTTGTTTTGGTATAAATATGACATGGATTGGTAAGTCAGACAATATCCGAAAACTTTATCTGCTCTTCGGGGCAATCACGGTATAGAATTCCTAACCTCCAGATTCGATAAACGTGAATGCCGGTTGCTTCGACAAGCGAATCCTGTGATGGTTTTATTCGAATTAATCGGAAACTTGAAACTTCGTCGTTCTGGGTTGTGTAGTGGTTAGCATACTCGGGCGCTATCAGGGATACGCGGATTCGATTCCCGCTCCAGGAGGACGAATTTTTCAATTTTCCGGATATTGTCAAAAAATGGATTCACATCTTCAAAATTTGTAAATGTAATTATTCAGTTTGCCATCTACTTTCCTTCAAAATATTGTTATTCAGTTTGCTGTCTCCTTCCTTGAAAAAAGCCATCTGGTTGACATGCGAAAGCTTGGAAACTTGGATTTTTATTTTATACCAATAAATTCGGATTCCTAGTAGAGTTTTACTATTTTAAGTATAGTTGGTGTACAGTTTCCCGTTCTTAATTAGTATGGTATGGACTTTTCTCTGCTTCATCGCCAACTTTCTCTGCTTCACTGCCCAGTTCCCAGTCTTCTGGCTTGTTTAAGGAAGGAGTCGAACGGACACCAGAGATCTGGATCTACCGGCATCCAACATTACGTCAATGGGAAGATACCATTGGGTATGTGTAGGCCAATATATCACATCAAGAAAACTTTGTTAAATCAATGCCGAGGCAGGTTCGTGGTCCTATGAAAGCTAAAGGTGGCACAACACGTTATTAGGCACGTGGTCCTTATAAGTTAGTCATTCAGTGCATATTACCAACGACAAATCTTTAAAAAAGGACGAAAACTTTTGCACATAGCTTCACCTATCGAACGCAAAAATAAAAAAATCAACAAATGTAAGTATTTTGAAACACATAAAAAGAATTTTCTGCTGTACGTTTAAGGGTTCACATTCAATAAAAAGGGGAACATCAAAGGAATTTACTTACAAGAAAATGTTTGCGACGAGACGTTCATTTGGTCTAACACGAACCAAGGAGACAATGTATTGTTACCATATCCGTACCAAGGAGTCAACGTGTTGTTACCATATCCGTACTTGCAGAACCATCAAACTCGTTTGATTGATTGGAGGCTTAACGACCACCGTGAGCAACTCAATGGGCAATAAACAGTCGCCCGTCTCTAATTTAGGGCCACTGGTTCCAGGGAATGGAGAGAGCCAGTACCGTAAGACAAACACAACATCCATGCCTCACCGGGATTCGAACCCGGACCCCTTCCGGACGAGTGATCAGAAGCCATCGCTTAGATTACTGCTCCACCGGGCGGCATCAAACTCGTTGAATGACAGAAAAAAAAATTTCATCGTTATTTTTTTTTTTTTTTTACTGGAGGTTTAACGACCACCGTGAGCAACTTAACGGGATATAAGCAGTCGCCCGTCCCTAATTTAGGGATACTGGTTCCAGGGAAGGGAGAGAGCCAGTGCCGTAAGACAAACACAACATCAATACCTCACCGGAATTCGAATCCGGACCCCTTTCAGACGAATGATCAGAAGCCATTACTTCTACCACTGCGCCACCGGGGCGGCCTTTTACCGCTAATCACTTGTAGTTAGTATAATAACACGTAGACTAACAAACTTTTAGGTTATCAACATGGCAATGTTGTAACGTACTTTAAAACAATCTCATCGATCACGTTGATAACACTCACACTGCTGACTTCAGCTGCACAGTTTTAATTAATACAGACATTTGACGTGGACTAGGAACATCAAACAGAGGTCATCGCTTTTTCTACGTTTATAAGTGAGTCACGGAAAAATTTTCATTGGCCGCCACCGGGAAACGACAAATCTATTACCAACGGCAAATCAAAAAAATTCCCGGTGGCGGCCAATGAGAATTTTTCCATGACTCCCATATAAACATGGAAAGAGCGATGACCTCTGTTTGATGTTCCTAGTCCACGTCAAATGTCTGTATTAGTTATTCATTCCCCTTATAATTATTTGTTTAGTCGCTGCTTACCATCTTTGGTGAATCCCCAGCGCCGCCCCGGTGGCGCAGTGGTCTAAGCGATGGCCTCTGATCATTCGTCCGAACGGGGTCCGGGTTCGAATCCCGGTGAGGCATGGATGTTGTGTTTGTCTTACGGCACAGGCTCTCTCCCTTCTCTGGAACCAGTGACCCTAAATTAGGGACGGGCGACTGCTTATAGCCCATTGAGTTGCTCACGGTGGTCGTTAAACCTCCAATCAACAAAAAAAAAAAAAAAAAAAAAGAATCCCTAGCATTGTGCGCGGCTCCAAGAAACAACCTGCCAAATTAGCTTGGCAGTTAGTGTGTGTGAGTCTGGAGGAATTCGAGGCCGCTGTGCTGCAGTGGAAGCATAACCGGAGCGTAACTGCAAGACCCTGGGTTCGTTTCCCGGTGGCGGCCAAAGAAAATTTTTCCGTGACTAACTTATAAACGTGGAAAGAGCGATGACCTCTGTTTGATGCACAGTTTTATTTTTACCTGAGTCTGCTTGACTACACTGACTGCCAGATAAATGCTAAAGACACGTCAGAACTTGTCACGTCAGCACTTACGAGTTCTGACGTGACGTTTAGTGTCGAAAGCAAAACAAGAGGTAACCAAAATGTATATAAGCAAACAGAAAAGGAAGTCGAATAGATAATACAGTATATGCTCAACTCCTATGTAATGTTCGTGTATATATGACTTACTGAACACTACATACAATCTGTTCTTAAATACCTCACCTAAAGCGAAACAGGAGTCACTCGAATTAAAGTCCAAAGAAATAGTTACTTACAGATCTTTGCCTTTATTCTGTCACAACCTCATGAATACTGTCCATGCAGAAGGTTACCATTCGAACAAGCTTAGAATAATCACACTGGTATTAACACTTCAGAACTAATTTAACCCTTTAATCGCCGAGTGTAAGTACGTAAACCAAACGGAGCACACATTTTCTGCGCTCCAGCTCTCTAAACAGAAACATTCATTTACCGGCTGGGTTTTACGAAAGATACTGCAAAACAATTGATATCCTCATTTCATCAAAGTAATCAGACCATAAACTTGTGACTAGTGATAAACGCTTCCTTCTAGTTCTTTACTATATGCTCCATTACCCAAGGCATGATGGGAAATTGCTAGTCCTTATGACACGGTCATCATGCCACTGTGTAGAAACAAGATACTCAAACATCTTTGCCCGTTTTTAGGGTCGTCGCCATTGTTATATTGGGTGGCTGCGAATGAAATGTCCGGCAAAGGACAAGCACACGTGGACGGCGAGAGCGAAAAAGTAGGGCAACTTACCTAGGCAAAATAACCCCCTTCGCATCGACATATAGTTGCCACCTGTCTGGCAGGGCCACGATCCCTGAACGAAAAAGACTTCTAGCTGGGACCCGAAGAAATCATCAACTGCAGGTTGAACCTCGTTGTTTGTCGTGAACTGTTTCCAGACAGGAAGTGATCCGGGAGACGAAACAGATGATAGTCTGTCGGAGAGAAGTCCGGGTAACAGGCAGGATGAGGCAGTGCTTCATAGCCCAAGGCACTTAGTGTCGGCATCGTTTGTTGTGCGACATAAGTGCGAGCGTTGTCCTGGAGCAGAAGAACACCATGTCTGTTGACCAAAGCCGATTGTTTCTGCAGCAATCTCCAGTGCACCTGGTGTAATTCAGCACAATAACGTTCTGCAGTGATGGTTTGGCCTCTTGCTAAGAAACGCCGATGAATTATTCCGGCCGTGGACCACCAGACAAGGAGCATCATCTTCTTGGTGTGTGGGGGTGGCTTAGGATGCCATCCAGAAGGCTGTGCCTTGTTTAACCATAGTGCAGATCGTTTCCGATTATCATGAAGGATCCACTTCTCGTCGCAGGTGACGATCTGATGCAGTAGAGGTTCCTGTTAATTCCTGGGAAGCAGCGACGTGCGGACTTCCAAACGCCTAGTCTTGTTTGCAGCTGTCAACTCACGCGTCCAGTTTTTTGACGTTACCCAACGCAGCCAGATGCCGAACAACTTGTCGTGTGGTGGACACCTACTTCTGACGCTATCTCACGACACGATTTTCGGGGTCCGCCTCAACCACACGTAACAGAACATCGTCAGAAACAGCAACAGGTCGGTGATCACGTGCTTCGTTTTGCAGGTCCGAATCTTCGCTTCGAAACTTCACAAACCACCACCGAATGGTTCGTCCGTTGGTTGTATTCTCCCCAAACGCTTTTTAACGTTTCGAGCGGCAATTCTTGCTGAAAGGCTCAGTTTAAATTCATACTGGAAGATGAGTCTCAAATCCGGGGTCTGCATGTTTCCTTTAAAAGCCACGTTACGTCCAAACAAACCACGCCTGAACCTTGTTCTTCACACACGTGCTAGCTATTTATAGTAACTCTGTGATGTAATACCCGCAACAACTGTGGGTTATTCCATTCCGTTGTGGTGGGGGCCTGTCTCCACTTCTCGTTCGCGCCGGACATTTCATTCGCACCAGCAGCCTTTTAAAATGTAATTAACCCCCCCCTCCCCTCCGGATAACCACTTTGAATATAGCAAAGCCAAGGAGAAACCAACACTTTCTTATGCGCAGGCGAATTCATTCCAGCCGCGTTAGGCCCACTTTTAAGACAGCGAATGTTTTTGGTGATTTCAGACCATTGTTCTAACCCCTAGTCAACTCGTTTCATCCGGTTAAAGGATTAACAAACGTTATTAAGCAAAACACTTTTAAATTCGAACGCTAAATATATATAACAACACTTAACACGTCGCCTTCAAGTAAATCAAACTTCAAACTAACGCAGCCTCCACAATTACAACATCACACCACCATCTCCACTCTTGATTGCTATTTGAACAATATATGTCTTCCAGTTCTTATCAGCCATATGCATACATCATATTCTCTGATCTCAGAATCGTTGCCAACCTCATTCCGCGAGAGAGAAGATATACCGTTAAGGTTGAAAAACGCGAAAAGGGAATGAACTGAAATTTACATAGAAAAAGTAACTAAAAATGAAAGCTAAATTAGAGTATACATTATACCTCTTAATAGCAAAGTTGGGCATCACAGTAACTCGAAAATGCTTGATCCATCATCCATCTTCATGATATCTGACGCACGGTGTTAACAATTTTCGAAAATACCGAATTCCTCATCCTTCTTCTCGATATATGACGTACGGTGTACAAATAGTTTTCAAAAATACCTGATTTATGATCCTTCTTCATGATATCTTACATAACTGCGTAAAATACCGATTCATCGTCCTTTTCCGTGATATTTGACATACGGAAGTATTTTCAAATCCGACTAATAGGCGGAGATACTGCGTACACCGACTGACAAAGTGGCATGGATATCTTGTTATTTTTTCTGCTAACAATATACACCATATTGACAAACGTCACAGGACACCCTTTCAAAAGCAAATGAACGGATCCGCTGAGTTGTAAGATGCGCTGTACAGCTGCAAACGGTATAAAAACATGCCTGAAGCTGACTGCGATCATATTACACTGTGAGGTTGAGCGAAAATGTCGCGGCGGGAGAGAACTGACTTTGAAAAAGGAAAGATTGTTGGTGGTTATATTTGTCGGTTGTCCATAAGAGAAACCAAGAGGCGTTTAAACATACCCACGTCAACTGTTTTGGATGTACTGAATAGGTGGAAGACACGTGGGGAACCTGAAGCAGCAAAACGTACCGGCAGGCCAAAGAAAATCAGTGATTGAGGACGACGAAACCTCAGGAGAGTCGTTACAGCTAATTTGCGGAATACTGCACAAGACCTCAGTGTACAGGTGAGTAAAAATGCTGGAACCTCGATATGTACACGTACCATTCGCAAAGAACTTCATTCCATGGCTTACCCTGGTCGTGCGGCTGCTCAGAAGCCTTTCATCTTCACTCGAAATGCTACTCGTCGTTTAGCATGGTGTAAAGAACATTTATCGTGGACCGTAGATTAATGGAAACGGTTCCTATGGACGGATGAATCCAGATACACGATCCATCGGTCTGATGGCCGTGGTAAGGCATAATTGTCCAGAATATCGAGGTAAGCGTGCTGGTTAACAGGTTTGTCCACAATAACCAATGGGCCGGAACCATACCACGAAAACCAACCCCACACGAGTACACTATGGGTTTACCATAGTGTATTGTTCCTACGGTCAAGTTTGGAACTGGCAGTGTACTCGTGTGGGGTTGGTTTTCGTGGTATGGTCCCAGCCCATTGGTTATCGTGGACAAACCTGTTAACCAGCACGTCTACCTCGATATTCTGGACAATTATGCCCTACCAACTCTCTGGCAACACTATGGAACCGAGCCTTGTTGGTACCAGCAGGGTAATACACCGAGCCATAAAGCAAGGACTGTTACGGCGTGGTTTGACGATAATTCCGTATCGTGTGTGGACTGGCCAGCACAGAACGCTGATCTTAATCCCATAGAGAACCTATGGGATGAATTAGAGCGCCGCATAAAAAGTTTGGAACCAAGGCATACTACTAAGCAACAGTTAGCGGCCGCAATATGTACTGAATGGAAGCGCATACCTATCGCTGTGTTCCAAAACCTCTTCGAAAGCATGTCTCGAAGGTTCAGTGCATGCATTAAGGCCAAAAGTGGACTGACACCATACCAATGTATGACAATAAACGCTATGTTGTGTTTCTCTTTCACGTGTCCGGTGACTTTTGTCAATATAGTGTATAAGGAAAACAAAATGCGAATAGGTTGTTTGCTGGCCGCAGGAAGCCTGACCTTACGCCTTAGTACTCAAGCCTGCGTTGCAACAGTCTAGAGATTCCAGGTACGCCCACCACCACACACTAATTCCTTTTGTTGCTAAAATTTTACCAACATTATTTCCTCAAACTTCCAGTCTAAGTCTTAAAAATATTCAAATAGAGATAATGTATATAGTCAGCGCGCTTCTAAAACTGCCATTTCGTCGAGAAAAAAGCTTAAAGCCAAGTTTCCAAGAGCGAAAAGGACTTGGAAGAAGTAAAAAAATCGATGAAGAAGCGAACGCATTCGTAAGACGAAATCCAAACGTATTTCCCGGAAGTTTCGCAAAGAGTACAATGTCAGCACATCACACGATTGACAAAACCCTTACACAACAACCGCTCAAGCAGCTATATCTGCCAGAAACGGATGAATCGCTCAAACCTGTGACCTGGATCACAGATATATACACTGCTGGACAATTGCTAAGGACGGATCATAAACGGCTATATAGCCCATAAAAAAGTAAGTGTGGTTGGATGCCAAGTGAAATAAAATAATGTCAGAATGCCAGGACATTACAAGAAATACAATTTATTGTGCTCTGAAATCCAGAAAGCTTTGGAACGTGTTCAAGGAACAAACAGGCCATTTTGTGCAGAATACGTAAACGTGAAAAAAAATGCAATTACCGCCCGCAGGCGTTCCGGCGTGAGATGTCAATACGGGATATGGCCACATGGAGGGCGATGCAAGATTCCACACGTCGTGTCATGCTTTGCACAACATTATCAAGCAGCTGTTGGGGTAGTTTATCCCATTCCTCTGTCAGTGCACGGATGAGGGTGTCCTTGTTTATTGAATGACATTGGCGACCAGCAAGACTCCTCCCCAAAGCATCCCAAACATTTTCAATGGGATTCAGATCTGGAGAACGTGTTGGCCATACGAGGCGTTGAATATCCTCGCTCTCAAGACACTCCTGGACAGCGACTGTTCGATGATATGTTGCGTTTTCGTCCATGAAAATGAATCTATCAACGACAGCACCACGGAACATGCGAACATGAGGTAGCAGAACATCATTAATGTATCTTTGGCCAGTCATAGTCCCAGTTGGAAGCACATAGAGGGATGCACGGCCATTGATCATGATGCCAGCCCATACCATGACACTACATGTCGGATATCGGTCCCTTTCCTGTATGTTTGCTGGACAATATGCAGTACCACTATCACGCCAGATCAGTTGTCGTGGACAATCAGACGATAGACTGTATCTACTCTCATCTCAGAAGACAGCAGACCAGTCGTTATCAGTCCAATTGCGATGTTGATGGCACCATTGCAAACGTGCGGTACGGTGACGTCTGGACAATGGGATTCACACAACAGGACGGCGGGCGTATAGTCCTCCTTCATGCAAACGTCTGGCGACAGTTTTTCGGGAGATCCGCTTGCCAGTAGCAGCCATAAACTTATTTGCTACCTCACTAGCTGTGCTGCGCCGGTGTCTTTTTGTTGATAGCACTATGTACCGATCTTCTGCAGGTGTCGTACTGCGAACACGACCTCCCCGTGAAGTTTGCTACACTCTCCATTTGTTTGAAATGATTTCCAAAGCCTTGAAACAACACTGTGGCTGACGTCGAACTCCCTGGCAACATCTGTTATTTTTCGCCCTTCTTCAATCTTGCCTATAATACGGCCACGCGTAAAATCATCTAGGTGGTGTCGGGAAGACATACTGAAAATTGCAAGGGTGTCACATGATTCTTTCCCTTTTAACTTTGCGTTTGAACAACAACGGTCAATGCGCGTCAAATCCTTTATATCTCTTATCAGCGCTATGACGTCAGGAACAAGTTCGGCAATCCAAAATTTGCATACGCACAACACGTCTTACTGTATCCCGCACTTATGCTAATTTCCACATTTTCCTGCCTTCCATTTTATGGTTGCTATCGTTGCTATTGTCATCCGTCCTTAGCAATTGTCCGGCAGTGTATAATGCGCGTAGCTGCAAACAACACCGACTTTTGAGATTTGCATTTTTACCATACAATTTGCAGTTGAAATTTAAACTCACACAAAACACACCAGAACGATATTTTTATTTCAGTGGTATAGTCATGCGTTTGCAGCTGGAATATCTGTTATCACGAAAGTTTTAAACATTTGTTACAACTGTACTTTTCTTCTGTGGGTTATTTCTGTGCCCATTAACAAACACCGAAATGAGCTTATGTGTGGTCCAGCAATTGGCAGTTACACTTCCGCGTCTGACAAATTCCAGCACAAAAATATAAGGGGATTAAAATTTTATACTTTGGTATCTTGCCCCACTACTGCCCGACATACAATCGTGTGCAAAAGTCTTGTACCAGTAGACTGAGAGTCAAAGTTTTGATGTTTGAAGTCAACTTATACAGCGTAATGGTAAAGTCAGGAATACATATTATACATCATTTTAAAGGAAATTTTATGCTGAATTAAAATATTTGTACAGAATGTTATTACCGTAATAGAAGTTAAGTTACAAGCAAAACTACAGCGTATAGTTATAAAAAGCAAATAATAGTGAAATTAGTGTACAATGCATTGAACGTAAAATTACTGTACAGTACATTATTGACACCTGCAGGACACTTGAAATAACTGACCAACAGGCAAAATACGCTTTAATATTTAATTGGATAACCACGGTTACTTATTAACAAAGTACACCTTCTTGGCATGGAACTAATGAGCTTCTCTAGTTGCCCATTGGTGATAAACACGATGCCATACGGCTCTTACGGACTCAATTAAAATCTTTAATTAAAGACTTTAATTAATTACTAATTAAGGACTTTAATTGAGTCTGTAAGGGTCGTATCGCACCGTGTTATTACCAATGTACAACTAGACAAGCTCATTAGTTCCACTCCAAGAAGGTGCACTTTGTTACTAAGGAACCGTGGTTATCCAATTAAATATTAAAGCTTAGTTTGCTTGTTGGTCAGTTATTTCAAGTGTCCTGCAGGTGTCAATAATGTACTGTACAATAATTTTACGCTAAATGCATTGTACACTAATTGCACAAATTCCACAATTTGTTGCTTTTTATGACTAGACGCTGTACTTTTGCTTGTAACTTCACTTCTATTACTGGTAATATCATTCTGTAAAAATATTTGAATTCAGTATAGAATGTCCTTTAAAACGATGTATAATATGTATTTCTGACTTTACTATTACGCTGTATACGTTGACTTCAAATATCAAAAATTTGACTTTCGGTCTACAGGTGCAGGACTTTTGGCCACGATTGTACTTCAATACCTTTACCATGTCGTTGTTCCAAATATCTTAGTCTTTCCTGCTAGAACCGTTTATTATATTAGTGTACGGCACGAATATTACTATACAGGGTATTCGTAAACTGTTTTGAGAAAAGAAGAGTGGGTGATAGTACCCATCAAGACGAACAATATTTACAATGGAACCTAGGGTCGCATTCCACTCTGAGTGTCAGAAAAAAGAAAAGTTAGATGTCCAAGTTGAACTTTCAACAGTGCAAAGAAAGAGAATTAACGACATCATAAGTTGCGCAATCCTATTTATGGAGATCAGGGACAGACTCAAAGTAGATGCTCAAAGTGGCGGCCACGGGTGCCGTTGCACAATTACCACCGGAGAATGAAAGACTGGCGCACCCTCTCGAAGTCTCCTGGTGTCGTGTTTATCCTGTCCGCTGCAACAACGATTCTCGCGACGAGATCTTCCACGGAGTCCACAGGCGTCTCGTACACCAATGATTTCATGTGCCCCCAGAAGAAGAAGTCCAGTGGGTTTATGTCCGGTGAGTGTGGAGGCCATGACACAGGTCCGCCACGTGCAATCCATCGTGCGGGATATGTGGCATTCAGGAAGTGTCTACTGCACCGTGATAAGCAAATCAGCTGCAACTGTCGATGCTGCGTTTTTTCTCTGGGAATTTGCATACGGTAAATGCTTGACGGCGATGTTTTACTTCTCCGGCACGAAAGAACAGACGTCTGAGGTAACGACTTGTGCTTGTTGGACGTAATTCGAAGTTACTCTTTTCTGACACTCAGAGTGGAATGCGACCCTAGGTTCCATTGTAAATATTGTTCGTCTTGATGGGTGCTATCACCCCTCTTCTTTTGTCAAAACAGTTTACGAACACCCTGTATATGGGCATGAATCACTGAGGAAGACATAAATCCTGCGCAGGTCTTCCCGCCATTGGTTCTTCGCATTCCGGGCAACAGTGGCTCGAAAGCTCTAAATTAGAAATGGGAAAACTCTTTATAGCTTTAGATGCGCACATAAGGGTGTCTTTCAACCAACCAGCAAGCAATCTTTCCCTTATCCTGCAACCACGCCTTCCACTGTAACTTCTTGGTAATTTATACAAAAAGTTTCAACATAAGATTGTTATCCAGAGACGAGTGCTCAATGTATATTATGACTACAGTACTTCTGATGTTGAGATAGAATAAATAAGCGACGTTGATTCACAGTTAAACATTTCGTTTAAAGATCTCTAATAGTTTCGCTAAGCGTTTAGCTCTGCTTCATCAGGCAATATGGAGAATAAACATTAAAATCAATATGACATAATCAGTGTTCTGACGATCACGAATTTTGGTGATTTGTTTCCACGCGTTTAAAAAAATGGAGTAGATGTCATGTCGTTGACAAGCCGTGAAGAATTGCGGTATAAGTGGAAAGCTTCTAATATATTAAGCTGATAGTCGAATGAAGTTTATTAATACGTTAAGCGTTTTCAAACAAAAATGTATGGTATTTTCGTGGCAATATTGGGCTATAGACGACTTCTTGAGCTCTCAGTTCCGTGCGGAAGCCTTGTGTTCCTTCACCCGCAAACTTAAATAACTGCGGGTCTGTTTTTTTTTTTTATATATATAAAAATATATGTAATGATATATATTTTTTATAAGAACATACGAAAGCTTACATTCACAAGGTAGCTAATATACCAGGAATATTGGGTAATATATCAGGAATTTATGTCTTTGACATAGTCTTTTGAAAAGTAAAAATTCACCTTGTTCATAGGTTTGAAAATAACTTTGAAATTAAAACTTTTGAGAATTTCAATTCACCTTGTTTTGCAAATAAGAATTCTTGAAATTTTCAAAAGTTTAATTTCAAAGGTATTTCTAAACCTATAAACAAGGCGAATTTTTACGGTTAAGAAGACTATGTCGAAGACAAATTCTAGGGGAATTTTTTTTTTTTTTTTTTTTTGATTGGAGGTTTAACGACCACCGTGAGCAACTCAATGGGCTATAAGCAGTCGTCCGTCCCTAATTTAGGGTCACTGGTTCCAGGGAAGGGAGAGAGCCAGTGCCGTAAGACAAACACAACATCCATGCCTCACCGGGATTCGAACCCGGACCCCTTTCGGACGAATGATCAGAGGCCAATGCCTTAGACCACTGCGCCACCGGGGCGGCCTAGGGGAATTTATCAGGTCCCTTGTGAATGTGGATTTTCATATATCCTTTTAAAAAGAGAACGTATGTATTACACATATTCATATAAAAAAACAGATCGGCGGGGATTTAAGTTTCATGTGAAGGAATACAAGACTTAAACGTACGGAACTGTGAACTCAAGAAATGGTCTATATCCCAGCAATGTCACTAAAATAACCATAACTTTTTGTTTGCAAACGATATAATTGTTGATAAATCTGATTCCACTACCAATCTTAGTATATTAGAAGCTTTCTACATATACCGCAACTCTTCACGGCTTGTCAACGACATGATATCTACTCCGTTTCTTTCAGCCCGTGGAAACAACTCGCCAAAATCCGTGACAGTCAGAACGCTGGTGATGTCACAATGATTTGAATGTTATGCTCCATTTGTCTTGATAAGGCCAAGCCAAACGCTCAGGGAAAATACAGTAGTTCTTTAAGGAAAATAGAATATCTAATTGTGAATAAACGTTGCCTATTTATTCTAGACGAGTGGTCAGAGGCGCTGACTTCCTGGTCAATTGTCCACAATAGGCCCGGACTCGAGTTTCAGATTAGGTATGATTGGTGCGTTTCTGCTTTGTGTCTGGCTCAGTCCCTACTAGTGGTAGTACAAATGGGAAACGGTCGACTGCTTACAGCCTTAGCTGCTCACGCTAAAAAGACATACAGCATGGAATAAAATACCCATACCCTTACTTTAAAGAATATCGATAAGATCCGACCTTTCTTTCGTCTAAAATTAATTGTTGCAGGGTGCGTAACAGTGGTAGTTCCCATCTGTAACTACTAACTGATGCAACAAACCAACTTTGTGTAAGACAACAACTGATATCCAGTAGTTGTTCTTCGTTTCTCTAATGCCAGAAAATGACGGAACACTGAAAAGCACCTATCATACTCGGGCTTGGAAAGAGTTGAGGGCTTTCCGTATTTTTCGCCGTCAGAGTTTCCAAAATTTTGACTTGGTTGGAGTGAATGCCCCAGAATAGGAGCTGATTGATTGTACTCTTTAATAGTGCACAGGGAAGTTGCACGAATTCGGATCAGGATGCACAGCTATTCAGAACAAATTTGATGATACTATATTCGAGAAACAATCAGGCCGGTTACCACATGCGTATAAGGAAATAGACTTAGGATTTCTAACCAGAAGGATGATTTTTAACCAGAAGAATTTTCTGAACAGCATTAAGAAGTTTTAGATATGATTCCGATAAACCACGGAAAGGATAGAACAAACTTCAGACTTATACACTGGTGCGTAAAAATTAAGGACGAAGAGGAGAAATTAGCATAACAGCGGAACGAGCAATCAGAACGGACCGAAAGCCCACTCAGGAGATAGACTAGGGTCCGGTACGGTAGGGCAAGCGCATATATGCAGCATGACGTATAGGGGAGGGGAGTGTCGGAAGGGTATAAAGCACACGGGCGGTGTACGCTCAGAAATTCGGTGAAAGCTATTGCACGGTGTACATCGGTTTGAACGACGTCGAGTTGCTGCCACCGTGTGATATGGCCAACAGGCAATCCAGTGGACGACATCTGGATGACTTTACCCGAGGTCGCGTCATTTGGGAAGTTGGAAGAATTTCGAAGTATGACTAGTGTGGCCGAGGAGTTCGGGATCGCTCACAGCATCGTTTCACGAGCTTGGAGAGCATTTCAAACGACAGGAACAGCTGTCCGAGAGTTTAGCATGGTCGTCCACGAGCAACAACGGCGGCGGACGACCGGTTTATTGTCCTACAGGCGAGAAGAGACAGATGGCAGACAGCGGGATTAATCGCAAGGCACATGCAACAGACAACTGGACGTCCGTTATCGCGTTTACCGTGGCCAGGAGGCCGCACAAAGGTGGTCTATTTGCACGACGACCAGTACGGTGTGTGCCATTAACGCCTGCTTATCGGAAACGGCGGTTTTTGTGTTGCCAGAAACACAAGAACTGGACACATCAGCAATGGGGTCGAGTTCTCTTTACGGATGAGAGCCGATTTACTCTGACCAGCGATTCTGGACGTACACACATCGGGAGAGAGCAGGGAACACGCAATCACACCTCCAACACCATCGAAAGGTACCGGTTTTGAGGTGGCGGAGTTCTCGTTTGGGGCGGTATCATGCTTGGTAGCCGTACTGAGCTCCACATCTTCCAAGGATGTTCAGTCACTGGTGTCTGCTATTGTACCGAGGTTTTCCTGCCTGACGTGCGTCTGTTTAGAGGTGCTCTGGGTCCCGAGTTCCTCTTCATGGACGACAACGCTACACCTCATCGTACAGTGACTGTCGCAGAGCTGTTAGGCAGTGAAGATATTCAACGCATGGATAGGCCTCCAAGGTCGCTAGACTTAAATCCAATCGAACACGTTTGGGATCTTCTCGGGAGACGCTTGGTAGCACGTCAGCAACCGCCAGCAACGATTCTGCAGCTGCGATTGGCGCTACAAGAGGAATGGACCGCGATGCCTCAACAGCTCCTTGACAACCTCGTCCTCAGCATGGACAGACGTTGTAAATCCTGCAACGCACTCAGGGGTGATCATATCCCCTACTAAAGACTGGAGTTTTCTTGGCAACCGCCTGTCACATGGACGTTTCTGTCTTCTGTCCAGTTGTGCTCGAAGCTACCTTTTCAATAACGTGCCTTTGTATCCTTTGGATTCCTTGTTTGAACGGCTTTGCTCACTTGTCCCATATTCCTACATCTTGGGGATCTTATGGTATGATTTGAGTCGATGTGGAGCACTTCTGCACGACGTTACATTCGAAAAACCGTCTCGTCCTTAATTTTTGCACGCCAGTGTATGATGCGATTCCGGAAATTCTTAGTACGAGACTGGTCCCGTTTGATATACGATGGCCAAAGTTCTGTTGCTCTAAAGGCCAAAATCAATCCATAATTTGGGACCAATTTTTCCACGGAAAGGAAAGAGCCAGCGTCTTAAAACAAGAAAATCACCCATGCCTCATCCGAGACTCGAACCTGTATCTTTCCCGGACGACTAGCCCAAAACCTACGCTTTCATCACACGACAAGCGGAGCGGCGGCACAAATATTTTGATCTCACGTCCATAGCGGACGAGGATTTACGTTTAACATAGGCAAAAAAGAAAGTTTGACGTCCTACAGATCTGTACCTTCACGCTCTAGGTGGGTCGTTTGACAGACCACCATGTTGGCAAAGCTAAAGAGAAAGACCCATTCATTTGTTGCACGAAAGATCGTTCACAAACTACACGGTCGAGTCACATTATTGTGACCACCAGCTAATACCCAGAGTAACCGCCGCGTGCAGCGCGGACAGCAGCTAGACGGGCTGGGAGTGACTCAAAAAGGTGACGGAAGGTGTTCACCAGACAGTTCTTTAACTGGCTCAGATTTGACGGAAGAGGGACTTTGATCTCGAATTCTGGCTACGGGTAATTTTCCCATGCCCATCTATTAAACAAATATCAATTTTACTGAAGCTTAATCACAAATACTCCAACTTTCACAATTCTACAAAGTCCTTTACTGCTAATTTTACCGACAATCTACAACCTATCTATCAACACTTCCTTCAGCTTCCAAATTGCCAAGTTTCTTCGATTGCTGCACGAACCCTTTTCTTCAAAGTATATTCCGTAATTTTGTGGAAAAAGGAAATTAAATTTATTACATCAGCACAAGTGAATGCTTGTTTATTTTCCAACTAGCTGTTGTCACATCACTGTCTACAGGCTTCACTGCCTAACGCCACAACTTCAGCATACAAATCAACAATGCGTGGAGTGATAAAAAAAACAAAAACTAAAAAAACAAAACAAAAAAAAAACCCCAGCTATTCTGAACACCCTTTCAATTTCTGATGCACTCTGTATTCTCCACAGGGACGAAAACAAAAACGGTGACGGAAAAAAAAAGCTATTCATATTCAAGCACACTCACCAAACACAAACTGGTTGCAGTTCACTTTGCTAAAATGTTTGCATTCTTATTTCTCTCTTTATTATTCTTTTTTCTTTAAACAGAAGAATTGAAATTTCTCGGGAGCTAGAAATCCCGTTACTGAAGACCTAGCGCACATACTAAAAAGCTAAAGCATCGTGAATGCCACTCGCAATATTTTATTTACTCACCTTTTTCCCAGCATATTATACTTGTTGCACCTCGTGGGAAAAAGAAAACACAAGGCTTCCAGAATATATTAAAAAATTCCAGTCTGTATGAGTTACATAGTTCTCGGCCCAAAATTATATGCGAACGCTAAGAAGTAGAAATAAATAATAATAATAAAAAAAAAGGCCACAACGCGCTTTTCTTAACTACCACATTCTCAAACACACACGTCCCTCCGCCCTGTCCCATTTTTTTTTTAAGTTTTACAAACCTAAAAAACCACATTCCTTCCCCAATACGTGTTTAAGATAGGAACAAGTGCAAGTACAAAACAGAGTTGGGCAGGAATGCATTACAAAGTAATGGAAGTACAGATTACAATTAACGTGTAATCTCAAGTATGGTTTGCACAATGTAAAGGAATTAATCTGTAATGCATT
The DNA here is from genome assembly GCA_039090855.1 of Macrothele yani. Classification (NCBI taxonomy): domain Eukaryota; kingdom Metazoa; phylum Arthropoda; class Arachnida; order Araneae; family Macrothelidae; genus Macrothele; species Macrothele yani. The sequence goes on along the minus strand of CM077005.1, from coordinate 43,382,071 downwards.
ACAATAAACAGGATATAATTCAATTATTTAATAATACCATTCAAACGCAATGGAATTATTTGGTAATGAAATTACACAATTTCCAAATAATAATTACATACTTATAGTTTATAAAAATGTACGTGTGCCAAAAGCTATGTCTAGAAAAGTCGGCCATGTAACATAGCAGGCAGAGACCGAAGTGTCGTGCTGTAGAATGTTCTAGAAGCGGCAAGAAGGGGTTAGACGTTTGTAGAATGTTCCAGTATGATCGCGCAGTGGGAAGTTTGAGAGCTTTATGTAAATCATGAATATTCCAGAAGGTTCAGGTCCTGTCGTGAAATATATATAAAGGAGTCAGTCGCTCGCTAGTCCACGGTTCGTATCGGACAAGTAATGGACAACAACACTTGAGAAGTACGGCAAAAATGTCAAGAGTTCGCAAATTTCTGTAATATTCGGCAGAGCACCCTGAGTTGCTGAACTGTGAGTATAATGCTAGTATGTGCTTGTGGATACAGTGGGGTAATTATTTTGCACATTGAAACGTATGTAATGGACGAGAATAATATACTGGAGATGAACGAAATGAGTATTTCGGCAACGGATTGTAGCAATCTGTCAACCAGTGACATAAGTTATTGGTTAATTACCTTAACCATTACAATGGGTAACTGCTACATGTCATTACAATTACCATGTAATTCTAATGACCAGTTCCCCATTACCATGTAATGGTAACGCTAAGTTCTTGTTCCCATTACCATTACGTTGTTATGCATTACCATTACGATTTTGTCCAACTCTGGCACAAAACAGGCATTAAATGCACGAGCATTAATTTCGCAGTTTCACCATTAAAACAACAAAGTACACTTTAAAATCACAAAAAATAATGCTTTTTAAGCCTTGCGACTATCAACTTCCAAATTCAAGCAGAAAAATTACCTTATGTCTTACTTGCCGAGTTGAAACAGGAGCTGCATAACGATTACGATGAACTCTGTATATTACAAAGTGAATGGTTTTGTCGTGTGAGTACCACTTCCTGATCTTTTTTTTTTATTGGAGGTTTAACGACCACCGTGAGCAACTCAATAGGCTATAAGCAGTCGCCCGTCCCTAATTTAGGGTCACTGGTTCCAGGGAAGGGAGAGAGCCAGTGCCGTAAGGCAAACACAACATCCATGCCTGACCGGGATTCGAACCCGGACCCCTTTCGGACGAATGATCAGAGGCCATCGCTTAGACCACTGCGCCACCAGGGCGGCCCTGATCTTCCTGCCCACACAAAAATATTGCTTCATATCGTTAGCAGTAGAGTAATTATTTTATTACTACATATCGTTAGCAGTAGATTAATTAATACCTGAGCAACTCAATAATCGTTAGCACATATCGTTAGCAGTAGATTAATTAATACCTGAGCAACTCAATAATCGTTAGCACATATCGTTAGCAGTAGATTAATTAATACCTGAGCAACCCAATAATCGTTAGCACATATCGTTAGCAGTAGATTAATTAATACCTGAGCAACTCAATAATCGTTAGCACATATCGTTAGCACATATCGTTAGCAGTAGATTAATTAATACCTGAGAAACTCTTAACGTGCCCATCCGCCGTTCGGCGGATGGGCACGTTAAGCCGTCGGGCCCCGTGTACTGGCCCCCCGGTAATAAATATGGGCGTTTTAAACTCCCTTTCCACTTCACTTCCGTGTCACTTTCCTATCGGGCACTCTAGCCTAAATCTTCTAGCTCCTTATTTCTACGGGTTGTTTAAGATCTTGGGTCAGACACTCCATTCCTAAAATCCTCGATCTACATATGATCTGATCAGACGTCGTATATCCTCTGCTCGTGAGACATTACCACGCGTGTTGAGCTTATGACTTCCAACCAAGTGTTATTACAGGACGTCATATCAGCAACCAGTCCGTGCGGGCGATTGCAGAACAATTGAAACACCCACGGTCACCTGTTCAAGACGTTATTAGTAAATGGAAACCTGAGGGACATGCGCCTGCCAAGAAATGTTCAGGAAGGCCTAATAAACTGACGGAAAGAGACAGCAGAACTCTGAGACGTGATATCCGTGGGGATAGTCATTCCTCTGCACAAACCATCACCAAAGAATTTCAGGATTCAACAAAGGTAAGTGTATTCACTGACATAGTTCGTAAGGAACTACACAAGTTAAATTTCCATAGCCATGCTGCTGTGCACAAGTCGTCAATAAGTCGTAAGAATGCAAGTAAGCGACTGCTTAAATTTGCCGGGGACGTGGTGTGCTGGGTGTTCCTCTGTGGCGTTTTGTCCCCCATTTCTTTCCCCCTTTCCCGACCCTGACTAGTTTCCCGGGGACGTTTCTATTGTTGTAATGTCCTCTCACCGGGCATTACGCCTCGCCTGTAACCGGGAACATCAAAACTGGGCCTCTGCAGAGTGGTGGCGCCGCGTCGTGTGGTCAGATGAATCCCGTTTCCGAAACTGGCGGAAGGGTGGATAGGTGTGGCGACGACAGCACGACGCCATGGTCTTGTCGTGCCAGGTCTGCTCTGTTCAAAGAGGTGGTAGCTCTGTAATGGCTTGGAGAGCCTTCTCATGGGGACTCATTATGTCCCTTAGTGTGTCTGGAGAGGTCCTGAACCGATGCGCGCATCCTTAGGCAGATGGTCGGTTTCAGCAGGACGATGCGCCGCCCCATCGGGGTGCAACCACCAGACATATATGCAGGAACACTCATCTGTGCTAGGAATGATCCAACAGTCCCCGGATTTAAATGCTGTGGAAGCTTACCGGAATGCCATGGAGAGGAACATCAGTTCCGTGGATCGTGGGTCGACATATCGGGCGGAGTTGTGGACAATGCTGCAAAGGGCATGACTGGGATTACTCCGGTAACCCTCAGGCATCTGGTGGAGTCAATGCCTCGACGTCTACATGTTGTTATTTACACTAGAGGAGATTGGCTGGTTGGTTGGTTGATTTTTTATGACGCCAAGGCCATGCTTGGCCAAAGAGGCGCTAGACACAGGACCATCAGTGATTGCACCGTACAAATACGAAAAGACAAGATGTTCGATCACAAGGTCATCTCGGGCCGTGGGGGCGCTACTTCCCAAATAACTGGAAAACCAGTTATCCCCGTTCGGGAACTAGAGGAGGACCAACGCGTCATTAGGTAGGTATCTCTAATGTTTTGTCCATTGAGTGTATTCGTTAAAACTGATTTCAGCCCATTTTTACAAAGCTGAGTACATTCGTTCTGGCCGGTTAGATGGTAACGACCATAACGCCCAAACGCCCGTAAGTACAAACGGCCATGGCCGCCCGAAACGCCTGTCTAGAGTGAGTCAGATTTCCTACTCTTACTTGTTCTTCAAATTTTCTCGACCTATGAGGGATCCGCAGGAGTCACCCTGAGTCACTATTGTTGTTATTAAACAAAGTGTAACAACAGACAGTTTCGGACGTTATGGTATTTAGAGTTATACAAGATTTTGGGGTCGTGGTCGTTAAAGGGTAAGTATGAATACCTCAGCAACACGTTGTAACATTCTGCGGTATTCTTTTCCCATAACTGTCACTTCTTCTTTTGATTTCCGTAATAGTAGCTATCCCCGTATTACGAGATAATGATAGAAGTGATAACCATGTTTTGATGAATGACGTTGTATTAAAAGCTGAAGAGTGCGCTTAAAAATGGACGGGTGTCACATATTTCTAAATACGAAAAAAAACCAAGAGTACAGATAAAAGCTATTCCCTCCCTTTTAGCTTTATGCCACAGATGGAACTGACACAGCTCCTTAGGAAATCCATTTAAGTGATCGATGCAGTTTCCCGGGCCCACTCATGTAATGTACGACAGTCCAAACAATGTTAACAGCGTTCAACACAACGTTCGTTTGGATGCCCTAAGTGGAAGACACTGGCCTCCGAGATATGCAGAACACGGAAATGTCATTAGAGTTGTTACATCTGTATTCGTGCTTTAATCCTATGAAGTGCTTCGATTATTCTCCGTTGTAGAGTTGGTTCCTCTCAAAGAATGCAAACAACGAAAATATCATTTGCTTTGACGTAAATAAACGGTAGCTCTTCTCATTCTTCGCAGTAGGGAGGACCGGTGATTAATGTAAATAAATTTTCTTCCATACTTTATAAACAAAAATCCCCGAAACTAACTAGGGTCAATATTAATCCATAATATTAATGGTAATGCAGTTCAGTTCAGTAAGTTGCGATTGATATAATCACTGGTCTGTCGCTTTAAAGCAGCGGTTCTCAAAGTGTGGTCCGCGGACCCCTAGGGGTTCTGGAGACCCTTTGAGGGAATCTCGGAGACTTCCCTGGGATTACACGACGATCGTCCGCTACGTGTATGATGTCAGACAGTAGCTGCAGCGCTGCGGTTGCGCTTGCATTGCTGTTAATATCGGCAGGCTATGAGGGACTCTTAAATGTGCTCTCAACGTTCATTTGAGTACAATAATTAGGGGAGTTCAGATGTCGGTGGATGTCAATTAAATACACATAGCGAATAAGTGCGGTACAACTCCACTAAATACAAGGCTTTACACGACACATGTTCGTAATTCATATCGCTAATATCTCATCGACTTTTGCAACAAGAGCGACATTGTTGTTTTCTTTAGTCTAATTGGGACCAGAGATGGAAACGGGTCACGGGTCAACGGGTCGACAATTTCTTGCAGGTCTAACGGATCGGATCAAGGTGTGAAACACCCAGTTTTATTCCCGTTTTAATTTTGAAAAGAGAAAAATATATTCCAAGGAAAAATGCGCGTTGTAGAATTCTGGAGTCGATAGTGCTGCCCACGGAGTGAATAATGATTTGCCATGCAGAAATATTGTCGTCTCTTTCTTAAAGTAACGAAGATTTCCACCGACCGACGTCAGACACACCGACACCAAATCGTAAAAAGTTACTTCCTTTGCGTTCTTTTACAGTGCGATTGTCCAGGGCAAGGTACAAGCAAATGCCATTTGCCTGCTTCTCAGCTGATTCACTCTCTCCGTGCGAAGTTCAATGTATGACTAAGAGTTACTTTTCACATCGCATCTTTTTACATTGAGCATTCAGAGGTTTTCGATTGATGTGCTAACATCACGTTCCCATGACATGTCATGTCGAAATTAACTCCTTATTTGTTAATATGCGTGGATTTAAGATTAAGGAGGTTGAGAAAGGTGCGTCGAGGCCAACAAATGCGTGCTTGTTGAAAACCACAAGGGGAAGAAGTGAATGCTGGAACCTGTTTTCTTTTTTTTTTTTTTATTGGAGGTTTAACGACCACCGTGAGCAACTCAATGGGCTATAAGCAGTCGTCCGCCCCTAATTTAGGGTCACTGGTTCCAGGGTAGGGAGAGATCCAGTGCCGTAAGACAAACACAACATCCATGCCTCACCGGAATTCGAACTCGGACTCGTTACGGATGAATGATCAGAGGCCATCGCTTAGACTACTGCGCCACCGTTTTTTTATTTATGCCACGATTCTTAAATGTTTCATATTTGCTAACTTATGTTCTGTGTTTCCTTATAAACTGGAAAAGGTCACCAGAAGCTATCATACGACAGTTGAGTGTGTGTGTGTGGGTGGTGGTGGGGGCGGGGGGGTTGCTGGAAATTGTTTCGTCTCATTAAGGAACCGGTGGATAATTCTGTGTTGTTTAGTCTTGCTTGTTGTTCAAAATGTGGAAAGTGTATAATTACAAAAGAAGATGTCGACGGTGTAATAAAAAAGTATGGAACCAAAGATCTAACGGACCATATGAAAGTATGCGCACCTCCATCAAAGCGTGGAAACAGTTAACAATATAAATACATTTGTGAAATCGTAAATCATGATTCCCATTTATAATATATTCCATGGACGCGGTCATAGTCAGCCATTACTCGCAAAATAGTGGCACGAAAAATGGCACTAAAATTTAGCAAGTCACCAAAATTTTATTATTAAAAAAGGATTTCATTTATTAAATATCAAGCAGTTATTGGGATGACTATGTATTATTACGTTTATATGTATATATACATAAATTGAGTTTCGAATTATAGTTCAAAGCATATTTGGCCCAGTTAGTTACGGGTCCGGAAAAGGTCGGGTTCGGGTCTGAAATATTTGACGCGTTTGCAACTCTGATTGTGTGGCCACGTAACTTACTCCAAACAGATATTGTTCGCTGAGGGGGCCTATACGAATTTAAATTTCCAATTCGTATGCACTCACGGTAGAAAAACAGCATACAAGAATTAAATTTCTAATTCGTATGCACTCACGGTAGGAAACTGCATACAATAATTAAATTTCCAATTCCTATGCACTCACTGTAGAACAACTGCATATAAGAATTAAATTTCCAGTTCTTATTCACTCACGGTAGAAAAACTACGTATAAGAACTAAATTTCCAATTCTTATGCACTTACGGTAGAAAAACTGCATATAAGAATTAAATTTCCAATTCTTACGCACTCACTGTAGAAAAACAGCATATAATAATTAAATTTCCAATTCTTATGCACTCACGGTAGAACAACTGCATATAAGAATTAAATTTCCAATTCCTATGCACTCACGGTAGAAAAACAGCATAGAAGAATTACATTTCCAATTCTTATGCACTCACGGTAGAAAAACAGCATAGAAGAATTAAATTTCTAATTCTTATGCACTCACTATAGAAAAACTGCATATAAGAATTACATTTCCAATTCTTACGTACTCACGGTAGAAAAACAGCATATAATAATTAAATTTCCCATTCCTATGCACTCACTGTAGAACAACTGCATATAAGAATTAAATTTCCAGTTCTTATGCACTCACGGTAGAAAAACTGCATATAAGAATTAAATTTCTAATTCCTATGCACTCACGATAGAAAAACAGCATAGAAGAATTACATTTCCAATTCTTATGTACTCACGGTAGAAAAACTGCGTATAAGAATTAAATTTCCAATTCTTACGCACTCACGGTAGAAAAACAGCATATAATAATTAAATTTCCAATTCTTGTGCACTCACGGTAGCAAAAATTGCATATAAGAATTAAATTTCCAATTCTTATGCACTCACGGTAGAAAAACAGCATATAATAATTAAATTTCCAATTCCTATGCACTCACTGTAGAACAACTGCATATAAGAATTAAATTTCCAGTTCTTATGCACTCACGGTAGAAAAACTACGAATAAGAACTAAATTTCCAATTCTTATGCACTTACGGTAGAAAAACTGCATATAAGAATTAATTTTCCAGTTCTTATGCACTCACGGTAGAAAAACTGCATATAAGAATTAAATTTCCAATTCCTATGTACTCACTGTAGAACAAGTGCTTATAAGAATTAAATTTCCAGTTCTTATGCACTCACGGTAGAAAAACTGCATATAAGAATTAAATTTCCAATTCCTGAGCACTCACTGTAGAACAACTACATACAAGAATTTGATTTCCAATTCCTATGTACTTACGGTGGAAAAAGTGTCACAACAGGATTCTACGCTTAATTTTAGAACTTTCTCCTATTGTAAGTACACTCAGTAGACAACACATTAGAGATGGATATGGGTGATGGGCGACTGACATGCTAATTCCCCGCGCATACTGGAACAGACTCGAACCGAATCTCAATCGACGAACATGGGTAAACGTGGTGATCTGAGCGACTTTGATCGTGGACGCATTGTCGGCGCAACACAGATGGGTCGTTCTATCGCCCAACTGATAAGAACGCTGGGGTTTTCGTGTGCAACCGTATCAAGGGTCTACCACGAGTATACCATCGACGAACGCCCCAGCGCCCAGAGAGTAAGCAGTGGCTAGCTACACGCCATTCATGATCGGGATTAACGAAGGGTATCTAGGCTCGTACGGACCGATAGCTTGGCAAAGGCGGCGCAAATCAAATCGACGTTAAATGTCGGAGGTCGAGGCAGCGTCAGCGAGCGAACCGTAAGAGGCACGCTGCATACCCTGGGCAACAGGAGCCGACGCCCTACCCGTGTGTCACTGTTGACTGCTTGTCATCGTACATTACGCCTCGCCTGGTGCTGGGAACATCAAAACTGGATTTTCAGAGTGGCGTCACATCGTGTAGTCAGATGAATTCCGTTTTCAGCCGAGCTGACGGGAGGGTGTGGGTGTGGCGTCGACAGTATGAGGCCATGGCCTCGTCGTGCCAGGTAGACTCTTTAAGGCGGTGGTGGTTCTGTGCTGTTTTGGGGAGCCTTCTCGTGGGGCACATTAGATCTCCTAGTGTCATTACTGATGTCCTTAACCGCTGGCGCTAGCAACATGTGCGAAACGCTTTCATGGGCTTCGCGCATCCTGTGGACTATGGTCTGTTTCAACAGTACAATGCTATGCCACACTGGGCCGCAACCAACCTGACATGGCTAAGGAAACACTCATCTGAGTTTGGAACCATCCAGTGGCCCTCAAGTAACGCGGATTCAAACCCTGTGGAAGCTCTCTGGGATGCGGCAGAGCGGAAGGTTAGTTCCATGGATCGTTGACCGACTTCTTGCGCGGAGTTGCAGACAATGCTGCAACAGGCATGGCTGGAATTATTTCCGAAAACTCTCCGGCATCTGGTGGAATCGATTCCTCGACGTGTATAGACTTATATTCGCGCTAGAGAAGGACCAACACGCTATTAGGTCGGGATTTTTTTATATTTTGTCGAATGAGTTATGACGAACCAAATTTCTCCATCATTTTTACGCCAGGTGAGGGATTCAAAACCCCAACTCTCTGCTCCTCAGCTCCGAGTGCTATCCACTATACTACAATGGCATATGCTCTCACTGCTATCTGCCTTTATCTCGGGTGCGTTTTGCGGAGCAGGTACGTCACAGAGTGTATAGTGCTATGGATAACCGCTGAAGAAATAAATCCCTGTTATACAATGTATTTAAGAAACAACCGGCGGCGCAAATCACATCCACGTTGAAATGAAAAAACAGTTATTTTAATGAAATAAAGACAAAATTTCATAAACGTTTGATGATTTAAAAAAAGAATGCCACATAACGTAACGCTACAGCGGAAATACTTCGTATTTCGAGCCACATTCTCTTACTCCTTAATCAGTTAAAGCCGTTACGTAAAACTTACTCATTTTTATTCTTGTTATTGTTTTTTCTTGCGTTTTCTTTTCTTCCACTCCCCCAATGTCGGAGCATGCAAATAACAGCTATATCACATGCAGGAGGTTACGTTAGCGTAATACGTTCTCCGCGGACACGCGTCTCAATGGCCAGGGTATTATTTTGGCTTTACCCTCGTGGAATGGTATTTACAGAATTCAAAAAATGTCTGTCCTCAGCGGTAGGTGGTAGTGTTGCATAGGCGTCCCTAGTTCCAAAGATTCGTATCCGCCAGTCCGAAATGCTGACCCGAGTGACGAGCCACGGCAAAATATTTTGACCATCTTCTATGGATGTGGACTCTGGTAAACGCCATGACTTGACCTGAGTGTCTTTAGGATGTCGTAATGCTGTGAGAAGTAGGCGTCCATAATATCTCGCTATTTACTAGGTCCAGGGAAAGTATGTGGAATTTATAGTCGGACACGTTGTGACGTGCCTACACCGCAGAACGCATATGAGATAAAGGTAGATAACAGTGAGAGCACATATCCGTGTAGCTCAGTTGGATGACCGACTTACTGCAAAGTGAGAGGACCCGGATTCGATTTCCGGCGGGCACAAACTTGTACGTTGTAACGTCGAAAGTACGGAAAACATTACCTGCTAGTAACACCAGTTGGTGCTATCTAATGGCCCAGGGTCCAACCAGTAGCCGGCAGGGTAACGAACGGGCCAGCTCATTTGACTAATTAGACCCCAGGAGAAAAACTCCTGAAGAGCTGAGACCACGTGGAAAATTAAAGTTACTTAGCATATATACAACTAACTTAACAGGAAATACACCGAGATAGCAGAAAAAGTAACATCTAGACACTCAGTAATGATATTATAGTTACGGAGCTAGATACAAGGGGTGGACAATGGAACTGAAACATTTGCGCAAATAGCACTCCACGTGTCACGCCGCTGTACGCGCTACATGGTGGCCAGCCTGCATCTATTTCGCAGTCGATCAACGAGAGCGGAGTGTGAAAGTTGCGTTAGCAGAGCAGTAGCAAAGCTGGTCGTCAAAAAGTGCGATCCACATAACATAATGGGAGACCTATCCAAGTTTCAAAGAGGACAGATTGTTGGTGTGCGTCTCGCTGGTGCATCTGTGTCCAAGACAGCAAGTCTTTGTGGTGTATCGCGAGCCAGGGTATTCAGGGTCATGTCGGCACACCAGCAAGAGGGGAAAACGACATCCAATAGGAGTATCTGTCGAGGTAAGAGGAAGCTGTCTGACAGGTACGTCCGGGTGCGTTTAACACGGATGGTAGCCAAAAAACATAAAACCACAGCTCCCCAACTCACCGCAGAGTTGAACACGCAGCGCGACTCACCTGTTTCCATGAAAACTATTCTTCGGGCGCTTCACCAGGTCAACATTCACGGTCGTGTTGCTATGGCCAAACCCTGGATCACCAGTGTGAATGCCAAACGTTGGTTGCAATGGTGCCAGCAGCGTAAATCGTGGACTTTGGACAACGTGAAATGTGTATTGTTCTCCGATGAATCGTTCTTCACTGTCTTTCACGCAACCGGGAGAGTTTACGTGTGGAGACATCCCTCACAGACTTACCACCCGGACTGTTTATTGCCCACAGTACATCAAGGAGGTGGATCGGTGATGGTTTAGGCCGCAATATCGTGACACTCTGTCGGCCCACTTATTGTTCTTGAGGGTCACATCACTGCTAAGGACTATTCGGACAATTCTGGAGGACCAGGTGCACCCAATGGTTCAAACATTGTACCCTGACGGTGGTGCCGTGTATCAGGATGATAACGCACCGAAACACAGAGCCAAACTAATGGAAGAGTGGTTTTGACTAATGGAAGAGTGGTGGTGACTGTGCAGGCCATGGTAGGTGTGGGGTTGAACACCTACCATGGCCTGCACAGTCACCCGACTTGAACATTATTGAGCCACTCTAGGGTGTTCTGGAGGAGCGAGTCAGGAAACATTTTCCTCCACCAGCATCACGTCGTGAACTAGCCACTTTTCTGCAAGAGGAATGGCTTCAAATCCCTCTGGCCCCTGTACAGGACTTGTATTGGTCCTTCCCATGACGAATTGGAGCTGTATTGGCCTCCAAAGAAGGCTCTACAACGTACTAATAAATTGTTGCGTCGTAAACCCATGTATTTCAGTTTTGTTATCCACTCCCTGTAAATGTTCATGTTCAATAAAATGTAGTACAGCGATAGATAGGCAGCAGATTTTGTGCCATAGAGCATGCTCACATCTCGGTAAATTTTGAGTGTGCACTTATAGACGACTCTGAAAATCCGGTACAGAAATGTCCCGTCACCACAGATGTACTGAACACAAAGCACCATTAGCGGGTTTCGAAGGAACCACTCATCAAGATTGGAGTCTTCATCGGACGTAATGTAGGATGATTTTTTTCTCCCCACATCCAGTTTCAAAGCTGTGGTATTTATATATACATACATATGCACGGTCACTATTTTTCCTCACAGAAAAGTTTCAGAATTTATCTTAATGTTAAGCTCAGGGACGTAACAGACCTAATTTGCATGGACCAGAAACATGGCTAAATTTTGATACTTTAAAGTAAACTTAACTTTAATTTGGCCTCCTTTAAAAGGGCGTAACCTATTTTGCCTATTTTCATAATAAACTATATACAGTGTAACTTGCATAATTCGAAGCTGAAGAGACCACAAAAATAATTCGAATTAGGCAAGTTTGAATATGGGCACATTGAAGTACTGTAAAAAACAACATATTTATTCATAGCATACAAAAAAAGTACAGTACGGTAAATTTACATATATTTTGTAAAACAACGTGGAAATTTGGCCTGTTTCTTAGACTTTATGTCATGGGTAAGTGTAAATTCCTCAAGTTTATCGAGCGAATGAAATAGAGAGTCACTTACATTCTGCTGTCCCTCAGCAAACTTCCTTAACTGTTGGAGGTGAACCAAGGCCTCTACTGAATTTGGAAGGCGCTTTTAAGGAAATTCTGGCCGTTCAAGTCTTTCATTTGAAGATACACAGCAGGTGTTCTTATGCATTATATCAGCCAAGATCTCATCATCTGTGAGCTCACCACAAACAGCTAAATTGCCATCAACTCTCACAAAAGCCTCATATGGTACATCACGGCCTACGTCTTCCCAGTACTCCACAGTGTGTATGATCTCCTCGCCATCATTACCTTGATGTAGTTGAGACTCATCATCGGGGTGCTGGAAGCCTGCTTTTCCGAAGCAGTTGGCTATAGTTTCAGGTTTAACTCGAAACTTCATTCAGAACAGTACATACCTATTTTAAAAGGTAATTGTTGAAAATAGGAGATTACGAAACTGGGGTTTTCTTCGAATTAAAGGGTTTTTTAAGATTATTTTATATAGAAAATTCAAGGGACCAAATGAAAAATTCGAATTAACCAAACATTCGAATTAGACAAGTTACACTGTACTGTTATTTATTAAATCCTTTGTAGACTACATTCGTAGGCTGTGTATACTTTTCCATATCACAATATACGTCATACGGCTTTTTTTTTGCGGATAGCGTGTAAAGAACCCATGTGAAATCACAACGCGAAGTCCTTTCAGCTTCCGTCCCTTAATTTATGGAGGAGCCAGCCTCATTATTTATCCATGTAGACGATTTTGAATAATTCCTCGACCACTGCAACGTACTGGGATCGTGGTAATAGTAATATAAAAGGTCTCTTTTATACAGAGTTCCAAATTATTGTGAAGTGACAATGCTACTGGAACTTTAAATTCACACATAAAAAAGAAAGAACGGAAAAAAGAGAAATACAGTTCAGCTTGTGAGTTTACACTTAGTTTTCTTTTACCCAGGCTAAGTTCGAAAACTGTTTAAAAACTCGGCCTGCAGAAGACGATAAAACGTGAGCTATTTAATGAAGGAATTTTTACAGGGCAATTCCTTTTACAGTCCATCAGCAGAGAGAAACTTTTATTAGCAAATAACGAATTGGTTTCTGGTGAAAAGCCAGAAAAAGATTTCTGTCCGTGAGTTACCAAGTCATAAAACCGTTCAACAAGAAGAGAGACGACATAATATATGTCGAGTTCCAAGTCGGTCAACAAAATCTATAATCGTATCGCAGATTTCTCAGATCCCACTGGGAAAGGAAAACGATAATGATCATAACTATGCAAAATTCAATTTTGCAGCCAAACGTAGTTTATACCTTCATGAGTCTTGATTTAAGTTCGCATTTTTTTATAGATAAGTCACAAATGGACGAGCTTATTACTTTGTCTGTTTGTCGGCGCTGGCATGGTATTTCTGATTCTGCAAATAAAATTCAAAAATTCTTGTTAGGGAGAATGCATTTATATTTGAATTCGGCCCGATATTTCTGTTTTTACCGGACACAACGGAAAAAGTAATTTTGATGCTGATCCATCCATTTCACGAAATGTTTATTTCAATAATGCTGCTTCGGAAAACCTTCTTTGTATCGGAATAAGTGCACTGCCATTCCACCCGATATTTCTATGAAAACCGGATAAGCTGATATGATTTGCGAAAATCGTGCCCAAAGATTTTTAAAGAACTGAATTTTCCTGGGCGACAGTTTTTCTGTAAGGAACCGTAGGTGTATATTTATATTTTTCGTAATATTTCTATAATCCTTCTTCAAAAAACTTCATTCATAACGGAATGAGTGTAATCCCTCATATTCTTCAAGAACAAGAATATGAGGTGTGTTTCACCTCATATTCTTGTTCTTGAAGAGCACTAAGTGAAAATAACAACATGTTGTTATGCCCCGGGGCGCCTGCCTATCCAGAAAAAATATCAGTTTAAGAAATCAAACGGTAGCATGTTGGCACTGGCCAACGACCAGGTGGTAACCATTAGAATTTAGAAATAATACTCGTGGATTGTTTACCACCAAAAACCTTGATAATTAAGTAAAATAATTTATCCAATAAATTTAGCCAATCAATATCAAAGATCTCATATTTCTTAACGCACATGCACATTCGTATGAAACAAGGAATAAACTACACTTAAAACCTATTTTTCCGAAAACGGAATCAATTAAACTTACTCTAAATTACAGAGGCCCTCAATACTGGAATACTTTGCTTAGCAACATGACTAACTTAAAAAATTTTTAATTTATTTAAAAAAATCAAACTCTATCTTCTTCAATAATTAAGAAAAAGGAAAAGATTGATAAAACCGTCTTCTGATTGTCTGACTTGATGTGTCTATGTGTTGTTTCATTTGTTTCTTCTACGAGGAGTATAGGGCTATGTCAGACCATTTTAGCTTTTTCCCTTGTCTTCCCTGTTGTTACAGTCTATGTTCATCATTATGTACTGTAAATTATTTTTCCCATTCGTATTTTTTTTCTTTCTTTTCTTCTAAGAACATGTAACAAAAAAAAAATCCTCTAGAATTCAAAAATGACTCTTTCAACAAGAGACAACAAACATTTAATTAATTAACATAAAATTAATAATAAAAGTGATGAAGGCGTTAATTAAAAAACAGAGGAAGAAGAAGGGGCTTCAAATAATATCGCCTTTTTTACGCTTTCCAACCGTAGGTTGAAGAAGCGTATATGGTCCAGCTTTGTCCGTCCGCACGATAACTCACGTGAAAATGGTTCGATTTCGACGAAATTTTAGTATATGGTAGGGAACCACCTGGGGACGAACCCTATTGAAAATGGGCGAAAGGGTCAAAGGTCAGGACATAGGAGCGGGATCCATTCCATTGCTCTTATGCCTCATAACATGCGTAAATATGGTTCGATTTCGATGAAATTTTAAGTATGTGGTAGGGAACCACCTGTGCATGAGCTGTATTGAAAATGGGCGGAATGGGGTCAAAGATCAGGACATAAAAGCGGGATCCATTCCATTGCCTTTATGCGTCATAACATGCGTAAATATGGTTCGATTTCGATGAAAATTTAGTATGTGGTAAGGAACCAAATGGGGACGAACCCTATTGAAGATGGGCGAAATGGGGTCAAAGGTCAGGACACTGGAGGATCCATTCCATTGCTCTTGTGCATCATAACTTACCTAAAATGCTTGGATTGCGACAAAACTTTATCATGTTGTTCCGGAGGTATAGTGAACCGGTTCTGTTGAATATAAACGAAATGGGGTCAAAGGTCATTGCACAAAAGCCAGATTTATTCCAAAGCCATTATTCTCATAACTTGTGTAAAACTGCTTCTATTGCAACAAAACTTTATCATGTTGTTCCGGAGGTATAGTGAACTGGTTCTGTTGAATATCATCGAAATGGGGTCAAAGGTCAGGACACAGGAGCGAGATTTATTCCACAGCCATTATCCACATAACTTGAGTAATAATTTCTGGTATGTTGGAAAGCGTATCATAATCAATGCATTGCATGATTTTACTAACTTGTTCTAGTTAGCTCTTTGACTGAATGCAATGTTATTATATTATACATAATTCAAGACTACACACTTGTGATGTTGATTTAGAATACATTATCAACGTTTATTCACAATTCAATGTTTTATTAACATCGACTATAGTTTCGCAGAGCGTTTGGCTTGGTATCATCAGGACGAATGGAGCGTAAATATTCAAATCATTGTGACATCATTATAGTTCTATTTCACGACTTGTCAACGATATGACGTCTACGCCACTTCTTTCAAGCGCGTGGAAAAACACTGATCAAAATCCGTGACCATCAGAACCTCATTAACAAGATGAATTTTTACGGATCAAAAGACTACGTCCAAAACATAAATTCATGGGGAATTTATCAGATACCTTGTGAATGTGGTCTTTTATATATAGGACAGGCCCGCAGGGCTTTAAGTTTCCGTGTAAAGGAACACAAGACCTACTACGTACGGAACTATGAACTGAAAAAGTCCTCTATAGCCCACGAAAATAACCATAAATTCTTGTTTGGAAACGCTACGCTTATTGATAAACCTGAATCGACTATCAAGCTTAATATATTAGAAGCTTTCCACATATCCCGGAATTATTCACGACTTGTCAACGACATGATGTCTACGTCATTTCTTTCAAGAACGTGGAAACAACTCATCAAAATCCGTGACCGTCACAACTCTGATGATGTCACAATGATTTGAATGTTTACGCTCTATTCGTCCTGATGATGCCGAGCCAAACGTTCTGCGAAACTCTAGTCGATGTTAATAAAAGGTTTAATTGTAAATAAACGCTGATAATTTATTCTAAATGTTAGTATAGTTCAACGATATTCCGCGGGTATATATACAAAGGTTGTCCCAAAACAACTGAGAATATTTTTATAAAACAAATATGAGTACCTTAATTATCAAGAGTGGTCATCTTTTTCGAAATATTGTCTATTGTATCGAATACAGGTGTCCCAACTTTCCCCCACCTTTCGAATGCCATCTAGAATTCTTCTAAAATGATGTTGAAGCGCCCCTGCGCAGCGGTAAGAAGTTGTTGATCAATCACAAATTGTTTTCTCCGTAATGTCTTTTTAGCACGTCATTTGTAAAAAAAGATCGTGCTTATGTTACCAGTTTGTCCGTCCGTCCGTCCGTCCGTCCGTCTGTACCCACGATATCTCTGCAACTATTAGTCCGATTTGAAAAATTCTTTTTGCATTGGGAAGCTTGAAATATGCGAACCATGATCCTTCATTTCGTTTTATCTACGATGTAAAATTTCGCCACTAGAGGGCGTAAATGCAGATGATGTCGAATTCAAAAATACGTTTATTCCACAATTTGCTTCTAAACATCCGATTGAAAAAAATCTTTTATCTTTTGATTCTATTTATGTCGAAGAGTATTTTAGATACGTTACTTTTTCAAATTACGCATACATTTTTGGATAGCGTAAAGGTAAATTTAATTTTCCCCGATAACTTTTCTTCTAAAACTCCGATTTGAAAACTTTTTTCTTCAGCGGATACACCTCCTGATGGAAAATCTTTTGCATATACTTTCGAATTTTTGGCAAAGAATATTTTGGCCACCAGGCGGCGTAATTGGTAATTTTTACTTCTGATGTATTTGCCATAAAATCTGAGCTTTTAAAATATCGATTGAAAATTTTTTTTTTCGTGGACTGATGCCACTCACGTCGATAAACCTTTTCAGAATATTTTCTTATTAAAATATTCCACAGTTTCTCCGCCAGGGGCAGTACATGTATATCTTTTTTTTTTTGTGAATATCTCTACTTCTAGCAGTACGATTTGAAAAATTCCTTCTTTGTTGGATAGTGTTTTCCTTGCGACATGTTTTTCATATAATTCTAAAATTTTCAAGTAATGCATAGAATTTTCGCTGGGGGACGGAGAGGTAAATTGCGTTTCTTTTTTTTTTTTTTTTTGATTGGAGGTTTAACGACCACCGTGAGCAACTCAATGGGCTATAAGCAGTCGCCCGTCCCTAATTTAGGGTCACTGGTTCCAGGGAAGGGAGAGAGCCAGTGCCGTAAGACAAACACAACATCCATGCCAGACCGGGATTCGAACCCGAACCCCTTACGGACGAATGATCAGAGGCCAGCGCCTTAGACCACTGCGCCACCGGGGCGGCTAAATTGCGTTTCCCCCTATATCTCTGCTTCTATTGGGTTGTCGGAAAAGTCATGACGTATATCGGCACCCGATGGCAGTTGGGCGGTTTTGGAAGTACTAGAGGCATGCGCAGCTCTGTTATTGCTATGGCATTCAACAGGTGCCAGTTCTAGATGCAGTTTAAAAGGAATAGTGAGCGATTTGTTGATTCGCGGAGATTTGACATCAAGTTGAAGGTGCATTTTCCCCATATTTTACTATTTTACTTCCGTAAAGGGAAGAACGCGCGTAAAGCTTGTGAAAAGTTGCGTAAAGTGTACGGTGATAATGCTCTGCAAGAACGTCAGTGCCAGGGGAGGTTTGCAAAATTCCGTGCTGGTGATTTTGACCTCAACGATGCTCCTCGATCCGGGAGGCCAACCGAGGTTGATGACGACCATATCAAGGCATTGATCGAGTCAAACCCATGTTACACAACACGAGGGATTGCAAACACATTGCACATCCATTCATTAAAGCGTTCACGACCACCTGGAAAAGTTGGGATACGTAAGCAAGATCGATGTGTGGGTTACTCATGAACTCAAAGAAGCTCAATTGACGGCACGTATAAACATCTGCGATATGCTCATTAAACGTGAGGAAACGATCCTATTTTGAAGCGATTGATAACTGGTGACGAAAAGTGGATTGTGTACAACAATGTGCTGCACAAACGGTCTTGGTCCCGACGTGCTGCTTTACCTCAAACGACATCCAAAGCAGACATTCATCAGCGGAAGGTTCTGGTCTCAGTGTGGAGGGATTTTAAAGGTGTCGTGTTTTTCGAGCTCCAACCACGGAACCAAACAATCATTTCGAATGTGTACTGTCAGCAATTGGACAGTTTGAACGAATCCATCATCCAGAAACTTCCAGAGCTCGTTCATCGTAAAGGTGTTGTGTTCCATAACGACAACGCGAGACCACACACAAGTTTGATCACCCGCCAAAAATTATTGGAGCTTGGGTGGGATGTGTTGCCACACCCAGCATATTCGCCTGACCTTGCGCCGTCTGACTTCCACTTGTTTCGCTCTCTTCAACAATCCTTTCGTGGTATAACGTGCAATTCAGATGAGGCTGTAAATCAGCACCTTATAAAGTTTTTCGCCACGAAAAAACGGGCATTATATCATTGATTGATCTTTGTTCTTTCTATCAATAAATGACCTTTGCAAAACATGGCTAAAATACTTCATGACTTTTCCGACAACCCAATAAATCTCCGATTTGAAAAATTCTTTCTGCACCGGATACAGCTTCTGATGGGAAATCGTTTGCACATATGTAATTTCTAATTTTTGTAAAAAAAAATGGTTTGGCCGCCAGGCGGAGTAAACCTTAATTTCCGCTTCTGATGTATTTGCAGCAAAATATGAGCTACTAAATTCCCGATTGAAAAAAACGTCGTTTGTAGACCGATACTACTCATGTCGACAAACCTTTTAGAAATATTTTTTTAAAATAATGCATGGTTTCTACGCTAGGGGACGTAGACGTATATCTTATTTGTCAATATCTCTAATTCTAAGAGTCCGATTTGAAAAATTCCTTCTTTGTTGGATAGTGTTTTCCAGTGTGAAATGTTTTTCATATAGTTTCAAAATTTTCAAGTAATTCGTAGACTTTCCGCTAGGGGGCGAAAAGGTATATTGCTATTTCCCCTATATCTCTGCTTCTAAATCTCCGATTTGAAAAATTCTTTCTTCAGCAGATACAGCTCCTGGCGGGAAATCCTTTGCACGTAATTTCTAATTTTTGTAAAAAATGATTTGGCCACCAGGTGGCGAATGGCTTTATTTCCGCTTCTGATGTATTTGCAGTAAAATATGAGCTTCTAAAATCTTGATTGGAAAAAAGTCGTTTGTTGACCGATACTACTCATGTCGACAAACCATTTAGGAACATTTTCTTCTTGAAATAATGCATGGTTTCTACGCCAGGGGGCGTAGATATATATATCTTATTTTTGTCGATATCTCTACTTGTAGGAGTCCGATTTGAAACATTCTTTCTTTGTTGGATAGTGTTTCCGATGCGAAATCGTTTTCCTATAAATTCAAAATTTTCAAGTAAATCATAGACTTTCCGCTAGGGGGCACAAAGGTAAATTTGTGTTTTCTGCTTTATTTCTGCTTCTAAAACTGCGATTTGAAAAATTCTTCCTGTATCGAGCCAAACGCTTTGCGAAACTATAGTCGATGTTAATAAAAGGCTTAATTGTGAATAAACGTTGATAATTTATTCTAAATGTTATTATAGTTCAACGATATTCCGCGGGTATATACAAAGGTTGTCCCAAAACAACTGAGAATGTTTTTATAAAACAAATATGAGTACCTTAATTGTCAAGGAAGCGGTCATCTTTTTCGAAATATTTTCTATTTTTTTTTTTTTTTTATTGGAGGTTTAACGACCACCGTGAGCAACTCAGTGGGCTATAAGCAGTCGCCCGTCCCTAATTTAGGGTCACTGGTTCCAGGGAAGGAGAGAGCCAGTGCCGTAAGACAAACACAACACCCATGCCTCACCGGGATTCGAACTCGGACCCCGTTCGGACGAATGATCAGAGGCCATCTCTTAGACCACTGCGGCACCGGGGCGGCTATTTTTTCTTTCTTTTTTTTTATTTTTTTGCGTCGAATGCAGGTGCCACAACGTTCTTCCCACCTTTTGAATGTCTTCTGAAATTCTTCTGAAATGGTGTTGAAGCATCCCTGTGCAGCGGCAATAACTTGTTGAGTCTCAAACTGTCGTCCCCGTAACGTCTTTTTTAAAATGGTGAACAACCAGGAGTCACATGGTGACAAGTCTGGACTATATGGAGGTTGCGGCATCAACTTAATATTCATTTTCTCCAAATAAGAAACGACAGAACTGGCCGTGTGTGGTCTTGCATTGGGCTGCACATGAAAAAAACATGGAACCCAAGATGAACAAATTCGTTTCGTGCACAAATGATCGGTTAAAATTCTGTGAACTGATGATTTTAAAATGCGAACCATATCTTCGATATCTCTAATTGATAAGTGTCTGTCTTCTCGCATAATAACAGCTACTGTATTTATGTTTACCTCTGTAACACTCGTTGAAGGACTTACTCGATGCGTGACTAAAGCCGCCGATTCACGACCATCCATAAAATCTTTATGCCATCTGTAAATTGTTGATTTTCCTAGTCATCTATCTTTATCAGCCCCTTGCATAAGACGGAAAGTCTCTCCGACAGATTTCTTAAGTCGACAGCAAAATATTAATAGTACATCTTTGTTCTTCTTCCACATTCATTTTTTCGAAAAATCACAGCGCGAAAACACTTGTTAGGGCTTCACGAAACAGCGCTTATTAAAATGCGCACTACCGACGACGCATGCGTGATAAACAGGTGTGACCAGTTGCAATGGTTACTACAACGACTACCGTTTTTATCAGACTCGTGCCGAGGACGGAAGCAGCATTGCACATTTTTAATAAAAACCTTTTCAGTTGTTTTGGGACAAGATATGTATTATCCAACTTTAAATAGTTCCCAGCCGATGGAGTTCAATATTTGCTGACCGGAAGCAATTTATTCAAAAACCGAAATACAGTGAAATAGAGTACTTAAAGGGAGTTTTATGCGTCCTGAAGATGTTAATTCATAACGGAAGCACAAACTTGTGCACTCGTTGGTTGATTATTCACTTTTACCACGCACTGTGGACGATGGAGAGGGAAGTCGAACGCTTCCTCACTTTAGACACACTCGCACCCACAAATGATTATAAGACGCACTTCAGGCAGGAATCTAAACAGCGGCATCGCGTACGAGTCCACGCGCACGGATGCTGAGATCAACCGATACCAATGACCTCAGGAAAGTTTCTTTCCGAGAAAATCTTATTATCTCTCCTTACCTGCTTGCGGGCAATCAAGCATTAAGGGCATGTCCAAACTTCTTTCCCAGGGCTCCTCGCGGTAACATCAAACGCTTGGTGCTGAGAACTCCTGGATCGCCAGCAGACTTTTTATGACAGATCTTTTGTTGCAGCCAAAGACCGCAAGCTCGGCATCATTCTCAGACCCGGATATCGAGTCCATCCCATTCTCATCCACATGCTTGTTTAAGACTGTCTTACTTTTGCTATTCACATTTTGCCTGTAATGCTCAGCGTTCGGAACATATTGCGGTCAGCGATCCCATTATTATTATAAGTCACATTTGTTCGATGGTGACATATACACTATAATGACAAGAGTCACCGGACAACCATTCATAAGCAAATGAATGGATCCGTTGCATTGTTAAGATGCGCGGTACAGCTGCAACCGGCATAAAAACAAGATTGCAGTTGACCGTAATCATATCGCACTGTGAGGTTAAGTAAAAGTGTCACGGCGGGTGAGAACTCACTTTCAGAAAGGAAAGATTGTTGGGTGTTATATTAGTGGGTTGTCCATAAGAGAAACCGAGAGGCGTTTAAATAAACCCAAGTCAACTGTTTTGGATGCACTGAATAAGTGAAAGACACATGGCGTGCCCGAAGCAGCAAAACGTACCGACAGACCAAAGAAAATCAGTGATAGAGGACGTCGAAGCCTCAGGAGAGTCGTTACAGCTAATCGACGGAGTACTGCACAAGACCTCAGTGTACAGGTGAGTAAAAATGCTGAAACCACAGTATGTACACGTACCATTCGCAGAGAACTTCATCCCATGGGTTACCGTGGTCGTGAGACTGCTCATAAGCCTTTCATCTCCACGCAGAATGCCACTCGTCGTTTACATGGTGTAAAGAACGTTTATCGTGGACCGTAGATCAATGGAAACGGGTCCTATGGACTGATGAATCCAGATGCACGATCTCTCAGTCTGATGGCCGTGTGTGAGTATAGCGGCAGCCAGGGGAACGCTATTTACCACAGTGTACTGTTCCAGCGGTCAAGTTTGGAGCTCCCAGTGTACTCGTGTGGGAGTGTTGTTTGTGGTATGGTCCAGGCGATTGGTTATCGTGGACAAACGTGTTAACACCAGCACGTCTATCTCGATATACTCGGTTCCACAGTATTGCCAACTCTGTGGCAATACTGTGGAACCGAGCCTTGTTGGTACCAGCAAGATAATGCACCAAGCCATAAAGCAAGGACTGTTACGACGTGGCTTGACGATAATTCCGTATCGCGTGTGGATTGGCCAGAACTGAGCCCTCATCTTAATCCCACAGAGCGCTTATTGGTTGAATTAGAGCGCCGCATAAGAAGTTTGGTACCAAGGCCTACTACTAGGCAACAGTTAGCGGCAGCATTATGTACTGAATGGAAGCGCATACCTATCGCTGTGTTCCAAAACCTTGTTGAAAGCATGTCTCGAAGGGTCAGTGCAAGCATTAAGGCCAAAGGTGGACTGACACCGTACCAATTTATGACAATAAATTCTATGTTGTGTTTCACTTCTAGGTGTCCGGTGATTTTTATCAATATAGCGTACATAGTGACACTTTAACACTTCCTCTTAAGTGCTAATCAGGAGGTTCGACAAGTTGCTGCTTAAAAGGTTGGGAAATGAGATTTTTAGCTGACAAATTATACTACACATGCTTTGTTTTCTTTAATCAAAAATCTCCACTTCGATGAGCGCATAAACAACCATCGTGAAAATGATTATTTCTAATACAAATTTTAAAGTTGTGAATCCGTTTATTGGTGTAAAAATGACATGAATGGTAAGTCAGAAAATATCCGAAAACTTGAAAATTTTGTCGTCCTGAAGCGGGAATCGAATCCGTGTCTCCCTGTTTGTGCCTGGGTATGCTAACCACTACACCTCCCAGAACGACCGAGTTTCGAGTTTTGGATTAATTTGAATATAACCATCACAGGATTCGCTAGTCGCTAAATTTGGTACCCTATCACTTCGTCCGTGTTCATTTCGTCCAAGCTCACTTCGTCCAGTTCATTTCGTTCAACGTTCACTTTGTCCACTGTACACTTCGTCCGCTGTTCACTTAGTCCAATGTTCACTTCGTCCACTGTTCATTTCGTCCACAGTTCACTTTGTCCACGTTCATTTCGTCCTCAGAATGAATGGAATACCGTGGATTTTTTTTTGTTTTCATAGAGTTTTTCTCATAAGCAAAAGAAAAGGTCAGTGGACATTGCTTGCAAACGATTTTTTTTCCTGTCTGAGTTTCCCGATTAAAATATAACGATTTTAAATGTTATATAAAGTAAAACAAGGAACTTAACTTTGAAGAGCTTTTTAACTCTTTTGTGTGGTACGATGTCAATCACTACAGCATGTCTCACGCTATGTTAGGAAAAGGACTATAAGGTGAGATTTTTTAATAACGCTGGACTTTTACTTAGGCACTAAATATTTACATAAGTTGCCAAGTTATTAATATTTCTCTTTTACTTACTTAGGCACTAAACACTAATCACTATGCCTCATGTGTAGGCCTTTTGACAATTTTTATTCTGCCGATGTCATATTCAAAACGTTTACGTATCCACTCAAGGTAATAATATTGTGCATTTACCGAGGCACGAAACACTAATTCATAATCCCTATAGGCTTAGATCGTTTCAACAGTTTTTATTCTACTGATCTCATATCCATAATGTTTACCTATCAAATCAAGGTAATAATATTGCGCTTTTACTTAGGCACTAAATTTCATAAGCCGTGGCTTTTTTCATAGTTTTTATTCTTATCACGTCATATTCATAATAGTTACATATCAAATCAAGGTAATAATACAGCGCATTTGCTCAAACACTAAATGTTATTTCATGAGCCCTAGGCCTAGGCCTTTTTTACAACATTTATTCTACGGATGTCGTATTCATAATGTTTACGTATCAAGTCATGATAATAATATTACGCTTTTGCTCAAGCACTAAATATTATTTGGCTTAGGCCTAGGCTCTTTTCCCTGTTTTTATTCTAAGTACGTCATATTCCTAACATTTTCACATCAAATAAAGGTAATAATATTGCGCTTTTGCTCAGGAACTAAATATCATTTCATGGGCTTTAGGCTTAGGACCTTTTAACTATTTTTATAATACCGATGTCTTAGGCCTAGTAATTAATATTTTATGCCTAAGTAAAAGATCAATATTAATAACTTGACATGTTATGCAAATGCTATGAATATTTAGTGTAATGGATTAAAAACTGTTAAAAAGGCCTAGAATTTGCTAATTAATATTTGGAGCCAAAGTAAAGGTGCAACATTAATAACTTGACTTGATATGTAAGCGTTATGAATGCAACATGGTTAGAATAAAAACTGTGAAAAAGGCCTAGCCTAGGGCCTATAAAATAATATTTAGTGCATGAGCAAAAACGCAATAGAAAACCTTAATTTGATATGAAAATGTTACGAATATGACGTACTTAGAATGAAAACAGTGAAAAAGGCCTAGGCAAAATAATATTTAGTGCTTGAGCAAAAGCGTAATATTATTACCTTGACTTGATACGTAAATATTATGAATACGGCATCCGTAGAATAAATATTGTAAAAAGGCCTAGGCCCAGGGCCCATGAAATAATTTTTAGTGCCTGAGTAAATGCGCTGTATTATTACCTTGAATTGATATGTAAATGTTATGAATACGGCATGATTAGAATAAAAAATGTGAAAAAGACCACGGCCTAGGGTATATGAAATAATATTTAGTGCCTAAGTAAAAATGCAATGCAGCGTTATTAAAAAATCCCACCTTACAGTCCTTTTTCGAACATAGCGGGTGTCATGCTGTAGTGATTGACATCGCACCTCACAAAAGAGTTAAAAAACTCTTTAAAGTTAAGTTCCTTGTTTTACTTTAAATAACATTTAAAATCGTTATATTTTAATTTGAGAAACTCAGACAGGAAAAAAAATCGCTTACAAGCAATATCCGTTGACATTTTCTTCTGCCTATAACAAAAAACCCATGAAAACAAAAACATTCCATTGTGTTTCTTTCATTCTGAGGACGAAATGAACGTGGACAAAGTGAATGGTGGACGATTTGAACAGCGGGTGAAGTGGACATTGGACTAAGTGAACAGCGGACGAAATGAACACTGGACAAAGTGAACGTTGGACGAAATGAACTGGGCGAAGTGAGCGTGGACGAAATGAACACGGACAAAGTGATCCGTCACCCTAAATTTTTAAGTTTTTGGATATTTTCTGACTTACCATTCGTGTCATATTTACGCCAATAAACGTATTCATAACTTCAAAATTTGTATTGTACAATGGGGTAATCGCGTATTTAGTTCATTGATATTCTGCTCCTCCGGGCAATCACGGGAATGAATTCTAATCCGCCAGATTCGCTATATATCAATGCCAGTTGCTTCGACTAGCGAATCCTGTGATGGTTATATTCAAATTAATCGGAAATTTGAGACTTGGTCGTTCTGGGTGGTGTAGTGGTTAACATACTCGGGCGCAAACCGGGAGGCGCAGATTCGATTCCCGCTCCTGGACGACGAAATTTGGAAGTTTTCGGACATTTTTTTTTACTTATTATTCATGTCATATTTACACCAATAAACGGATTCACGACTTCAAAATTTGCATTGTAGAATGGTGTAATCCCGTATTTCATTCAATGATTATGTTTGTTATGGTGCAATAGGTTTATCTTATTTAGCAAACAGAACAGGAAATTATACTTTAATTGCTTTAGCCCTAATTATAATTCTCCAGATGGTGGCAGTACATGTTCATGAATATTTGGCGAAAACCAGCTCTTGCCCTCTCCCACACGATAAATAACACAAGTTATTTGGCAAAGTGATTTTGGCTATTTGGGCTGATAGATGGGAATGCAGTATCTCTGACGCTTATCGGCACAGTCAATATATTGTTGTGTTCTATAAATTTATCATGGATGCGTGGTAAACTAAATCCAATAGAGCTATATGTAAGCAAGTATGGTCTGTACGATGCTAGAATTGAAGAATATAAATAGTATTTGGGAAGAAAATGTAGAAAACTTATTATAAGTCGTAATCTTAACGTAAAATATATTTATGGCTGTGGTGGAAAAGATAGAAATGCATAGGGATTCTTAATCTGAACATAAATATTGGCAGCGTATCAAATAGAAAATATCGAGTTGCATCAAAATGTAAAAAAATATACGAACAAGTAGAAGAAGCGATAAGAAATCTACAAATAGGAGAAAGGGTTGTCTCTGTTGCATACGGTGATCACGTGGTTAGGTGGGGTTTTTTTTGTTTTATTGAAGGTTTAACGACCTGCGTCAGCAACTCGATGGGCTATAAGCAGTCGCCCTTCCCTAATTTTGGGTCACTGGTTCCAGGGAAGGGAGAGAGCCAGTGCCGTAAGACAAACACAACATCCTTGCCTCACAGGTTTTTCTTGGTTTTTTTTTTTGCTGTTCTTTTTTTTATTGGAGGTTTAACGATCACCGTGAGCAACTCAATGGGCTATAAGCAGTCGCCCGTCCCTAATTTTGGGTCACTGGTTCCAGGGAAGGGAGAGAGCCAGTGCCGTAAGACAAACACAACATCCTTACCTCACAGGTTTTTTTTTTTTTTTTTTTTATTGGAGGTTTAACGACCACCGTGAGCAACTCAATGGGCTATAAGCAGTCGCCCGTTCCTAATTTAGGGTCACTGGTTCCAGGGAAGGGAAAGAGCCAGTGCCGTAAGAGAAACACAACATCCTTACCTCACAGGCTTATCTTTTTTTTTTTTTTTTATTGGAGGTTTAACGACCACCGTGAGCAACTCAATGGGCTATAAGCAGTCGCCCGTTCTTAATTTTTTTTTTTTTTTTTTGATTGGAGGTTTAACGACCACCGTGAGCAACTCAATGGGCTATAAGCAGTCGCCCGTCCCTAATTTAGGGTCACTGGTTCCAGGGAAGGGAGAGAGCCAGTGCCGTAAGACAAACACAACATCCATGCCTCACCGGGATTCGAACCCGGACCCCTTCGGACGAATGATCAGAGGCCAACGCCTTAGACCACTGCGCCACCGGGGCGGCCGTTCTTAATTTAGGACCACTGACTCCAGGTAGGGCATATGGCCAGGGCTGAAATAAAAACACAACATCCTTGCCACACGGTTTTTGTTGTTTTTTATTAGATTTTGAACGACCACTGTGAGCAACTCAATGGGTTATAAAGCAGTCGCTCGTTCCGTATTTAGGGCCACTGGTTCGAGGGGAGGGAGAGAGCCAGTGCCGTAAAACAAACACAACATCCGTGCCTCACCGGGATTCAAACTGGGACGAATGATCAGAAGCCATCGCTTAGATCACTGCGTAACCGGGGCGACCTCCCGGGATTCGAACCCGGACCGTTCTCGGACGAATGGTCATAAGCACGTTTAGGTGTTCAGACAGGATTTAGTTTACAACAGATTGCAGCTCAGAGGGAAATTAACTTACAGCAAATGAATAAGTTGATATCAGAGAATCAAAAATTGCTTTCACTCTAGTGGAACAAGGTAGAGAGCGTGTAGGAATGATAATATTAAAAGGTAGCACTGTCGCCTTTTCTGTAATCTCATAGCATCTCGGTTAATTTCCTCGCTTGACACATGGCTGTTGTCTGGTAAAAGGCGATTTCTACCACTTTGAAACAGGGCCGCACCCCCTTCCCCCTAGTGAGCGGATTTTGGATTCTTTTTATTTTTTTAATCAAATTAAAAGAAAAAGAGTACCAGGTTTACCATGCAACTTCCAGACCCCGAGGGAGGGACGACAATCATTGTGAGCAGCAGCCCGTCCCAGATTTAGGGACACTGGTTCCAGAGAAAAGCGGGGGTCCAGTGCCGTAGAACAGCTACATCAATCGCTCCGCATCTCGGATTCAAACCGATACTGATTTTTGGAAGACCAGTTAAGGAGATTTCCAGGAGCCCAAAACCGATTTTCCAGGAGTGGATGCTAGTCGTATTCTCCTAAAGTTTATAGTTCCTGAATCGAAGGCACATATAAAAGTTTCCGGGAGTGGACGTAAGTCGTATTCTCCTAAAGTTTATAGTTCCTGACTCGAAGGCACATATAAAGTTTCCGGGAGTGGACGCTAGTCGTATGCTCTTAAAGTTTATAGTTCCTGAATCGAAGGCACATATAAAGTTTCCGGGAGTGGACGCTAGTCGTATTCTCCTAAAGTTTATAGTTCCTGAATCGAAGGCACATATAAAGTTTCCGGGAGTGGATGCTAGTCGTATTCTCCTAAAGTTTATAGTTCCTGAATCGAAGGCACATATAAAGTTTCCGGGAGTGGATGCTAGTCGTATTCTCCTAAAGTTTATAGTTCCTGAATCGAAGGCACATATAAAGTTTCCGGGAGTGGACGCTAGTCGTATTCTCCTAAAGTTTATAGTTCCTGAATCGAAGGCACACATAAAGTTTAGAACGTCAAAATCGAAAACCACATTGTAAAAAAAATCCTGAAATTCACGAGACATTTCCCGTAATTTCTTTCGTGAATTAAGAAGCATTTTCCTGATTCAAACTTTTCCGTGGAATGACGGAAAAAAATCTGGATTACACGGATTTTTCATTCGCGAATTGACAGAAATACTCCTGTTCACCTTTCTGGGGGGAATACTTGAGGTTTGATTAACTATTAAATTCAATCGTCTGTTGGTAGACCTGATTTTGAGGTTCTGTATCAAGACCGGATGTAATGAATAGCATATCGCATGATGTTAAAGCTATCGTGGTAACTGATATTCCATCCCAACTCTTCAAGTTGGTGCACCTGATAACGTACTGTATATTGTATTGCCGTTACAAATCAAGTACTTGAAGTGACGTACAGGTGATTGTACGTATGTGGACCCCTTAATATGTCGTCAACGTATCAGTCTGTGGACCAGAGATGAAAACGCGTCTACAATTTCTTGCAAGTCAAACGGGTCAGGTCAAGATGTTCCTGACCCGATTTCGACCCGGTTTTATTTATGTTTTAGTTCTGAACAAAAAAAGAAATATTTCAAAAAACCCTTCAGAGGTTTTTGAAATAATACTTTAGAGCTGCAGAGTATTATACAGGAGCTTGTTGAGAAATATAAATAAATGGGGATCAAAAATGAACTTTCAGAAGACAAAACTGATGTACAATGCTTTTACCAGGAATGAAGATTTATCGATTGATTAGGAAAATCTGAAGATAACCAATTCTCCAGATGTCAAGCGAGGGTCACATTAATGAAGAAATTAATTGGCGCATAAAACTTGCTTGGGGGACTTTTGGAAGAAACAGTACAATTTTTAAGAACAATATGCCATTACGCCTTAAAAGAAAAGTGTTTAATCAATGCATTCTTCCAGTACTTACTTACGGAGCAGAAACGTGGATATTAACTAAAAAACCGGACCGCAGACAACTGAAAGAGCCATGAAGAGATGCAGGCTTGGTGTAACCAAGAAAGATAAAAATATGAACACGCAGATAAGGAAAATTACAGGAGTAGAAGATATCACGAGCCGCGGATGGCTTAGTGGTTAGCGAGTCAGTCTATCAATGCAAGGTCCTCAGGTTCGAACCTGGGCTGGACCCACTGGTTAAATGGGTATCGGACGAGCACGTTAAGTGACGACCCCCAGGCTGGGCCCTCTGGTTAAATGGGTATCTTTTCCTATGCCTTCCCTGAAATTCTCTCACCCCTCTATGTGCAACATCGTACCTGTATGGTAGCGCCATCTACTGTACTCTAGTCTCACTGCAAACTGTTCTGTCAAAGCTGCTAGACTTGCTCTCATTCCTTCCGTTTCTGTGTCCTGCCCAAAAGGCGATCTCGCTATAGGTCGGTGGGACCTAAACTCTACTCACTGTGGACGGAAGTCCTACAAGAAAATGACAAATACTGTGGAAGACATCACGGTCAGGGTAAAATCCCTGAAATAGCAAGGTGGTGGACATATTGCCAGAAGGATGAATAACCGATGAACAACCGGAATTTTAGACTGGATTCTAAGGGACAGGAAAAGACCCAGAAGAAGATCACGTGGATGATGGACGGATGGAGTAGACTGGCCCGAGAAAGTCCGTTGTGGAAGAAACTCGGGGAGACTTTCATCCAGCAGTGGATTAATAATGATTGACAGTGATAATGGTGGTGGTGATATATATTCGATTTTATAGCTCACAGGAAATTTCTTTGGGTCATGTCCGGGTCGGGTCAGGCTCCAAAACTTTTGATCCATTTCGAAGTCTGCTGTATACCCCTTAATATGTCGTCTACGTATCGGCCTGTGGACCTCTTAACACAAAAGCTATTATTGAGTCAATTTTATATTTAGGGATTTTGTGAAGTAATATTATGAAATGGTACTTTTCACCTTAACTTAAATATAATTGAAAGTCATTGTTAGTTTTCAAAAATCTCGAGTTCTAAAACATTCTGCTGCTTTAAAAAATAAAGACGAAAAATAAATGCAGTTTGTGATAAGTCTTGCTATAGAAAAAATTAAATTGTTATAAACCTATTCAGAAAAATTGTAAGGTCCTACAGAAAATAAAATGACTAATGAATTTTCAACCATACCGAAAAGCATCTCAAAGGTTCGCACTCTTCCAAGCAAAATAAATTTAAGCATTTTTACAAGGACTCTTTAAAACCAAATTAACATACACTGGTGTGCAAAAATTAAGGACGAAGAGGAGAAATTAGCATAACAGCGGAACGAGCAGGCAGAACGGACCGAAAAACCACTCAGGAGATAGACTAGGGTCTGGTACGGTAGGGCAAGCGCATATATGCAGCATGACGTGGGGAGGAGCGTCGGAAGGGTATAAAGCACACGGGCGGTGTACGCTCAGCAATTCGGTGAAAGCTACTGCACGGTGTACATCGGTTTGAACGATGTCGAGTTGCTGTCACCGTGTGATATGGCCAACAGGCAATCCAGTAAACGACATCTGGATGACTTTACCCGAGGTCGCGTCATTGGGAAGTTGGAAGAAAGTCGAAGTGTGACTAGTGTGGCCGAGGAGTTCGGGATCGCTCACAGCATCGTTTCACGAGCTTGAAGAGCATTTCAAACGACAGGAACAGCTGTCCGAGAGTTTAGCAGTGGTCGTCCACGAGCAACCACGGCGGCGGACGACCGGTACATTGTCCTACAGGCAAGAAGAGACAGACGGCAGACAGCGGGAGAAATCGCAAGGCACATGCAACATACAACTGGACGTCCGTTATCGCGTTTTACCGTGGCCAGGAGGCTGCACAAAGGTGGTCTATTTGCACGACGACCAGTACGGTGTGTGCCATTAACGCCTGCTCATCGGAGACAGCGGTTTCTCTGGTGCCAGGAACACAAGAACTGGACACATCAGCAATGGGGTCGAGTTCTCTTTACGGATGAGAGCCGATTTAGTCTGACGAGCGATTCTGGACGTATAAACATCTGGAGAGGACAGGGAACACGCAATCACACCTCCAACATCATCAAAAGGGACCGGTTTGGAGGTGGCGGAGTTCTCGTTTGGGGCGGTATCATGCTTGGTAGCCGTACTGACCTCAACATCTTCCAAGGATGTTCAGTCACTGGTGTCCGTTATTGTACCGAGGTCCTTCTGCCTCACGTGCGTCTGTTTAGAGGTGCTATGGGTCCTGAGTTCCTCTTCATGGACGACAACGCCACACCTCATCGTACAGTGGCTGTCGCAGAGCTGTTGGAGAGTGAAGATATTCAACACATGGATTGGCCCGCAAGGTCCCCGGACCTAAATCCAATCGAACACGTGTGGGACCTTTTCGGGAGACGCTTGGCAGCACGTCACCAGCCGCCAGCAACGATTCCGCAACTGCGATTGCCGCTACATGAGGAATGGGCTGCGATGCCTCAACAGCTCCTTGACAACCTCGTCCTCAGCATGGACAGACGTTGTAAATCCTGCAACGCAGTGAGGGGTGATTATCATCATCATCATCGTTGTCGCCGTCAACCATTAGCAATCCCCTGCAGGACGAAGGACTCCCCAAGTTTCCTCCACAACGGTCTGTCTTGTGCCAGTCTCCTCCATGTAACTCCCACATACTTTCGAATTTCATCCACCCATCTCCCATGTGGTCTTCTTCTGGGTCTTTTCCTGTCCCTTGGTATCCAATCGAAAATTTCGGCTGTCCATCGATGGTCTGTCCTTCTGGCAGTATGTCCAGCCCATTGCCATTTCAGGGATTTAACTCTGATCATGATGTCTTCCACTCTTGTCATTTTTCGGATACACGTGTTCCTCTTATTATCTCTCCTGGTTACACCAAGCATGCACCTCTCCAGGCTGCTTTTAGTTGTCTGCAGCCTTTGTATGTCTCTTTTAGTTAAGGTCCACGTCTCTGCACCATACATAAGCACTGGAAGGATGCATTGATCAAACCCTTTTCTTTTAAGACATAATGGCATATTGCTCTTGAAAATTATGCTGTTTCTTCCAAAAGCTCTCCAGGCAAGTTATGTACGTCGATTAATTTCTTCATTAATGTGACCCTCACTTGATATCTGGTGTACAAGATAAACATACGTGTCTGTTATCTCCAGCTTTTCTCCATCAATCGATAAATCTTCATTTCTTGTAAAAGCATTGAACATCACTTTTGTCTTCTGAAAGTTCATTTTTAATCCCACTTCTTTGCTCTTGTCAGCAAGTTCCTGGATCATACTCTGCAGCTCTAATGGGGTAGTTGCGAAAATGACTATGTCATCAGCAAAACGAAGGTGTGTTAAATAATCTCGATTAATCTGTATTCCTTTGTTTTCCCAGTTCAGTTATTGAAAGACATTTTCTAATGTGGCATTAAAGAGCTTCGGAGATATGGTGCCACCTTTTCTCATTCCCTTTCCGATTTTTATGTGTGTTGTATTTTCAAACAGCCGAATCTTTGCACTTGCATTTTCATAGATGTCATTAATAATATTAATGTCATTTTCAATACCGCAGGATTTCAGAGCCATTGTAACTGCTGATGGTTTCACCGAATCAAAGGCTTCTTCATAATAGATAAAAGCCATGCACAATGGAAGTTCATATATCCCCTACTAAAGACTGGATTTTTCTTGGCAGCAGCCTATCACATGGACTTTTCTGTCTTCTGTCCAGTTGTGCTCGAAGCTACCGTTTCAATAAAGTGCCTTTGTATCCTTTGGATTCCTTGTTTGGACGGTTTTGCTCACTTGTCCCATATTCTTACATCTTGGGGATCTTATGGTATGATTTGAGTCGATGTGGAGCACTTCTGCACGACGTTACATTCGAAAAACCGTCTCGTCCTTCATTTTTGCACGCCAGTTTATGTGTGTGTGCTGTCGGTCGGTCAGTAAATAGGTATTTTAGCAAGTTGAAACCACTAAACTTAGCTGGGACCACACCTTCAATGACCTGTCTGTTACCCCCTGTCGTTCTATTTTATTGCCTTTCTGCTTTGGTGTTTTTTGAAATCATTTCATTTTGTGGGATATTTTGAAAGGGTACATTATTTTCGTGTTCGCCCTCCAACAAGAACGCGTCCCCTGACCCCAGTCGACAGAAAGCCATCATGGTTCGCGAATACATCATTCCACTTATTTTATTCCCATGACTGACGTTTTGCTCGGTGGTGATGTCATAGCCAAAGTACCAGCTGTCCACCTTTCCTCTGAGTTGAACGCAAGCTCTGCTCTATTTGGTCATCTTGGTGTTTTTATGGAAACCACACAGAAATGTCCTATACAACTTTTCGTCATAAACAATTATTTTACATATGCTCTTTCGTATTCTTACTTTAAAAACAAAAACAGTCAAGTGCTATTTACAGAGTAAATAACTTTCATTTAATGAGATAAATTAACCTGTTCTTGCACGATGAAAATGAAGTGATATTAAAACACCGAGACTTAAAAACACCTTAATGAATACAGGAGTTTATTACCCAGATTGGTCGAATGCTACATTACTAGCGATACCAAGAACTGGTTGCAGTATACAATTTATGGAGAGTCTGTACATCTTTAACCTGGGTACCAGACGCTGGAATCATGATTTACCGAATGTAATTCCACTCCCTGGAAGAGATTGCTCAAAGATAACAATGAAAACGAGTAAACTTTGTTTGTTACACCATAACTCTTGTAAATTGCGACTATGAGACAACATATTGTATTTATTTTCTTAGGACTCTAACTACGGTAAACTTTCCTTAGGTGTTATTCTTTGAGTTCGCGGGGTTTGGTTTCAAATAACACCTGTATACAAATTCAACGACACACCTACGTAACATTGCGGCTTTTGGTATTAATTCATCTGATGATGGGATCCGCTGCGGAACCCGAAAGGTCTTATGTAGTTTCCAATTGGAAGTGTTTTATTGAATACTGGTGATTAAAGTGTTTTTAAGTATCGATGTTTTAATATCACTTCATTTCCATCGTGCAAGAGCAGGTTAATTTATCTCATTATATTTAGCTGCACGAAAGATTTATGATTAACTTTCATTTTTAATTCATTTTTCTATGTAAATTTGATTTTGTTCTCCTTTACACTTCCCAAACTTAATGTGATATCTTCTCTCTCAGATGAATACGGATGCCCGTGAGAGTGACGTATGCTTGTGGTGATAAGAAAAAGACGAGATACACTATCTACCAACAAGTAATTGGACACCCCTGCAATCGACAATATCTGCGGTCCTGATACACATCACGGCCGCCGCCGTTAAATATCGTGTGGGAAACAACAACGAAACCGGCCGCATGCAAGGTGCCACGCAGTTCGGAATCCATACGTGACATATCCAGCAAGTTGAAGTACCCAAAATCGACAATGGCCTACGTGATTGGCAAGTGGAAGATGAGAGGTGACTGTCGGAATGTGCCCCGATACGATAGACCCACAAAACTGGGAGTTAGAGACCGACGGGTGCTGGCCAGAGAAATTAAGAAGAACCGCACCAAATCGATGGGCCACATCAGCGAGGAGTTTCAACAGACATCCGGGAGTGCTCTTTCGATGAATACCATCCGTAAGGAAGTCCATCTGCTCGGTTATCATGGACGTGCTGCCGCCCACAAGCCTTTGATCACCAAGTCCAATAGCGCTGCTCGGCTAACGTGGTGCAAAGAACGTCGACAGTGGACCGTTGAACAGTAGAAACAGGTTCTCTGGAGCGACGAATCAAGGTTCACCCTCTACCGTTCGGATGGCAGGGTCTGGGTTTGGCGTCTGCCTGGAGAACGCCTCCTGCCGGAATGTATTGTGCCAACTGTGAAGTTCGGCGGCGGTGGAATTATGCTATGGGGGTGTTTCTCCTGGTATGGCACGGGACCCTTGGTCGCAATTCCTGGTAGACTCAACGCCGAGATCTACTGCACCAATTTGGATGACCATGCGCTTCCTACGTTGTGGCAGTTTTACGGGGTGGACCCATATTACTTTAAGGATGACAATGCCACCTGTCGTGTTGCGAGGTCTACCATGACTTGGTATGGTGACAATGGGGTTAATCGAATGGACTGGCCTGCGCAGAGCCCAGACTAACCCTATCGAGCACCACTGGGACGACTTGGAGCGTCAACTTAAAGGGTGCCCTCACCGTCCGAAATCGGTGAAGGAACTGACCTGTCTTCTCCAAGCCGAGTGGAAGAAAATACCGCTAGCCGTCGTACAACGCCTGGTTGAGATAATGCCCCGTAGGGTCGCAGCTGTAATCGCCGCTCGTGGAGGCTCCACCAACTATTGAAGGTGAATAAACATCGTTTTCCTTTGCTATCACAGGTGTCCAATTACTTGTTGGTAGATAGTGTATATACACTGAGTAGCTACTTTATTATGTCCACCGCCTCAGTACTTCGTTGGGCCACCTTTTGCCTTTAATACTGCGTCGATCCTTCGTGTCATGGACTCCACGAGATGTTGATAGGTGGTTTGTGGAATCTGAGACCATGCTTCATGAATAGCACTTTCCAGGAGTGTGAGATTGCAGGGTTGGGGATCCAGCTGTCTGATGGCTCGTTCAATTTCATCGCACAAATTCTCAATGAGGTTGAGATCTGCAGATTGTGGGGACCACCTAAGCTAAATAAACTCACCGGTATGTTCCTGAAACCAATCTTATACAATACGAGCACTACGGCAGGACGCATTATCTTGTTGAAAGTAGCCATCGCCATTGGGATAGACCATCCACATGACAGGATGCACTTGGTCCGCAACGATGTTTAGATATGATGTGCCAGTCAGACGTTGATCAACACGAATTAAAGAGCCCAAAGCATTCCAGGAAAACATTCCCCAAACCATAACGTTGCCTCCACCAGCTTGAAGGATTGTAGCAATGTATTTGGGTTCCATGGTTTCGAGCTGTTTCCGCCAAATTCTTACTCGGCCATCGGCATGGTGCAACTGAAAACGTGATTCATCGGACCACATAATTTGTTTCCAATTATCGACTGTCCAATTCTTGTGCTCCTGTGCGAACTGGAGACGTTTTCTCTTGTTAACTGCAGACAGCAAAGGTGTTGGAACAGGCCTTCGGCTGCCATATCCCATCCGATGCAGTGTACGGCGAACAGTGCGTGCAGAAATCATTTGAGGGGATCCTTGATTAAGATGGTCTGTAATTTGCTGCACTGTTGCCCTTCTGTTGTCTGTTACCAGTCTAGACACTCTCCGTTCCGCCCGAGTAGTCACTAGTCGATGACGACCACACGTTGCACGTAGAGACCCAGTTTTTTGGCTGACAGTCCAGTTTTTAAACACTTTAACAACAGCTGCTCTGGAACATTTCACGAATGCGGCGGTTTCAGTGATACTCACTCCATGGCTCCGAGCTCCTACAATCATCCCACGTTGAAAGTCCGTCAAATCGCATTTTTTATCCATCTCGTCACCCAAAAATCACTTCTACTACTGTCGCAAGCACTAAGCTTTCTTTTTTTATACTAGCCTCTCACTGTGGCGGCAACAGCGTGCAGCCATAGCTCATTTGCTTAAAACTGTCAGGTGGTCATAATAAAGTGGCCACTCAGTGCATAATGACTAAGCAGCAGCTGTGTGTGTGGTGTGCGGGTGAAACTCGCTGTGATATGTGTTTGGTATCCTAGTATCCCGCTGTATAAAGTTATGTGATTTCATAAATAGACGACGTAGTGGTGTTGTCTCAAGTTACATAAAGTGAAAGTGCTGTGCTGGACCAAAAAAAGAAAAGTTTACGCAAGTGATTCTGTTTTCCCTCTATGTTTCGTCTGGCCCTAAAAAAGCCTTATGTGTCGTTAATTTAAACTGACCTATCCGGTTTAACTGGAGCATCACATTTATACTTAGTTCAACATTTCTTCAGCCGGACATTTGGAACTTAGCATAACGTAAAGGGTTACGTTATAAGAGTCTTAAACTTTTTCAAGTACTTTCAAAGACACGAAAAATGAATTCTTTTTTCAAGGACTTTTCAAGGTTTTCATGGAGCGTGCGAACCATGATTTTATCATCGCCCTGCTCCAGTCCCCTTTGTTCTTAGCTAAAACGAGATCTGGTGGTAAGTATTTTTCTAGCTCAGCCGGCACCGCTCCTCACTAGTGTGCAAACCATCACGGGTTCTAATTCCCATCGCGGGAAAGGGGAAGGATTCCT
Source organism: Macrothele yani (assembly GCA_039090855.1). Classification (NCBI taxonomy): domain Eukaryota; kingdom Metazoa; phylum Arthropoda; class Arachnida; order Araneae; family Macrothelidae; genus Macrothele; species Macrothele yani. The sequence goes on along the minus strand of CM077005.1, from coordinate 43,343,743 downwards.
TCTCTTCGTACTTCGGAAGAAAGCACTACAATGCGATTGGTGCATTTCGGCTTAAAAAAAGCGACAACGGAAGTTTTTTTTATGTATGGGGTATGAAAAATTCCAAATAGGAGTTTTTGAACTTCGGTAAAATTTCTGCATAAAAAAGGAAAATCCCGAAACTGACATTCCTGTATTTAAAAAAAACGGAATTAGTGACAACGGAAAATCTATGAAACTACTGAAGTTTGTGCGGGAACTCTTCAAAACGGAAATTTCCTAAAAAGGCTGAGACCTACCAGTAACCAAAGTTGTATAAAAAGAAAATGTATCTACGTACACAACTATTGAAACAGAAAACTTGCTGCAAACCTGCGAAGCGCGAACCACGATAAAAATACAATAAGATAATTTAAAGAAAAATTAATAGAACAATAAATAATTATTATAACATTACAAATTCAAACGAGGACAAAATAAGTGCATTTGTGCAGCGGTGTGTATGAAGTGGATCTTTACGGAAAACATTAAAATATTGGACTATGAACCTCATAAAAACAAAGGGCTAATTAAAGAAAAATTTTATATCCAGAAAAACAGTTCCATTAATAAACCTTCAAAAATTATAAATCAGTTTCAACAACTTCATTCAAAAATAGTACACCTACAAAATACATAAAGACAAGATTTTAATTTAATAACTGGCAACTGCAAGACTAACCTGGCACGAAAATGTAAATTATTTCTGTGTAAACGAAACTTTTGATACAGTTCATGTACATTGAGGATAGGTAGGAGTCGAGCTGCCGATCGCATTCTTCACAATTTGCGAAAAAAATATTGTTTTTGCGGTTGATGGAAAGTTTTGGCGAAAATATTGGCGATTACCTTTTTTGATTAAGTTGTATTTTTTAGGCAGTAGGTTGTCATTTTAAGCTTTTTCAAGGCAATAGGAAGAAATTTTATGTCTGCCTATTGCATTAAATAAGTCTCTCAGTGGAGTGCGAAAAGCTTGGATAATCTATGTACGTCTTACACCAGTATATATATGAATTTTACCACGCTATAAGAGCTTTTTGATTTTAAACAATGAAAAAAAAGTAATTAACATTTGAATTTCCCTTTTCAGTTACCAAATCGAATAAAAATTAATGATTGTTTTTGCTCGGACTTAATCAAAAAAGGTAATCGTCTTTTTTTTTCATTTTTCATTGTTTAAAATCAAAAAAGCTCTTATAGCGTGGTAAAATCCATATATATACTGGTGTAAGACGTACATAGATTATCCAAGCTTTTTCTCACTCCACTGGGGGACTTATTTAATGCAATAGGCAGACATAAAATGTCTGCCATTGCATTAAAAAAGCCTCCCAGTGGAGTTCAAGGCAATAGGCAGACATAAAATTTATGCCTATGGCCTTGAAAAAGCTTAAAATGACAACCTATTGCCTGAAAAATACAAAATAAAAGCCTACATGACTATCTATTGCATAGAAAATGCCTGAAATGACTACATATTGCCTGAAAAAGCTTCCCAGTGGAGAGCGAAAGCTTGGCGAATCTATACAGTATACTTCTTACACTACTACATAAACGGAAGTTACCTTCAAGGCAATAGACAGACATAAAATGTCTACTTATTACCTTGAAAAAGCCTAAAATGACTACCTATTGCCTGAAAAAGTCTCCAGGTGGAGAGCGATAGCTTGGCGAATCTATACAGTATACTTCTTACCCTACTACACTGACGGAAAAAAATCCCAACACCAAGAAGGGGTTGTGTTAGATAAACGACAGTTGGTAGACGGTGAGAGTACATCTGTAAGATGAAGTCTATGCAAATTTCGCGCTGGGTGCATAAGTGTGGCGCTAGTAGCGCCCCTCGGAACATGCAAAGCAGGCTTGCTGTAAATGCGCGCTGTAACGTTCGTGAGCGTTAGTTATCGTTGAGATTCGACGTAGTGTGCTGATGTTAGTCAAGAATGCCTTTAAGAAGACGAAGAAGCCATTATCAACAGCTATGGAGTTTGAACGAGGTCGTGTAATAGGGCTACGAGAAGGTGGATTTTCTTTCCGCAATATTGCAGAACGACTTGGCAGGAATGTAGCCACTGTGCTTGATTGTTGGCAGCGGTGGTCAAGGGAAAGTACTGCCTCAAGAAGACCGGGTTCCGGCCTGCCACGTGGCACTACTGAGAGGGAAGACCGCCGTGTACGGCGTATGGCCGTGGCGCATCGTACCGCATCTGCGGCAGCAATTCGAGCTGCAGTTGCCACCACAGTGACTCAACGAACTGTTACAAATCGGTTACTTGAAGGACAGCTCCGAGCCAGACGCCCTGTAGCGTGCATTCCACTTACTCCAAACCACTGCCGTTTGCGACGTCAGTGGTGTCAAGCTAGAGCTCATTGGAGGACGGAGTGGAGATCTGTTGTGTTTTCTGATGAAAGCCGGTTCTGCCTGGGTGCCAATGATGGCCGTGTGTTGGTTAGAAGGAGGCCAGGTGAGTGCCTGCAACCAACCTGTCTGCGGCCGAGACACACTGGACCTACACCTAGAGTTATGGTCTGGGGAGCTATTTCCTATGACAGCAGGAACACTCTCGTGGTTATCCCACGCACCCTGACGGCACAGTTGTACGTCGGTCTGGGGATTCAACCTGTTGTGCCGCCATTCATGAACAGCATTCCAGGGGGGGGGGTTCTAACAGGATAACGCTCGCCCGCATACCGCTGTTGTAACCCAACATGCTCTACAGAGTGTCGGCATGTTGCCGTGGCCTGCTAGATCACCAGATCTTTCACCAATCGAGTACGTATGGGACATCATTGGACAACTCCAGCGTCACCTCAACCAGTATTAACCGTCCCTGTATTGACCAACCAAGTGCAACAGGCATGGAACTCCATCCCAAAAACTGACATCCAGCACCTGTACGACACAATGCATGAACGTTTGCGTGCTTGCATTCAACATTCTGGCGATTACACCGGTTATTAATGTACCAGCATTTCACATTTAAAATGGCTCTTCTCGCGCTTACATTAAGCTGTGATCTTGAAACCTTAATCGATTAAATATGTTACCTATACAAATGTATTGCCGCCATTTCATTCCTCTACAACTATTTTTTCGTGGTGTTGGGATTTTTTTCCCCGTCAGTGTAAATAAACGGATTTTACCTTCAAGGCAATAGACAGACATAAAATGTCTACCTATTGCCTAGAAAAGGCCTAAAATGACTACTTATTGCCTGAAAAAGCCTTCCAGTGGAGAACAAAAGCTTGGGGAATCTATATACGTCTCACACTAAAATAAATGGATTTTACTGCGCTATAAGCGCATTTTGATTGTGTACAGTCTGGTGTACCTTGAGCTAACATTCATTGTTTATATTGCGCGTGAGACGGGAAGCATTACGTGAAAGGGTGGCGCAATCGCTGATGTAAGACCTGTTATAACTGTTTGCATTTTTATGGTTTTCATAATTCCAATGGAGGGGGTGAAAAAAAACATTGGCGACTTCAGATTACATTTAGCGAAAAAAAATTGAATTTGGCGAATGGGTTGGCGAAAACTTTAAAAAAGTCAGAGAAACCTCTAACAGGCAATGATAAAATCTAGAGGCCAGAAATATCTGTAAAAAAAAAAGAACTCAGAAGATGTGAAGAATAATTGAACGTTCTTCAAGTTAAAATAGAGTTAAGGATATTAATCTAAGTAAAATCTTGAGTAAGTGTTTTAATTACACTAAATAACATTTTTTTTATCTACACGTAAAAACTATCTGAAAAATCTGCTGATAATTTGGAAACTATCCACATACGTCTACATTCTGCTACTCTGCGGCACCTTATTTTCAGGAATTTTCCGTGAATTCACACCACTTCTTTTTTGCAGTGATATCTTTAGACACAATATCTCGCCGCCCAGGTGGCCGAGTAGTCTGCGTTGCTGGCTTCTGACATTTCTTCTGAGATGGGCCCGGATTCGTGTCTCGTATAAGGCATGTTTCTCTGATAACGCTCTTGCCTTGTCCATTTTCTGGAATCAGTGACTCTAAATTAGAGACAGGCAGCTGCTTGTAACCGTTGTAGTTGCATGTGGCCATTGTTACTCGTTTCAGAAACCCCCCCAAAAAAGAAAAAAGTAAAAACTCCAGGGGAAAAGGAAAGAAGAGTTGGTGTAGAATTTTGCAAGAACGCATATATCTTTTAAACGAGGCATGGAGCTATGTTACAGGAGAAAACAGAAAACCATCAGTCACGGTTTCCATCACGCGGAGTTTCTTTCTTTGAAACAAGACCCAAGGAGATGCAACTGACGGTAAACTACCACCCAGGGAGTGGTTTAAAAGATGGCTTCGGAATTCCTCTAAGCAACGCTGGAACGAATTCTCAAGTGCAGTTTTCTACAAAGAAGCAAACGAATTTTGAGATCATTCAAGAAGTTAAATATCGTGATAAAACCGATTCTAACGATGATGAAGAAGCTGAAACTACCGAACTTGGAAATATGCCTTTGAAGATTTATTGTTGGCTTCGATATATTTTATGCAAAAGGAGAAAACGGTAAACGAATATTGCAGAAATCGCTCATATAGAGGTAATATGTTGCCCTCAGAAGGAAAGTTAACATAAAATAATAATTTTCATTGCACCGTCATACATAATAATAAGACATTCGGTCTCAAAGGCACTGCAGACGCTCTCAAATCGTTCGGCTGTATTTCCTATTTGTTTGTAGAAATTCACTAATTTAGTTTTCAAATTACAAGACTCCGTTTTACTGCTGCTCAGAAAAAGTGCTGCATAAGCCAATTGAAAAAAAATCTAGTTCAGTTTCGATTTGGATGAAGAAAGCCACGTAATTTTATTTATTTATTTTTTTAATTTTAAGCATTTATATCACCAAAGTGAGCTCCGATGTAAGTTAGCATTGGGTAAAGCGATGCGTCGATACGACATCATAAAAATCGCCTTCCCTGCCTTGATTTAAAAATCGAGTTCTACCTTTATTGAAGTACAATGTTCCTGGTAAGTTTCATAAAGATAAAATATCCGTTTCTCTCTTACAAGATGAATCAGATAAAAATTCTACATGAATCAGTTAGACCAAGATTCGACAGCTTTTGCTAATATCGCATTTCCCCGCTAGGTGACAGCAACGCTTATTTTCGTAGAAATTACAATAAGTGATACGATTTACCTTGTGAGGAAAGAAAAATTCCGTTTCGCAAGTTTCTGTTATTTTTTTTTCTTTTCCGTTTCTTTTATTCGGGCGGTTTACCGATCAACGCGAGCACGTGAGCAAGATAGGCTGTAAGCAGTCGCCCGTCCCTAACTTAGAGCCACTTCGGCGTTCGTGACTGCCACGGAGAAGACATCGGGTTCGATCCCAGACAGGTACGAACGCTCAAACCATTAAATATCCGCCGTGCGTCGGATAGGCACGTTAAGCCGTCGGGCTCCGGGGACTGGCTTCCCAGTAATAAATAAGAGCGTCTTCCTCCCCTTTCTGCCTCGCTTCCATGTCACTTTCCTATCAGGCACTTTAGCCCGAATTTCCTTGCTTCCTATTTCTAAGGGTTGTTTAAAACCTGGGGTAAGACACTCTGTTCCTAAATCCTCTACATATGATCTGATCTGACTTAGAGCCAGTGGTTCCACAGTAGGGAGAGGGCCCAGTGCCGTAAAACAAACACAACATCCATGCCTCGCCGGGATTCGAACCTAGATCCATCTCGAACGAATGGTCAAAAATCAGCGCTTAGAGCACTGCACCACCGGAACGACTTCGCAAATGTAGCGTCCAAATAGTCCATTTGGTCCGAAAGTACACATTTATTTTTGTACCGCTTGATCGTAATTAAAGTACCTCAATTCAACGTTGTCTGTTTGATTCGAGAGTACACATTTACGCATTTATGTATCGGGTGATCATAATTAAAGTGCCTCAATTCAACGCTGTCAGGAGAGAAAAAACAGGCCAAATGAAACCGAATTTGGTATTGTGACATTTCAGGACATAGCAAGAATGGAAAATAATAGATGTACTAAAATATTGGGTTGTCGGAAAAGTCATGACGTATTTTGACACCCGATGGTGGTTGGGCGGTTTTGGAAGTACGAGAGGCATGCCCAGCTCTGTTATCGCTATGGCATTCGACAGGTGCTAGTTCTAGCTGCAGTCTAAAAAGAATAGTGAGCGATTTGGTTGATTTGCGGAGATTTGACATCAAGTTGAAGATGGAAGACCAAACTGTGCCTTTTCCCCATATTTTACTGTTTTACTTCCGTAAAGGGAAGAACGCGCGTAAAGCTTGTGAAAAGTTGCGTAAAGTGTACGGTGATAATGCTCTACAAGAACGTCATTGCCAGGGATGGTTTGCAAAATTCCGTGCTGGTGATTTTGACCTCAACGATGCTCCTCGGTCCGGGAGGTCAACCGAAGTTGATGACGACCAAATCAATGCATTGATCGAGTCAAACCTACGTTACACGACACGAGAGATTGCAGACACATTGCACCATCATTCAAGCGTTCACGACCACCTGATGAAGCTGGGATAGGTAAGCAAGCTCGATGTGTGGGTTCCTCGTGAACTCAAAGAAGCTCAATTGACGGCGCGTATAAACATCTGCGATATGCTCATTAAACGTGAGGAAAGTGATCCTTTTCTGAAGCGACTGATAACTGGTGACGAAAGGTGGATTGTGTACAACAACGGGCAGCGCAAACGGTCTAGATCCCGACGTGCTGCTTCGCCTCAAACGACATCCAAAGCCGACATTCATTCATCAGCGGAAGGTTCTGGTCTCAGTGTGGTGGTATTTTAAAGGTGTCGTGTTTTTCGAGCTCCTACCACGGAACCAAACAATCAATTCGAATGTGTACTCTCGGCAATTGGACAGTTTGAAAGAATCCATCATCCAGAAACGTCCACAGCTCATTCATCGTAAAGGTGCTTTGTTCCATCGTGACAACGCGAGACCACACACAGTTTGATCACCCGCCAACAATTATTGGAGCTTGGGTGGGATGTGTTGCCACACCCAGTATACTCGACTGACCTTGCGCCGTCAGACTTCCACTTATTTCGCTGTCTTCAACAGTCCTTGCGTGGTAAAACGTTCAATTCAGATGAGGCTGTAAATCAGCACCTTGTAAAGTTTTTCGCCAAGAAAGACAGGTCATTAAAAGATGGCAAAAGGTCATCGAAAAAAAAAACGGGCATTATATCATTGATTGATCTTTGTTCTTTCTATCAATAAATGACCTTTGCAAAACATGGCTAAAATACGTCATGACCTTTCCGACAACCCAATAATAACAGAATGGAGACCATATAAAGAAAGAGGAGTAGGAAGACCAGGGAGAAGGGGGGGGAGGAGATGGATGGATGATAAACAGAGGATGAGTTGAAAGTTTTGCAATATTTGTATAAACGCATGTGCTTGGGCGGGTATGGCATGTGTTTAAACAAGTACAAGTCGCGCACTGCAGTCAGTCGAAAGGGATATATATATATATATATATATATATATAAAGTGGTAGTCGTTGCCGTGAACAGCACTGCATGTCGTCGTTCTGTCTGTGTTTGGGACGCTTCAAAGATAAACAGCCACAACCGGCAAATTAGGGAAATTTTGCTTTACAAATTTGAGCTCTGCCATAACGCTGCTCAAGCAAAAAGAAACATTTGTCATCCAAAAGGAGGAGGTTTCATGAACCACAGCACGGCAACCAGATGGTTCAAGAAATTTCGCTCAGGTAACAGAAGCCTCGATGATCAGCCAAGATCAGATAGGCGGCGAACCGTGGATTTGGAGGCCGTGCGCCAGGCCGTAGAGGCAGATCTGGCAACCAGCACTCGAAGATTATCAGGCGAGCTGGGCATATCACAGACCACCGTGGTTCGTCACCTTCAGGGCCTCGGCTAGGTCTATAGGAGCTGCAGCATTGTCCCTCACGAACTGACGCCAGCTGAAGCAAACCGCGGAGTGGAAGTTTGCACGAAACTCTTAGAAAACTAGCGCGATATAAGTTTCAACAATAGAATTGTTACGTGCGATGAAAAGTGGGATTATTTTCGTAATCCTAACACACAACGGCAGTGATTGAGCCCGGACCAGCTTCCTGAACTTGTCGCCAAATTTGGGCGCTTCGAGCGCTGTGCGTTGTAGAATTTCGAGGTGATATTCCATTACGAATTTGTTCCAGACGGTCGGACCTTCAACGACAGCCTCTATTGTGAACAGCTGGAGCGGATATATGCTGTTTTGGAGGAGACGTACTCAGGTGAACAGAAAGTGCGGTCTACTACAGAAGGACAACGCTCAGCCTCATACCGCGCGAACGACCCGGGAAACACTCCAGGAACTTCAGGGCATCGAAATGATGCCACACCCATCATATAGTCGTAACCTTGCCCCGTCGGATTATTACTTGTTGCGGTTCATGGCCCACTTCCTTTCTGGGTGGCACTTCAACAACCAGGAGGAGGTAGCAGCTAGGATGAAGGAGTTCTTCCCCTCGAAGGACAAGAACTGGTACCGCCGCGGAATCGTAGAACTGCCAGACTGATGGCTAAAGACGGTGCAGCATGATGGCCTATAGTTTAAATGATATTCAGCTTTCGTCGTAAAGGTACTGTTCTGTCGCGGATTTTTCTTTCTTGTGAACCTGATCCATTTTCTCACATTTACGGGAAAAAAATAAAAATCCTCTACAGAACACGTTTTTAAAATTTCTCCCTGAAAAGATCAGGTGTGAGAACGAGCGCGCAGTTCTCTCGCTTCTAAATAGGCGAACAAAATTTCATTGAAAAAAAAAAGAGTAATAAGGAATAAATAAACGATTTTTGGGTATATTTAATTTTTTTCCTCTCAGAAAAGAGGCCAGGAAGGCTATCACCGTTCTTTCTAATTTATAAACAAAATTCTTGCCAGTATTTTACTTTATGTTGTTTTCACCACGGAACAGAAGAAAATGGTCTCGTATATTTGTGCAGACGAAAAAGAAAATCATAAAAAAAGAAATTTGTGAACCATCGAAGGCTTAATTTCTTTTGTGGGCAGTTACTTTCTATGTGGGTATGACTAATCTTGTCTGCACTCAGTTCAAAAAAAAAAAAGAATTTTTATTTTGGAGTATTTCAACTATCACGTAGTTCCTTTGAAATTAGTTAACGAGTGGGCCTTGCAGTGGGGCAGTACTGTTCAATTATATATATGTGTCTGCTACGATTTTTCGAGGCTAGCTGGTTATCCGAAAGATGTCTATTATTTTGTCAGGTCTGGTATTTTTGCAAATTTCCTGTCATTATTTTTTTTTTTGAGCTAAATTAGAAAGAAATGCAATTTTACATGAGTTAAGTCAGTGGTATTTTATTTCTTGCATTTTTTTTAAATTTTGGAGCTCGTGTGGGGAATGTAAATGATGAAATTTAGTGCTTAAGTATTATTTTGTGAAAGAAAAAGCTTCTACTAATCTTTATTCTCAAAGGAGTCAAAAGTGACATGATTTCATAATGTTGGTACAGCTTGTCATGAACAAGCAACCCCTCAGACCAGTCTTTATTATTATTAAAGAAATTTAACTCTCTTTGTGCTTAGTGATTTGATTTTATAAATTGCATTTGTATTTATACACATAGAATAAGTGCCATGTAGTTTAAATTTTTGTTCTTAGAGGCGGCAGGTTATTATGATTTTAGTGTTTTGGAAAAAACTTTAGTGGAAAATTACTCTTGAACACTTTGTAGCAGTGGGGTCTAGTTTCTGATATCAGCCAGTGGATTTGAAAATTGGATTTTCATAAGGGGAAGATATCAAAAAGGGT